>CM072996.1:62699667-63904667 GCA_037038555.1 Rhynchonycteris naso
AAGCATTTGATTTTTTTATTAAACAAGAACATCAGAAAAGCAAACAACAAGTCAAAGAAAGTTGTTTGATTATGCAAATGAGATACAAAACCAACTTTTATTTTATTAGTGAAAATGCACTATACAAAAGGCCAAAAGTACTGGAGTATCTGCATGTTTCCTGATCTTGAAAGTGCATTTTGAAATATCCCTTGACTTTTGTGAGCAGTGTATATAAAATTTCTATGAGAATATCACATTGAGAATTGATAGAGTAGAAGCTGGATGTTTGGGTCCTGGAACCAGATTCCAGGGTTGAAATCCTGGCTGTACCACTAACTAGCTAGGTGACCTTCAGAAAGTTAATTAGTATGTAAAATAAAGATGCTTTCTAGAGTCATTGTGAGGATTAAATGTGTAAAACTGTACTAAGTACTTAGAATAGTGCCTGGCATGTGGTAACCTCTCAGTAAGTTTTTGTTGATGCTGTTGTTTTACATTATTGAAGGAATATTTTACTAGCTTTTGTAACAAATATATTTACCCTCAAAGACCTGAATATGTACAAAGGAGTCCTCAAAATTTTCTGTAAGAGTTATTTTCTTTTGGAACTTCACTTTGACATGTTCTGTGTGCTTTGATTTATCAATTTTAGAGAAATCTTCATATTTGAATTATACACGTCTCATCCTGATCATGTATGTTTCTCTGGGAAAAAAGGTCTCTTCAAAACCTTATAATAAAGTGGCGAGCCCACAGATATATTTATTTTCCCTGAGGGAACAATCTATCTCTCTCTTTTTAGTGAGTGAGATAAGGATAGACAGATAGGAAGGGAGAGAGATGAGAAGCATCAACTCATAGTTATGGCACTTTTAGTTGTTCACTGATTGCTTCTCATATGTGCCTTGACTGGGGGGCAATAGCTGAGCCATTGACCCTTTGCTCAAGCCAGCAACCTTGGGCTTAAGCCAGAAGCCAGTAGCCATAAGATCATGTCTATGATTCCATGCTGAAGCCAGGGACCTCACACTCAAGTTGGCTAGCATGTGCTCAAGATGGATGAGCCTAAGCTCAAGCCAGTGACCTTGGGGTTTTGAACCTGGGACCTTGGTGTCCCAGGTTGACGTTTTATCCATTGTGCCAACATCTGGTCAGGCAACAATATCTCTTAATAAATAAATTTTTTTTCCCCAATAAATGAAGGTTTAATTTCTGTGTGGAAAGGGGATAACTGATAAACTGAATGTTGTATCAGTCAGAGGTAACTTTTAAAAAATATAATTTTAAGATTTACATCAGTTATTTGAAAGCAAAGGAGATTTCTGAAAAACAAAAGTGGAAAACACTAAAACCTAAGATGTGTGTTGGTTATTAAGCTATTGCCCTTCAACTTCAAACCTTTTCTCTCTGTTCACCCATATGATGCTGGGGCCAGGATTCCGCAAACACCATTACTCTTTTGCCAGCAGGACCTCCGCTAGGCCTTATCAATAGGTGATACTGAACAGAGCCTGGAAAACTGGAGGAATCAGAAGGGCCTGGCTCCTTCTTATGTTTTCCATTCCTCTCCCATCACCGTAGCAAAAGATCTTCACCTTGAGTATAGTGCTGTCCATTAACAACAGTTGATTCTAATTTGCAATGTTCCCAACACTCCTAGGACCCTCATCTCCATTGCACTTCTCCAGAGACACCATCGCCAGCTTGTTCATGTCCCTTCCTCAGAGGCCTTAGTCCAGTTCTCTGGTCCCTTTGTTATTGGACAGGGGACCTGACCTGGACCCTTTGGGTCTGCCTAGGGCCAGTTGGAATGTGTGGGCTCTTGACTTCATGCAGGAAAAAGTTCACAACATGAGTCCAGGTGATTTTGAGAGCATGTTTATTAAAGCTGGAGACAGTGAAAGAGGAAGGGTTTAGGACAGAAGAAGCAATAGGAGAGCTTAGGCAGGTCTGCCTTGGCTCTCCAGAAACCTTATGGGAAGGAAATAAGCCTACACAGTGAAGTCAGAGAAAAGGGGGCTTTGGAGACAGGTTCAGGGATGGACCTACGAGGACCTGCTGTTCCCCTGGTTGCAAGTCTCACAGGAACACTAAACATTTAGGAGATGCATGGCTGTGGGGGAAGAAGAGGGGAAGAGGGAAGGAGAAAGGGAAAGGCATGGCATGCAGGGTTCTTTGTTTTGAGGGTTTTTAAAGATTGGGAGTTTAGGGGAGGATTTCAGGTGTGTCCTCTCAGGGTGGTGGCCTTTACTGATTGGTCAGTGCCAGGGCAAGGGGTCATTAGGCCTTGCGTTGCTCACCTAGGCTGGGAGCTAAAATACAACTGAGGCCTAGATGTTGTCTCTAGGGAAGTGACCGTCAGCATCTAGATATAAATTGCTTGGCAAGTTTATTCAGCTATCTTTCTCTGTTTTCCCATTCTACTTGCCAAGAAATTTTCCTAGCTTCTTGCTATCTTGTCTCATTTCCTGCTCAGGGACAGGAAATCTTTTAGGGGTGATGAGGGAAAGGGTCTATCTTCAATAACTGCTTCCTGCTAACAAGTATTGTGGTCTCTGCCTATGAAGGATATGAAAGTCTCCCCGTGCCTGATCTAAGGGAGACAAGGAATGGGATATGAGGCTGGAATAGAGGGGCTGTTAGCTGATTCTTTCAGGGTAGGGATTGGCTGGAAATCTGAAGCCTACTTATCTTGTTACAGAATTGTTGTATCCTAGAGGTGATAGATATGACAAGAAGGTTAAAAAGGCATGGCCTAAAAATGAGGAGAATTATTGTAAGTAACTAAAGGTCTGAGAGAGGTACAAACTGATGATAGAGGGCAAAACTGACTTGATAGTGTCTCAGACCAAGTTGGTGAAGGGGTTTCCCTGGATGAAGGTGTGTCCCCTGCCTCAAACCTTTTTGTTTACTATACTTAATTCAAATTAGGTTAATAGAAATGTTCTAATATTCCCCTCCTAAAGTAGGTATTTTTCTGTCTGAATCTCTTGGGCAGAAAAAGGAGAGCAGTTTCAAAATGGCAGAACTTTGGTCCCTTCAGTCTGCTCTTTTAAATAATACTGGTTTACATTCTGAAAGCAAAGTTGGTAGATTGTCCTATACATTTCATTGACTCAGTTATGTAGTCCTGAAAATAAGTCAGTTCAGTTAAATTGTTGAGTCTCACTTTAGGGGGTGGTGATACAGATGGGCTTTCAATGTGAGACCTATACTGTGTAAACAGTACAGTGGTACCTTGAGATATGAGGAGACCAACATATGAATTATTATTATTTTTTAAGATACGAGCTATGACTCGGTCTGTATTTTTGTTCAAGATCTGAGTGAAATTCCAAGATATGAGTTGTGATTCAAGAGGCTGCCGCTAGTTGGCGTGTTGGTGCACGGGTCCAGTATCAGCAGCACAACACCAGCATCTCATTCTTTCTCACGTGTTACCTGCAGAATCAAGTTGAATCTCTTGCGCTGTACTCATTCTTGCATCATTTTTGCATTTTTTACTAACTTTTTTTGTGTGCTATCATGGGGCCAAAGAAAGTGAGTGTAAAGGACAGTGGTGAGAAGAAGAAGAGAATGATGTCAATAGAAGTAAAGCAAGAAATAATAGAAAAACATGAACATGGTGTACAAGCAATTGAACTGGCAAGGCTGTACAACCGCAATATATCTACAATTTGTACCATCCTTAAACAAAAGGATGCCATCAAAAGCGCAAATCCAATGAAAGGAACTACAATTCTGTTCCAATTAAGGACAAATATCCATGAAGAAATGGAGAAGCTTCTGCTGGTGTGGGCGAAAGAGCTGGCAGGAGATACAATGACGGAGACTGTAATATGCAAAAAGGCACATATTATTTATGGCAACTTGAAGAAGAAAGAACCATCAACCTCAAAAGAGGCAGCAGAAGATATGTTTAAGGCAAGTCATGGCTGGTTTGAAAATTTCAAGAAGAGATCTGTAATCCACTCGGTGGTGAGACATGGTGAAGCTGCGAGTGCTGACGTTAAGGCAGCGAAGGAGTACATCACACGTTTTGCTGCACTTATCACAAAGGAAGGCTACATTCCCCTACAAGTGTTCAACTGTGATAAAACAGGATTGTTTTGGAAAAAAATGCCCCAGAGGACTTTCATCACTGCAGAGGAGAAGAAGCTGCCAGGCCATAAGCCCATGAAGGACCATCTGACCCTTGCATTGTGTGCAAATGCTAGCGGTGACTGTAAAGTAAAGGCACTGCTAGTATATCATTCTGAAAATCCTCGAGCCTTTAAGATTTACAAGATTCTTAAAGAAAAACTGCAGGTTATGCGGCACGCCAATGCTAGGGCATGGGTTACATGGCAGTTTTTTACTGAATGGGTAAATCTCATCTTTGGTCCTGCAGTGAATAACTATCTTCAAGAAAATAAACTCCCGATGAAAGCATTACTAATCCCTGAAAATTCTCCAGCCCACCCACCTGGTCTTGAAGATGACATTCTCGATGAGTTCAAATTCATTAAAGTCCTCTACTTCCCACCCAACATGACTTCAATCTTGCAACCTATGGATCAGCAGGTCATTTCCAACTTTAAAAAGCTTTACACAAAGCACTTGTTCCACCGCTGCTTTGAGGTGACTGAGAATACAAATCTAATCATTCAAGAGTTTTGGAAAGATCACTATAACATCGTGATATGTTTATGCATTATTGACTTGGCATGGCAAGAGGTTAAAAGAAGAACCTTGAACTTGGCATGGAAAAAGTTATGGCCTGATGTTGTTGCAGACAGGGACTTCGAAGGATTTGAACCAGAAACCGAGACCGAGGTAGAACCATTAGAGGAGATTTTGTCCCTCGGAAAGTCAATGGGTCTGGAGGTAGATGAGGGTGATGTAAACGAGTTTGTCAAGGAACATGAGGAGGAACTCTCAACTGAGGAGCTGAATGATGCAGTTGAAGGAGCTACAAATGATGCAACATACGGAGCTTCTGCAAGAGATTAGTAGTGAGGAGAAGGTCCAGTCAGAGGAAGTGATTTCTACAAGTGAAATTAAAGACATGCTGGCAATGTGGGAGAAGCTTTCAAGTTTCATTGAAAAGAAACACCCAGAAAAAGTTTCAACTGGTCATGCTTCAGCACTTTTTAATGACACTTGTTTGTCACATTTCTGTAACATTTTAAAAGACAGGCAAGAGCAAACCTCTTTGGATAGATTTTTATTCAAAAGTCCTGCAAGTGAAAGTGCTGAAAGTGCAGCCAAAAAGACAAAAACAGGTGATGATTAAATGAAAAATATGTAATGTTAAGCTTAGGTTAAGTATAAAGTTAAGAAAGGGCTTTTCTTCTTTTACAATTAAGTTTTCGTGGTTTCATTTCAAGTAAAGAAAGTGCAGTTTTAGTTTTGCTTAAAGTAAAGAAAATGCAGTTTTATTTTATGTTTAGTGTTAAGAAAGTACAGTTTTAGTTTATGTGTCTACAGTGCCTGCATCGCTTCCTCCCTCCCCCTCCACCATTCACCTCCGTTAGCTGCACTCGTCTGTCTCCAAGGTAAGAATATGGTACTAAATAACACTTTTTTCTTTTATTTCATATATTTTGTTATGCATTGGTAAAGTATACATGTGTGTTTCTTAACTAAAAACATGTCTTTTTTTATAATTTAGGATTGTTTGGGGATATTTCATAGGGCTGGAACAGATTAAATCTATTTTAGTTATTTTAAATGGGAGAAATTTGTTTGATATACGAGTTGACAGACTTACAAGTTCGGTTACAGAATGAATTAAACTCATATCTCAAGGTACCACTGTAATCAGGTATTTAATAAAGGATACGCCTGTGAGAACAGAAGAAAAAACAAAGGTTAATGTACACAGAGCAAATTATAAACTAGTTTCTGAGTTTGTAATCCTATCAGTTGAAAAGATTTCTAGATGTAAGACTCAAAGTTTGTTTTGCTGGAATGAAAGCAAGCAGTGACAATCTGATAGATTCTTTTTATCTGCAGTTTAAATATCTCTGATGATGTCATCAATTGCTCAGGTAAATTCTCTATAACTTACACTGCATCAGTAGTTCTCAATAATTCCAAGTCAAAGGATGGGAGAAAAATAAAACATCAGTTTAAAAAAAACCCAGAAAATTCAGGATTTAATTTAATTTTTAGGTGAAAAAATATAACTAATTAGCGTCTAATATCTATGACTATGTATTATAGATTCTATTGAAATATAATTTCTTGACTGACCTGCGGTGGTACAGTGGATAAAGCATTAACCTGAACTCACCACTTTGAAACCCCAGGCTTGCCAGGTCAAGGTGCATACAAGAAGCAAGTATGAGTTGATGGTTGATGCTTCTCACCCTCCACCCCCCATTCTCTCTCTCTAAAATCAATCAATTTATATATATATATAATTTCTACCCTAAAATTCCCCTCATTTTTATTAAAAATAGCCAAATCAAGACTGTTTACTGCATTAAGTCCAGTTTCAATTACAGGAATAGCAATTGATTATATAGGCTCTTTTAAATCTGCTTTGCTAGAATTTCATAAAGAATTTTCAGATTGAGCTTTTATTAGCCCCTCAGGGTGAAGAAGCTAAGCTGCACAGTTGCTCTCAGACTTTGACTGCAATATATATAGGTCTGGGTAAATTCCTCATGTTCCTGAGGTCTCCCAAAATGTCTTGAGGTGATCCTTGCCATCTTTCGGGAAAACAACTATTGATTCTTACTTAGAAAGACTGCCATAAACCTTGTGAATAAACAAGGTACAAGGCCCATTAGGTACAAGGTCCATTCTCCCCTGGCTCTCATCAACTACAAAGTCAACCTTAATTTTTTTTTAATGATTTTAATTTATTGTGTTTACATAGATTCTAGTGTTGCTCTGAATGCATCCCCCCTCCCCTGTATTCCCCTCAAAATCTCCCTTGCTCCCCTCCCCAGAGCGCCCTCCCCCCTTCCCTTCAGGTTTATCCCATCCTATCATCCCCTTTCCCTTTGTCCTCTTTTCCTCTGGTACCTTTGATCTCTCCAAAGTCTCAATTCCGTTCCTCAGCTCATATTGTTCATTGGATTCCTCAAATGAGTGAGGTCATATGATATTTTTCTTTTTCTGCCTAGTTTATTTCACTTAACATAACAGTTTCCAGGTCCCTCCATGTTGTCGCAAAAGGTAAGATTCCTTCTTTTTTATGGCCCCATAGTATTCCATTGTATATATGTACCATTGTTTTCTTTCTTTTTTTTTTTTTACAGGGACAGAGAGAAAGTCAGAGAGAGGGATAGATAGAGACAGGAATGGAGAGAGATGAGAAGCATCAATCATCAGGTTTTTGTTGTTTTCTCATATGTGCCTTGACTGCGGGCCTTCAGCAGACCGAGTAACCCCTTTCTTGAGCCAGCGACCTTGGGTTCAAACTGGCAAGATTTTGCTCAAGCCAGATGGGCCTGCACTCAAGCTGGCGGCCTTGGGGTCTCGAACCTGGGCCCTCCATATCCCAGTCTGATGCTCTATCCACTGCAACACTGCCTGGTCAGGCTATTCCATTGCTTTTTTTTTTTTTAATTTCTTTCTATTTTTTTATTCATTTTAGAGAGGAGACAGAGAGTGAGAGAGAGAGAGAAAGAGAGAAAGGGGGAGGAGCTGGAAGCATCAACTCCCATATGTGCCTTGACCAGACCAGTGCAGGGTTTAGAACTGGCGACCTCAATGTTCCCAGGTTGTCGCTTTATCCACTGCGCCACCACAGGTCAGGCTCCATTGCTTTTTAATCCACTCATCCACTGACAAACACTTGGGCTGTTTCCAGATCTTTGCTATTGTGAACAATGCTGCCATAAACATGGGGGTGCATTTCTTCTTTTGAATTAGTGATATGATGTTTCTTGGGATATATTCCTAAGAGTGGGATAGCCGGGTAAAAAGGCAGTTTAATTTTTAGTTTTTTGAACAATCTCTATACTGTTTTCCACAGTGGCTGCACCAGTCTGCATTCCCACCAGCAGTGCAGGAGGGTTCCCTTTTCTCCACATCCTTGCCAGCACATATTCTGTGTTGTTTTGTTAATGAGCACCATTCTGACTGGTGTGAAGTGACATCTCATTGTGGTTTTAATTTGCATTTCTCTAATGATTAGTGATGTTGAGCATTTTTTTATATGCCTATTGGCCATTTGTATGTCCTCTTTGGAGACGTGTCTATTCATTTCTTTTGCCCTTTTTTTGATTGAATTGTTTATCTTCCTGGTGTTGAGTTTTACAAGTTCATTATAAATATTAGTTATTAACCCCTTATCAGACGTATTGTTGAATATGTTCTCCCATTGTGTAGTTTGTCTTTTGATTATATTCTTATTGTCTTTAGCTGTGGAAAAGCTTTTTAGTTTGATATAGTCCCATTTGTTTATCCTGTCTTTTATTTCCCTTAAATCAGCAAATATATTGCTGTGAGAGATGTCAGAGAGCTTACTGCCTATGTTTTCTTCTAAGATGCTTATGGTTTCACAGCTTACATTTAAGTCTTTTATCCATTTTGAGTTTATTCTTGTGAATGGTGTAAGTTGATGGTCTAGTTTCATTTTTTTGCAGGTAGCTGTCCAATTTTCCCAACACCGTTTGTTGAAGATACTGTCTTTACTCCATTGTATGCTCTTGCCTCCTTTGTCAAATATCAGTTATCCATAAAGGTGTGGGTTTATTTCTGGGTTCTCTGTTCTGTTCCATTGATCTATGTGCCTGTTCTTATGCCAGTACCAGGCTGTGTTGAGTACAATGGCCTTGTAGTATAACTTGATATCAGGAAGTGTGATACCTTCCACTTTATTCTTCCTTTTCAAGATTGCTGAGGCTATTCGTGTTGTTTTTTTGGTTCCATATAAATTTTTGGAATATGTGTTCTATATCTTGGAAGTATGTCATTGGTATTGCATTGAATTTATAAATTGCTTTGGGTAATATAGACATTTTAATGATGTTTATTCTTCCTGTCCATGAACATGGTATATGCTTTAACTTGTTTGTATCTTCCTTGATTTCTTTTATTAATTTTTTATAATTTTCTGAGTACAAGTCTTTAATCTCCTTGGTTAAATTTACTCCTAGGTACTTTATTTTTTTGTTGCAACAGTGAAGGGGATTGTTTCCTAAATTACTCTTTCTGACAGTTCATTGTTGGTGTATAAAAATGTCTCTGATTTCCAAGAATTAATTTTATATCTTGTCACCTTGCTGAATTCATTTATTAGGTCCAGTAGTTTTTTGACTGAGACTTTAGGGTTTTCTATGTACAATATCCTGTCTGCAAATAATGACAGTTTTACTTCTTTTCCAATTTGGATGCCTTTTATTTCTTCTTCTTGTCTGATTGCTGTGGCCAGAACTTCCAGAACTATGTTGAATAAGAGTGGTGAAAGGGGGCACCCTTGCCTGTTCCTGATCTTAAGGGGATTGCTTTTAATTTTTTCCCATTGAGTATAATACTGGCTGTGAGTTTGTCATAGATTGCCTTTATCATGTTGAGGTATGTTCTTTGTATTTCCACTTTACTGAGAGTTTTGATCATGAATGGGTGCTGGATTTTATCAAATGCTTTTTCTGCATCTATTAAAATTATCATGTGGTTTTTCTCCTTCCTTTTGTTTATGTGATGAATCACATTGATTGATTTGCAAATATTGCACCAGCCTTGCCTCCCCAAAATATATCTTACTTGATCATGGTGTATAATTTTTTTTTCATATATTGCTGGATTTGGTTTGCTAATATTTTATTGAGGATTTTAGCATCTAAATTCATCAGGGATACTGGCCTATAATTTTTTTTGTGTGTGTTATCTTTGCTTGGTTTCGGAATCAGAATTATGCTCGCCTCACAAAAGGAGCTTGGTAGTGTTCCTTCCTCTTGAATTTTTTGAAATAGCTTGAGAAGGATAGGAGTTAATTCTTCTTTGAATATTGGGTAGAATTCACTTGTGAAGCCATCTGGCCCCGGACTTTTGTTGTTGAGAGTTTTTTGATAACTGTTTTGATCTCATTTGTTGTAATTGGTCTGTTTAGGTTTTCTGATTCTTCCAGATTGATTTTTAAAAGATTATATGTTTCAAGGAATTTTTCCATTTTATCTAGGTTGTCTAATTTTTTTGGCATACAGTTCTTCATAGTATTTTCATACAATCCTTTGTATTTCTGTTGTGTCGGTTGTTATTTCTCCACTCTCATTTCTAATTTTATATATTTGAGTCCTCTTTTTTTTTTTTTGGTGAGTCTGGTTAAAGGTTCATAGATCTTGTTTACCTTTTTAAAGAACCACCTTTTGATTTTACTTGTCTTCTGTATTGTTTCTTTAGCCTCTATTTCATTTATTTCCGCTCCGGTTTTTATTATTTACTTTCTCTACTACCTCTGTGCTTTACTTGCTGTTCTTTTTCTAGTTCTGCTAGATGAAGAGTTAAGTTGTTTATTTGAGCTTTTTCTAGCTTCTTAAGGTATGTCTGTAATGCTATGAACTTCCCTCTCAGTACTGCTTTTGCTGTGTCCCATAAATTTTGAGTTGTTGTATGCTCATTACCATTTGTATTTAGGAATTTTTAAATTTCTTCTTTGATCTCATTGTTAACTCATTTGTTATTTAATAACATGCTATTTAGTTTCCAAGTGTTTGAGTATATTTCAGGTTTTCTGTTGTGGTTGATTTCTAGTTTCATGCCATTGTGATCAGAGAAAATGCTTGATATGATTTCAATCTTCCTAAGTTTGTTGAAACCGTTTTTGTGCCCTAACATGTGGTCTATCCTAGAGAATGTACCATGAGCACTTGAAAAGTATGTATATTCTGCTGCTTTAGGGTGAAAGGTTTTAAAGATATCTATTAAATCGAGTTGATCTAGTGTATTCTTTAAGTCTGCTGTTTCTTTTTTAATTTTCTTTCTTGAGGACCTATCTAGTGATGTTAGTGGGGTATTGAAATCCCCTACTATTATAGTGTTGCTGTTGATCTCACCCTTTATAGCCATCAATGTCTGCTTTATATATTTAGGTGCTCCTATATTAGGTGTGTAGATATTTATAATGGTTATATCTTCTTGTTGGATTGCTCCCTTTATCATTATGTAGTGACCTTCTTTATCTCTTACTATAGCCTTGGTTTTAAAGTCCATTTTGTCTGATATAAGTATTGCTACCCCAGCTTTTTATTTATTTCCATTTGCATAAAATATTTTTTTTCCATCTTTTTACCTTTCGTCTATGAGCATCTTTTGTTTTGAGGTGTGTCTCCTGTAGACAGCATATGTATGGGTCCTGTTTTCTTATCCATGCAACTATACTATGTCTTTTGATTGGATCATTTAATCCATTTACATTTAAGGTTATTAGTGATATGTAGTTGTTTATTGCCATTTTATTCTTTAAATCTATATTCCTGTTTTGCTATATTTTTTCCCCCTTTGATCTGTTTACAACAGGCCCCTTAACATTTCTTGCAGCCTTGGTTTGCTTGTAATGAATTTTTTGATTTTTTTTTTTTGTCTGGGAAGTTCTTTATTTCACCTTCAATTTTAAACAATAGCCTCCTTGCTGGATAAAGTAGTCTTGGTTGTTGGCTCTTTTTCTGCATTACTTTGAATATTTCTTGCCATTTTCTTCTGGCCTCAAGTGTTTCTGTTGAGAAGTCGGATGTCATCTTTATTGGGGCTTCTTTGTAGGTGATAGCCTTTTTTTCTCTAGCAGTTTTTAGTATTTTTCTCTTTATATCTTAGCTGTGGTATTTTAATTATGATGTGTCTTGGTGTAGATTTCTTTGGGTTTCTTTTTAATGAAATTGTCTATGCTTCTTGAACTTGTGTGACATTTTCCTGCATCAATTTAGGGAAATTTTCAGCTATGATTTGATTGAACAAGGTCTCTATCCTTTGTTCTTTCTCTTCTTCTTCAGAAACCCCTATGATACGGATGTTATTTCTTTACATGTTGTCACAGAGCTCTCTTACAGTTTCCTCAGACTTTTTGAGTCTCTTTTCTTTTTGCTGCTCTGCTTCCGAGTCTTCATTTATCTTGTCCCCTAACTCACTGATTCGAACCTTAGCTTCATCCATCCTGCTTTTAATTTCTTCCATTGTGGTCTTTATTTCTGATATTGTATTTGTCATTTCTGACTGATTCTTTTTTATTATTTCAATGTCTTTTTTTATACTTGCTATCTCTTTATTTAGGTGTTTGTTATGTCCATCTATTGTTGTTCTAAGATCTTTGAGCATCCTAACAATCATATTTTTAACTCTGCATTTGGTAATTTGGTTATATCTGACTCATTCAAGTCTTTTTCTGGGGATTTCTCTTGATTTATTTGAGTCGCATTTCTCTGCCTTCCCATGTTTATCTGTGTATAAGAAGGGTGTGGCCACTGGAGTGCAATGGGTGTGGCCTCTGTTTTCTCTAGGTGTGGTCTGTCTGCAGGCCTGCCACCCCCTCTGCCAATGCCTCTGTCATCTGTGTATGGGTGTTGCTGTCACCAGCCCACTGCGGCAGGGCTGCTATTTTTGCCTCTCCTCCACAGGCAGGGCTGTGTTCACGTGCCCAAATCTACAAGCCCTGGCCTTTGCCCCACCCTCGGGGTTGGGTGGGGTTGGGTGGGGTGGGGTGGGGCTTTGCATTGAACTGGGCTGCAAGCCTCAGCACAGAGGGCAGGACTGAGCACCTATGCTCAGCCGCGGGTCTCCGCCTGTTCTCCAGCTTTTGCCTGACCCCCATGGGTGGGGTTGCGCTCGCGCTGGGCTGCAAGTTGTGGTTCCAGGGGCAGGCCTGCAGACCCGTGCTCCACCGTGGGTCTCTGCTTTTTTCTGGCTTTTGCCTTTTTCCTGTGGGTGGGATTGCAGGAGGAACTGTTCTTGCTCACCTGGCCTGCAGCCAGGTCAGACCACTTTCGTGTGCCCCTTCTGCTCCTGCTGGTCAAGACAGAGCTCACCAGGGGCCGGCTTCCGACCCCCGCTGACTGAATTGTGCTTCCATGTCCCGCCACCACCCGCCTTCCAGCGAGCCCTCTGCAGTGTGGGTGGGGGTGATGCAGCTCAGACCTTAGTACTCAATACTGCATTCCTGATGGCTCCCTCCTTCCAAGCTACTCTGCTCTGAATGCCACGGGAGAGAGTGTTTGGCTGGTGTACTGCTTTCCTTTGCTGGTATTGCTGGTTCCAGGGGAAATATTCACTTTAGATTTGGGGGTTGATTTAGCCCAGGGGTTAGGGTGGCTGTCCCTCAAAGTGTTTCTTCTTGTGCCTACTAGATTACATTCTCTTCCTGCTACTCCAGTCCTCTCAACTCTCCCAGTCTCCCAGAGTCCTGGGTTAGTGGTTGTGAAAAAGGTTTTCTGCGTGGTCCCTTTAAGAAGAGTCCTGGGTCTGAGAAATCTGTCTCTTTCTTATGAACAGTATCCTGACTTGTTTCACAGCTAAATACTGTCCATACGCCTCTTCTAATCTCTGAAGCTACAGGCTGGGGCTTTGTTCCTGGGTCCCAGGACCCTCCCCTCTCCGCTGAACTCACTTCCCTCCATGCAAGGCCCTCCGGGCTGCCATTCACTCCTAGAAGCTGGGCAGCCCTCTCCATATTTCCGCTTTTCCTACCAGTCTCAGTGTGGCTTCTTCAGTGATCCTTGGTTCAAGAGTACTCTTAGTTTAGTCCAAAGTTGGTTTTTCTAGATGATTGTTCTTAAGATGAAGTTGTAATTCAGTTGGTATGTCCATCTACTCCATCGCCATCTTGCTGCCCCTCAACCTTAATTCTTTAAATCTTTCTGGTGACATCCACAGCCCAGGCATGTCTCTTTCAGATATGGCATTTCAGTCAAAGTCTTGGTTAATGAAACCACAATTGGAAATGGGCTTCATGTGTACTTTTATAAAGAGACAAGATTCTTATTGAATTCATGAAAATAAACATATTGTTATGAAAGTTATGGTGTCCTGGCTGGTTAGCTCAGTCAATTAAGAGCCTGCTCCCAAAACAACAAGGTTGCAGATTTGATCCCTGGTGAGGGCACACACAGGAAGCAACCAAAGATTACACGACTGAGTGGAACAACAAATGAATGCATCTCTTCTTTCTCCCCCTTTTTCCCTTCCTCTCTCTGTCTTTTAAAAAATCAATTAAAGTTAAACCCTGGCTGGATAGCTCCATTGGTTGGAGCATTGTCCCGGGTCCCAGAGCACAGAGGTTGCCAATTGGATTCCCTGGTCAGTGCACATACAGGAGCAGCTTGATGTTCTTGTCTCTCTCTGTCTCTCTCTGTCTCTCTCTGCTTCTCTCTCTCTCTCTCTCTCAGATTATAATACTCATTATCTCAAATTCTAGAGGGTTTAGGATAGGGAAAAAATATAAATGCTTCAATATTTCTTATGAAGGTATAATTTATTAAATTGCTCTAGGAAGAGAAAAAAACATGTTTCTTTATATCTAGAAAACAAAAAGATTTAAAAATAAGTAATATTTTAAACATGGTAATAAGAATAATAATTATTCTCAGTTCATTAATCCCATATAACCAATTTTTGTTTATCCTGATTATTTGCCAGTATTTTCATAAATTCATCTATTCCTTAGAGTTTTATAAATCATTTAGTTTAAAGATATGACCTCCTTTGAAACCTGTAAGTTAAAGAAAGTCAGAGTCCTTTTTATGGATCTTTCTAAAGATGTAACATTTGCAAATGCATCAGAGTAAAACAATGTCTATAAATAACAAAACTTAAAATGACAAAACTTAACATAGTTACAGATTTGATTATTATATAACTGATATAGAATTTTGCTTTTCTGTAAGATAAAACATTCCAAGATAACAATTTATTTGCAAATGATAATTACTATGAAATGACATAAAGTAAAAATACAAAGCTCAATTTTTAGATTCAGCATACAATTTCAATATATAAAGAAAAAATATGCAAGATTTAAAAATATAGCACATGATTCATTGGAAGTATGCATTTAGCACTGGAGACAATTTATAAATGTCCCAATGTGTGGACTCAAACACCCAGAGTACTACTGCCTGATGGCATAACTACGATGTAATATTTCATTGCTGCACAGGCACCCACCTTAAAGAGAACCCTGATTACAAGTGCCGTTTTAACAACCAGTTCACTGAACTCAACCAAAAATTAGATATCAGCTCTGCCGAACTGGTGTGAACCGGCTGAATCCCATCCATTCCTCTATGATCTGCTGCCTTGGTGGAACCATCACTCTTGTCTTGCCCCATGTCTGTCAGAACACCTTTTATCCCTGAGAGCTCTTTATTTTAACTTGGCTCTGAATCTGCAAGTTCCTCCCTAGGGCAGGCTGAAATCTCTAGAACATTCATTTTAATAGAACAATATGTATACAAGTAGAACATAGTTATTATTTATTTATTTGTTTGACAAAACTTCCCATGAAATATCAAGCATATTTAGAAAGGCCCGATTAGTTCAATAACTTCTCTCTTATAAGGAGAGGGGCTTATTGGAACAACTCAAAGTCATTTCTAGGTTTAAGAAAAAGTTTCTTAAAATTCAAACCTTGGGAAAGTTGTCAAACATATTTAACCAAAGATTATGACATAATTTTACTTGGGTAAAACTAACATTTATGGTAATAACTCCAAAAGATGTCCATTAAACTTAAACTATGTGTGTCTTTTTTAATTACTCTTGATTTTAGAGAGAGAAAAAGGAAGAGACAGAAACATCGATCCATTCCTCTATGTACCCTGATTGGGGATTGAGCCTGTTACCTATGTGTATTGGGATGATGCTCTAACCAATAGAGCCATCTGGCCAGGGAAAATTTAAACTGGTTTCAATGTTAAATATTTTGTCCAGACCATAAAATTCTGTGTAATCTATATAAGCATTTAATTATTTTAGGTCACTAGAATGTTACATCTTAGTTATGCCATCCAGGGGCAGAAAATACGCCACATATAATACAAAGATGAATATATATCATGTAAAGACCATACACATATTCTGAATTACTAATTTCTATAGAGAACGCACAAGATTTTTTTCATTTGCTTTTGATAACTTTCAAGAAGGCTGGAGAAACGGGATGATATCCAGTGGGGACAACGTCAGTTGCTTAAATTTTTAAAAGTGGCACTTTTTTTCTTTCAGTTACCTCAGTCTTCTTTACATTCTTAATTACCCAATAGAAAGGCCTGGTGAGGCTCTCAAAGCTTCAGGGGTTGTGAATGAGCAGTGGGAACAACAGAAAGTCTCATCTCTAACCCGAGGAATTAGGCAACAGGAGAGAGTTTAGGTGGGGCTGCTTTGGCTCCCTGAGAAATAAATGGCACAGTGACAGAAGTGATCCAAGGAGGGGCTGCTCTTTGCTTACTGAAAAACACAAACCTGGTGATATAAGTTGGGACATGACAATAGTGAGGTTATCAAAATTAGTGCAATAAATGCTCCAGATGGAGGACCAGTAGGTATAGTATGAGTCACAATACTAGTATCTTCCTGGAATCTGATTAAGGCATCTTGAACTTAGGTCAAGTTAGTTGAGTTAGAAATATAAAAGTCTGTGGACATGAGGGTAGCATTTCCAACCACCAAGGCAGCAGATCAATGGTGAGATTCAATTAGTTTGCACCGGTTCGGCAGAACTGATACCTTATTTTTTGTTGAGTTTGGTGACCCGGTTGTTAAAATGGCACTTGTAATCAGGGTTCTCTCTAAGCTGGGTGCCTGGGCAGCCGCCCAATGTGGAAATCACAAATTTACATCTTTTACTCTTTTTTGATGTTCACCTGCGTGCCAGCATGTTCTAAGCACCTGTAGTAATAATGTTCATTCCATCCACAGGTGAAAAAAATTGCGAGTGAGGATGCCAATCAAGAAACAATATGGAAATATCTTAAATATCAGTTTTATTGTGTGTGTTTTTTTGTCAATCTGTTACTTCATGTGTTTTTCTTTAAACTCTTATAATCTAGTTTTGTGTAGCTCTTTTATTGTTCTTATTTAAGAACTAAAAGCATGAAATAATAAACTACCTTTCAGTATATCTTTTTTTTTTATACTTAAAATGGTCATTAGGGCAGAGAACTGATAATTAAAGTATTTGAATCCCACCACTGAACCCAAGTGACACCAGGGTCCAGTGCATTAGGACCTGATCACTCCTGATGTCTGAAGGGACCCCTCTCCTCCCACTCACTTGGCCCATGTGGTGTTGAGTCCCCTGTCTAAGGTAAGTCCATCCCCAGGGTATCTGCTGCAGTGGTGGGATTCAAACTCTTTAGTTTCACAGACTTAGCAGTAACAGCTGCTTTTCTCCATTGCCACAGTACCTTCAGTGTTCCCCTTTTGCCTTGTCTGTTCTCCAATACCTGTTAACAATTCTCTATAGCAATTATGTGAAAAAAATGTAATTTATGTCATTTGTGTATTTATTTATCATCTACCTGTCTCTCTGCTTCTCTATTAATCTTTTTACTTAACTAGCGAGTACATTTTTATCAAGAATTATACATGTTTTTTTGGAGACTACTTGACAGTCTGATTGGTGTAAACAATTCTCTTCATGGTTTGGTCTGGTTTATACCTTATGGCCCCATCATCTCTCCCTCATGAGCCTGTTACCTACTAAAATTTCCACCATCAGGGGAATGATGAGTTTTGCATCTCTGAAAACCCTCTTAAAATGCAGACACTTTTCAGAGAGTAGAGTATGGTTTCACTTATGTAATTTAATATAGATTAGTGGATCCAATTGGAGCACAGAGCACTGTAGGTCTCCTTAGCTAGTTTATGAGCCCTTGTCTTCCATATCGTCCTGTATCTTCAGGACCTTCTTGGTGATGTGTGCACATTATGCCCTCAATGAGTATGTGTTAAATGTCTGGGGTAGTTGAGGTGGGGAAGACTTGGTTAAGCAGGAGGCAATGTTTGATTGTGTTTTCCTCACAGCCAAGTAGTAGACTGAGAGAAACGGCTATCTAAAAGGGAGAAAGGAACAGAACAATGGCAGGGAGAGTGTTGACTGTAAACTTCGCTTATGTCAAGAATTTTGGCTCAGTCTGGTCCCCTGAGACAGAGACTATGATGAAGAGAAATTAAATTGCAATAAGTAATCTTTTCTGGGAACTGTGATAAGAAATTGTGGCCTACATCATGATATTGAACCTCCTTTTCCTGTAATCTATCCCATCTTTATTAGTGCAAAATTAGACATGAGATTATATTTACTGAGAATCACTGACATAGGCAGACTCAAAATGATACAGTGAAACAAGTCATAGATTAAGAAATCTCATTTCCTCTGCAATTCTTTTTCTCTCTCAGGCCAGACTAGTTTTCCTTAAGCAGCTGTGAGGGTTGGCAACTGACAAAGACTTACTCATTTAGCCCTTATGATAGCCATCTCTACTTCATTCTCATTTACAAGTTTTTTAGCACGGACACCTCTTTTGTCCTCTTCTCTAAAAATTGTCAGAGAAATGTATAGCTATATTAATATCTGTGCCAAAATCTATATATTTTTTTCTCAGCAAAGCTGTCCTTAGAGAGGGTGTCTTTGTATGCTAAGCAGCATTGTAGAAGTATTAGAAAACCAAATGAAAACATGCCTCAAAACTAATGACATCAGCATCCTGGTGGACTAAGACATGCCTTGCTTTTGTATCCCTACGCCCAACAATAATAATGTATTATTTATCTCCAAATTTGTGGGAACTGTGGCACAAAATATCAAGAAACCCAGGAGAATTCCCACCCACTCATGAGTTGGGTAATAGATGTACAAACCTTAGTCATAAACCAGCTCTAGCCTTTGCTCTTGGCTGCAGCCTGAAAACCCCTGGATGAGAAAGCCTTTGTGAAAGTCCAGATTCTAGAGAAATTCCAGCACACTGCTGGAGCAAAACCAAGTAAGAGTTTAGCTACACTGGAGTGAGTAAGAGGAACAGCTTGACTTCTGCCACAACCCCTCCCCCAGGCAGCACAGCTCAAGGCCAAGAAAGATCTTCCTCAGCCTGTGATTTATGCTGTCTGGAAAAGAGAGGGCAATACACATACTTAATTATGAAAATTACATAATATTAAATAGTTTGAAATAAAACAGCAGTCCCCATCTCATCTTTTCCCACTCTTGATTCCTGTTCCACAAAGGCAACTGCTTTCAGTTGTTTTAACGCACTTTTTAAGGTTTATTTCCATGTAGAATATATGTTTTCTTCTTGATGTGTAAAGTTCTGGCATTATTCATAGACTTCCTTTTTATGGAACTAGACTGAATAGTGTCCCCCAAAATTCATGTCCACTTGGAATCTCAGAATGAGATTTCATTTGAAATCAGGGTCTTTGCAGATGTAATTAGTTAATGATCTTGAGGTAAAATCACCCTGGATTTAGGGCGGTCCCTACATCCTGTAATTGGTGTTCTTATAAGAAGAAGAGAGGGTACATAGAGAGACAGAAAAGAAGGTCATGTGAAAATAGAGGCAGAAATTGGAGTTATTCTACCACAGGCCAAGGAATTCCTGGGGCCAACAGAAGGTAGAGAGTCAAGAAAGGATTCTTTGCTAGGGGCTTCAAAGGGAGCATGGCTCTGTTGACATCTTGATTTCAGACTTCTTGCCTCCAGAACTGTAAGAAAAGAAAATACTGGTGTTTTAAGCCACCCAGTATGTGGTAATTTGCTACAGCAATCCTTAGAAACTAATACATTGAGTGAGGGTTTGTCTTATTTGTACCCCCATTATCTCAGCCCATTTCCTTCATTCCCACTCCCACTTTTCTAATCCCAGAACTTTTAAGATTTTTAGTTAAATCAGTATTTACATTTTATGTCCAGATACATAGTTTCCTACTAATTCAAAATACTGTGATTTTATTTCTTTTGTTGATAGTGACCTCTTCATAATCATTACTTTTTTTATTTGCTTAATTTTTTTTATATATTATAATTCTTCCACACTCTACAACAAGCTCCCAACACAATTTCCCACACTGTCAAACATACCACATGACTGGTGGGGTTTTATTGTTTGTTTGTTTTTGGTTTGTTTGTGTTTTCCTGAAATCCTCTGGCTCTGATCTGGACTGGTACTATCTAAGACATCTGTGCAGCTATCACCCCAGATCTTGCTTTGTCCTCATCATGTCTCTCTGTTGTATTGGTGTCCAGCTTTCTGGATCCTGTGTCTTTCACTTCTCTGGTTATACTCTCATTTGGTAAAGCACATTTTCCATGGCTTTCTTAGAAAGGATATCTGGAAGTAAATTTGATACTATATGCATCTAAAAATGCCTTCATTCCACCTTTATACTTGATTGCTAGTGTGGGTAGGATGAATACAAGTTTCCTACAGAATTTGTAAGTCATTTGTGAGTCAATGCATTCTATGTCTACTGATACTGTTGGGAAGTTAGATGCCCTTTTTATTTGTTCCATATATCTGATCTTTATCTCTGACCCGCCTCTGCCAAAGCATTTAGAGTTTTCTGTTTATCTGAAATAAGAAATATCATTATGGTATATCTTTATGTGGGTGCTGTTTATTTATTTTTATCTTTTATTTGTGTTGAATGCCAGATAGGAAACCCTTTCAGTCTGGAAACTCATGTTCCTCACTTTTGGGAAATACTCTCATACTTTAATAATTTCCATGTTTTATCTTGAGTTTGTGAAATTCCCATTAGTTAAATATTGGGCTTCCTGGGTTGATGCTTTCTTTTTTCCTGTAGAAATATGCTGTGAAGACTTGCAGAGTTAAAATAACAATTAGAGACAGAAAGGTACCCAAGGGTGAAAACCCTGAGCAGGCGAGGGTCCAGGGGCCTCTCTGACCCATACTGGAGACAGTGCATGCTGGAAACAGCAAAACAGCAGGATAAGATTCAGCAACACAGAAAATGTTTAGGCTCTCAGATTAGGAGCCAGCATGTTCCTACATTCTACTTTACCTCCTGAAAACTTCTGCTGTCTGCTTCCTTAACTTATTTGTACTGGTTTGTAAACATCTGAGTAAGGCTGGGGATGGGGCTTCAGTCCTTCAGTCTGTTGACCAGGGCTGTTGCCTCCCCTCAGCCTCTCGGAGCGTATCATCTGGTCTCCAAGTAGTTCATTGTTGCTGTGACATTTTTCTTTTATCCTCCACTTTATATGATAAACTTTTAATTTTAGAATAGTGTTTGTTTTACAGAGAAGTTGTGAAGATAATGCAAACTTCCCATATATCCCACATCCAACTTTGCTGATTATTAACATCTTATATTAGTATGGTACATTTGTTACAATGAACCAGTATTGATCCATTAGTATTACACAAAGTACATACTTTATTCAGATTACCTTAGTTTTTACCTAATGTACTTTCTCTGTTCCATGATCTTGCCAGGATACCGCATTATATTTCATCATCATATTTCCTTAGGTTCTTCTTGGCCCGACCATTTCTCAGATTTTTCTTGGTTTAGATAACCTGGACATCAACAAAGGAGTGCTTGTCAGGGATTTTGTAGAATGTTTTTCAGTTGAGATTTTTCTGATTTTTCCTTCATGATAAGACTGGGGTTATAGGTTTTGGGAGGAAGACCACATAGTAAAGTGTCATTCTTATCACATCCTATCAAGGGTTCATGCTATCAACATAACTTTTCACTGTGGATAACAACTTTGATCATCTAGCTAAGGTAGTGTTTAACAGGTTTCTTCAATGTAAGGTTACTGCCCCTGCCCCTTTCCATCCTGTACTCTTTGAAAGGAAGTCACTGTATACAGCCTACACTTAAAGAATGGGGAATTACTTCCACCTCTTTAGTGCAGTGTCTACATAAATTATTTGTAGTTCTGCTACATTAATGATATTCCTCTACAAAAGAGATTTATCTATTCTCCTCTCTCCCTTTCTTCTTCCTTCCTTCCCTCATTTCCCTCCTTCCTTCTGGGCATGACTAAACAGTGCAATACTGAGATACTAGTTGTCATCTGTTTTCTGCACTGGCAAATGGCTGTGTTAGGCACAGGACACTGTCCAAATAAATTAAGTTTACTAAACTGATGTTGAATGTAAGTTATCCAGAAATAACAAAATGTGTCTGCTGCTAACAGTTCAACACTCAGATAAATTTTATAGCCAACATATATCTGTGTGCATATATACTATAATTAAGTTTATATAGCAGGTGGGAAGATCTTTGGATACAAATCTCAGAGAATAGGAACTCCAACAAAGAAACAAGTTATGTTACTCTATTCAAAAGATTAGAAATCTAATGGCTTCCTGCCAAAATAACAGAAAGCCTTCCAATAACCTCCTCCACCACTATCATCTTCCATTCCGCTGAAAGAATACGAATAAGGGAAGTGGTGTCCTTCCAGACCCCTTTTTTATCAACCACATCATTCAAAAACACTTACTGTACAAACATCACTTTCTTATCTGTTCAGAAATGAAATAGTGATAAAATTCCACCTGATTTGCTCTCCACAATTACAAGAAATACAGCACTTCTGGGGGCTTCCCATTAACACCCGCCTGTAGTCAACTTTGCCCACTTGGAGCAATCATCAGAAACAACAGGATTAAGCTGTAAATACCTGAGACAGTGGCTTCTCTGCAGAAATGGAAAACTGCAGAGCGGCAGGAAAAAAGAGAAGAGGCATTAGGGTGGACACGTCAGGAAGTGGAAACCTTGCTAAAACATTGACTGAAAAGCAGGATTGAAGGATGCCTCCACCCAGAGGCAGGTTAACACCAGCGCCCTCCCCCCTGCCTGTCCTGAGCCCTGACTTCTGAAGGGCCCACAAAACTCCAACTTGACACTTTATTCTAATGACACCAAGTTTGGTTTCATGCATGCAATTTTAACATTAATAGTACATAATATTTTTATTTAAAAATATGGTTAACATATTATGGGTCAAATAAGTTTGCAAATACGATGTATATGTTTGCTCTCTTATAGTTTGCATTGGGTGTGGAGACAGGCTGTAAGCAGGTAGGATCCTTATAGCCTAAGACTTAGTTTTAAGACTAAGTCTTAGCCACCCTTTTAATACTAAGATCTTCTCAACACTAAGCTTTTGCCTACACCCTTGACTGTTTCATGATGTGGGGTGATGCACTCTTATGAGAAATCCCATTTATGCTTTAGATAAGTGGCTTTGTATCAGAGACTCCCTTATTTGTATATTGGCTTAAAGGCTTTAATTTCTATAAAATAAGGAAGACCAGGGGCTCTTTCTCTTGGCTCCTGAAATTAGAATTGCAGAGGAGAAACAGCCAAGATGGCGGAGTGCTGAAGAAGAAGCCAGTTTGTGCAGAGAGGAGATGGAGAACAAAGGTGAATAAGGCTGGTGAGGTAGAAACTTTTGATTCTAGTAATACAGTGTGTCCATAAAGTCATGGTGCACTTTTGACCAGTCACAGGAAAGCAACAAAAGACAATAGAAATGTGAAATCTGCACCAAATAAAAGTAAAACCCTCCCAGTTTCTGTAGGATGATGTGACAGTATGTGTGCATGCGCAGATGATGACGTAACACCATGTATACAGCGGAGCAACCCACAGCCATACCAGTCAAGATGTGGACGGTACAGAGGAAAGTTCAGTGTGTTCTGTGGCTCGCTAAATTCAAATCCGTGACCAAAGTGCAACATGAATATTGGCGCGTTTATAAAGAAGTGCCATCACATAGGAATAACATTACTCGGTAGGATAAGCAGTTGAAGGAAACCGGCAGTTTGGTGGAGAAACCCCATTCTGTTAGGTCATCAGTCAGTGACGAGTCCATAGAGGCTATACGGGATAGCTACCTAAGGAGCCCTAAAAAATCTGTGTGTGTGTGTGTGTGCTTGACAATTACACCTAAGCAAGACTACAGTGCATAAGGTGTTAAAGAAACGTCTCTGTTTTACGGGGTACAAATTGCGGCCGTTACACGCCATCAAACTGGCAGATAGACCCACATGATGTGCATTTGCTACAGATATGCTTCATGAGATCGACAATGATGCAAGACTTTTGCAGAAGATTGTGTTTAGCGATGAGGCAACCTTCCATATCTGTGGACATGTTCATCGCCATAACGTCTGAATATGGGCTTCTGAACATCCTCATGCTTACGTTGAGTACGAGTGTAACACCCCTAAAGTGAACGTGTGGTGTTGCCTGATGCATGATAAGGTGATAGGCCCATTTTTTTTTGCGGAGCAGTCTGTGACGGCAAACACCTATCTTGACATGTTGGAATTGTATGCAGTGCCACAATTTCCAGAGGGTGTCATCTTTCAACAGGACAACGCTCCTCCACGCTATGCCACCATTGTTCGTGAGTTTCTAGATAGAACATTTCCCCGGCGGTGGATAGGCAGGAGTTCTGTAAGCCATGGCCACCACGATCCTGGGATCTGACGCCCTTAGACTTTTACTTTTGGGGTTATGTGAAGCAACATGTGTACATTGAACATATCAACAACATTAATCACTTAAAACAGAGAAACACAGACGTTATTCACTCTGTTACACCAGATGTCCTTACCTGCATGTGGCAAGAACTTCACTATTGTTTGGATACGTGTAGGGCAACAAATGGAGCCCACATCGAACTGCACTGAATAGGTTTGAAACTGGGAGAGTTTTCCTTTTATTTGGTGCAGATTTCACATTTCTATCATCTTTTGTTGCTTTCCTGTGCACAATGACTTTAGGGACACACTGTACTTGGATAAGTCAGTGGCTTTGGAAGCCCTGAAAGGGAAGTATTTTCCCACTGTGTGTATTTTCTCGCCTGCTAGGTGCGAGCTAGGATTAAAGGTAATAGCCCACAAATTCTTTGCTCTGTTGTTTCATTACCATCTGTCTGAATCAAATGCGAACCTGCATGGGCCAGGCGGCTGTGATGGTGGCCATGGCTACTGGCCTTACATATATATTTTTATTTTCCCTGTCTCTCTCTCTCCTTTTTTTAAAAGGCCCAATTTTCTTCTGCCAGGGTCCTCAGGGACAACATGAAAGCCAGTGACCTAGCAAACAAAACACGGGGGGGGGGGGGCTGAGGCTTCCCAAACATCCCTCCACCCACAACCCAAGAAGCAAAAGTAGTGGGCAAGTGCATCCCCACCCGGAGAGGCTGCTCTCCACCCATATCCTGACTGTGCAGCTCCTAGTTCAGCTGGCAACCTCGCAGCAGGGCCCGTGTGCTGTGTGTTGCAGATTACCTTAGTGCCCACCATGTCTCCCAAGCTGGGGCCTGTTTTTTTATTCATTTATTTATATCAGGATGGATTCATTGATAGCTTATATTTTGCCTTGTAATTCAATACTTTATTTAGTTGCTTAAATTGTTCTAACTTTGGCCATGAATTCTTCAGTTGGCTCCTGTGTCCCTGTGAGGTACCTCCATTATTGTATCTTGTCTTTTTTTGGCTTAGGTTATTCTTATTTTCTGGCACTACAAGATGCTCCAGGCTCATTTTGTATATTTTCTGCCTCAGTTCTAAAATTAGCCATTTCTCCAGAGTCCTGGTTCTTTTTATTGGAGAATGGTATTCGACAACAAGATGTGGTTGGTAGGTGTTGTCACTGTCACTGGTGTGTCATGGCTTTCTTAATCTTGAGGTGAAAGCATCTATTCTCTCATCATTATGATATTAATAGTGGGTTCTTTTGTAGATGCTCTTAACTGAATTGAGGAAGTCCCCCGCAATTCCTAGTTTGCTAAGAGTTTTCATTATAAATGGATGTTGAATTTTGTCAAATAGTAGTCTTCCTTTTTTTGAAATATGTTGTCTGAAATTAGTACAGATACTCCAGCTTTCCCTTGATGAGTGTTAGCATAATATATCTCTAACCCTTTTCTTTTAACATAATGAAGTCTTCATCTTTAACTAAAGTGTCTTTTCTTTCTTCAGAGAATGGCATTTCATTATTATTATTATTGAATGATATTATTATTATTATTATTATTGAATATTATTCAGTGAGGAGGAGAAGGGAGAGAAAGAGAGAGAGAGAGAGAGAAACATTGATTTGTTGTTTCACTTATTTATGCATTCATTGGTTGATTCTTGTATATATACTGACCAGAATTTGAACCTTGGCATATGAAGACAATGCTCCAGCCAACTGAGCTAACCCAGCCAGTTGAACCTTGGCATGTGAAGACAACGCTCCAACTAACTGAGCTACCCAGCCAGGCTGGCACTTCATTTTAAGAATTGAATATTTTTGGCCCAACCTGTGGTGGTGCAGTGGATAAAGCAGCAACCTGGAACACTGAGGTCACTGGTTCAAAACCCTGGGCTTGCCTGGTCAAGGCACATATGGGAGTTGATGCTTCCTGCTCCTCCCCCTTCTTTCTCTCTTTCTCTCTCTCCCCTCTCTGAAATAAATAAAAAAAGAATTAATTTTTTTTGGAGGGGCATGATTTTGTAATGATTTTTACATGATGGTATCATCTTCTTCAAGAATGAACAAGACTTTCTTGCTCACCATACTAATGATGTTCTTCAGGGGGATAACCTTTGGGCTTACGTACCTTCAGAGTAAATATGTCCAGTGTTAGAATATTGCTTTTCAGAATTTTCTAAAGTTGGTTTCTTATAGACAACATACGGTTGTCTTTTTTCTTTTTAATTCTGATAAGCTCTGTCCTTTATGGGTATATTTAGACCATTTGCATTTAAAGTGATTATTGGTATGGTTGGATTTATATCTTTCATGTTTGTAATTGTTTTCTATTCATTGCATTTGTTTATTGTTTCTTTTTGTCCTGTTTTTTTTTTCCTTCTCTTGTTTTAATTGATTATTGTATGTGGTTTCATTTTTAAGCTTCTTTAAGTGAATCAATTATACTTTTAAAAAACTGTAGTGATTGTTCTGGAGTTTTCAATATACATTTTTTTTATAATGATTATTCTTAAAATTTATTTTAGAGAGAGGAAGGGAGAGAGCGAGAAAAAGACAGGAACACCAATCTGTTGTTGTATATGCCCAGACTGGGGATTGAACCCAGAAACCTCTGTGCTTCAGGACGATGCTCTAACCAACCAAGCTATCTGTCCAGCGTTCAATAAATATTTTTTAAACTAATCTAAATCCCCTTCAGATTCCACTATACCACTTTCCACGTGCCGATACCTTAAAACAGAGCATTCCCAATTCCTCCCTCTCATCCCTTGTGACATTGCTGATCTTCCTATCATTTATCTATATGCTATATTACCCAATACATTGTTATTATTATTGCTTTAAACAGTTATCTTAAATCAACTAAGATTAAGACAAAGAAAAATTTTATTTGATCTTTATTTGTTCTCTCTCTGATGCTTCTCCTTTCTTTATATAAATCCGAGTTTCTGAACTATAGTATTTTCCTCCTATTTGCAGAGCTTCCTTTAATATTTCTGTTGGTGATTAATTGTTTGCTTTTCTCTCTGAAAAAGTCCTTTACTTTTGAAGAATAATTTTATTGGATATAAAATTCTAGGTTAGTGGGGGTTTTCCCAACAATAAGGACACCACAGGAATTTGAAGTCTTTGACACCAATATCTACAGGAAATGTTTAAAACAGCCCAACTCTTAATCAGATTAATATCAACCCTTTAAAGGTAGTCTAAAGACACCATGCAATCTGCAGAACCAGATTCAGATGTGACATAAATTTTGAAATTACCAGACAGTGAATTTAAAATAACTGTGATTATTGTTAAATGCCATATTGAAAAATGCTAACTACATGCAAGTATGAATGGAAGCTATAAGCAGACTTCAAATTCCTGTGGTGTCCTTATTGTTGGCTCATCTCTTGACTTTGAGCTTCCCTCTGTATTCTTCCTCAGAAAGTTTTTTATCTTGTCTCTCTTTCAGCTGTGGTTCACTGTTGCAGCCCTATCGGTGTGGTGTAGGGGAGGAGGAACAATTATCTTCTGATTATATCTCAAGCTGTGATCTTCAAAAGGGTTTCTTCCGAGAGAAAGTTTCTCCACCCTACTCCCTACTTCCTTCCCTGGTTTCATCTTTCCAAATATATCAGCTTGAAGTCCTGATGCCTGTTAGTTATGCTTACCTCTCACCTCCCAATTAGGTGAGGTGGGAAGGCTGGAGGAGACTGAAGTGGAAGGAATACCCCTTTCCAGTTGTTTTAAGGTTTGACTAAGTACTTTCACCTAGAGAGTGAGCTTGTTATGGAGAAGTTTCCAGACAGTGTAATCACCAGCTCCGTGAGACATTAAAAGTTAGTAGCTTGTAAAACCAGTAGCCGCGGCCACCATCACAGCCGCCTGGCTAGTGCAGGTTCAAATTTGATTCGGACAGACAATAATGAAACAACGGAGCCAAGAACTGGTGGACCATTACATTTAATCTGTTGGGCAGATAAAATATAATATGCTCACTTTGTTAAAGATGGTGCTGCCCACATGGAAGCCCGTCACCCAGGTGATATTATTTGCCCTTATGCTTGGGATGGCTGTGGGGGAAAAGCTGTAATGTAAGCAGGTGGGGTCATTATAGCTTAAGGCTTTGTTTTAATAATAAGCTTTTCCCCACGCCCTTGACTGATTGGATGATGTGGGGTGGTGCACTCTCCTGAGGAATCCCATTATGCCTCAGATGGGTGACTTTGTATCAGAGACTTCCCTGTCTGTAGATTGGATTAAGGGTTTGGATTTCTATAGTATAAAGTGGGACAGGCTGGGAGCTTGTTCTCTCGGGTCCTGGGATTAGTATAGAGAGGAGAGCAGATTAAGGCCACATGGAAGCCAGGAGAAGCAGCCAAAATGGCAGAGTGATGAGGGAGAAGCCAGTTTGTGTAGCATTTGTGCAGAAGGAGATGAGAAACAGAGGTGAATAAGTCTGGTGAGCTAGAAACCTTTGATTCTAGGAAACTCGGATAAGTCAGTAGCTTAGTGAGCACTGAATGAGTGGGTTTTGGAGCCCAGTGTGTGTTTTTGCTTGCCCGCAAGGTGCAAGCTAGAATTAAAGCTGTTGGCTCACCAGTTCTTGGCTCCATTGTTTCATTACCGACTGTTCGAATCTAATGTGAACCTGCACGGGTCAGGCGGCTGTGATCCTGACCGCGACTACTGGCTTTACATAATCCTAGCTCGCACCCAGCGAGCGAGAAATACACAAAATGGGAAGACACTTTTCTTTCCATTCAGGGGTCCCAAAGCCACTGACTCATCCGAGTTTCCTAGAATTAAAGGTTTCTACCTCACCAGCATTATTAACCTTGTTCTCCATCTCCTTCTCTCTGCACAAATTGGCTTCTCCTTCAGTACACTGCCATCTTGGCTGCGCCTCCTTGCAATGCTAATGGCAGGATCTGAACAAGAGAGAGCCCCTGGTCTGCCTTATTTTATAGTGTAGAAATTAACACCTTTTAGCCAATATACAAATACGTGGCCTTAATCTGCTCTCCTTTCTAATGCTAACCTCAGGAACTGAGAGAGAACAAGCTCCCAGCCTGCCCCACTTTATAGTGTAGAATCAAAACCTTTAATCCAATATACAAACAAGGAAGTCTCTGATACAAAGCCACTTATCTGAGGCATAATGGGATTCCTCAGGAGAGTACACCACCCCACATCATGCAACAGTCAAGGGTGTGGGGAAAAACTTAGTGTTGAGAAGATCTTAGTATTAAAAGGGTGGGAAAGGCTTAGTCTTAAAACTAAACCTTAGGCTATAAGGATCCTGCCTGCTTACAATCTGCCCCTATACCCGATGCAAGCATATATATTTCCCCACATCCTTGACTGTTGCATGATGTGGGGTGGTGCACTCTCATGAGGAATCCCATTATGCCTCAGATAAGTGGCTTTGTATCAGAGACTTCCTTATTTGTATATTGGCTTAAAGGCTTTAATTTCTACACTATAAAATAAGGCAGACCAGGAACTCTCTCTTGCTCAAATCCTGCCATTAGCATTGCAGAGGAGAGGCAGTCAAGATGGTGGAGTGGTGAAGGAAAAGCCAGTTTGTGCAGAGAGAAGTAGATGGGGAATGGAGGTGAATAAGTCTGGTGGGGCCTTTGATTCTAGAAATACTCGGATGAGTCAGTGGTTTGGGGAACTTGAATGAAAAGGGAAGTGTTTTCCCACTGTGTGTATTTCCCACCCGCTGGTGTGAGCTAGTATTAAAGGTAATGGCCCAGCAGTTCTTGGCTCCATTGTTTCATTACCGTCTGTTTGAATCAAATGTGAACCTGTTCCGGCCAGGTGGCTGTGATGGTAGCCATGGCTACTGGCTTTACAGGCACATACAAGAATCAACATGCATAAATAATACATGCATAAATAAATGGAACAACAGATTTCTTTCTTTCTCTCTCTTTCTCTTCTTCCCTCTCTCCCACCTTCTCTCTCTCTCTTCCTTCCTCTCCCTCTCTAAAATCAATATATTTTAAAAAGTTATTAAAAAATATCCAAAAACAGGAAAGGCCAAGCTTCCTCTGAAAAAAGATAAAGAAATGGCAATTTCATGAGAACCTAAAACTCTAAAGAGCTACAGAAGCTTCACTTCTTCATGCCTAAAACTAAGTAAAGTGACATATTTTATTAGAGCCAGTAAATATTTAAATAATTTGTGGTTTTAGTTATAATTGTATTTTTTATGTCAAACATTGCTCTTTAAATTTGAACTAATCTTTTGATATCTCATCATTTCAGCTCCAGAGAAATGCAATGCTGCACCTGCCTGAATGAGGACAAGCTAGTTCTCTACCTGGAGATGCAAAGTAGTTTAGAAGTCACAAATTACCAATTAACTAGGACATGGTGGGAGGTGTCTTGTAGGAAGAAGGATTTGGACATTGTGAAGCCTGTCTGTCTAACTTTTTAAAATCAAGAGAGTCCTTTTGGAGATGATGCCTCAATTTAAGAAGGACTTTTTATCTACCCTTGGCATCTGTTGGGCAAATAAGTTTGTAAAATTTGTGTTATTTGATTTTGTTCACTTTTATTATTAAAAATAGCCACTGCCCACGGCTTATTACCTTCCTGCTTGGGAAGGGTCAGTCTTTGTTATGCTAATGTGTGCTTGAGGAGGGGTTTTCTTGCCAAGAAAAGTTTGTGAAGAAGGAGGAAGAAGAGGCCATGTTTTGCAGAGTTGTGCAAAGAGAGAAGGAAGAGGTAGCCAAGATGGCAGGATGCTGAAGGAGAAGCCAGTTTGTGCAAAGGATAAGAAGCCATGTTGGCAGATGGGGAACCACTTAGACTGGTGGTGGGACCTTTGATTCTAGGAAAAACCCCAAAAGATTCTCCTGGTTGTGGAACTCGAGAATGTGTGAGTGGGTTTTGGTGCTCTTGTGTGTTTGTTTTTACTCGCTGGCTGGTTGCAGGGATAGAATAAAGGTGTGGCCCACCAGTTTTTGACTCTGCTGTTTCTTTATGATCTGACCGAATCTAATGGGAACCTGCATGTGCCTGGCTGTGATGGCCATGACTACTGGCCTTACAGCATCTGAATAATCATTTTTCTCTATCTTGTTTTAGATAATATCTTTATTGAAGTATAATTCATATATCCTCAAATTTACCTATTTAAAGTATACAATTCAGTGTTATTTAGTATGTTCACAAAGTTGTGCAACCTTCAGGTATGGCCAGTGGCCGCCGCCATCGTGGCCATGCAGGTTCTCATTGGATTCAGGCAGATGGTAAAGAAACAGTGGAGCCAAAAAAATCATGAGCAATTCTGTTTATTAAAGTCTTGTACCAGTGGATGAGCAAACAGCCAGGGAAGACTGCTTTCTTCTCATTCAGAGCTCCCAAAGCCTTGACACATTCTCCGGTTCCACAACCCAGAAAATCTTCTCCAGTTTCTCCTGGAATTAAAGCCTCCTTCCTCCCCCAGCCTCAGTGGAGCTCCCAAAGCCCCTCAGATTCAGTTCCACATCTGCACTCCTTCTTCTCTTCCTCCAAAACGCAGGCTGGGGGAAAAAATCCCTTCTTCAGCAGCCATTAGTAATACAAGGGCCCCTCCCAAGCAGGAAGGTAATCTGCAATTTGCAGTCTGCAATCCTGAGGGCAAGCACCATAGCCTTTCACTGGCTACATACACATGGTACTGCCTAGGCCAATGCAAAATATAAGTGAGCAAACCTAAAAAACACATTTACAAACTTATTTGCACAACATTTCACTATCCAATTTCAGGACATTTTCATCACTCCTTAAAGAAACCTTACTAGTGGTAATTCCCCATTCTCCCCTCCTCTCTGACCCTGGCAACCACAAATATACATTCTATCTCTTTGGGTTTACATATTCTTGAAATTTCATATAAATAGAATCATGTATATGGCCTTTGGATCTGGCTTTTTCAGTTGGTGTAATGTTTTCAAGGAACCATTTCTCTCTGACATTCATTTTATGAGCAGAATGTAACAAGGAGGTCCTGTCTTGCCCTGTACCCTGTGGGCTGTCTACTCAAGTAAAATTTCTTTGACCTGTGCTTGAGTTGTTCCACTCAATTTTGATTTCATCCAGGGTCCAACTCAACCTACCTAAATCCACAAAGAAAAATCTCAGTCCAATCCCATGCCCTCTAAGTGAGCTCATAAACTCCATGGGAAGTTGTCAATCTGTTACTTCATGTGGTTTTCCAAGACATACAGTAAAAATACTAAAATGTAATTGGAATTATAACTGTTCCTCCAAAACCCTGTGGTAGCAGATTTTGTGAGTTCAAAGCTACTTTCAAAACAGATTTTTATAGTTTGATTAATGAATATAATACATGTATCGGGGATATGACACATATCCTTGATTTGTCAAATGATGAAATTACTTCACATAGCTTATTAAACATATCAGATAACTGATAAGCTATAAAATAAATATAAAAATCAATTGAAAATCATCTATCTAATTGCTTTGTAGTTAACCAATCTCATCTTTATAAATAAGGATGGCTCTTTTATTTTCCACTATCTATAGTGTCCTTTTCTTCACCTACATCAATTATTATTTAAGCACCATGCTTTCTCCTTTGTAATCTAAAAGCTCATTTTTACTTTGTTTTTATTTTAAAATTATGTGTATTGAAAGAAGTTTTAAAATAAAATACCCATCAATAATCCTGACATCCCTAGTAAAATTGTTGCTGTTTTCTTATTTTTCGGATTTCTTTCTAGAAAACATATTTTTTGACTAGTTGACTGAAAGACCTTTATAATGCATTTATCCTGGTTATATTTTGTAGAAACAAGTTTGGGATCCAGCCATCAAGTTTCTTTCACATATTAACAATACAAGATTTATTTGCTACCAGGCAGTTCCTCTTAAAGGGTTCATGCATGTACTCAATTGGACTCACTCCCTCTGAGCTCCTGCACTGGGGCAGCAGCTTGAATGGAACCAAGGACATATGGGGAGTATCTGAATTGTTGGGCATCAGGGTGAGAATTGGGAGAACAGCTTTCTCAAAGACAGAAGTGCTGACAGAGGCCATTGTTCCTTTGATGAGCCCTCCTTGTGCAGAACTGACAGGTGGATGCCATATCCAAGATCCCATTGACTTGGCTCACACTGTTTTCCCTGCCCTGGTGATTCCTTGAGTTCTTACCCAGCAAAGCTATTATTTAGAATCAAAGGGCAGATAAAAAGCTTTTCAGACAAAATTTTTAAAAAAGCTCAGCACCATCAAACCAGTATTATATAAAATGTTAAGTGATCTTCTTTAAGAAAAAGGAAAAAAAAGATTAAAATATAAACAATAAAATGGTAATAATACATATTTATTAACAAATGAATCTAAAAAGAACAAAATTAAGTGAACAAGCAGAATAGAACAGATCCATAGATACAGAGAACATTTTGATGGTTGCCAAGTGAGGGGGGGTGGGAAAATGGGTGAAAAAAGCGAAAGGATTAAGAAGTACAAATTGGTTGTTACAGAATAGTCATGGGGATGTAAAGTACAGTACAGGGAATATAGTCAATAATATTCTAATAACTAGGTATGATGTCAGAAGTGTGCAAGATTTATCACGATGATTACTTAGTAAGTTATGCAATGTTTAATCACTGGGGTATACACCTGAAACTAATATAATTCTGTCAACTATAATTAAAAAAATAGAAATGATTTAAAAAATTGAAAAAGAAGATTTATTTGCTGTTTGTAGGTTTCTTACAGGTTTGTATCTACAAACACAAGAATCTGATATATTTTATTTCACATGATTACCATAACAAAAGTTCCTTTCCACATGGGCCTTTCCATATAGCTTTTCACAAAATATCAGCTGACTTCATCAGAGAGTGGAAGCAAGGGAGAGCATCAGCAAAAGAACATGCTCCCTTTTTCCTTTCTTTACATATACATAGCTATAACACAGCTTGCATATATTTTTGTGTCCTTTTTATTTAATACAGTTAACTTTACTTACCCCATGTACAATGATTTCTTATAAAGCTTCATAACAGATTGTTCTATATTTTACATACCATCTTACTTACTATTTTTCTGAGTTGAGGGGTAGTGTGATTGTTTCAAATTTTTCAAAAGTGGCCCTAGCCAGTTGGCTCAGCTGTAGAGCATTGGCCCAGCATATGGACATCTCAGGTTTGATTCCCAGTCAGGGTACACCCAAGTGACCATTTACTTTTCCACCCCTCTCCCTTTTCTCTCTCTCTCTCTTTCTTTCTCTCTCTCTCGCTCTCTCTTCCCCTCCCACAGCCATGGCTCAGTTAGAGCAAGTTGGCCCTGGCACTGAGGATAACTCCATGGCCTCACCTAAAATAGCTCAGTTGCTGAGCAACAGAATAATGACCACAGATGAGCAGAGCATCGCCCGTAGGGGCCTTGTCGGGTGGATCTCAGTGGGAGCACATGCGGGAGTCTGTCTCTCTGCCTCCTTGCTTCTCACTTAAAAATTTTTTTTTTCAAAAGTATAATCTGGGTAAGGGATTTATAGAGACTACTTGGGAAAAGAAATGAAAGGGACTTGAGGCTTGGTCAGGTCCCATACATTGAGTTTAAGACTCTCCATAAAATAAGAGAGTAAGACTGCCTTAGTGCCCCAGCTGGTTAGCTCAGTAGTAGATTGTGGGCCCAGCATGTGAATGTCCTGGGTTCAATTCCCAGTCGAGGCACATAGGGGAAGTGACCATCTGCTTCTCCACTCCTCCCCCTTCACCTTCTTTTCTGTCTTCCCCTCTTGCAGCCATGGCTTGATTGGTTCAAGTGCATTGGCCCCAGCACTGAGTATGGCTCTGTAGAGTCTCTGCCTCAGGGACTAAAAATAGCTCAGTTGCAAGCATGGCCCCAGAAGGAGGTTGCCAGGTGGATCCCAGTAGGGGCACACAAGGGAGTCTATCTCCCCTCCTCTTACTTTGAAAAGAAGAGAAAGAAAAGACTGCCTTAGGTTTTTTTTTTTTAATTTCTTTTATCAAGTAAGACTGCTGCATATGCCCCACCAGGATCCACCCAGCAAGCCCCTGATGGAGGGTGCTCTGCCCATCTGAGGTTGTTGCTTCATTGCTTGGCAACAGAACTATTTTAGCACCTGAGATGAGGCCATCGAGCCATTCTCAGTGCCAACATGCTCAAATCAATTGAGCCTTGGCTGCAGGAGGGGGAGAGAGAGAGAGAAAAGAGAAGAGAGAGGTGGAGGAGCAGATGGTCACTTCTCCTGTGTGCCCTAAGCTTTAATAGAACGCGGGATATCCATATTCTGGGCTGATGATGTTCTACAACTGAGCCAGCTTGTCAGGGCTAAATTGCCTTAGTTTTAGGGCTTGGGAGTAGTAGGATAGGAAGTACAAGGGAAGGCTGGGACCTCTTGCTGATATCAGAAGGAACTGAGAAATTTGGGGTGGCATCAAAAAAGAATGTTTATAAGATTATGTGTATTCCACCACCCACTTTCCAAAAAATTTCCTGTGGATTCCTCTCTAAGAGCAGCCCCAAACTTGGTTGATCTGGTGACTGCTTAATAGATAAATCATTTAGAGGTCATTCTTTTTTGAAAGCTGATGAAAGTGCTGACTCCTCTTCAGGGAGAAAGCTCTTCCCATTCAGGGAAAGCACCACAGCTTTCAGAGAAATGGTTAGATTCAACAGCCCTGCCATAGATGGGGCAGGAGCAGAGCCAGTGACTGTCACTGTGACCTTCTAAAGCCAATTTATCATCTCTTGTCCAACTTTGCCTGAGTTTAGCTCTTTCTCCTGGGCTCTCTAATTTAGAGCAGTCCCCACCCTCCACCCTGTTACCCAATGTCATTCCTGGATGTCCCCATAAGACTGTCCTCTTCCTTGGCTCCTCAAACCCAGTCAATTAAAAGGTCTTAATGATTGTGAACAAGTATTTTCAGGAGGATATAGGAAAATTTAGTAAATAAAGAAATTAACCCATGACCAAATTTTGTCAAGTGGTTAAAGGAATTATTAAAGAAGTAGACTGACTCTTATTAAAGATTTTTTGCATGCAGGATGTATAAAACTATACATATTTATTAATATATTTATTGCTATGCTCTTCCACTTAAATTTAACTTCAACTGAAAGAATTTTGACCAATTGCAGTTCACTTCGCATTGCTTGCTTGCATCTGGCATATAGAAAGAGTTTAATCAGACTTCTCCAGTTTTCACATGATGTCCAAGAAGAACCACTTTTGTTTTATCTTTGACTGTGGACAGTGATTCAAATGAACAAAACTGCTGTTTTGCTTTATTTAAACTTTAATATTTTAAAAGATATTCCACCGAGTTTGACAAGCAAACAACAAGGGGAACAAAAAGAAGGAGAAGGTGAAACTATAGAAAACAAATGAGATTTAAGAGATGTAAGTGGAAATACAAGAGAAGGGTTTTGTTTGGATCCTGATGTAAACAAACAAAAGGTTAAAAAAGAAGTGAGACAACGAAATAAAAACTCTGACTAGATCTTCTGTAATGTTAAGATAATTTTTTTTAGGTGTGATAAAAGAATTGTTTTATGTTTTAAAAATAGTCCTTTTGATTTTTGGATTTTATTGAATTTTTTGTAGTGATACTGATTACCAAAATTATACAAGTTGCAGGTGCACAATTCTACAACACATAATATGTACACTGTATTGTGTGTTCACCACCCCAAGCCTCTGCCCATCACCATTTATTCCCCCTCTACTCTCCTCCACCACCTCCAACCCTGGCAATCACCACACTGTTGTCCATGTCCCTAAGTTTTTTCTTCCTCTTTTTTTTCTCCTTAATCCCTCCACCCCCTGCCTCACCTAGCCACCCCTTCCCTACCTCATAAACAGCTGCCAGCCTGCTCTCTATCTATAAATCTGTCTCTATTTTGCTTGTTTGTTCATTAGGTTCCACAAATGAGTGAAATAATATGGTACTTGTTTCCTTTCTGACTAGTTTATGTCACTTAGCATAACGTTCTCCAGGTATATCCATGATGTTGCAAAGGGTAAGATTTTTTTTTTACTCCTGAGTAGGATTCCATTGTGTAAATAAATCACAGCTTTTTAATCAACTCATCTACTGATGGATACTTGGGCTGCTTTCAAATCTTGGCTATTTTAAATAATGTAATGAACATAAGGATACATATATGCTTTCAAATTAGTGTTTCAAGTTTCTTTAAAGAGAGAGAGAAAGCCAGAAAATAAAAAATAAAAGTAAAGGTGTTTAAAGTGAGGGTGGTTATAAAGTAAAGAGGAAGAAATCAACACAGAATTCCCCAGCAATAGAGAGAATTCAATTAAAGGGGGTGATGCTAGCCTTGTGGCTCAGTGGATAAAGCAACTGGTGCTGGACTCCCTAGTCAGGTCATGAATGAGAAACAATCAATGAGTATAGAACTAAATGGAACAACTTAGTAAAACGAGTTGATGTTTGTCTTTCTCTCTTTTCCCTCTCCTTTCTTCCCTCTCCCTCTTCTCTCCTCCCCCCTTCCTCTCTCTCTCTCTCTCTCTCTCTCTCAAATCAATGGAAAGAAGTTTTCTTAAATTGAAAGAAAGAAGTCTTTTAGAGAAAGATAAATACCATATAATCTAACTTATATTGTGTAATCCAAAGAAGCCAAACTCATAGAAACAGAATAGAATGGTGGTTGCCAGGGTGGGGAAAATGGGATGTTGGTCAACAGATACAAACTTCCAATTATAAGATAAATAATTTCTGGGGATCTAATGAACAGCATGGTGACTATTATTAACAATATTTTATTATGTACTTGAAAGTTGCCAAGAAAGTATATCTTAAATGCTCTCAACACGCACGCGCGCGCGCACACACACACACACACACACACACACACACGTAATTATGTGAGGTGATGGGTATGTTAATTTTATTATGGCAATCATTCCACAATATATAAATGTATCAGATCTTCTTGTTGTACATCTTAAACTTACACAGTATTATATGTCAATTATATTTCAATAAACGGGGGGGGAGGGAGAGTCCTTATCTTTTATAGAAACATAATAAAGTATTGACAGATTATTGAAATAATGTTTGGAATTTGCTTCAAACAATCTAGTAGTGTGGTGATAGGTGGATAGGTAGAAACTGGATGAAACAAGACTGGCTCATGTGGCTGTTTGGCTGGCCAGGACCCCTCATATATTTCTACTCCACTTTGAGACCCTGATTTTCTCCACTTTACAGCTACACTCTGCGTCCTTTTGACTTCAACTTCTGCTGGTAACTGCCTCAGTTATTAATTCAGAGGTAGCAGGAACTAGGAGTCAGAAGCCTTACCTCTTATTTCTTTGGATCTAATAGATTAGATTCCTCTCCTCAGGGCAGAGATGATACTCTCCACATAGTTGACAGGCTTAATTTAGTTTAGTGGCTTTTAAAACTATTTTTCATGGGCAGAAGAAACCAGTTCTCAAATATAATCTAACATAAAACTTCTATATTTAAACATATACATGTGGAGGCATTCTAATTGATCACTCATAAAGGGAACATTCTGTGTTGGTTCTAAGACAAGATGCAAGGCCACATCAAAGCAGGGCTCTTCCTAGAAGTGAGCATGGTAAAAATAAGAGGGGAGACAAGATATAGTCAAAGGTCTGGAGTCAGGCTTAGGGCACAGACTTTATACCAGCATGTGGTCCTTCCTTTATTCCAGATCTCTTTTGTGCAATTTCATCCTCCCCAATGGGAGCCATTCTACTCTTGCCTGTTATGTTTGCTCATCTTGTGCACTCATGCAGAGGCATTTCTCACTCAGGGTGTCCTCACTCATGACTACATTCTATTTTTCCCAGTTCAAAAGATTTGAATGTCTGATTCATCAGTGAGTCCTATGCCAATGTAATTATGTTTTATGGAAGTCTACAAATTTCCACATTTCCAAGAACTGGACTATTAGTTTTTTCCTGGCCAGATTTAAGTTAGCTTACCATGTATGGGAGAATTCTTTTTTGGGTTGAGTAGGTGCTAAGCTACCTAGTAGAATTCATAGTTTTTTTCTTTTAGAAGAATCTTTGGAGTGTGCCTCCTACGACTCAAGGTTCTCTGCTAAAAAATGGCTGGAGAGTAATGCTATAGATATGGACCCCAGAGGCTTAATTTTCTTGATATTTATTAGTGTATTATGTCAATACACATCTGTAACTTTTCTCTTTCCTAATTTTAACATATATTTACCAGCTGACAAATTTGGATATAATATTTGGTGAGGTCAGAAAAGTAGGTACGCTTTATTATTATTAGTTATTATAGTTGTGGTTGCTTTTAAAAACTTTATTTTAAAAAAAGTTTTAGACTTATAGAAAAGTGTTAGTGTTTTAATCCACATATAGTCTTTCTGCTAATGGCACAGGAAGCCATAATTATCTTCGTAGAGTCAACCACTCAACTCTGCCCCTTTTTAAATAATATCCCAATCTGTAAGCACACTGGTCAAATCACTTGGGATCTTTTGGAAAATCCCACTCACCAGGGGTCCAGTATCCCAAAACCAGACCCAGGGAGAGAGGAGATGCCAGACATGGTTCATTAGATATATTCTTAGCATCATTAATAGGAAGTTCTTGAGGGGACAGTTACTGTATAACAGAAAGTTAGATAGGAAGGAGACCAACTGTAAACTAGTTGAGGGAGTGAAGGCAAAGCCAGCAGCCCAAGTTGTCAGACTAACATGGGCTGAAGCAGAGGAAAGCAAAATAACTGCATGTAGGGGTCACAACAGAGCAAACTGGGCTGGCATGAGTCCTGGGCACTCAAGGGCCCAACCTGATACTCTTAGAGATGCCAGAACCTGATCACCACATGCCTTTCATGCATGGTTTGGTTGCTCTGAATTAGCTTGGGACTCAGATATTCCACAGCAAGAATGCCCTGCACACTAGCACCCTCTGCCATCTCATCCCTGTATCTCCCAGAAGACTGTCTGGCAGGGTCATTCTCCAGAACAGTAGGCTGAACATTGGACTCACCTGGGGGCTTTTGAACTTTACCAATGTCCAGATCCATGGTTGTGAACCACTACTCTCAAAGACCAAGCTTTTTTGTATGTTCCCATAGTGAAGCTGGAGAGAAGGGAGAAAACCAGAACCATGGAAAGCACTTTCAAGGGTGGAGAGGGGCAGCACCTTTCTGCTCCCAGTACCCTTGTGACACATCTGCTACTTCCGACCAGAGAAAGACCTACAGAAGATGGCTCCATCAGCCAGTGGGAAAGAGGTGGAACTACTATCCAATTCCAGGAAGGGAAATGTCAAAGAGGCTCTAAATCTGAAGGTGTGGGCCTGAGTACAGCTCTACCTGTAAGATAGTAAAACTATCATATAAATAATGGGGCAAATCTAGGGAAACAGATGAAATGAAGAAGTTCTGAGCCAAAACAGACACCAGCACTGCCAGAAACAAGGCAAAGGGGTCAGGCAGCTGCCCTGCAGGCCCCACTGTGGCTGTTGGCCAGATGGATTCAGTTACTGCTGTCCTAGACAGGTCACTGAGTATGTTCCCAGACTGACACTACCTCCCAGATAAAATTTTTAAAGGCTCTCATTCTTCCTCGTATCTTCTGTGTTCAGCACTTGCCCATGGAGATGTAATAAAGCTATCGGTATGGAGCGTGCATAGAACCACTTATTTTTATCACATCAGTTTCAGAGAATAATTATTCAATATTTTCTGAATAATCTCTTAAAAATTAATTTGAAGCGTTTTTCCACATTGTCAAAATGTTTCAGCAAGTGAGGTATGACTTGGACAATGGGTGACTCAGTTCAGTCTTGCGTCTGCAGCTATTAACTCTTTTTTAAAAATATTTATCAGATTATTATTTGGTACACCTTAAACTTATGCAATATTATATGTCAAATATATCTCAAAACAATACATGATAAATGAATTAAATTGAGTCCTTGGATGGTCTTCATATGTACTTATCTCCTTAGTATAAAATAATTTTATTTATTTTATTTTATTATTATTTTTCTTTTTTAGAATGTGATGGAAGACAATTTACATTTTGGTGATGGGTATGCAACATAATCAAATGTCAAAATAACCTGGCGATGTTTTCTCTGAACATATGTACCCTGATTTATCAATGTCACCCCATTAAAATTAATTATATATATATATATATATATATATATATATATATATATATATATATATATATATATAAAATAATTAATTTTAGGCAACAATTTTTTAGTATTCTTATTTATGTTTGGAATGCTACATAAATGAAGTCTTCACATTTGCCACAAAGACTTTCCTCAATGGTTGAGACAATGTTTTGCAACAAAGAAGGATTTTAATAAATATTTCCACAGCTATCTCAAGTGGGCAGTATTTCTGACACCAGATAACAGAGTATGTGCATTATGTCAGGTGATGGGGACAAGGTCATTTTACCTCAAGGCCTGCTGCGCCCCACCACCCAGCAACAACAAAAACAACCAAGAACAAATTATCATGGGTCTGTCAGGGAAACCCAAAAGAAGCCATGAAAGCATTTCTTTTTGTTACATTTACTTTTCTTCCTCTTCCTTTATGTCTGTTTTCTGTTGTTTAAATAGTCCTTTGATTGCTTTTCAGTGCCACTATAGGTAGAGCTACAGCTGACGGTTTTGTAATTGCACAAAAACCACCGGCTCTCGCTCCTTCATAAATTCTCAGCTGCAGAATAAGGTCCTTCACTGGGTCAATTTTTAATAACTCTTTAGATGACAATAAGTTATTTGCCTCAGATGATTTTCTCCTAGCAATTACACTTGCAGGGTATCTCTTTAGCAAAATTTCTCAGATGCTGAGCAAGACATTTCTTCTGCTCAAAAGATTTTTCTCGGGAGTTACATTCAAAAGTTCTTTTCCCAGTATGAGTTATTTGAATTTGACTGAGGTATGTACCCTTGCAAAAGGCTTTCCCATGTCTGATCCACTGACAAGGTTATTCACCATCGTGAATACTTCGTGGCTGGGTGAGGGATGGAGGAAAGCTGAAGGCACGTGCACATTCACTATGTTGTCAGTTTCTCCCCCATGTGACTCTTCATAAGTGGGGTTAGGAAAGAGTTGTCACAAAAGTCTCTCCTATATTCCTTATGCTAAAGGATTTTTCGCCATTGTGGATCCTCTTACCCATCCCCACCCCCCAAGAAAACAACAGAAAAGGGTGAAGAAAGTCCTTTCCACACTTGCTTTCCGCAAGGTTTCTCTCCTGTAAGAATCCTCATGGGATGGGCAAAAAGGACAGCTGTGTCCAAAGACTCACCCACAAACACTGCACTCAATCAGAATTTTTCTACAGAAGGAAATAGTATTTTTGACAAAAGCAGAAATGTCACAAGACACTCTCACATTCTTTCATCCATGAGGTTTCTCCCTAGTGTGAACCCTCTGGTACTACATGAGGTCTGACAGCGGGTGCCAGCTCTCCCTGACTGGGATCACTCGTATGGCCTTGCTAAAGACAAATCCTTACGTGCTGACTAAGCTCTGCCCTCTTGAAAGGCTTTCTCATGTTCATTGCTGTCACAGGGCTACACTCGAACGTGACCTGCTGATGGCATAACACACCAATGTTTGTTAAGCCCTTTCCCCCACTCCTTCCATTAGTGGAGATCCTTCCCTGAGTAGACCGTGGAAGCGTTACCTGGTCCATGTGAGTTCTGTTCATGGGAAGCATGTCCTGGAGACTTGCTCCTGTAAAACTCTTTTCTTTATTGGCTTAAAATAATTATCATTTCATTATATCTCAAAGGTTTCTTTTGTGTGTGTGACAGAGACAGAGAGAGGAACAGATAGAGACAGACAGACAGGAAAGGAGAGAGATGAGAAGCATCAGTTCTTCATTGTGGCACCGTACTTGTTCATTGATTGCTTTTTAAATTTTTTTAATTAATTTTAATTTATTGTGTTTACATGGATTTAAGTGTCCCACTGAATAGAACACTTCTACCCTCACCCCTGTATCCCATTTTATACCCCCTTTGCCCCCCTCCCCCTAACTCCCTCCCCTTTTACTCTAGGAATTGCTGTCCTGTTATTTATATCTTTGTGTTATGTGTGTTATATATATATAATTTCACTAATCCCTTCACCTTCTCTGATCCCGTCACCTTATCCCCCTTCCCTCTGACAGCTGTCCCTCTGGTCCTTGTGACACCTGCCTCTGCCTCTATTCTGTTTCTCAGTTCACTTTGTCATTAGATTCCACATATAAGTGAGATCATATAATATTTGTCTTTCTCCGCCTGGCTTATTTCACTTAGCATAATAATCTCCAGGCGACGAGATCGGACGCATTCAGAGTGGTATGGCCGTAGACTCACTTAGCATAATAATCTCCAGGTCCATCGATGCTATTGCAAAAGGTAAGATTTTCTTCTTTATCACGGCCACATAGTATTCCATTGTGTATATGTACCACAGCTTTTTAATCCACTTGTCCACTGACAGACACTTGGGCTATTTCCAGATCTTGGCTATTTTAAACAATGCTGCACTGAACATGAGGGTGCATTTCTTCTTTTGAAACAGTGATTTGGTATTCTTAGAATATATTCCTAAAAGTGGGATAGCTGAGTCAAAAGGCAGTTCGATTTTTAATTTTCTGAGGAAATTTCATACTGTTCTCCACAATGGCTGCACTAATCTGCATTCCCATCAGCAATGCAGGAGGGTTCCCTTTTCTCCACATCCTTGCCAGCACTGTGTTGTTTTGTTAATGAATGCCATTCTGATAGGTGTGAGGGGATATCTTATTGTGGTTTTAATTTGCATTTATCTGATAATTAGTGATGTTGAAAATTTTCTCATATGCCTATTGGCCATCTGTATGTCCTCTTTGGAGAAGTGTCTATTTATAGTTCTTTTGCCCATTTTTTAAATTGAGTTGTTTACCTTCCTGGTGTTTAGTTTTAGAAGTTCTTTATAAATTCTGGTTATTAACCCCTTATCAGACGTGCTGTCGAATATGTTCTCCCATTGTGTGGTTTGTCTTTTTATTCTGTTCTTATTGTCTTTAGCTGTGCAAAAGCTCTTTAGTTTGATATAGTCCCATTTGTTTATTTTGCCCTTTATTTCACTTGCCCATGGAGATAAATTGGCAGAAATATTGCTACGAAAGATATAAGAGAGTTTACTGCCTATGTTTTCTTCCAAGATGTTTATGGTTTCACAACTTACATGTAAGTCTTTTATCCATTTTGAGTTTATTTTTGTGAATCATGTAAGTTGGTGGTCTAGTGTCATTTTCTTGCAAGTACTTGTCCAATTTTCCCAACAACATTTGTTAAAGAGACTGTCTTTATTCCATTGCATGCTCTTACCTCCTTTGTCAAATATCAATTGACCATATAGGGTTTATTTCTGGGTTCTCTGTTCTGTTTTATTGATCTGTATGCCTATTCTTATGCCAGTACCAAGCTGTTTTGAGTACAATGGCCTTGTAGTATAACTTGATATCAGGAAGTGTGATACCACCCACTTTATTCTTCTTTTTCAAGAATGCTGAGGCTATTCATATTATATTTGGTTCCATATAAATTTTTGGGCCTGACCAGGCGGTGGTACAGTGGGTAGAGCATTGGACTGAAATGCGGAGGACCCAGGTTTGAGACCCCGAGCTTGCCAGCTTGAGTGTGGGCCCATCTGGCTTGAGCAAAAGGTCGCCAGCTTGGACCCAAGGTCGCTGGCTCCAGCAAGGGGTTGCTCAGTCTGCTGAAGGCCCGCGGTCAAGGCACATGTGAGAAAGCAATCAATGAACAACTATGGTGTCGCAAGGGAAACGAGAAACTAATGATTGATGCTTCTCACCTCTCTCCATTACTGTCTGTCTGTCCCTATCTATCCCTCTCTCTTACTCTCTCTCTCTGTCCCTGTAAAAAAAAATTTTTTTTTGGAATATTTGTTCTATATCTTTGAAGTATGTCATTGGTGTTTTAATAGGAATTGCATTGAATTTATAGATTACATTGGGTAATATACACATTTTAATGATATTTATTCTTTCTATCCATGAACACAGTATATGCTTCCACTTGTTTATAGATTCCTTGATTTCTTTTATCAATGTTTTATAATTTTCCAAGTACCTTCTTGGTTAAATTTACTCCTAGTACTTTTTTGTTGTTGTTGCAACAGTGAAGGGGATTATTTCCTTAATTTCTCTTTCACACAGTTTATTGTTGGTGTATAAAAATGCCACTGATTTCTGAATATTAATTTTATATCTTGCCACCTTGCCAAATTTATTTATCAGGTCTAGTAGTTTTTTGATTGAGAGTTTTATATGTACAGTATCATGTCATTAGCAAATAACGATAGTTTTATTTCTTCTTTTTCAATTTGGATGCCTTTTATTTCTTCTTCTTGTCTGATAGCTGTGGCTAGAACTTCCAGAACTATGTTGAATAATAGTGGTGAAAGGGGGAATCCCTACCTTGTTCCTGATTTTAAGGGGATTGTTTTTAATAATTTCCCATTGAGTATGATATTGGCTATGGGTTTGTCGTAGATGGCTTTTATCACATTGAGGTATGTTCTCTGTATTCCCACTTTACTGAGAGTTTTGATCATGAATGGGTGCTGGATTTTATCAAATGCTTTTTCTGCATCTATTGAAATTATCATGTGATTTTTATCCTTCCTTTTGTTTATGTGATGAATCACATTTATTGAGTTGTGAATGTTGTACCAGCTTTGCCTTCCCAGAATAAATCCCACTTGATAACGATGTATAATATTTTTAATGTATTGCTGGATCTGGTTTGCTAATATTTTGTTGAGAATTTTAGCATCTATTTTCATCAGGGATATTGGCCTATAATTTTATTTCTTTGTAGTGCCTTTACCTGGTTTTGGAATGAGAATCATGCTTGCCTCATAAAAGGAGCTTGGGAGTCTTCCCTCCTCTTAAATTATTTGAAGTAGCTTGAGAAGGATAGGTATTAGTTCTTCTTCAAATATTTTGTAAAATATGCCTATGAACCCATCTGGTCCAGGACTTTTGTTTGTTGGGAGTTTTTGATAACTGTTTTGATCTCATTTGTTGTAATCGGTCTGTTTAGGTTTTCTGATTCTTCCAGATTGAGTTTTGGAAGATTATATGTTTCTAGGAATTTATTCATTTTGCCTAGGTTGTTCAAATTTTTGGTGTACAGATCTTCATAGTATTGTCTTACAATCTTTTATATTTCTGCAGTGTCAGTTTTTACTTCTCCACTTTCATTTCTAATTTTATTTGAGTACTCTCTCTTTTATTCTTGATGAGTCTGGTTAAAGGTTCATTAATCTTGTTTACCTTTTCAAAGAATCAGCTCTTGGTTTCATTGATCTTCTGTATTGATTTTTTTATCCTCTATGTCATTGATTTTTGCTCTGATCTTTATTATTTCCTTCCTTCTACTTCCTCTGGGCTTTATTTGTTGTTCTTTTTCTAGTTCTTTAAGATGCAGGGTAAAGTTGTTTATTTGAGCTTTGTCTTGCTTCTTAAGGTATGCCTGTAATGCTATGAACTTCCCTCTCAGGACTACTTTTGCTGTGTCCCATCAATTTTGAGTTGTTATATGTTCATTTTCATTTGTTTCAAGAAAAATTTTTATTTCTTCCTTGATCTCTTCGTTAAGCCATTTGTTATTTAAAAACATGATATTTAGCCTCCAAATGTTTGAATATTTTTTAGGTATTTTTTAGTTGATTTCTAGTTTCATGCCATTGTGATCAGAAAAGATGCTTAATATAATTTCAATCTTCTTAAATTTATTGAGACTTGTTTTGTGTCCTAACATGTGGTCTATCCTAGAGAATGTGCCATGAGCACTTGAAAAGAATGTATATTCTGCTGTTTTGAGGTGAAAGGCTCTGAAGATATCTGTTAAATCCAGTTGATCTAGTGTGTCATTTAAGGCTGCAGTTTCTTTGTTAATTTTCTGCCTGGAGGATCTATTCATTGAGGTTAGTGAGGTATTAAAATCCCCTACTATTATAGTATTGCTGTCCATCTTGCCCTTTATGACCATCAATATCTGCTTTATATATTTAGGTGCTCCTATATTAAGCACATAAATATTTACAATGGTTATATCCTCCTGTTGGATTGCTCTATCATTATGTAGGTGACCTTCTTTATCCCTTACTATAGACTTTGTTTTAAAGTCTATTTTGTCAGATATGAGTATTGCTATTCCAGCTTTTCTTTTCATTTTCATTTGAATGAAATATTTTTTTCTATCTCTTCACTTTCAGTTCATGTGTATCTTTTGTTCTGAGGTGGGTCTCTTATAGACAGCATATGTATGGGTCATGTTTTCTTATCCATGCAGCTACCCTATGACTTTTGATTGGAACATTTAATCCACTTACATTTAAGGTTATTATTGACATGTACTTATTTGTTGCAGTTTTATTCTTTGAATCTTCCTTTCTCATTTTCTCAATTTCTGTTTTTTTCTTTGCTCTTTTTATAGTAGGCCTGTTAACATTTCTTGCAGTACTGGTTTGGTTGTAATGAATTCCTTGAGTTATTTTTTTTTGTCCTGGAAGCTTTTTATTTCTTCTTTAATTTTATTTATTTTTAATTTTTTTTCCCAAAGTTAGAAGCAATGAGGCAGTCAGACAGACTCCCGCATGTGCCCAACCGGGATCCACCTGGCATGCCCACCAGGGGGTGATGCTCTGCCCATCTGGGGCATTGCTCCCATGCGACTGGGGCCATTCTAGCACCTGATGCGGAGGCCATGGAGCCGTCCTCAGGACCTGGGCCAACTATGCTCCAATGGAGCCTTGGTTGCAGGAGGGGAAGAGAGAGGAAGAGAGAAAGAAGATGGAGAAGGGTGGAGAAGCAGATGGGTGCTTCTCCTGTGTGCCCTTGACAGGAATCGAACCCAAGATATCCACATGCCAGGCCAATGTTCTACTGCTGAGCCAACCAGACAGGGCCTCCTTCAATTTTAAATCTAGCCTTGCTGGATAAAGAAGTCTTGGTTGTAGGCTCTTGTTTTGCATTACTTTATATATTTCTTGCCATTCCCTTCTGGCCTCAAGTGTTTTTGTTGAAAAATCAATGTCATCCTTATGGGGGCTCCTCTGTAGGTAATTATCTGCTTTTCTTTTGCTGTTTTTACTATTCTTTTTCTGTATCTTAACTTTGGCATTTTAATTATGATGTGTCTTGGTGTAGGTCACCTTGGGTTCCTTTTTAGTGGGACTCTCTGTGCTTCTTGAACTTGTGTGACTTTTTTCTTCATCAATTTAGGAAATTTTTCAGCTATGATTTCTTCAAACAGGTTCTCTATCCCTTGTTTGTTCTCTTCTCCTTCAGGAACTGCTCTGATGTGGGTGTTGTTTTTCTTCATTGTCACAGAGGTCTCTTTTCTCCATCTTTATGTACCTCTTTTCATTTTGCTGCTCTACTTCTGTGCTAATGTTTATCTTGTCTTCTAAATCATTGATTTGATCATCCACTTTATCCAACCTGCTGTTGATTTCTTCTAGTGCAGTCTTCATTTCTGATATTGTATTAGTCATTTCTGACTGGTTCTTTTTTATGATTTCAATGTCTTTTTTGATGCTTGCTATCTCTTTATTTAGGTGTTCATTATGACCATCCAATATTGCTCTAAGATTCTTGAGCATCCTAAAAATCATTATTTTAAACTCTGCATCTTATAGTTTGGTTACTTCCATTTAATTTAGTTCTTTTTCTGGTGATTTCTTTTGTTGATTCATTTGGCTCTCATTTCTCTGTCTTCCCATTTTGTCTGTGTATTAGGTAGAAACTACTTTTTGTAGTTTCTTTATGAGGGAGATGGGCTCAGTAGTACTGAACTCCAGGTCACCTGTTTCCCTTGTTCTAGGAATGCTTCTTGAGGGTACTATTTTCCCTTTAATTGAATGCAGTTGGACCATTTGTGGGCACAGTTATTCCTTTAGGCTGGCTGGCCATAAGGGTCAACCTTTATTGTGTGTATATTGGGCGTATTCATTTTCCACAGTATCTGGTGCCTGCTAGACTCTTCCTTTGGGCATGCTGCTTGTGTAGCTAGATGAGTCTAGGGTTGTTGCTGTCTGCCACCCACTACCAGTTGTGTTGGTTCTAAGTCTTCTTGGGTTGGTGTCGGCTGTTGTTTGTAACCTGCTGTGGGCTACTTGTCTGCAGCTATAGTTCTTTTTGCTGTTTGTTTGTCTTCATTTTCTGTGCCTGGGTAGTATGGGCGGGGCTAACCTGTGCATAAGGATCAGATTCCTCCTGCTTAGAGATAACAGAAGCTCTGCAAAAGCCCCAATCTCCATAAAATTTGCATCCACTTTTCAGCTGCTCTACCTCCTCTTGCAGCTTTCTAGTCTTCCCATAGAGTCTTCTGTGGAAAGACTGTAGTGTGGGTCCAGACTGACCTCACCCAACCAACCCCTCTTCAGGTTGCAAGTTTGTTAGTGTAGGGCAGCTGAGGTTGGGAATCCAATGTTAGTGAGACCCCCTATTTCAGAGGTCTCTTGGTCAGCAGCTCAGTACAGGGAATGTGGCCCCTACTCCAGAGCCTAATCCTTCAGCCACTGATGGATACTCAATTTTATTTTTCCCCAACAAGGTGAGTAGCAGTTCAGGTCAAAGTGGAGCTAACAGTCCCTCTACAAAAGTTCTTACAGCTAGTGGGGCCCTGGTGTCCAGGAGGAATGCTGAGAGAGTCTTCTCCTGAAGCTGACTGTGCCTGCACATAAAGGGTCTAAGCCCCCTGACCAGATCCAACACTAGGCTCACAGGGACCCACACTTTAAATATCCATGCTCCAAACCTCTCTACCTCCCCCCCTGTGGAATCTAGCCCAGCAGGCAGGATATCCAGCACCCAGGCCGGTTGACTGTGAAGCCCCAACCTATTCAATGCACATGAGCTGCTATGCCAGTGCTGATCACAGAGAGCAGAACTCGCCTCAGCTGGGCCAGGTGTGATGAGCCCTTTCTTTGGATAACAGTCTAGCAAGAGTCCTAAACTTATGCTCTCTATAGCTAGCCACTGAATGTGCCAGCCCAGGGCCTCTCTGGAAGGAACCCAGTGCATACCAGTGGGGACACTGCCCGTGACTTGCCCTCAGCAACCTTCTTGGAGCTCCAAGCAATCCAGAGTTTGTGGTTGCCTCTGCTGGGCCCAAGTGCACATGGAAATACCAACCTGCACACATAGGCTGGCTTTTACCCACACTTGTCCTGGAGGAAGTTTCATTGAGTCCCACCTCCTGCAGCCTCTGTCTGCTTGCTGGCTGCTTGTTGGGCTCAGCCACTGAAGAAAATTCTACTAGAGTCTGAAGCCTGTGGCAATTCAGGGATTAGGAAGGGTAGTAGGTGTGGACCCCCTCGCCCCCGGCCCCAGGTGTCAGTCTGCCCAGACTTTTTCAACAAACCTCAGTAGGATGTGGCTCCAGAAGTCCGGTGGGTGTGTCCTCTGAAGCCCAGAGGTGTAGTCTGTGTGCACTCTGGACAGTTTCCACCGAGTGTCCTGTGAGGTAGAATTTTCAGTCTTAGAGATTGGGGGTGGGGGAAAGCTCCGGCCTCAACACCAGAAAACTGAGTCACTGATGTGTCCCTGCCTCCTGGCTTCTCAGTATGACCCAGTCACCATGATTGGAGCAGGAGATACTCCTGAGGGTGGAGCAATTGCTTCTCCTTAGACTAGTGCCACTTAGAGGGGACTGCTCCATTTAAGAAAGATGGTGACTGCAGTACTGGAGAATGACTCAGCACAGGGGTTCTGGTGGCCATCCTCCACAGTTTCTATCCCTGGGCCTCCAACTTTACACCCTCCTCATGCAACTCTAGTCCTCTCAGCTCGCCCCTGCCAGAGCCCCGAATAAGTGGCTGTGAATGAGATTTTCTGATCGGGTCCTTTACAATGAAGCTTGCATCTCTGAGAGTTCCATCTCTTTCTTTCAGACAGAAAACCGGCTCTTTTCACAGCTAAATGCTATGTGGGCACCTCTTCTAGGCTCTGGGGATCTAGGCTGGGGCTCCAGGGGCCTGGGGCTTAGGACCTACACCTCTCAGGGTGACCCTCCCTGCAGTGAGAGTCCCTTCGGTCCCCAGCTGCTAATTGCTTCTGGGAGTGGGCAGCCCTTTCTGCATCTCCACCCTTCCTACCAGTCTCAGTGTCACTTCTTCTGTGATCCTTGGTTACAGACTCCTCTGTAAAACTCTTGAGTATAGATTATCATCTGTCCCTACACCATCGTGCTCAGAGCTCATCTTCCTGCGGAGACTCTCCTTGTGGGTAAATTTTCCCTTAGCTTCCTGCATTTTGATGGCCTTCATTGATTCCTGGCTCACCTGTATTGGAAGGCCCTTGATATTTCCCAACTCAACTAACCCTGTGATGCTCTCTCCAACAGAAGCAGCTGAGAAAAGGAAAGTTTTATCATCTTAGGTTGTGCTTTCTCACCTAACAGAAATCCAATAAACACAAAAAATTATTAGTGATGCCAGTAAAGAAAGCCCTCTCTACACTGTGCTCCCATGTGGCTTTTCTGCACTGTGAGAGGCCTGGTGCTAGACAAATCCGAAGCTAGCCAGAAGTTCTTCTGACCCTCCCTGCAAGCAAAGGTCTTCTCTAGCACAAGGGATCTGCAGCTCTTCACAAAAGAATTTCTTTCTACACTGCTGCTTCTGCCTCCAGTCAAGTTTACACTGAACCAGAAGTTTCTCTTATGTGGCACATGTCATTGTATTGTTGTGGACCAGCTGGTATTCCCTGTAGATCAGCTAGGTGCAAAGTTGTCTTTCAAGTCTGGATCATGCAAGTGACAGGAGTGAGCCTTTCGGTGTAAGGATCTGCCTTGGGAGCTCTCACCTGTGACACTCTCAGAAACACCGTGCTCAGAACAGGCAGCCTCATTGTGGGGCAGCTGTGTTAGGCTTGCTTGCAGGGTTACCAGCTCAAGTACTTTGCCTGATTAATACATGAGTGCATGGCTGTGCCACATGTGTATGGCCTATACAAGGCTATGGGTGCTTGTGCTTAAGGGACATTGGGGATTGCAGATGCGTGGATTGCCTGCCCACCACTGTGAGGGGCCATTTTGCTGTTCGTTTGCCTGAGAGGACGTTTCCCCTGCCTGTGTGCTTGTCCGCCATTGTGAGACTTGATTAAACAGAATGGCCCAATGCTTTCCAGCTCTGTAGTTTCTCTACCATCTGCATGAATCCAATGTGGACCTGCATGGCCTTGGCCACCAGCATTGCAGCCCCTCACAGTGGTGGGCAGGCAACCCGCCATCCACAATCCCCCATCTCTCTCAAGTGCAAGCACCCATAGCCTTATATAGGCCGTACACATGTGGCCCTGCCACATACTCATGCACCAGTCAGGAAAAGTGCTTTAAGCTGGTACCAGCAAGCAAGTCTAACACTGCTGCCCTACATTCCAATCATTTAGGGTTGCTTGCTTCACAATCTACATGACCTCAAACAGATACTACAGTAACAGCAAAAGTTACACAATTAATTACAAAAGTGTTTTTCACAGTGTCTCCCTGAGCACTTTACCCAAGGTGCAAACTGAAGGCTCTTTTCTAGCCCCCTATTCCATGGTAGGTGGGAGGGCCAGTGTATTGCAGGGCTGTGTCCTTGGTGCATCTCTCCAACTGAATGAGAGCAGCTTCCTGATGCAGGAGGGCGTCCACTGGAGCTTTCCCTCATCAGGGTCTCTCATATTGTCCAAAGATGGCATGTTCAACCAACAAGGGAGCCGAAGCCCCCATCTGGTTGCAGTCCAAGAGTCAATCCATGATAGACAGCCCAACTATTTGTGCAAATTACCAAGGTAAAGGTCCATTATAGGCAACTAGGTTCACATAGGGCCTCAGGCCTCCCTCCTCATTTCTGTAGTCATAGTAGCTCTGAAGACGCTGCCCCAAGGAGGATCATGTGGCACAGTGGCCAACCTCTCCACCTCTCCTCCAGAGAACATGATGCCATCCACCCTTATGTCCCACAATCGCAGCAAGCCTACCAAGGGCTTTGTAGGTACTCTTTGCTGCTGGGTTTTCACCTTCTGGACAACCACTGGCCAAGCTCTGAGTGTGGATGGCAGCTTCAGCCCGAGCCTCCTCATCCTCAGAAGAGGAGCTGAAAATGCCTGCTCCCACCAACTCAGAGCCACTCCGCAGGCACAGCTCCATCTTTGGCTCCTGTGGCTACCAGCTCTTGGCCTGAAGCAGAACCTGCAGTTCCTCCAACAACTGCCGCTGCCAACATTCAACTTCTAGGGCAAACTGCAACTCACAAACCTGTTTAGCCTCCTTCTCCAGTGCTTGCTCCAATTCAAGCCATTGCTGCCACTGATTTTGCAGCTCATTCTGGAGCTTTCAACCTCAGGTGGCCTATTGCAGGGCTGTCAAAAACACCCAGCCCACAGTCCCCAAAAAGATAGCCATGGGGAGCCATACCAATGACCAGTCCTCTACCCAACCCTTCAAGGGTGGCTGTGGCTCCATACCCATCTGCTCCAAATCCTGCCCACTCCACCAGATGTAATGCTGGTGGCCAAGGCCAGGCAGATCCACATTGGATTCAGGCAGATGATAGAGAAACTGCAGAGGCCAGAAGCATTAGGCCATTCCGTTTAATAAAGTCTAACAATGGCAGACAAGCACACAAGTAGGGGAAAACGTCTTCTCCAGCACACAAACAGCAAGAATGGCCCCTCATAGTGGCAGGCAGGCAACCTGCCATCCATAATTTTGCATCTCTCTTGGGCGCAAGCACCCATAGCTTTATATAGACAATGCACATGTGATGCTACTATGCACTCACACACCAAGCAGGCAAAGTACTTACAGCTGGTACCAGCAAGTAAGCCTAACAGAGCTGCCCCACAGTGCTCCTGTTAGCTGCTTTCTCCTTCATTTTCACAGAAACCAGGATTGTTGAAAGGTTTGTCTTCTATGTAGTAAACAACAGAACTCAAAGTTTTGGGGTCGGTCAGGATAGAAAAATCTAAAATTTTATCCTGAAACGCAGGTATCACTAATTCTCTCCTCCAATTTTCTTCTTGACTTAAAGCTCTTCTTGGGTAATCTGGCCCAGCATAGATACTGGAAGACTGGCAAAATGCAGAGACTCACAGGTATGTTCTTCTTAGAAGACATTTTAGTAAATAAGAGCTGTGCCTGGGATTTCCCATGATCCTTTTAGTTGGGCATTTTTAGCTTACATCAAATCACCCTGCACTTCAAATTTATTTAAATAGCTTCCCTGAGGAACTTTAACTATAATCCCTTGAATATTGTACTTGTATTCAAAATACAAATATTTGCTTCATTAAGGATTTTCTGAGTGCATAAATGAATATGTGGATGATTTTCTAGTCTTTTAATAAGACATTTTACTTCTATGCCCTGTTGCTTGCTTTGAGCAATACACAAACTAAACACCTTATATGTATTATCTCCTTTAATCCCACAATGACTTTATGAGGTAGATATTATTTACCTTCTTTTTACTGATTTATATCTAATGTTCAAAAATGTTAAGTGACTTGCCTAAGGCAACTTTCATAATATATCCAAAATTTAATCATTTGTCACCACCTGAATGAGCATTATGTTGTATTTAGTTCATTGTCATTCTGAACCACTTCCTGTCCCTTCTGCTGTCTTAGTTTGCCTCTCCTGATCTCAGTATTCCAGAACTTTCCACCTCATGTGGTACAAAAGAGTTATAGATATGTGAACATACAATCTTCTCCGGCTCTTTGGGAGCCAGAACCCCCATCAGTCTGTATTTGAGTTTGCATTGCTTTTTCTGCTTACCTCAGGCAGCTGTGTAAATGCTGTTTTTTGTGTTAAATGGAAAAGTTTGGCAGGAACTGCTTTAAGCAATCATGTAGATAATTTAACTTCTCAGGTGTCTTACTGTTAAGTAAGACAAGAAGGGTACACAAAAGAGAAGTTAAAAATGAAAAAGATTGTTTTAAGTTTCACAGAGCTAAATTTTCTTAGGAATAGATTTGAGTAAATATTTAATATGTTGCAAAACATCAACAAAGCTATAATAATTAAAATACAGTGGTATTGGTACAAAAGTGGACAGATCAGATTGGCTTTTTATATTTTTTCTGTAGATGATTTCAAGTTTACAATACATTATTTTAATTACAATCACCATACTGTTTATTAGATTCACAGAATTCACTTATTCATTTTACAACTGTAAGTTTATACCCTTTGACCAACATTCCCTCCTTTCTCATTTCTCCATCCCCTGGCAACCATCATTCTACTCTCTGCTTCTGAGTTTGAATTTTTTAGGTCCCACATATCGGGGAGATCATGCATCATTCGCCTTTCTTTGGCTTATTTTACTTAGTGTAATATCCTCAAAGTTCATCTATGTTGTTGCCTATGACAGGATTTCTTTTTTTTATTGGCTGAATAATGTGTGCGTGTGTGTGTGTGTGTTTGTGTTTGTGTGTCTCTGAATTGTTTCCTTTGCAGAAGCTATTTATTTTTATTTTTTTCAGATACTTTTTAGTTTGATGTAGTTCTACTTACTGATTTTTGCTTTTGTAGCCTGTGCTTTTGGTTTTATATCCAAAAAATTGCTCCCAATACTAATATCAAGGAAGTTTTCCCCTATGTTTTCTTATAGGAGTTTTATGGTTTGGGATCTTAGTCTTAAGTTTTTAATACATTTTCAGTTAAGTTTGTGTATAATGTAAGATATGGGTCTATTTTCTTTCTTTTACATCTGGATATCCAGTTTTTATAATACTATTAATTAAAGAGACTATATTTCCCCTTCGTGTGTTCTTGGTGCCCTTGTTGAAAATTTGTTGACCATATATGTTTGGGTTTGTTTCTGGGTTCTCTATTCTGTTCTATTGGTCTATAAGTTTGTTTTTATTCCAGATCAGAGTGTTCATAATTGGAGTAGAAAATAATGCATTCACTAAATCATCAGCTGTATATCACTTTTTGAAGGCTTATACACCTGTGTTAATAAAGATACTGTGCCTGGCACAGCAGCTATTATTAGGCTACTACTTGGTTGAGCTCGCTGTAATTATAATCATTCTTCAGAATCTAGCCAGTTTTTGCAGAGGACAGACTGATTAATTCAATGGAGGTATGATAGAGACCATTATTATTGTCTTTTTGGCCTTTAAAAGTGGCACTAATATCTATCAGAGCCCTCCCCCTCAAGGATGTGAGGCTCTGTGTTATAATTTAATTAATAGCTTTGACAGGTGGGGAAAGAAAGTTTTAAAAGTTTTTACATCATTTTCCTATTATCATAACTCTTCTCTCTTAAGCCAAAGATCTAATGTAAGGCCATCACATGCCTAGACATACAAATTCTAATTATATCCTTGGTGGGGTTCTAGAAAAATGTTAACTAAATGGGCCCCACATAAGCTGGACTTTATCATAACTATTACTTGGCTCCCTTAAGTCTACTCTATCAAGGGCCATAATGACATTTTGTGTCTCTGGTTATTAATGTTAATTAAGACCCTGTTTGTGCCTGACCTGTGGTGGCACAGTGGATAAAGTGTCGACCTGGGAACACTGAGGTCGCCAGTTCAAAACCCTGCACTGGTCTTGTCAAGGCACATACGGGAGTTGATGCTTCCAGCTCCTCCCCCCTTTCTCTCTTTCTCTCTCTCTCTCTCACTCTGTGTCTCCTCTCTAAAAAAATGAATAAATAAAAAGAAATTTAAAAAAACTTCTAAAAAAAAGACCCTGTTTGTAATGGTTCCCAAAATGTTTGGGAATTTATTTTTCCCCAGTGTACAGTCACCTGACTAAATGGTCATAAGGAAGAACTTAAAAAATCATTATAGGTGATGTCAGAGTAATGGCAGCATGAGAGATACCTCTGATCTCTCCTCTTGAAATTTCAACAAGCTGAACAACTATAGCACAGTGAAGGAACTCCAGCTGGGCTCACAGGCATACGTGAAAGATCTATGAACCAAATAGACTAAAGGTGGGACAGGTTAAAAAGGAGAGCAGAAAATAAAACACATTTATGGTGAGCTCTGGAGAGGAGACAAATCCGGAGTGACTTTTGTTTGTTTGTTTTTGTTTTTTCTCTACTGAGCTTTGGGGAGGAAGAGAGCTCAGGCTGTTTGTATTTTGTCTGAGGGGTATAGAAAGGGAGACCTGGAGTGACTTGGCCTCCTTCTGCCATGAGGAGTGGTGAGATGGAGGGAAAGAGGAGGAGATAAAACAAGGTGGCCAGAGAGCAAGGTCATGGCCAGTGTTTCCACTGTCTGCCTGAAGCCCACATTCAGGAGAACAGAGAAAACTAAGGTGAGGCCCCCAGCCTCCCAGGTCCTGCTTTCCTCACTTCATGGTATAAAGAGCGGCAGAAACAAACCTCATGGCTAGCTCTCAAGAACCACTCTCTCCCCTGAAGAACAGAGGTGTCTGCATCTGGTCCCCAGGTATGTTGAACCATAGGGAAGAACACCCAGAGGCCTGAGATTACCATTGCTAGAGCTGAAAAGCAGAAGCCATAAAGCCCTCACAACACATCCCACCCACCAACATGACTGTGGCCCTGCCTACATTATTGTGACAGCAACATCTTAGCAAAGTACAGCCCAGGAACTTTACAGAACTAAAACTTGTAATACAGCAACAACTACTGGAAGAAATCTCCACAAAACCAAAATTAATATTTTTTCCTTTTCCTTTTATCCGTTTTTCTTTTGAATTTAATTTTATTTAATGTTTACATTTTTTATTCTTATTTTTTGTAAGTGCTTTTGTTTTTTGTTTGTTGTTGTTTTCAATTATTTTCCTATGGTTTTTCTTTTTACTTGTCATAATTTTTTATATTTTTATTGTATTTTTTAGGTCTAGTTTTCCATTATTTTAGCTGTTTATGTTTTTTTGTTAGGATTCTTTTTTTAATTAATTTTAATGGGGTGACATTAATAAATGAGAGTACATATGTTTAAAGAAAACATCTCCAGGTTATCTTATCATTCAATTATATTGCATACCCATGACCCGAAGTCAAATTGTCCTCTGTCACCTTCTATCTGGTTCTTTTTGTGCCCCTCCCCTCCCCACTCTCCCTCCCTCTCCTCCCTCCTCCCACCCCGTTGTCACCACACTCTTCTCCATGTCTCATAGTCTCACTTTTATGTCCCCCCTATGTATGAAATCATGCTGTTCTCAGTTTCTTTTTCTGTTTTACTTATTTCACTCCGTATAATGTTATCAAGGTCCATCAGTTTTGTTGTAAATGATCTGATGTCATCATTTCTTATGGCTGAGTAGTATTCCATAGTATATATATACCAAAGCTTTTTAATACACTCGTCCTCTGACAGACACTTGGGCTGTTTCCAGATCTTCGCTATTGTGAACAATGCTGCCACGAACATGGGGGCGCATTTCTTCTTTTCGAACAGTGCTATGGTGTTCTTAGGGTATATTGCTAAAAGTGGGATAGCTGGGTCAAAAGGCAGTTCGAGTTTTAATTTTTTGAGGAATCTCCATACTGTTTTCCACAGTGGCTGCACCAGTCTGCATTCCCACCAGCAGTGCAGAAGGGTTCCCTTTTCTCCACATCCTCGCCAGCACTTATTTTGTGTTGTTTTGCTGATGAGCTCCACTCTGACTGGTGTGAGGTGATATCTCATTGTGGTTTTAATTTGCATTTCTCTAATGATTAGTGATGTTGAGCATTTTTTCATATGCCTATTGGCCATCTGTATGTCTTCTTTGGAGAAGTGTCTATTCATTTCTTTTGCCCATTTTTTGATTGGATTGTTTGTCTTCCTGGTGTTGAGTTTGATAAGTTCTTTATAAATTTTGGTTATTAAACCCTTATCAGACGTGTTGTCGAATATGTTCTCCCATTGTGTGGTTAGTCTTTTTATTCTGTTCTTATTGTCTTTAGCAGTGCAAAAACTTTTTAGTTTGATATAGTCCCATTTGTTTATCTTGCCTTATATTTCATTTGCCCGTGGAGATAAATCGGCAAATATATTGCTGCAACTGATGTCCCAGAGTATGCTGCCTATGTTTTCTTCTAAGATGCTTATGGTTTCGCGGCTTACATTTAAGTCTTTTATTCATTTTGAGTTTGTTTTTGTGAATGCTGTAAGTGGATGGTCTAGTTTCATTGTTTTGCAGGTAGATGTCCAATTTTCCCAACACCATTTGTTAAAGAAGCTGTCTTTACTCCATTGTATGTTCTTTCCTCCTTTGTCAAATATCAGTTGTCCATAAAGGTGTGGGTTTATTTCTGGGTTCTCTGTTCTGTTCCATTGATCTATGTGCCTGTTCTTATGTCAGTACCAGGCTGTCTTGAGTACAATGGCCTTGTAGTATACCTTGATATCTGGAAGAGTGATACCTCCTGCTTTATTTTTTTCTTTTTAATATTGCTGAGGCTATTCGTGTTCTTTTTGGTACCATATAAATTTTTAAAATATGTGTTCTATATATTTGAAGTATGTCATTGGTATTTTAATTGGTATTGCATTGAATTTATAAATTGCTTTGGGTAATATAGACATTTTAATGATGTTCATTCTTCCTAACCATGAGAGTACAAGTCCTTAACCTCCTTGGTTAAATTTACTCCTAGGTACTTTACTTTTTTGGTTGCAATAGTGAAGGGGATTGTTTCCTTAATTTCTTTTGTTGACAGTTCATTGTTGGTATATAAAAATGCCTCTTATTTCTGAGTATTAATTTTATATCCTGCCACCTTGATGAATTCATTTATCAGGTCCAGTAGTTTTATGACTGAGACTTTAGGGATTTCTATATACAATATCATATCATCTTCAAATAATAGCAGTTTTACTTCTTCTTTTCCAATTTGGATGCCTTTTATTTCTTCTTCTTGTCTGATTGTTGTAGCTAGGACTTCCAGAACTATATTGAATAACAGTGGTGAAAGGGGGCACCCCTGCCTGGTTCCTGATCTTAAGGGGATTGCTTTTAATTTTTTCCCATTGAGTATGATGTTTGCTGTGGGTTTGTCATAGATGGCCTTTATCATGTTAAGGAATGATCCCACTTTACTGAGAGTTTTAAGCATGAATGGGTGCTGGATATTATCAAATGCTTTTTCTGCATCTATTGAAATTATCATATGATTTTCATCCTTCCTTTTGTTTATGTGATGAATCACATTGATTGATTTGCGAATATTGAACCAGCCTTGCCTCTCTAGAATAAATCCCACTTGATCATGGTGTATGATTTTTTTCATATATTGCTGGATCTGATTGGCTAATATTTTTTTTTCCTCCAATATGAATATTTTTTTATTAACTTTAATGGGGTGACACCAATAAATCAGGGTACATATGTACAATGAAAACATCTCCAGATTATCTTATCATTCAATTGTGCTGCATACCCATTACCCAAAGTCAAATTGTCCTCTGTCACCTTCTATCTGGTTTTCCCTGTACCCCTCCCCTTCTCCCTATTCCACCCTCCCTTCCCTCCCCCCATCCCGTGACCACCACACTCTTGTCCATGTCTCATAGTCTCACTTTTATGTCCCACCTATGTATAAAATCATGCTGTTCTCAGATTTTTTTTTTCTGAATCACTTATTTCACTCCGTATAATGTTATCAAGGTACATCCATTTTGTTGTAAATGATCCGATGTCATCATTTCTTATGGCTGAATATTGTTCCATAGTATATATATACCAAAGCTTTTTAATCCACTCGTTTTCTGACGGACACTTGGGCTGTTTCCAGCTCTTCGCTATTGTGAATAATGCTGCCATGAACATGGGGGCACATTTCTTCTTTTCGAACAGTGTTATGGTGTTCTTAGGGTATATTCCTAAAAGTGGAATAGCCGGGTCAAAAGGCAGTTCGACTTTTAATTTTTTGAGGAATCTCCAAACTGTTTTCCACAGTGTTTGCACCAGTCTGCAACCCCACCAGCAGTGCAGAAGGGTTCTCTTTTCTCCACATCCTCGCCAGCACTTATTCTGTGTTGTTTTGCTGATGAGCTCCACTCTGACTGGTGTGAGGTGATATCTCATTGTGGTTTTAATTTGCATTTCTCTAATGATTAGTGATGTTGAGCATTTTTTCATATGTCTTTTGGCCATCTGTATGTCTTCTTTGGAGAAATTTCTATTCATTTCTTTTGCCCATTTTTTGATTGGATTGTTTGTCTTCCTGGTGTTGAGTTTTATAAGTTCTTTATAAATTTTGGTTATTAACCCCTTATCAGACGTGCTGTCAAATATGTTCTCCCATTGTCTTTTTATTCTGTTCTTATTGTCTATAGCTTTGCAAAAGCTTTTTAGTTTGATGTAGTCCCATTTGTTTATCTTGCCTGTTATTTCATTTGCCCGTGGAGATAAATCGGCAAATAAATTGCTGCTACAGATGTCGGAGAGCTCGCTGCCTATGTTTTCTTCTAAGATGCTTATAGTTTCACGGCTTATGTTTAAGTCTTTTATCCATTTTGAATTTGTTTTTGTACATGGTGTAAGTTGATGGTCTTGTTTCATTTATTTGCAGGTAGATGTCCAATTTTCCCAGCACCATTTGTTAAAGAAGCTGTCTTTACTCCATTGTATGTTCTTTCCTCCTTTGTCAAATATCAGTTGTCCATAAAGGTGTGGGTTTATTTCTGTGTTTTCTGTTCTGTTCCATTGATCACTGTGCCTGTTCTTATGCCAGTACCGGGCAGTCTTGAGTATAATGGACTTGTAATAAACCTTGATATCCGGAAGAGTGACGCCTCCTGCTTTATTTTTTCTTTTTAAGATTGCTGAGGCTATACGTGTTCTTTTTTGGTTCCATATAAATTTTTGGAATATGTTTTCTATATCTTTGAAGTATGTCATTGGTATTTTAATTGGTATAGCATTGAATTTATAAATTGCTTTGGGTAATATAGACATTTTAATGATGTTTATTCTTCCTAGCCATGAGCACGGTATATGCTTCCACTTGTTTGTATCTTCTTGATTTCTTTTATCAATGTTTTATAATTTTCCGAGTACAAGTCCTTAACCTCCTTGGTTAAATTTACTCCTAGGTATTTTAATTTTTTGGCTGCAATAGTGAAGGGGATTGATTTCTTAATTTCTTTTGCTGACAGTTCATTGTTTGTATATAGAAATGCCTCTGATTTCTGAGTATTAATTTTATATCCTGCCACCTTGCTGAATTCATTTATAAGGTCCAGTAGTTTTTTAACTGAGAGTTTAGGGTTTTCTATGTACAATATCATATCATCTGAAAATAGTGACAGTTTTACTTCTTCTTTTCCAATTTGGATGCCTTTTATTTCTTCTTTTTGTCTGATTGCTGTAGCTAGGACTTCCAGAACTGTTGAATAAAAGTGGTGAAATGGGAAACCCTGCCTGGTTCCTGATCTTAAGGGGATTGCTTTTAATTTTTGTCCATTTAGTATGATGTTTGCTGTGGGTTTGTCGTAGATGTCCTTTATCATGTTAAGGAATGTTCCTTGTATTCCCACTTTACTGAGAGTTTTAAGCATGAATGGGTGCTGGATTTTATCAAATGCCTTTTCTGAATCTATTGAAATTATCATGTGATTTTTGTCCTTCCTTTTGTTTATGTGATGAATCACATTGATTGATTTGCGAATATTGAACCAGCCTTGCCTCTCCAGAATAAATCCCACTTGGTCATGGTGTATGATTTTTTTCATATATTGCTGAATCCGGTTGGCTAATATTTTGTTGAGAATTTTAGCGTCTAAATTTTTCAGGGATATAGGCCTATAATTTTCTTTCTTTGTGTTGTCTTTGCCCGGTTTTGGGATCAGAATTATGCTCGCCTCATAAAAGGAGTTTGAAAGTCTTCCTTCCTCTTGAATTTTTTGAAATAGCTTAAGGAGGATAGGAGTTAGTTCTTCTTTGAATTTTTGATAGAATTCACTTGTGAAGCCATCAGGCCCAGGACTTTTTTTGGGGGGGAGTTTTTTGATAACTGTTTCAATCTCATCTGTTGTAATTGGTCTGTTTAGGTGCTCTGATTCTTCCAGATTGATTTTTGTAAGTTTATATGATTCAAGAACTTTGTCCATTTCATCTAGATTGTCTAATTTTTTGGCATATAGTTCTTCATAGTATTTTCTTACAATGCTTTGTATCTCTGTTGTATTAGTTGTAATATCTCCACTGTCCTTTCTAATTTTATCTATTTTAGACCTCTCTCTTTTTTTCTTGGTGAGTCTAGTTAAGGGTTCATCAATCTTGTTTACCTTTTCAAAGAACCAGCTTCTGGTTTCATTGATCCTCTGTATTGTTTCCTTAGCCTCTATGTCATTTATTTCTGCTCTGATCTTTATTATTTCCTTCCTTCTACTTGTCTTGGGTTTTATTTGTTGTTGTTTTTCTAGTTCTTTTAGCTGCAGGGTTACGTTGCTTACATGCTCTTTTTCTAGCTTCTTATGATATGCCTGTAGTGCAATAAACTTCCCTCTCAGAATTGCTTTTGCTGTGTTTCATAGATTTTGAGTTGACGTATGCTCATTATCATTTGTTTCTAGAAACTTTTTTATTTCTTCTTTGATCTCAATGTTAATCCATTTATTATTTAATATCATGCTATTTAGTTTCCAAGTGTTTGAGTATTTTTCAGTTTTTCTTTTGTGGTTAATTTCTAGTTTCATGGCATTGTGATCAGAGAAAATGCTTGATATAATTTCAATCTTCTTATATTTGTTGAGGCCTATTTTGTGTTCTAACATGTGGTCTATCCTAGAAAACATACCATGAGCGCTTAGAAGAATGTATATTCTACTGCTTTAGGGTGAAAAGTTCTGAAGATATCTATTAAATCAAGTTGATCTAGTGTCTCCTTTAAGTCTGCTGTTTCTTTATTGATTTTCTTTCTTGTGGATCTATCCAGTGTTGTTAATGGGGTATTGAAATCCCCTACTATGATAGTATTACTGTTAATCTCGCCCTTTCTATCTATCAAAGTCTGCTTTATGAATGTCGGGGCTCCTATATTTGGTGCGTAGATATTTATAATAGTTATATCTTCCTGTTGAATTGTTCCCTTTATCATTATGTAGTGTCCTTCTTTATCTCTTACTACAGCCTTTGTTTTAAAGTCCATTTTGTCAGATATAAGTACTGCTACCCCGGCTTTTTTTTCATTTCCATTTGCAATAAATATTTTTTTCCACCCTTTTACCTTCAGTTTATGTGCATCTTTTGTTTTAAGGTTTGTCTCTTGTAGACAGCATATGTATGGGTCCTGTTTCTTTATCCACGCTGCTACCCTATGTCTTTTGATTGGATCATTTAATCCATTTACATTTAAGGTTATTATTGATATGTAGTTGTTTATTGCCATTTTATTCTTTAAAGCTGTATTTTTTTTTTTGCTATATTCTTTCCTCCCTTTGAACTGTTCACACTAGGCCCCTTAGAATCTCTTGCAGGATTGGTTTGGTTTTAATGAATTCCTTGAGGTTTTCTTTGTCTGGAAAGCTCTTTATTTCTCCTTCAATTTTAAACGTTAGCCTTGCTGGATAAAGTAGTCTTGGTTGTAGGTTCTTGTTCTGCATTACTTTGATTATATCTTGCCATTCCCTTCTGGCCTCATGTGTTTCTGTTGAGAAGTCTGATGTCATCCTAATGGGGGCTCCTTTGTAGGTGAGAGTCTTTTTCTCTCTAGCAGCTTTTAAGATTTTTTCTTTATCTATTAGCTTTGGTATTTTAACTATGATGTGTCTTGGTGTAGATCTTTTCGGGTTTCTCTTTAATGGGGTTCTGTGTGCCTTTGAACATGTGGAATGTTTCCCAGCCTTAATTTAGGGAAGTTTTCTGCTATGATTTGATTGAACAAAGTTTCCATTTCCTGTCCTCTTTCCTCTTCTTCAGGCACCCCTATGATGCGAATATTGTTTCTCTTCATGTTGTCACAGAGCTCCCTTAGAGTTTCCTTACATTTTTTGAATCTTTTTTCCTTTTTTTTCTCTGCTTCTGTAACTATGTTTATTGTGTCCTCTAACTCGCTGATTCGATCCTCAGCGTGATTCATCCTGCTTTTAATTCCTTCCATTGTGGTCTTCAGTTCTGATACTGTATTTGTCATTTCTGTCTGGTTCTTTTTTATTATTTCAATTTCATTTTTTATACTTGTGTTCTCTTTATTTAGGTGCTCATAGTGACTATCCATTGTTGCTCTAATTTCTTTGAACATCCTAACTATCATTATTCTAAAATCTGCTTCTGGTAGTTTGGTTATATCTGGTTTATTCAGGTCCTTCTCTGGGGATTTCTCTTGGTTGATTTGGTTTGCATTCCTCTGCCTGCCCATTTTATCTGAGTGTAAGCAAGTTGTGGCCACTGGAGTCCAGTATGTGTTGCCTTTGTGTTCTCTAGGTGTGGTCGGTCTGCTGGCTTGCCACCCCCTCTGCCGCTGCCTACGGCGGTTGGGTTTGGGCGTTGCCAGCGCCGGCTCACTACAGCTATTGCTGTGATTTCTGCCTCTCCTTTGCGGGAGGGGCTGTCACTCAAGTCACTAGCATTAGCACCCAGGGCAGAGGTGAGCACCTTTGCTTAGCTGTGGAACCAGCCTTTTTCCGGAAGGCTTACGCCCAGCCCCCTCAGTCAGAGCCTGCTCGCCACCGTTTCGTGTGTTGGGCAGGGCTTTTGACGTGCTCTCAGCTGTGAGCCTTTGCCCGTCCAGAATTTAGCCCCGCCCTCGAGGTCAGGGCCCTCCTGGGCAGGGACTGAAACCAAAATCCGGGGATTATTTGGCTGGGCGTGTTTGCTGGCATGAGCTCAGCTGCTAGCTTCCGGTCGTTCCAGATCCTACTCCGCCCCCACGCTCGGAGCAAGCTCGGGCACGTAGGGTGGTACTCCTCAGTTTCTCCGGCCGGGCAGGGCGAGCAGCGTGAGCTCAGCCGCGAACTTCCGCTGGTCTCAGTGTCTCCCTCGCCCCCGTCTTAGGAGCCCGCTTGCGCCCACAGATGGCACACCGTTGTTTCTCCATCTGGGCGGGGTTGGCAGTGTGAGCTCAGCCGCGGGCCCCTCGCCCGTCCCTGGTCTTAGCCCCGTGCCTGCGGTCAGGGTCGGGTAGCGCAGGGTCGCAGAGCGGATCTCTGCCCGTATTTTTCCCCAGAATTGGGGTCATAGGTGGCCCGCAGGTGCCGGACAGCTTTTGCGCGTTGCCTCCGCCCCTGCTAGGCTAGCCTGAGCTCACACTGTTCCGCCCACACCGACAGGACCGCGTTTCAGCGTCCTGTCCCAACCATAGGCTTCAGCAACCTCAGGGGGCTAGAAGTGCCCTAAGTCTCCACACTGTAGGCCTGGGAGCTCCCTCCCTCTAAGCAGCTCTGCTCTAATTGCCGCGGGAGAGCTTGTTTGGCTAGTGTCCTGTCTCCCTTTGCTGGTATTGCTAGTTCCAGGGGAAATATTCGTTTTCGATTAGGGAAGTGACTTAGCCCATGGGGCGGGGTGGTTGTCCCTCAGAGTGTCTTCATGCCTTCAGTCCACTCTTTGTTCCCGCTGCTCTGTTCCTCTCCTCTGTCCCAGTTCCCTGGAGTCCCGGGTGCGTGGTTGTGAGAGAGGCTTTCTGAGCTGTCCCTTTAAAAAGATTTTTGGGTCTGAGAAAACTCTCTTTTTCACAAATAGTATCCTCACTTGCTTCACAGCTCGATACTGTCCAAACGCCTCTTCTAGGCTCTGGGACTGCAGTCGGGGGCTTGGTTCCTGGGACCCAGGTCCCTCCCTCTCCGCCAAACTCTCCTCCCGCCCCGCGGGTCTCTCCGGGCTGCCGTTTGCTCCGGGGAGCTGGGCAACCCTCTTCGCGTTTTCGCTATTCCTACCAGTCTCAATGTGGCTTCTGCAGTGTTCCTTGGTTGAAGAGTCCACTTAGTTTAGCTCAAAGTTGGTTTATCCAGATGATGGTTCTTAAAATTGAGTTATAATCCACTTTGGTTCTGGGAGTTGGAAGTTGGTACATCTGCCTACTCCATCGCCATCTTCCCTCCTCCCTTGGCTAATATTTTGTTGAGAATTTTAGCGTCTAAATTCATCAGTGATATTGGCCTATTATTTTCTTTCTTTGTATTGTCTTTGCATGGTTTCGGGATCAGAATTATGCTCGCCTCATAAAAGGAGTTTGGAAGTGTTCCTTCCTCCTGAATTTTCTGAAATAGCTTGAGGAGGATAGGAGTTAGTTCTTCTTTGAATTTTTGGTAGAATTCACTTGTGAAGGCATCAGGCCCCGGACTTGTCTTTTTTGGGAGTTTTTTGATAACTGTTTCGATCTCATTTGTTGTAATTGGACTGTTTAGGTGTTCTGATTCTTCCATATTAATTTTTGGAAGATTATATGATTCAAGAAATTTGTCCATTTTCACCTAGGTTGTCTAATTTTTTGGCATATAGTTCTTCATAGTATTTTCTTACAATACTTTGTATTTCTGTTGTGTCAGTTGTTATTTCTCCACTCTCATTTCTAATTTTATTTATTTGAGACCTCTCTCTTTTTGTCTTGGTGAGTCTAGTTAAAGGTTCATCAATGTTTTTACCTTTTCAAAGAATAAGCTCCTGGATTCATTGATCCTCTGTATTGTTTTCTTAGCCTCTATGTCATTTATTTCTGCTCTGATCTTTATTATTTCCTTCCTTCTACTAGTCCTGGGTTTTATTTGCTGTTGTTTTTCTAGTTCTTTTAGATGCAGGGTCAGGTTACTTACTTGAGCTTTTTCTACCTCTGGTATGTCTGTAGTTTATGAATTTCCCTCTCAGTACTGCTTTTGCTGTGTCCCATAAATTTTGAGTTGATGTATGCTCATTTTCATTCATTTCTAGAAACTTTTTTATTTCTTTGATCTCATTGTTAATCCATTCATTATTTAATATCATGCTATTTAGTTTCCAAGTGTTTGAGTATTTTTCAGTTTTTCTTTTCTGGTTAATTTCTAGTTTCATGGCATTGTGGTCAGAGAAAATGCTTGATATGATTTCAATCTTCTTAAATTTGTTGAGACCATTTTTGTGTCCTAATATGTGGTCTATCTTAGAGAATGTACCATGAGCGCATGAAAAGAATGTATATTCTACTGCTTTAGGGTGAAAAGTTCTGAAGATATCTATTAAATCAAGTTGATCTAGTGTCTCCTTTAAGTCTGCTGTTTCTTTATTAATTTTCTTTCTTGAGGATCTATCCACTGATGTTAGTGGCGTATTGAAATCCCCTACTATTATAGTATTGCTGTTAATCTCGCCCTTTCTATCTATCAAAGTCTGCTTTATATATGACGGGGCTCCTATGTTTGGCACGTAGATATTTATAATAGTTATATCTTCCTGTTGAATTGTCCCCTTTATCATTATGTAGTGTCCTTCTTTTTCTCTTATTACAGCCTTGGTTTTAAACTCCATTTTTTCAGATATAAGTATTGCTACCCCAGATTTTTCTTTATTTCCAGTTGCATGAAATAATTTATTCCATCCTTTTACCTTCAGTCTATGTGCATCTTTTGTTTTAAGGTGTGTCTCTTGTAGACAGCATATGTATGGGTCCTGTTTCTTTATCCAAACAGTTACCCTATGTCTTTTGATTGGATCATTTAATCTATTTTTATTTAAGGTTATTATTGATATATAGTTGTTTATTGCCATTTTATTCTTTAAAGCTGTATTCTTCTTTTGCTATATTCATTTCCCTTTTTGAACTGTTCACACTAGGCCCTTTAGTATCTCTTGCAGAATTGGTTTCATTTTAATGAATTCCTTGAGGCTTTCTTTGTCTGGGAAGCTCTTTATTTCTCCTTCAATTTTAAACATTAGCCTTGCTGGATAGAGTAGTCTTGGTTGTCGGTTCTGCATTACTTTGATTATATCTTGCCATTCCCTTCTGGCCTCAAGTGTTTCTGTTGAGATGTCTGATGTCATCCTTATGGGGACTCCTTTGTAGGTGATAGCCTTTTTTCTCTAGCAGCTTTTAAAAGTTTCTGTTTATCCCTTAGCTTTGGTATTTTAACTATGATGTGTCTCAGTGTATATTTCTTTGGGTTTCTCTTTAATGGAGTACTCTATGCTTCTTGAACATGTGAAAAGTTTTCCAGCCTTAATTTAGGGAAGTTTTCTGCTATGATTTGATTGAACAAAGTTTATATCCCTTGTTCTTTCTCTTCATCTTCAGGAACACCTATGATGCGGATGTTATTTCTCTTCACGTTGTCACAGAGTTCCCTTAGAGTTTCCTCAGATTTTTTGAGTCTCCTTTCCTTTTTCTGCTCTGCTTCTGTGCCTTTGTTTATTTTGTCCTCTAACTCGCTGATTCAATCCTCAGCTTCATCCATCCTGCTTTTAATTTCTTCCATTGTGGTCTTCAGTTCTGATACTGTATTTGTCAATTCTGTCTGATTGTTTTTTATTATTTCAATTTTCATTTTTATACTTGTTATCTCTTTATTTAGGTGTTCATTATGACTATTCATTGTTGCTCTAATACTTTGAACATCCTAACTATCATTATTTTAAACTCTGCATCTGGTAATTTGGTTATATCTGGTTCATTCAGGTCCTTCTCTGGGTATTTCTCTTGATTCATTTGGGTTGCATTTCTCTGCCTGCCCATTTTGTCTGTGTATAAGAAGGGTGTGGCCACTAAAGTCCAATGGGTGCTGCCTCTATGTTCCCTAGGTGTGGTCTGTCTGCAGGCCCGCCATCCTCTCTGTCACTGCCTAGGGCAGTTGGGTATGGGTGTTGCCAGCAGCGGCCCACTGCTGCTGTTGCTGTGATTTTTCTGCCTCTCCTCCGTGGGAGGGGCTGTGTTCTGGTGCCCGGTTCTACAAGCCTCAGCCTATCTGGGCCTTTGCCTCACCCCCACAGGTGAGGTTGCGCACTGCACTCAAGCCACAATCCTCAGCACCAAGGGTAGGGGTGAGCATTTTTGCTCAGCTGCGGGCCCAGCCTGTTCCAGGGCTTCCGCCCAGCCCCTGAGGTCAGAGCCTGCTCGCCGTAGTTGTTCGGTTCAAACAGGGCTGCTGGTGTGCACTCAGCTCTGAGCCTCCACCTGTCCCGGGCTCTAGCCTTGCTCCCGCGGTCAGGGCCTTGCACTGGATCACAAACCGTGGTTTCTCAGGCAAGGTGGGGCTGCTGGTGTGTGCTCTGCTGTGAGCCTCCACCTGTCCTAGGCTTTAGCTTTGCTTCTGTGGTCAGGGCCTTGCGCAGGATCGCAATCCACCGTTTCTCAGGTCGGGCAGGGCTGCTGGTTTGAGCTCAGCTGTGAGCCTCTGCCTGTCCCAGGCTTTAGTCCCATCCCCACAGTCAGGATTGGCTCACACAGGGTTGCAAACCTGGGAGGCCAGGTGATGCTACACGACCACGGGGGCCCTGCTTAGAAGCAGATCTCTGCCCATTCCTGGCCTCCCACTTTTTCCCCGCAGGTGGGGCTGCAGCCGGGCCCGCAGCTGCCAGACCACTTTCACACATCCCTCCACCCCTGCTGGGCTAGACCAAGCTCACACCAGCTGGGCCTCCGCCCCGCCGACAGAACCACATTTCAGCGTCTTGCCGCCACTGTCCCTCCAGCAAGCCCTCAGCAGTGTGGGTAGGGGCACTGCAGCTCAGACCCTAACACTCCATACTGTAGTTCTGGAAGCTCCCTCTATCTAAGCAGCTCTGCTCTACGTGCCACGGGAGAGCTTGTTTGGCTGGTGTCCTTTCTCCCTTTGCTGGTATTGCTAGTTCCAGGGGAAATATTTGTTTTCGATTAGGGAAGTGACTCAGCCCAGGGGTTAGGGTGGCTCTTCCTCAGAGTGTTTCTCCCTGTGCCTTCCAGTCCACACTCTCTTCCCACTGCTCTAATCCTCTCCTCTGTCCCAGTTCCCCGGAGCCCCGAGTGAGTGGTTGTGAGAGAGGTTTTCTGCGCTGTCCCTTTAAGAAGAATTCTGGGTCTGAGAAAACTTTCTTTCTCACAAACATTATCCTCACTTGTTTCACAGCTCAATACTGTCCAAATGCCTCTTCTAGGCTCTGGGGCTGCAGGCTGGGGCTTTGTTCCTGGGACCCAGGTCCCTCCTTCTTCACTAAACTCTCTTCCCACCACGTGAGTCTCTCCAGGCTGCCGTTTGCTCTGGGAAGCTGGGAAGCCCTTTTCAGGTTTTCTCTTTTCCTACCAGTCTCAATTTGGCTTCTTCAGTGTTCCTTGGTTGAAGAGTCCACTTAGTTTTCTTCAAAGTTGGTTTATCCAGATAATGGTTCTTAAAATTAAGCTATAATCCACTCTGGTTCTGGGAGTTAGAAGTTGGTACATCTGCCTACTCAGTGAAATGCAAGAAAACACCAATAGACACTTAATGAGCTCAGAAAACAAATTAATGAAGGAAATAAATACCTCATCAAGGAGACTGAAACTTTAAAAATAGAGATGAAGAACTCAAGATGAAAACTGAGGTAGCAAGTTTATCTAATAAAATATGCCAGATAGAGGAAAGAATCAGTGACATTGAAGACAGGCAACTAGAGATACTACAGAGAGAAAAGAAGAGAGACTCATAAAAATACTGAAAGAACTATAAAAGAATTGTCTGACTCCATCAGAAAGAGTAATATAAGAATAATGGGTATATAAGAACAAGTAGAGAGGAAAAAGGGAATGGAGAACCTATTCAAACAAATAATTGATGAGAATTTCCTAAGCCTATGGAAAATGTTACAGCCTCAAATCCAAGAAGCAAATAAAATGCTAAGTTACCACATCCCAAAGAGACTTACTCCAAGGCACATCATATGATTGCCAAAAATCAATGACAAAGAAAGAATCCTCAAGGCAGCTAGGAAAAAGACCATAACATTTAAAAGGAAGCCCATTAGGTTATCATTAGACTTTTCAGCTAAAATTCTACAAGCCAAAAGAGAGTGGAGACAAACTTTCCAAGTACTGAAAAAGAGTAATTATTAGCCAAGAATACTATATTCATCAAAGTTATCTTTCAAATATGAAGGAGAAATAATAACTTTTCCATAAATACAGAAGCTGAGGGAATTTATCACCAGAAAACCCCCACTGCAGGAAATACTCAAGGAGGTTATTTGACAAGGCACAAAGAACAAAACAAATCAAAACTACAAGTAAAAGTTCCAACAAGGTCACAATGAAAACAAGGATAATCTGTGACAACAATAACATAAAAGATGAGAGAATAAAGATGTGCAGTAGCAAAGGAGGATGAAATGCAGAAGTACTCACAAGACAAAGGACTCTAATGTACATGAAAATTTGTCTCTTAACTTAATGGTAACCACCTATGAAAAAGCCACTTCTGAAACACATAGCTTAAGAAAAGAAGAAACAGGGAAAAGAAGTATGGAATACCACTACACAAAAACAACTGACAGAAACAAAAAAGAACAAAACAAGACACAGAGATACCAAAAAACAAAAGGACGTTCTCAAGCGTCAATAATTACCTGAACCTGACCAGGCGGTGGCGCAGTGGATAGAGCATCAAACTGGGATGCGGAAGACCCAGGTTCGAGACCCCAAGCTCGCCAGCTTGAGCATGGGCCCATCTGGCTTCAGCAAAAGCTTGCCAGCTTGGACCCAAGGTTGCTGGCTCCAGCAAGGGGTTGCTCGGTCTGCTGAAGGCCCGCGGTCAAGGCACATATGAGAAAGCAATCAATGAACAACTAAGGTGTTGCGACGGCAACGAAAAACTAATGATTGATGCTTCTCACCTCTCTCCGTTCCTGTCTGCTGTCTGTCCCTATCTATCCCTCTCTCTGACTTTCTCTCTGTCCCTGTAAAAAAAAAGAAAAAAAAATCGTATCCTGAGCCTGACCAGGCGGTGGCACAGTGGATAGAGCATTGGACTGGGATGCGGAAGACCCAGGTTCGAGACCCTGAGGTCGCCAGCTTGAGCGTGAGCCCATCTGGCTTGAGCAAAGAGCTCGCCAGCTTGGACCTAGGGTTGCTGGCTCTAGCAAGGGGTTGCTCGGTCTGCTGAAGGCCTGTGGTCAGGGCACATGTGAGAGGGCAGTCAATGAACAACTAAGGTGCTGTAATGGTAATGAAAAACTAATGATTGATGCTTCTCACCTCTCTCTGTTCTTGTCTATCAGTCCCTATCTATCCCTCTCTCTGACTCTCTCTCTCTGTCCCTGTATCACAAGAGTGTGGTGATTATGGGGTGGGGGAAGGGAGGAGAGGGAGGGAGAGGGGCGAGGGGAGGGGCACAAAGAAAACTAGATAAAGGCTGACTGTAAAGCCAGTAGTCACGGCCACAATCACAGCCACCTGGCCAATGCAGGTTCGCATTAAATTCGAACAGTCGGTAATGAAACACAGGAGTCAAGAACTGGTGAGCCATCAGCTTTAATCCTAGCTTGCACCCGGCGGGCAAGCGAAAACACACACTGGGCTCCAAAACCCACACATTCAGTGCTCACAAAGCTACTGACTTATCCAAGTTTCCTAGAATCAAAGGTTTCTAGCTCACCAGACTTATTTACCACTGTTTCCCATCTCCTCCAGCACAAACTCTTAACAAACTGGCTTCTTCCTCAGCACACTGCCATCTTGGCTACTTCTCCTCCACATGGCCTTAATCTGCTGTCCTCTCTAATACCTCAGGAACCAAGAGAGAGAGAGAGATCAAGCTACTGGTCTCTCCCACTTTATAACATAGAATCAAAACCTTTAATCCAATTATACAAACAAGGAAGTCTCTGTATAATGGGATTCCTCAGGAGAGTATACCACCCTACATCATCCAATCAGTCAAGGGTGTGGGGAAGACCTTACTCTTAAACTAAGCCTTAGGCTATAACAACCCGGCCTGCCCACAGCCTGTTCCAGAACACACATTAATATCAACGAACTTCCATGTGGGCAGCGCCATCTTTAACAAAGTGAGCATAATATATTTTATCTGCCCAGCAGTGACAGAGGACAATTTGACTTTGGGTGATGGGTATGCTACATAATTGAATGATAAGATAACCTGGAGATGTTTTTTTTGAACATATGTACCCTGATTTATTAATGTCACCCCATTAAAATTCATAAAAATTTTTAAAAAAGAAAAAAAAACATTAAAAAAAATTACCTGAAATGTATATGAACTTAACTCACCAATAAAGAGATATGAAGTAGCAGATTGGATCAAAAAGCTAAACTCAACCATATGCTGCCCTCGGGGCTTTTGCCATTTTGGACTCATTTCATCTGTTCACAGATGCATAAGTAAATTTCTTATAAAACTCATCAGGCCTTGTGTGTTCCTCTATTGGCAACCTAACAATACTTGGTAATGAGAATATGAAAAACAGTGGTGTCTAAAGATAATGGAAGGAAGTCTTTAAAATGCCAAAAGGAAAAAACCAAAATTCCATCAACTCAGGATTGTATATCCATCAAATATTCTTCATAAAATAGGATTGTGAACTTTTACCTTATACAGTGTGTCCGTAAAGTCATGGTATACTTTTGACCATGACTTTAAGGACACATTAATATACATACATACACACACACACACACACACACACACACACACACACACACACACACACATATATATATCATATTTACAAACTTATTTGACCGACAAAGCCCAAAGTCGCTGGCTTGGGCCCAAGGTCACTGGCTTAAGCAAAGGGTCACTTGCTCTGCTTTAGTCCTCTCCCAGCCACCTTACACCCAGTCAAGGCACATATGAGAAAGTACTCAATGAATAACTAAGGTGCCACAATGAGGAATTGATGCTTCTCATCTCTCTCACTTCTATTTGTCTGTCTGTTTCTGTCTGTCCCTTTCTCAGTATCTCTCTCTGTCTCTGACACACACACGTGCGCATGCGCGCGCACACACACACACACACACACACACACACACACACACACACACCTCTGATTACCCTGCCACCATCTTTTTTTTTTTTTTGCCACCATCTTTCTTAAGAACAATGCAGGCCTGCCTGACCAGGCGGTGGCGCAGTGGATAGAGTGTCGGACTGGGATGAGGAAGACCCAGGTTCGAGACCCTGAGCTTGCCAGCTTGAGTGTGGGCCCATCTGGCTTGAGCTAAAGCTCACCCAAGGTTACTAGCTCCAGCAAGGGGTTGCTTGGTCTGCTGAAGGCCCACGGTCAAGGCACATGTGAGGAAGCAATCAATGAACAACTAAGGTGTCGCAACAGCAACAAAATCTAATGATTGCTTCTCATCTCTCTCCGTTCCTGTCTGTCTGTCCCTATCTATTCCTCTCTCTCTGACTCTCTCTCTGTCCCTGTAAAATAAAAAAAAGAAAGAAAAAAAAAAAGAACAATGCAGGCCCGAAGGAGGAAGAAGGACTTGTTTATTCAGTAATCTGGCTCAGACCTCCCTTGCAGCTGAATGCTGATAAAGAAAAATTGGATCAAGTGCAAACAATTTTGAGGAACTGTGGCACCACTCCCAACCACAAACAGAAGAAGCTATCTTGCAGCTACCTTTGTCCAAGACCCTTTGATAAATCCATATAACCCCTGCCCCATCCCTCTTTTGGGGCTGACAACCTTTGCTGGTCTCAGCCCACTTGTACTCAGGTCCTTTTAAAATAAATTTTCCTTTTCAAAGACACTAGCCTCATGTTTTCATTTCATCCCGCGGTTTCTGCCTTTCAGTAATAATATCGTAAGAAAAGTCAGTATTGCCCAAAAGGGTAGAGTTGGCCACCTTATGCTTGTATGTGTATCTTACATTGTCTTCATTTTTCTCATTTTGTCGTAGACCAGTGAGAGCATTACCTTGGATTTGTACCAGTCTATAGTTTGGGAACTGCTGGTATAAAGAATGGACAATTGTAACTAGGCAGCTATAAAAAATCTTAAGGTTTGCTGGGCAGATAAAATATATTATGCTCACTTTGTTAAAGATGGCACTGCCCACATGGAAGTTCGTTGATATTAATGTGTGTTCTGGAACAGGCTGTGGGCAGGCTGGGTCGTTATAGCCTAAGGCTTAGTTTAAGAGTAAGGTCTTCCCCACACCCTTGATTGATTGGATGATGTAGGGTGGTGCACTCTCCTGAGGAATCCCATTATACAGAGACTTCCTTGTTTGTATAATTGGATTAAAGGTTTGGATTCTACGGTATAAAATGGGAGAGACCAGTAGCTAATTCTCTCTCTTGGTTCCTGAGGTATTAGAGAGTAGAGCAGAGTAAGGCCACATGGAGGCCAGAAGAAGCAGCCAAGATGGCAGAGTGCTGAGGGAGAAGCCAGTTTGTTAAGAGTTTGTGCTGGAGGAGGTGGGAAACAGAGGTGAATAAGTCTGGTGAGCTAGAAACCTTTGATTCTGGGAAACTTGGATAAGTTAGTAGCTTTGTGAGCACTGAATGTGTGGGTTTTGGAGCCCAGTGTGTGTTTTTGCTTTCCCACCGGATGCAAGCTAGAATTAAAGCTGATGGCTCACCAGTTCTTGGCTCCTGTGTTTCATTACCGACTGTTCGAATCTAATGCGAACCTGCATGGGTGAGGCTGCTGTGATGGTGGCCGCGACTACTGGCTTTACAGGTTTTAATGGAATACAACAATGAACCATGGTAGAAATACAAACTCTGTAATTAACCCCCTCTAAAATTATATTGCCTCCGACCCTGGCTGGTTGTCTTAGCGGTAGAGCGTCAACCCGGCATGTGGAAATCCCAGGTTCGATTCCCGGCCAGCACACACAGAAGAAGCGCCCATCTGCTTCTCCACCCTTCCCCTCTCCTTTCTCTTCCCCTCCCATAGCCAAGGCTTCATTAAAGCAAAGTTGGCCTGGGTGCTAAGGATGGCTACATGGCATATGTCTCAGGTGCTAGAATGGCTCCAATTGCAGCAGAGCAACATCCCAGAGGGGCTGAGCATCGCTCCTTCAGTGGGCATTGTAAGGTCAGTGGGCATTGGGGGAAGGTCACGTGAGGAACCAGACCTGGGAACTTTGGCTGGAACCTCCCACACCCATGTTCGCCAAAAGAAACTTCCCAGGAGTCTTTGGGAAAAGAGCTACCATCTGCCAGCCAATGAAATTTCGCCACATCATATTAGCTTCACCAACCTAGATGACCCTTTAAATATCCCCCATGTGTTATATCCATGCTACTTCTCTGGTCTCTGTCCCCAGGACCAGAGAACATCATCCGGGAAGTGCTGTACTAAATAAAGCTTTTATTATTCCACACTTTGTGGCTACCCCCTTCCTTCTTCCTTGGCGGGGGGAAAATACCTTACAGGCATGCCGGGTGGATCCTGGTTGAGTGCATGTGGGAGTCTGTCTGTCTGCCTCCCCTTGCTTCTCACTTCTGAAAACTATAAAAATAAATAAATAAATAAAAAGTTAAATTATATTGCCTCCATAAATAAGAGTAGTGACTTTCCTGTTGAGGTCCAGCTGTTAGAGTATACCTTTAGTACTTCAGTAAGTTTTTTTTCACACCTGAGTGTGTCCCAAAATTAACCCTTAGGATGATGAAAGGACACGAAACCATATTATACAATAAACTAGGGCTTTTGAGCTCAGAGAAAACTTGAGTATATTTTCAGGGTAGAGAAAATAATGGTTAAGGCTATAACTTCTGAACTATTTGCCCAGTTTACAAGCCAATGACTTCCCCAGCAAATTATGATCTTGTTTCCCTAGCCATGATTGATCAAAGCTGAATCAATTCATTCTCTCCCAGAGTTTTGAATTAGAGTTGAGAAACTCCCAGTAGGTTTTAGGTTAAGAGAGTGTCAAGAAATTCTAACAGAAATAGCTCTTCAAAGTAAAAAAAGGCTTCTCAAAAAAAAAGAATGTGTCCGTTATCTGAATCAAATATTTTCTCTCACCTTTACCTGTTAAGTAGAGAAACTAAGCAGCAATTTGTTACGGTTCTTAGACAAAGGATTCATAAATCAGAAAATTATTTAGATTAGATTAAACCCTAAACAACCTAGAAACTCCAAGAGGCTATAGTATATTGAGATGATTTAAGTGATTCCAAAGATAGATGTTTTTATTTTAATAGTTAATGCTGATTAGTTTATTTTCATGCATTTTAGTAAGAGAAACTTTTAGGATATCAAAATCAAGAATTACAAATATTGTTAAGAGAAAAACCTCATATATTTAAGTAAGAAAAGATGAGTTTAAAGACCAGTATTACATAAATAATATTCATAGAGAGTAAGGAAAAGATCATAAAGTGAGTCACAAAGGAGGCTCGGTCACTGCCAAAAAATTTGCAGCAAAAGCAACTAAAATGTTAATGTTCTTTGATCTTACTATTAATGCTAATTATGGCAAAATGATTTACAATATGTAATAATTGTTAGGGTTAAATTGGGTCTTTTAAAACTCAAATTCCCCTCACCCAACTTCTACTAAGGCAACTTCTTCAGCAAACATCTCCCTCACCCAACCTACCCCTCCCTTTAAACAACTCCGCCCTCCCAAGGTTCTGAGAAATGTCCTTGAGACAAGGCTATCATGAGGGGTCTGAAGGTTAGAAAAAGGAGGCAGTCTGTAACCGAGGCAACCAATCACAAAAATTATTTTAAGTATGTTCAGGTGCAGACAATCCATGCCAGCAAATGCCTGAACCCCTATATCTAATGCTCTCTCCCACAGCTCGGTCAACCCACTTGTATCCAGGATCTAGGCAGTCGTAAAATAAATTTTCCTTTTAAAGCACATAAGCCTTGTGTTTTTGATTCGTCCCATAGTTTCTGCCTTTTCAATAATATACCCAACAATGAAACCCACTGAGGCACTGGGTTTTATGAAACTGGCATGGATGGTTCAGAAAGAGAATAACAGTAGCTAACATTTGTAGTGTGGTAGTGGTTAGGATCTGTTAGGCATCATTTTAAATGCATTATAGGTATTAACTCATTTGATTCTTTATGAGATATGCATGTATTATGTGCTGTTGAGTTAGCTTCAACTGCTGGTTACCCTATGAATGAGTGATGTTCACAATGTTCTGTCAGCTTGTGTAGATACACAGCTATAACTTCTTTTAAGGAACCAACCCATTTAATATTTTATCTTTCTCATATTTTCCCCAGCATTATTGTGTTTTCCAGAGAATCCTGTCTTCTTATGATGTGCCCAAATAAGTACAGCTTCAGTTTTGTCATTTTTGCCTCCAGTGATATTTCAGGTTTAATTTTCTTTAGTACCCATTTGTTCATTTTTCTGCTTGGTGGTCTAGGGTATCTGTAGTTCTCTCCTCCAACATCATATTTCAAATTGTCATCTTTTTTCCTATGAGATAATTATTATGCCCATTTTCTAGATGGATCAATTGAGGCACAAAGAGGTTAGTAACTTGCCTAATTATCTGCCACCAGTAGGTCACAGAGGGCCTACTTTTTCTTTAAAAAGTCTCATACCCCAGTCTGCTTATTTTCAATTTAAACCAATTTTTGTTTCTGGATGCTATAGCTTATACCAGTGGTTCTTAACCGGGGTTCGATGGGTCGGTCTCAGGGGTTCGGAGAAGCCTCTGTCGCGGAGGCCAGAATAAAGTAATACCGTAATTTGTTGTGAGTTCTTGCACTTTGTTGGTTTTGTTCTTTGAGCAAGGTGATGTTCATGCACGGCTCATTTTGTGCACCAGTAAAAAAACATATACCTATGTCTTGAATTTGGAAAAAAAAATCATATTTTATTTATCACTAAAGCAGGGTTCGGTGAATGCGCATATGAAACTGGTGGGTTCGGTACCTCAAAAAGGTTAAGAACCACTGGCTTATACACTTTTAACTCCCCAGGGTTAGCACAATGTTTGGAACTTGGTTAAAAAATGAAATAAAAAAAATAATGAATGAGTAAAGGAATAGGTGCAAAGATGATAATGGTTTAAATGACCGTAAAATTTTCTTCATATTTGGTGATTTTCCACTTAAAATCATAGGATCTAGAATAAAAGAGCTGAATGAAGTACTTAAGTCAAAGGCTTCCCTTCTCTCACAGACTGGGCTGTGATCACTGCTAGGAATTGGCAAACCCTCAACTCAGCTGCTTAGAGAACACAACATAAACTGAAGGTTTGAGTTGCCCCTGATGCCTTAAAAGGACCATTTTACCCACTGATGTCTTATTACACTTTCAATTTGACTACACCATTGCTCCCAGAGTTTTGTTGCCCCATAACCCCCCCCCCCTTCGTTAAGAATGCAGCCCTGGCCAGGAAGCGCAGTTGGCTAGAGTGTCATCCATATATACCAAGGTTGTGGGTTTGATCCCTGGTCAGGGCACATACAACAATCATCCAATGAATGCATGAATGTCTGGAACAGCAAGTAGGTGTCTCTTTCAAATCAGTTTTAAAAAATAAAGAAGATTGCTCCCAAGACCCAGAAGCATTCTTTCAAATGATCAGTTCTTCTACCAAGTAGAGGTGTCTGGTTACCACAATACTGCCTAATAGGCTTGAGAGAGGGTGTGAAAAGGGGGCTGGGAACAGTAACACCTGAGACCTGTCTTGTACTCACCAGGTATAGCCTCTATGACTCAGGGTCCAAGGATCTCAGGTTGCAGCTCTTTGCTGTAAAGTGAGTTGGGTATTTCCTGCTTTCTAAGCTGTCTACTGTCTTTGGCAGTTAGCCCATTGGTACATGATTAAGGAACAAATATAAACTTTCATCCCTTCTGCAGATAAAGATAAGTCTTTTCAATTGAGCTCAAGAATGTTGGTCATGTTAAAGCTATGTTAATCTAGGACTTAGAAGAAAATACACTTTCATACGTCATTGTATTGATATCCACCACCACCCCTCCCTGGCAATTACTCACTTGTGGGCAGGGATAGAGAGAAAACAGATACAAGTCCAGAATCTTCTAACGACTTTTCTAGTATCTCTAATTTCATTCTTTCACTTATTTGTTTATTCATTTAACACATATTAACCACTTTTTATTTTCTATATTTAGCTGGACCAGCTGGGTCCGATTCCAAGCTGCACTGTGGGTCAGTGGGCGCCCATCCCAGCACATGCTTTTTCTCAAAATGATGGCAGAAGTGCAAAAAAGCAAGCCAAAATGCACAAATACATTTCTAGTCTCTGCTTGCCTCAAGTCTACTAATATCTCATTAGCCAAAGCCAGTCATATAGATAAGTTCAAATTCAAAAGACAGCTAAGTACACTCTCTCTTTAATGGGAGGAAATGTAGAGTCACCTGGCGAAGTTTATAGATACATGAGGGAATAAAAATAATTGGTAACAATTACAGAATCAATCACACAAATGAGAAACATCATGATATAGTTTCAAAAAGCCATGCACTCCCAAGCAGTATAGAATACCTAAAAGTCAAGCTTAGGCAGGTCATAATACAACACAGCCTCATAATCACATGACCCAGTTCCTTATTGTAAGTATTTTGTAAAGCCCTGAAAAATACACCAGATAAGAGCATTTTCAGATGAATAAAAATGAAATATTTTTCCATTGTTAAAGGATATGCTAAGGAAACTTCTTTAAACAAACAAAAAATAAACCTACTGATGCATACAAATGCAAAATTCTTATTTCATTTATAATTGTGATGTCTATTTTTCTTCTTATGTTTACAATATTTATTATTAAATAAATAATTATGAAATGGAATATAATATAAAACTATTAAAAACAAAAGTTAAACAGTTTTATACTTGGAAGAGCTAAGATATCAATGGCATTTCTATATAGAAGCAATAAGCAAAGAAGAAAAGCAATTCCATTTTTAAAAGCATTACAGAGAATAAAATACTTAGAAACAAATTTAACAAAAGAAGCTCAAAGGTTATTCTTAAAATTATAACATATTGTTGAAAAGAATTAAAGAAGAACTTAAGAAATGGAAAGATAGCTCATGTTCATGTGTTGTAAGACTTAGTATTAAGATGACACTATTTCAGAAAATTAATCTACAGCTTCAGTGCAATTCTTATCAAAATTTTAGCTGACTTCTTTGCAGGAACTGACAAGCCAATCCTAAAATTTATATGGAATTATAAGGAATCCAGATTCTTCTTCTTTCAATCTTGAAAAAAAAGAAATTTACTATAAAGCTATGATAATCAACACAGTGTGGTAGTGCCATTAAGATAAACATATAAATCAATGGAACAGATTTAGTGTCCAAAATTTCAGATTTATTGTTAATTAATTTTCAACAAGGATGCCAAGATAACCCAATGGGGGAAAACAGTTATTTCAACAAATGATACAAGAACAACTAGATATTAATGTGCAAAAGAATACAGTTGGACTCCTAACCTCCCACAATATACAAATATTAACTCAGATTGGATCATAAACCTAAATGCAAGAATTAAAATTATAAAACTCTTATAATAGAACGTAGGCATAAAACTTCATGATGTTAAATTTGTGATGAAAAGGGGGTTTGGGAATTTCTTATGGGGTAATAAAAGTATTCTAAAATTTTTGGTGGTGAAGATTGCACAAATTTGTAAATATCTTAAAAACCATTGACTTGTATACTTTAAATGGATCATTTGTATCGTATATAAGTTGTATCTTAATAAAGCTCTTTCCTAAAAAAAAATTAAAATGATGCCACAGACAAGGAAAAAACATTGCAGTACATATACTGGTTAAGATTCATGTTAAGAATAAAGACAATTTACAAATCAATAATAACAAAAATATAAGCAAACCAGTAAAAATATAAAAAACAAAACTTGAAAAGAATTTTACCAAGGTACATATCTAAAAGGTCAATAATCATTTAAAAAGGTGCTCAACATTACTAGTTATCGGAGAAATGCAATTTAAAACCACAGTGACATCAACTGCATACTCTCCAAAATCACTAAAATTTAAGACCGTTAATACCAAATTTAGGCAAGGATATGGAAAAAGTGAACTTTGATTCACTCACTGATGGCGGGACTGTAAAATAATATAACATTTGAAAATCTATTTGGCAGTTTTAAATACAGTTCAACATACAATTCTCTTTCAATACAGTTTTTCCTCTATTACATAAATGGTGGAAATAATTCAAATATAATGAGTCTGTCCACATAAAGACTTGCACATGAATAATTATAGCTTTACTTACAATAGTCCAAAAATAGAAGTCACCTAAACATCCATCAATGAGTAAATGAATAAGTACTTTCTGGCACATTCATAAAATGGGATGCTATTCAATAATAAAAAGAAACAAATTACTGACGCATGTAACAATAAGAATGAATCTCAAAAACATGTGGAATAAGGAAGCCAAACACAAATGAGTACATATTGTATGACTTGATTGTTTTTTCTTTTTAATTCAATGACAAAAAAAATAAATTTATGGTGATTAAACAGACATTGCTCGCAGATTGCTACTAGACATTGCTAAAGATTGTTACTGGGGTGGATGTAGAAAAACTTTCTAAATTAATCCAGGTGATGATTACACAGTAGTACACATTAATTTAAATTTATTGAGATGTATACTTAATGTCTGTATATTTTATGGTATGTATAGAACATCTCAATAAAATACTGTAACCATAAAACAAAAACTAAAAACTAAAAAGACAAATTTATTGTATTAAGTAAAATTCAGGATAGTATTATTTTATTTTAAGAATGAATTAGGAGGGGGAACAAGATGGCGACGGAGTAGGCGGACATACCAACTTCCAACTCCCAGAACCAAAGTGGATTACAACTCAATTTTAAGAACCATCACCTGGATAAACCAACTTTGAACAAAACTAAGTGGACTCTTCAACCAAGGAACACAGAAGAAGCCACATTGAGACTGGTAGGAATAGCGAAAACGCGAAGAGGGCTGCCCAGCTCCCCGGAGCAAACGGCAGCCCGGAGAGACCCGCGGGGCGGGAGGAGAGTTTGGCAGAGAGGGAGGGACCTGGGTCCCAGGAACCAACCCCAGCCTGCAGTCCTAGAGCCTAGAAGAGGCGTTTGGACAGTTTTGAGCTGTGAAACAAGTGAGGGAGCTCCCAGGCCTACAGTGTGGAGTATTAGGTCCCTTCCTACTCTGCTGAGGGCTGCTTAAGGTTTTGGGGCGGCAGGACGCTGAAAGGCGGTTCTGTCGGTGTGGGCAGAGGCCAAGCCGGTGGGAGATCGGTCTAGCCCAGAGGGTCGGAGGGGACATGCGAGAGCGGTCCGGAAGCTGCGGGCCCGCCTTTAATCCCACTTACGGGGACAAAGCGGGAGGCCAGGAACGGGCAGGCCCTGCGCAAGCCGGCCCTGACCGCGGGGACCAGGTTAGGAACAGGGACAGGCAGGGGGCTCGCGGCTGAGCTGACGCTACCAGCCCCCCACCCCCAACCCCACCCCCGGGCCAGAGAAACCGCGGCTGGACAGTATACGTGCGCGAGCGGGCTCCGAGCGCTGGAACGGGGTGGACCCCCAGACAAGTGGAGGCTCGCAGCTGAGCCCATGCTACTATCCCCATCCGGCCGGAGAAACTGCGGATAGCATTCATACGTACACGAGCGGGCTCCGAACGCGGGGGCGGGGTAGAGTCTGGCACGAGCGTAAGTACGCAGCTGAGCTGAAGCCAGCAAACAGGCCCGCCCCAATAAACCGTGCTTTCCGACCCTGCGCAGAAGGGCCCTGGCCTCGAGGGCGGGGCTAAAGCTCCGGACGGGCAAAAGCTTACAGCTGAGAGCACGTCAAAAGCCCCGCCTAACCCGCGGAACTGTAGCGAGCAGGCTCCGACTGCTGGTTCTGGGCGGAAGTCCGGAAATAGGATGGGTCCGCAGCTGAGCAAAGGGGCTCACCTCTACCCTTGGTGCTGATCTTGTGGCTTCAGTGACAGCCCCTCCCACGGAGGAGAGGCAGAAATCACAGCAAAAGCCACAGTGGGCCGGCGCTGGCAACGCTCATACCCAACCACCGTAGGCACCGGCAGAGGGGGTGGGTGGCCTGCAGATAGACCACACCTAGAGAACACAAAGGCAACACCTACTGGACTCCAGTGGCCACAACTTGCTTATACACTGAAAAAATGGGCAGGCAGAGGAATGCAAACCAAATGAATCAAGAGAAATCCCCAGAGAAAGACCTGAATGAACCAGATATAACCAAATTACCAGAAGCAGAATTTAGAATAATGATAGTTAGGATGTTCAAAGAAATTAGAGCAACAATGGATAGTCATTATGAACACCCAAATAAAGAGATAACAAGTATAAAAAATGAAATTGAAATAATAAAAAAGAATCAGACAGAAATGACAAATACAGTATCAGAACTGAAGACCACAATGGAAGGAATTAAAAGCAGGATGGATGACGCTGAGGATCGAATAAGCGAGTTAGAGGACACAATAAACAAAGGCACAGAAGCAGAGAAGAAAAAGGAAAAGAGACTTAAAAAATGTGAGGAAACTCTAAGGGAGCTTTGTGACAACATGAAGAGAAACAACATTCGCATCATAGGGGTGCCTGAAGAAGAGGAGAGAGGACAGGAAATGGAAACTTTGTTCAATCAAATCATAGCAGAAAACTTTCTTAAATTAAGGCTGGGAAACACTCCACACATTCAAGAAGCACACAGAACTCCATTAAAGAGAAACACAAAAAGATCTACACCAAGACACATCATAGTTAAAATACCAAAGCTAATGGATAAAGAAAAAATTTTAAAAGCTGCTAGAGAGAAAAAGACTCTCACCTACAAAGGAGCCCCCATAAGGATGACATCAGACTTCTCAACAGAAACACTTGAGGCCAGAAGGGAATGGCAAGAAATAATCAAAGTAATGCAGAACAAGAACCTACAACCAAGACTATTTTATCCAACAAGGCTAACGTTTAAAATTGAAGGACAAATAAAGAGCTTCCCAGAAAAAGAAAGCCTCAAGGAATTCATAAAAACCAAACCAATTCTGCAAGAGATACTAAGGGGCTTCTTGTGAACAGTTTAAAGGGAGGAATGAATAGAGCAAAAGAAGAATACAGCTTTAAAGAATAAAATGGCAACAAACAACTACATATCAATAATAACCTTAAATGTAAATGGATTAAATGATCCAATCAAAAGACATAGGGTAGCTGCTTGGATAAAGAAACAGGACCCATACATATGCTGTCTACAAGAGACACACCTTAAAACAAAAGATGCTCATAGACTGAAGGTAAAAGGATGGAAAAAAATATTTCATGCAAATGGAAATGAAAAAAAAGCAGGGGTAGCAATACTTATATCAGACAAAATGGACTTTAAAACAAAGGCTGTAGTAAGAGATAAAGGAGGACACTACATAATGATAAAGGGAACAATTAAACAGGAAGATATAACTATTGAAAATATCTATGCACCAAATATACGAGCCCCGACATACATAAAGCAGACTTTGATGGATATAAAGGGCGAGATTAACAGCAATACTATCATAGTAGGGGATTTCAATACCCCTCTAACAACACTGGATAGATCCTCAAGAAAGAAAATTAATAAAGAAACAGCAGACTTAAAGGAGACACTAGATCAACTTGATTTAATAGATATCTTCAGAACTTTTCACCCTAAAGCAGTAGAATATACATTCTTCTCATGCGCTCATGAAGAACTATATGCCAAAAAATTAGACAATCTTGGTGAAATGGACAAATTTCTTGAATCATATAACCTTCCAAAAATCAATCTGGAAGAATCAGAACACCTAAACAGACCAATTACAGCAAATGAGATAGAAACAGTTATCAAAAAACTCCCAAAAAAGAAAAGTCCTGGGCCTGATGGCTTCACAAGTGAATTCTATAAAAAATTCAAAGAAGAACTAACTCCTAGTCTCCTCAAGCTATTTCAAAAAATTCAAGAGGAAGGAAGACTTCCAAACTCCTTTTATGAGGCGAGCATAATTCTGATCCCAAAACCGGGCAAAGACAACACAAAGAAAGAAAATTCTAGGCCTATATCCCTGATGAATTTAGACGCTAAAATTCTCAACAAAATATTAGCCAACCGGATCCAGCAATATATGAAAAAAATCATACACAACGATCAAGTGGGATTTATTCTGGAGAGGCAAGGCTGGTTCAATATTCGCAAATCAATCAATGTGATTCACCACATAAACAAAAGGAAGGACAAAAATCACATGATAATTTCAATAGATGCAGAAAAGGCATTTGATAAAATCCAGCACCCATTCATGCTCAAAACTCTCAGTAAAGTCGGAATACAGGGATCATTCCTTAACATGATAAAGGCCATCTACGATAAACCGACAGCAAACATCATACTAAATGGACAAAGATTAAAAGCAATCCCCTTAAGATCAGGAACCAGGCAGGGTTGCCCACTTTCACCACTCTTATTCAACATAGTTCTGGAAGTCCTAGCTACAGCAATCAGACAAGAAGAAGAAATAAAAGGCATACAAATTGGAAAAGAAGAAGTAAAACTATCATTATTTGCAGATGATATGATATTGTATATTGAAAACCCTAAAGTCTCAGTCAAAAAACTACTGGACCTTATAAATGATTTCAGCAAGGTGGCAGGATATAAAATTAATACTCAGAAATCAGAGGCATTTCTATACACCAACAATGAAATATCAGCAAAAGAAATTAAGGAAACAATCTTCTTCATTATTGCAGCCAAAAAAATAAAGTACCTAGGAGTAAATTTAACCAAGGAGGTTAAGGACTTGTACTCGGAAAATTATAGAACATTGATAAAAGAAATCAAGGAAGATACAAACAAGTGGAAGCATATACCGTGCTCATGGCTAAGAAGAATAAACATCATTAAAATGTCTATATTACCCAAAGCAATTTATAAATTCAATGCAATACCAATTAAAATACCAATGACATACTTCAAAGATATAGAACACATATTCCAAAAATTTATATCGAACCAAAAAAGAACACGAATAGCCTCAGCAATCTTAAAAAGAAAAAATAAAGCAGGAGGTATCACTCTTCCTGATATCAAGGTTTACTATAAGGCCATTATACTCAAGACAGCCTGGTACTGGCATAAGAACAGGCACATAGATTAATGGAACAGAACAGAGAACCCAGAAATAAACCCACAGCTTTATGGACAACTGATATTTGACAAAGGAGGAAAGAACATACAATGGAGTAAAGACAGCCTCTTTAACAAATGGTGTTGGGAAAATTGGACATCTACCTGCAAAAAAATGAAACTAGACCATCAACTTACACCATTCACAAAAACAAACTCAAAATGGATAAAAGACTTAAATGTAAGCCGTGAAACCATAAGCATCTTAGAAGAAAACATAGGCAGCAAGCTCTCCGACATCTGTAGCAGCGGTATATTTGCCAATTTATCTCCACGGGCAACTGAAATAAAAGGCAAGATAAACAAATGGGACTATATCAAACTAAAAAGTTTTTGCACAGCTAAAGACAATAGGAACAGAATAAAAAGACAAACCACACAATGGGAGAACATATTCGACAGCACATCTGATAAGGGGTTAATAACTAAAATTTATAAAGAACTTATAAAACTTAACACCAGGAAGACAAACAACCCAATCAAAAAATGGGCAAAAGAAATGAATAGAAATTTCTCCAAAGAGGACATACAGATGGCCAATAGGCATATGAAAAAATGCTCAACATCACTAATCATTAGAGAAATGCAAATTAAAACCACAATGAGATATCACCTCACACCAGTCAGAATGGCACTTATCAGCAAAACAACACAGAATAAGTGCTGGTGAGGATGTGGAGAAAAGGGAACCCTTCTGCACTGCTGGTGGGAATGCAGACTGGTGCAGCCACTGTGGAAAACAGTTTGGAGATTCCTCAGAAAATTAAAAATCGAACTGCCTTTTGACCCAGCTATCCCACTTTTAGCAATATACCCTAAGAACACCATAGCACTGTTCGAAAAGAAGAAATGCGCCCCCATGTTCGTGGCAGCATTGTTCACAATAGCGAAGATCTGGAACCAGCCCAAGTGTCCGTCAGAAGACGAGTGGATTAAAAAGCTATGGTACATATATACTATGGAATACTACTCAGCCATAAGAAACGATGACATCGGATCATTTATAACAAAATGGATGTACCTTGATAACATTATACGGAGTGAAATAAGTAAATCAGAAAAAAAGAAAAACTGAGAACAGCACGATTACATACATAGGTGGGACATAAAGTGAGGGTATGAGACATGGACAAGAGAGTGGTGGTTATGGGATGGGGGGAGGGAGGGAAGAGTGGGATAGGGAGGTGGGGAGGGACACAGGGAAAACCAGATTGAAGGTGACGGAGGACAATTTGACTTTTGGTGATGGGTATGCAACACAATTGAATGATAAGATAACCTGGAGATGTTTTCATTGTACATATGTACCCTGATTTATTGGTGTCACCCCATTAGAATTAATAATAATAAAATATATATTTAAAAAAAAAAAAAAAAGAATGAATGAATTAGGAGATCAACTTCCAGCATGATAGTGTGAGAAGTTCTGCTGATTTTTGTAGACAAAAAACCCCATAAAGGCCTCATACTAAACCTTACAAGCTCAGGGGAGGCCTGCATTGCAGGCCTTACAAACTCAGAGATGGTCTGGAATTAAAATTTCCTAACTAAAAGCAAGTCATGGCAGGTAGTCAAGTCCTAGGCCATTATCTTCCTTATTTATTGTTTTTAGGCATGTATGATAACATTTTTTTCTTCTTTAAAAATTTGTTCTTTTTTTAAAATTGATTTGAGAGAGTTGTGTTACGAGTCGGGGGTGCAGAGAGATGAGCAGATGAAATCATCATGAACTAGCAAAGGATCACTGCTCACTCAGGCAAATGGCACCGAGTTCGCGTTGTGTCCTATTTTTATTCACAAGATTTCAAAAAGCTTGTTTACTTAGAAATTGGCATAGCGTCAAGCATAATCTTTACTTAAAGATACATGGAATACATCTGCATGATAGCTTAATAACAATACAATATCAAAAGGCATTAACTGTTACTGCTTCTATGGTTCCCACAACATTCCTTTCTTTTATCTCAAGGGATAGCCTTGAAAGGAACAGAAATCTTATGAAAATGTGTTACTGAGAAGAAAGCTTAGCAACCGCTTTCAGTCACATAGACCTGTTTCAGTGACACACCTTCGAGTCACAAAACAATTCTCTTGGCAAAACATTCTTTTCTTGTTGGTTGTGTTCATATCCAAGGTCATGCAATGGATTATTCTACCTCATTTCCCCGTTTTTGTTTATGCTGAATGTTATGAAGCACTACAGAAAACACAACCTTCTGTCATTCATCCCTTATTTCTCTTGCTTTGATTCATCAACAGACTATATATAAAAGAAAACATAGAAATAATACTATTATAAAAAGTCCTACAGTGGATCCTAAAAATTCTTTAATATGTTCAATAGGATTTAACTGTGATAAATTATCTATTAACCCCTTCAATATAGGTTGACGTGTCAAATTTCTAATTTTCTTTGAAAAGCTTCATGAATATGTCTTTGTAATTCAATGATTTCTTTAGTATATTATCATGATTTAACAAATGCTTTTTAACATTTTCCTACGGGAAATAAGTATGATTTTAAGGAATAGGGTCAACACAAAAAGTAGTTACATTCTAATTACATCTTAGCTTAATTTGTTTTTGCAGGCTAACAATTCGATCTCTTAACATAATCATAGTCTGTTCTAAATCATTAACTTTAGTATTAATGTTACTAGCTATACGTTATTGAGAAGTCCACAGTTGTTCAGAATATTCATGCCATTTTTACCAAAGTCTACAGTCTGTATACTTTGATGCAATGCAACTCCAGATACAGCAGCTGTGGTGGTTGCATCTATTAGTCCTATAATGATGGCAATAATCAGTCCAACTAGTCTCTTGGTTCGCCTCAAGGACTTAATAAGATGTTGTAATAGCATCATGGAAGGGGAACCCTGCCACATCCGATGCATCTGTACTGAAATCTAGACTCCTGTTTGGGTTCTTAAAATGTATAAACTTTGATTATTTTTATTAAAAAGAATAGAAGAGTTAATACATGTATAAAAAGCACAGTTATTGCAAGTTATTGAATAATTTTCAGCTGTCTATTTGGTTTCACCTATAATAAACATATAAGGCAGAGGTAGTCAATGTTTTTATACTACTGCCCACTTTTATATCTCTGTTAGTAGAAAAATTTTCTAACCGCCCACCGGTTCCACAGTAATGGTGATTTATAAAGTAGAAAAGTAACTTTACTTTATAAAATTTATAAAGCAGAGTTACAGCAAGTCAAAGCATATAATAATAATTACTTACCAAGTACTTTATGTCAGATTTTCGCTAAATTTGGCAGAATAAATCTTTATAAAACAACTTACTATAGTTAGATCTATTTTTCTATTTATAGTTTGGTTGCTCCACTACTGCTCACCATGAAAGCTGGAATGCCCACTAGTGGGTGATAGGGACCAGGTTGATTACCACTGATATAAGGCAATCTGATATAAGCAGATATGAAATGTGTTTCATTTTTCTTAAAGATTAACATAGTATGATTAGAAGAATAATTTTTCCTTTCTACGCTGACATATGTTTAAGTGCCATGGCTACTTTTCACAAATGATATTGTATAGGACCAAATTTTATGTGTGAGGAGCTCGAGGTGACATCCCTCCGCTATGCCATATGATAGTATGATTATCTTGACCACGAGCTGTAATTAAACCATTGTTCTTATGCCACCTTAAATCAGTACCCTGCCCTTTAACTTGGGCAGAACTATGAGGGCTTTAATCTATGACATTTCATGTACAGATGTATTACTTTTAAATCCATATCCTTGTAACAAACGTTATTTTTTCCTTCTCCTTTACTGTTATTTTTGACAATAGAGAGCCAAGCTTGAGCTTCTATTTTTAAACAATGTAGCTCATGTCCTATACATATAGGTAATTCCTTAACTCCTATTGTATAATTTTCTAATTTCATGCCTTCTTCCAAAGGTGCTAAGGGACCTCTATCATTAAAAGGTCCTGGAAGCCAATTAGTCATTAACAAAAGTAGGAAAGGCACTATTTTCCTAATGAATAGCTCTACTTAATGGAGGATTAGGAACATATGCCTAAAAACTAAAATTTTCAGCTTTACTTATTGGAATTGTTACCAAAGCAATCATTGCTAAAAACAGGTTAGTAGCATTTTCTTCTTTTCTAGTAGCTTGTAGCATCTTTTTACCATTAAAGGTCAGCTTTTTAAGTTGAACCCAACTTGGTATTTTAACCTTTTCAATACCAAGCAGCAGCACCTTTAAGGTTCTTGTTTCGAAATTCATTTCTTCCATCTCAGCAATGGGTGGATATGGAAAGAATCTATTGTTCTTATTCATGTTGTTAGTTTAATTCTGAGAGCAGAAATCCTAAGTACTTCACCAGATTCTGCAATGACACAAGCAAACCCTCTTCTCTAATGTTGCACTACACTAGGTACCTATTGATCCAACTCATTTTTATAATGCGCAGGTTGATTAATCTTAGAACTATTATTTGAAATATAAACAGTTTCTATAAGTTTAACTTTTTGTTTTACATATTATGAATCAGTAACAATGTTAATAGAACAGGATGTTTGAATTTTGTCTTCAGCTATAATTAAACTATACTGATTTAAGTTTTTAGAAGCATTTTCAAAGATGACTGAAAGTTCAGCATTATTTTTACAAGCTATTTTATGTCATCTATATAATGGATTATTAAAGATTGAGGATATTTCTGACAAATTTTTTCTAAAGGTTGATTTACATAATGTTGATACAGTGTCAGGCTATTCAACACTGCTTGTGGAAGTAATATAAATTTAGTAAGAATAGTTAGTTTTGCTTATTGTTATAGACACAACAGCTAACATTGCTAGAAACAGAGTCAAGGATGTTTTTTGAAGTCTTAGTCTTAATTAAACATTCTTTGCCTTCTGGGTAAGTTTTTTTAGTTGTCAAATTTCTCTTCTATTTCCAACTCATGCCGAGGCTTTAGTTTTCTGGAAGGTATTTACTGGTTTCCCGTATCTGTGGAGATAAGAGCAAATCTTCACCCCTACATTTTGCCTACATTGCTGTTGTAAATTAGCAAACTGTCCATCTAAAATGTTCATCTTGTGTAATATTAATAAGAGGGTTAGCATTAGCATTTCGATTAGCTTGAATACAAGCCTGATTCTCCTACTAAGTCATAAATTGTAACTTTTGCTTTTGAAAGAACAGTCTGAATTAATATTTCTAAATTTTTTGAGATAAAACATTCAGAGTCTATGAAAGAGGATAGCAGTTCCTGCATATAAGGACAGTTAATTTTATACTGGGAGCAAGCCATTTTTAACTCTTTAAGAGCTATGACAGAAATTTGGTTATAGTAAGTATTAAAAAACTCCTTATCAGAAAGTTTAGACTGTAATTTTAAAAGTTGCTTTTTTAATTGTTTACAAGATTAATGTTTTTTCCTATCAGAGACTAAATGACCCTTGTTATTTTCCTATTGTAAAAAAAAATCTTAGAGCTTTGTTAGGTACTTTCCCTAAGCCTTGCAGCTTAGTGACTACGGCCTAAGTGGGCTAAAAAGAAAACTAATGTTGCTTAGCAATAACAGTTGCATCAGCTTCTATATCTAAAAGTCTTTTGTATTGTTAAGTCTATTATAGGGCATCAGAGGAACTAAATTCCTGCTTTCCTCAGTGCCTCCTTTTTCAGGATGTGGCCTTAATAAGCAGCCGACTGCCTGAAGCAGCTTGAGATAAATTCTTAAAATGACTTAATTTTACTTAATTCCTTAGTTTTACAGATTTGAGCATATTTTTACACACAAGACAATTTTCAAAACAGAAACACAAGTATGACATATAACTTTAATTAATCCTAATACTTTTAATTCTTATTTGATTTCAAACTTAGAATTCACCTTACAATATATTAACCAAATTAGCAAGTCTTAAGGAACCATATTCTATTCAATTTAAATTTAAATGAGTGCCCCTTATAATTTCTAATTTTAAAGTAAAAAATATATAGATGAAACTATTTTTTCAATATAAAAGCCGGCATTTTAAATTTTTGCAAGTAAGAACTTAATTCAGGCCTTAAAAATCATATTTTAGACAACATCAAACAAAAACTAAACAGTAATTAAAATCAGAAAAACCAAACCAGACAAACCAAAGAGAAACCCAGGATTTCAGAGCACAGTCAGACTAGAAAAATGCCTGCCTGATTTTAATCAGGGCATTTTCTGACAGAGGGACTGATGATGGATGGGACTAAACAAAATTTCCCCAAGAAAATTCTCTTGGCAGTGCTGGGATATTTTCTATAGTCAGATCCAACACATGTCCTCTGCCTTAGTTTCAGGCAAAGAATAAGAAAGAAACAAAATGATAGTTCAGAGGATCATAGCTAAAACACCAAACAAAATCAGTATGTGTATGTATATATATTTACAAAAACTGGAGAATTCTAAGGACTTTATGATTCTTCTATATGTCCTAATTCTAATTGAGTTTGTATCAACTGATGTAAAGCTTTAAGCTTTTCTTCTTGTTTCCAACTCTAGTGATTTGCATGTAGGCTTTAAGACAAGTAGATCTAATTGAGCTATAACAGCATCAGTATAACCAGTTTGTTTTCCCACAGCTGCATAAGCGCCAACTCTGATGAGCATTTCAAAAGTAGCTCCTGGGGGATGATTTTTGGCGTTTATGCAAGAGATATTCAAAGAGCCTCCTCTTTCCACCAAGATTTGAATTGTAAATATTGTCCTGATTCCAAAACCCTACTAGCAAGTAAATCCCAATCCAAGGGAATCATTAAATGATCATTGCAATAGGAAGAGATAAGGCCTTGGACATATGGGGACTGAGATCTATATGTAGCAACAGATTGTTTGACTAGCTTTAAGAAAGTAAATTCAATTTGGTCAAATTGGACATTGTGCCCTCCCCCAGGATGTTGAGCATTAGGAGGAAAAGGCTGTCAAATAATTGGAAAAATAGATGCAGAAAAATTAAAAATTACTAGAATTAGACTCTAAATCATCATGATGCATAAGTGCCTGTTGAATTTCAGAGATTTCAGGGAATTGAAAAACCCTTCCCCTGCCAGTACCAATTAATTCTTGACCTTGAATTAGAGGAGCTGTAGGCTCACATGTATCCTGCTTTTGAACAGGATAAGCAGTATACTGGTTTCCAATCTCCTGTTGTTCTAGTATAAGTTGTAATTTATTTAATAAATGTTTTAGACAGGCAACATCATCTATAGGGGTTCCCTCATTTTTTAAGAGGGATGAAAGTCTGTGGAGGGATGAATTTCATTAACATTATCAGTAACTTCAGAAGCAGAGACAGTATTGTCCAAATCATCATTCTGTTCATTCTGTGCTGAATCAAGTCCTTCAGGCTCATTATAAATAACCTCACTCAAGTCTTTAACAGAATCTCCATCTGATTGCAAAGGGTCAAGGGCTGTAACAAGATTATAAACAGCCCACATTTCAGCATCAAGTGGATCTCCGTGCTGATGAGCTCCAAGTAAAGATTTCCCTACTTGTTGCCAAACATTCAAATTCAGTTGATTACGATGTTCAGGAGTATACCAATAGCAATGTTTCTGAATAGCATTTAAAAGATGTAACAAAACCTTTTATCTGAATCCCAGATCTTTTTAAAAGGGAGTTTAAAACTTGTACAGAATTGTCTAATAATGAATGGGAATTCCCCATGACTTTGCTAGTTATTCCCGAAAGTTTCGCATACACAGAGCGTCCAATTTACCCTTTCAGGGTTTCTCCCATTCCCAATCTCTTCTTAAGGCCCCATGGTAGGCACCAAATGTTGTTATGAGACAGGGGTGCAGAGAAAGAGATCAGCATACAATATTACTGTGAACTAGCAAAGGACCACCACTCACTCAGGCAAATGACGCCGAATTTGCCTTGTGTCCTATTTTTATTCACAAGATTTCAAAAAGCTTGTTTACTTAGAAATTGGAATAGCATCAAGCATAACCTTTACTTAATAATTGTAAAGCCAGTGGCTGGAGCCACTATCACAGCCGCCTGACCCACGCAGGTTCACATTAGATTCGGACAGATTGTAATGAAACACAGGAGCCAAAAACTGGTGAACCATCAGCTTTAATTCTAGCTTGCACCCGGTGGGCAAGCAAAAACACACACTGGGCTCCAAAACCCACACATTCAGTGCTCACAAAGCTACTGACTTATCCGAGTTTCCTAGCAACAAAGCTTTCCAGCTCACCAGACTTATTCACCTCTGTTTCCCACCTCCTCCTGCACAAACTCTTAACAAACTGGCTTCTTCCTCAGCACTCTGCCATCTCGGCTGCTTCTCCTGGCCTTCTCATGGCCTTACTCTGCTCTCCTCTCTAATACTAATCTCAGGAACCCAGGAACCGAGAGAGAGATAAAGCTACTGCTCTCTCCCATTTTATAGCATAGACTCAAAACCTTTAATCCAATTATACAAACAAGGAACTCTGTATAATGGGATTCTTCAGGAGAGTGCACCACCCTACATCATCCAATCAGTCAAGGGTGTGGGGAAAAGCTTACTCTTAAAACTAAGGTGTAGGCTATAACAACCTGGCCTGCCCACAGCCTGTCCCCCAAAACACATTAATATCAACAGACTTGCACGTGGGCAGCGCCATCTTTAACAAAGTGAGCATAATATATTTTATCTGCCCAACAGAATACATCTGCATGATAGCTTAATAACAATACAATATCTAAAGGCATTAATTGTTACTGCTTCTATGGTTCCCACAACATTCCTTTCTTTTATCTCAAGGGATAGTCTTGAAAGGAACAGATATCTTATGAGAATGTGTTACTGAGAAGAAAGCCCAGCAACCGCTTTCTGTCACATAGACTTGTTTAGTGACCCACCTTCGAGTCACAAAACAATTCTCTTGGCAAAACATTCTTTTCTTGTTGTCCGTGTTCCTATCTAAGGTCATGCAATGGGTTATTCCACTACAAGAGAGAGAGAGAGAAACACTGATTTGTTGTTCCACTTGCTTATGCATTCATTGGTTGATTTTTGAATGTTCCCTGACCAGGCATCAAACCTGCAACCTTGGCTTATCAGTAGGATGCTCTAACCAATTGACCTACCCAGCCAGAGCTCAATAACATACCTTTAGATTGTCAGAATAATTTTCTTTTTTCCAGACCCCTCAGGCACAATCTCCCACTAGAGCTTAAGACCAGGAAACCCTCATTGTTATTTTCTTGCCCCAATACTATCTCTAGGTGTTATAAATGGTCATTGTTAATTATCTTATATTCAATGATATAGAATTGTGTGTGTCTCTCCATTTTACTCTTTATCCAATCTCAAGGATTTCCCTACTTTGCTTTTTCCCACCTTCCTAATCTACCATCAGTAGATTTCATGTAACCCACCTCACACCTTATGTCTTCTCCTTGACTATAATGTATAAAATAAAGTGCAAAACTGCCATCGATACAGTATCAATATTGTATATAATCAATAATAAAATATCTGCCTATGATTTTTAGTATGTAACTTATTTCCCAGATTGTCTTTAGCCTTCCCACCCAAGAATAAAGGAAAACTACTGAAGCAGGTATTACAGTAATATAATGTTATAGTTTATAAATATATAGAAATATAGATGTAAAGCCAGTAGCCGGGGTCAGGATCACAGCAGCCCGACACGTGCAGGTTCACATTAGATTTGAACAGTTGGTAATGAAACAGCAGAGCCAGGAACTGGTGAGCCATCAGCTTTAATTCTAGCTTGTACCCGGTGGGCAAGCAAAAACACACACTGGGCTCCAAAACCCACACATTCAGTGCTCACAAAGCTACTGACTTATCCGAGTTTCCTATCATCAAAGGCTTCTAGCTCACCAGACTTATTCACCTCTGTTTCCCATCTCCTCCTGCACAAACTCTTAACAAACTGGCTTCTTCATCAGCACTCTGCCATCTCGGCTGCTTCTCCTGGCCTTCATGTGGCCTTACTCTGCTCTCCTCTCTATACTAATCTCAGGAACCCAGGAACCAAGAGAGAGCTAGCTACTGGTCTGCCCACTTTATAGCATAGATTTAAAACCTTTAATCCAATTATACAAACAAGGAAGTCTCTGTATAATGGGATTCCTCAGGAGAGTGCACCACCCTACATCATCCAATCAGTCAAGGGTGTGGAGAAGAGCTTACTCTTAAAACTAAGCCTTAGGCTACAACGACCCGGCCTGCCCACAGTCTGTTCCAGAACACACATTAATATCAACGAACTTCCATGTGGGCAGCGCCATCTTTAACAAAGTGAGCATAATATATTTTATCTGCCCAACAATAGAAAAATATGGAAGATATATAGAAATAAGTTAGGATATAATATTAAAAGCCATTGAGACAAGTGAATAAGGCTATGCCATCTGGACAGGAATTAATCTAGTGTGTACAGATATAAAATGCAGACTCTGCCTTTCCCACAGGTCCCAGTTAGTGTGTGTGTGTGAAATTGTATATAGATAAAAAGTGGCTTGATGTCATAACTCTGTAGGTTAACATAAAACGAAGCATCCCTAGGAATACCTTAAAAGTGGCTTGATGTGACATTTCCATAGATTAACATAAAATCTGCGAGAAACTCCCAAAAAGGTGGTTTGATGTGATAATCTTGTAGATTGACACCTGTTAGAGGGTGTAGGTCAGAAAAGGTACTAAACCTAAGACCCACCCCCTGCCGCAGAAGTCGCCCAGACTCCAACGTTGAATGTGGTCTGTCCACGCTGCTCTGACCAAGGACAGCCGAGAGAAGCATGCCAATGGGGCCCCCTGAAGCTGTATCTAGGCACGCCAGAAGGATTTGTAATAAACTGCTTATGTGATTCTTGCAACTAACTTGTGTGTTAGTCATGTCTTTCTTCTGGTGGCAGTTGGTCTCAGCACTGACAAGTAGAATCTTCACAGCTGCCTCAATCGTAATCTCAAAGAGGCTGCCAGCCCTGCTGTTAAGCAGGAGTATCCCACTGTATGGGGAAGTCAAATCAGGGACACCTGGTTGAAGTAGAACTCAGGCTCTAATGGGACAGTAGGATGTCCCCATAGCCCCTGAGAAGAATGATTGGCACCCAAGAAGTAGTAAGACTGTGATTAGATCAGAATGACCTAATGGCCTGGAAAAGAGATTACAATTCTGGGAACTGGGCATCCTACCTTATGACCTTATGCACGCAGCCCACTATGCTAACCTCCCCTGAAAGAGTATATAAGCAGCCTTCACAACTGAGTTTGTAAGGCAAGTTTTGGGCTAGGATATGGTCCCTGTCTTTTCAGGTTGCTGGCAATCTAAATTAAAGATGACTGTTTCTGTCTCAGATCCAGTCTCTGATTATTGGCTATTGTAGCGGTGGGTGACCTGAACCCCAGACCACTTGTAATCTGGTAACACCATTCTCAATTTGTTGAAATTTTGCTACCTTGCTGTTGGGAAGATAAAATATATTATGCTCACTTTGTTAAAGATGGCGCTGCGCACATGCAAGTCTGTTAATATTAATGTGTTTTGGGGGACAGGCTGTGGGCAGGCCGGGTTGTTATAACCTACACCTTAGTTTTAAGAGTAAGCTTTTCCCCACACCCTTGACTGATTGGATGATGTGGGGTGGTGCACTCTCATGAGGAATCCCATTGTGCCTCAGATGAGTGAATTTGTATCAGAGACTTTCTTGTTTGTAGGTTGGATTAAGGGTTTGAATTTCTACAGTATAAAGTGGGGCAGGCTGGGAGCTTGCTCTCTCTTGGTTCCTGAGGTTAGTATTAGAAAGGAGAGCAGATTAAGGCCACATGGAGGCCAGGAGAAGTAACCAAGATGGTAGAGTGCTGAGGGAGAAGCCAGTTTGTGCAGAGTTTGTGCTGGAGAAGGAGATGGGGAACAGAGGTGAATAAGTGTGGTGAGCTAGAAACCTTTGATGCTGGGAAACTCGGGTAAGTCAGTAGCTTTGTGAGCACTGAATGAATGGGTTTTGGAGCCCCGTGTGTATTTTTGCTTGCCCGCCGGGTGCAAGCTAGAATTAAAGCTGATGGCTTTAATTCATACTGTCCGACTCTAATGCGAACCTGCACTGACCGGATGGCTGTGATAATGGCCCTGGCTACTGGCTTTACACTTGCAATTGTCGTCAGTTTGGCTCAAATAAACTCATAAAATTTCTCTACAATTTTACACCTTTCTTATGTCAACACTTCCACTCCAGTAAAACTGTTCAAAATTATTTTAAAAAATAACAGTAACATTTAAAACCTCTGGACATTTTCCTAAAGGCAAACAGCAAATGAAAAAAACATCTTTTCAAGACTATATACAAAATTTTATAAGAAATATGTGTCTGTGTTACTGGAACAAGTTCTCTTCTCCTTCCAGCTAGGTGAAGATGAGATTCCTCTTTAGACCATTGCACCCAAGAACAAAGGGTTCCCTCTTTCCTCAGATCTCAGTTATAGGGCTTTCTTTTCAGGAAGAATGAAACTTCAGTATTTTTCATACTGTCTGTCAGTCACATAAGTTTGTAAATATGGTATATATGTTTGTTCACTTATAGTTTGCATTGGGTGTGGGAGACAGGCTGTAAACCAGCAGTCATTATAGCCTCAGGCTTAGTTTTCCCCCACACCCTTGGCTGTTGCATGCTGTGGGTGATGCACTCTTATAAGGAATCTGATTATGCCTCAGGTAAGTGACTTTGTACCAGAGACTTCCTTGTTTGTATATTGGATTAAAAGCTTTTAATTTCTATACTTTAAAGTTGGGCAGACCAAGAGCTTGCTCTCTCTCGGTTCCTGAGATTAGCATTAGAGAGGAGAGCAGAGAAAGGCCACATGGAGGAGGCCAGGAGAAGCAGCCAAGATGGGGGAGTGCTGAGGGAGAAGCCAGTTTGTGCAGAATTTGTGCAGGGAGAAGGAGATGGGGAACAGAGGTGAATAAGTCTGGTGAGCTAGAAACCAAAGTCTAGTGATTCTAGGAAACTCAGATAACTTAGTGGCTTTGGGAGCCCTGAACAGAAAGGGAAGTGTTTTCCCATTGTGTGTATTTCTTGCCCACTGGATTCAAACTAGGATTAAAGATGATGGCCCACCAGTTCTTGGCTCCATTATTTCATTACCATCTGTCTGAATCTAATGCAAACCTACATGGGCCAGGCGGCTGTGATGGTGGCCATGGCTACTGGCTTTACAATGGAAACAGAGGTGATTAAGGCTGGTGAGGTAGAAATCTTTGATTTTAGAAATACTCGGATGAGTCAGTGACTTTGGGATCCCTGAATGGAAAGGGAAGTGTTTTCCCACTGTGTGTATTTCTTGCTCGCTGGGTGCGAAGTAGGATTAAAGGTAATGGCTCACCCATTCTTGACTTCGTTGTTTCATTACCATCTTTCTGAATCAAATGTGAGCCTGCTACTGGTCTTACACTGCCCCAGCTACTTGTTGCTAAGACTAAGTCCCAGGCAAATGTGGTTGAGAGGTGGGGCTTCTTTTTTCTGTCCACCTCCATCTTATGGAACAGAGACTGTGTTGGGCATAGTGTGCTGAGAATACCAGGACCCAGTAGCCTTGCCTGGCTCTGGAAGTAGCAGTTCCTTGACAGGAGAGTTAAGCTGAAAGGACCTAAGTCTTCTCTGCCAGTCCTCCACTGAGCATTCAACTCCTAGAGTGAGGTATCAATCAGAGAGATGTGGGCCATTGCTCCCACTCATATCCAAAATTTTTCCTGAGAGGAGAAGCAGGCCCTTTAAACATGTTTAATGTTTCCTAATTGTTCGGCAGATAAAATATAATATGCTCACTTTGTTAAAGATGGTGCTGCCCACATGGAAGCCCATCACCCAGGTGATATTATTTGCCCTTATGCTTGTGATGGCTGTGGGGGAAAAGTTGTAATGTAAGCAGGCCGGGTCGTTATAGCTTAAGGCTTTGTTTTAAGAGTAAGCCCTTCTCCACACCCTTGATTGATTGGATGATGTAGGGTGGTGATGTAGGGAGGAATCCCATTATGCCTCAGATGGGTGGCTTTGTATCAGAGACTTTCTTGAATGTATAATTGGATTAAGGGTTTGGATTTTCTATGCCATAAACTGGGGCAGTCCGGGAGCTCTCTCTCTCTCTTGGTTCCTGAGTTCCTGAGGTTGGTATTAGAGAGGAGAGCAGAGTAAGGCCACGTGAAGGCCAGGAGAAGCAGCCGAGATGGCAGAGTGCTGAGGAAGAAGCCAGTTTGTTAAGAGTTTGTGCAGGAGGAGATGGGAAACAGAGGTGAATAAGTCTGGTGAGCTGGAAAGCTTTGATGCTAGGAAACTCGGATAAGTCAGTAGCTTTGTGAGCACTGAATGTGTGGGTTTTGGAGCCCAGTGTGTGTTTTTGCTTGCCCACCGGGTGCAAGCTAGAATTAAAGCTGATGGCTCACCAGTTTTTGGCTCCGGTGTTTCATTGCCAACTGTACGAATCCAATGCGAACCTGCGTGGGTCAGGCTGCTGTGATAGTGGCCTTGACTACTGGCTTTACACTAATATTTTCCCAAAGGAACTGACTTTGCAACACAGTTTGAACTTTGAGCTCACACTCAAGAAGAATGGAGGTTGTTGCCCTGGCCAGATGGCTCAGCGGTAGAGCGTTGGCTTGGCATGTGGAAGTCCCAGGTTCGATTCCTGGCCAGGGCACACAAGAGAAGTGCCCATCTGCTTCTCCCTCTTCCCCCTCTCTTTTCTTTCTGTCTCTCTCTTCCCCTCCTGCAGCCAAGGTTCCATTGGAGCAAAAAGTTGGCCCAGGTGCTGAGGACAGCTCCATGGCCTCTGCCTCAGGTACTAGAATGGCTCCGGCCTCAATGGAGCAACACCCCAGATGGGTAGAGCATTGCCCCTGGTGGGCATGGAGGAGTCTGTCTGACTGCCTCCCCACTTATACAAAAAAAAGAATAAAAGGAATGGAGGTTATAGTAAAAAGCAATTGGGAGGAGATTTAAAGAAGATGCATTCTATAGTGTAGACTCAAAAGTAGGTTTATAGTTGTGAATATGAGAAAAACAAGAATTTATTCTTGTATTATTATTTATTAATTATTGTATTATTTTCCATACATACAACTGGTGTAGGTCACCACAGCCCAGTTACGGAGTTGGGCCCTGCTGTGCCACCCTCTCCCTGTTCCAAGCAACAGGCAGCCTCACCGCAACACTTTCTGCTCAGTTTGAACCAAAGCCTTATTTTATTAGGTGTTCTGTTGAAGTGATTTCATACAGGGACTCAGTCTTTTTTGGAAACAGGGAGCCCAAGTCTCATGTGCACCTAACACAGTAGCTATTGGTTTGAATATTGTCAAGGCTGGTTACTTCCAGAATACAACTGTGTTTAGTACCTGGAAAGTAGTCTAAGGAAGTGCTTCCAACAGTTGAAGCAGAATCACTGCCCTAGACAGAGAGGCAAGGAGAGAACTCACAGAAGGTTGCCAGCCAGTGTGGGCTGAGGGTACTGCATTCTGGCATGATGTTCTAGGCTAGGAGTTTGACCTGTCTGTAGTCTAGAAAAGAATGATTATCATGAAATGAGCTGTGCATGTGTCTGCAGCCTGGTGGCTCATGATCACCAGGTGGCTGGTGAATACCCTTGTACCCTGTGCAGATACCCTAACCTGGCTTCTCTGGCTGCTGCCTCAACTGGAGGCTTTTTTGTGAAATGCCCATTTTCAGCTAAGGAAAGAGGGTGGTGAGTTGAGCCCAGCCCCGGAGCACATAGTCAAACCTTGGTAGGTTTGACTATCTTCGTTCTCCCTGCCCAGGTTCTGTTCCTGTTTGTTGCTCTGTTGACAGGTGCTGTCCACAGAGGGACTGTTCTTGAGAGTGACTGTCTCTAATGTCTCTTCACACTTGGTTCTTAGAGTCTTTCCTTTTGCTCACATTTGCCCTCACAGAAACAACTGTCTGGATGCAGGGTGCCTTATCTTCAGCCATGTTTTTTGTTTATTTATTATATTGAGGAGGCTGTCTTTTCTATGAAAAAGAAGATTTTTGGAGTCTGCAGTTCACACCTTTGTTTCTTCTTAGCCAAGTGAGTCAGCTCTGGCAACTTGTGTTGTTGGGGTTTTCCAGTGTCTTTTGGAGGTCATTATTAATGGGCTGTACTGGAATGCCAACATCATGCCCTGGGGCTGGTGACAAGGCAGAGGGTAGCCAAGGGGAGAGACTGAACTGGACTCAGCCTGTCTGGGGACACATCTGTCTTCCTGACAATAGACCATGCAAGGGTACCTATCTAACCAGGTTGCCCATGTTTGCATGTGGGTCCACAGATGAGAAGATTCCAGAAGCATGACTTTCTGCTTTTCTGATAGGATTGTTATAATACTTGGCTTTATGAAATGATTCTAGATGTTCACAGATACCTAAAAGTGATACTCTGAGGTGCATTTGATCCAGTGGCACTTGATGTAAAGCTTCCAGAAAGTCATTTTACCTTATTTTCTTTCAAGTATAAGCTTTATTGCAAAAGGACCAGTCAGCATTTCTATTTCTCTCACCCACAGGCTTCCACTGATGATAATTTTTATTGTTCTATTAAATATTCTTGAATGTATTAAAGTTGCTGAAACACACACAACAATAAGAGAGAGCACATAACCCACAGAAGCATTTCTGGAGTGCTAAGTTCAGATGATCTGGAAGACTGTGTCCCTGGGGCCAACAAGACATTAAAGCCATTATATCAACTTTGGGAACCATAGTAGATCTACCTAATATACAGAGACAAAATGTAGAAGCAAAGAAATATGACCCAAATAAAAGAACAAGAGAAATCTCCAGAAAAACAAATTAAATGAAATGGAAGCAACTAAAATACCAGATGCTGAGTTTAAAACAATGGTACAGTTGTTCCTCTCCATATTGTGGTTCACTTTTTGTGGTCTCACTGTATTTCAGATTTTTAAATTGTATGTATCTAATTTTGTATTGTGAATTTTTCACTATATCACGATATATAGGTATTTTTGTATATTTATTATTTTAATTATTTTTTGCAGTAAAATAAGCATTTTCTAGCCTAAAAAACTGAAAACAACATAAAAAATATAAAGTCTTAAAACATTTATAAATAAAATAAATACAAGGTTGCTACTTCTCAGATTTTTGCCTATCATGGGGGTTTCTGGAACCTAACCCCTGCGATAGATGAGGGACCACTGTATAAAGATGCTCAAGGACCTTAGGGGAAGAATGAATGATCTCAGTGAGAACTTAAACAAAGAGACAGTAAGCATTAAAAATGACATAGAAATCATCAAAATGAACCAGACAGAAATGTAAAATACAATATCTGAAAATGTAACCAGGGATAAATACATTGTACTACTGATTAACTGATATTAGTCTAACTAGTCATATAATAGAGCTAATAAGAGAGTACTAACAAGTAAGATTACAAAAGAATTTTTGTAAAATGTTAAATCTAGCTTGTTGCTCTTATAACCAAGATTTAATTTTACTAGTTTGGTAATCATAGTTATGTATTCTATAACAAATCAATCCTGTACTTTCACATCTGGCCAAGTTCTCTTTACAGTTAGAAGGTCAGCTCTCTTCCAGCTAATGCACATCAAGGATTAACATCTAAGCAAGAAGTACTGTTCCCACCATGCTGAGGCTTGCAGTTCTGATTCTTGTTCAAGGCCATAAGGACAACCTGTTCCCCTCCCAGAATAAGGAACAGTAATGCTGGTGATGATTCACAGACATCCAGCTGAGGCACATCAAAAGTTAACATCAGAACAAGAAGACCGAATCCTCAGGCTCCCTCCTCTCTCCCAACATGCTGTTAATAAGGCCAAGAGGAGCACAAAAGTCCAGCCAGTCATTAAGATAAGAATTTTCCTCTTTCAAAATAAACAGCACTTCCACCTTCCTCCTGGTCAAGGTGTCTGAGCTAGGAAGGTAGAACTTTGAGGATAGGAGTCCCCCCATCTTTTCAGGTGGCTTGTATTTGAATAAATCTCTTTCCTTTACACTAGCACCTGTTATTTAATTGGTTTTCATGGCAATAGGCAGCCAGACCCGTGAGTTATTTTTCTTATTTAAAAATGAAGGATACATTTGAAGAAATCAATAACAGTTAGATGAAGCAGAGGATCAAATCAGCAATTTAGAGAACAAGATGATAGTAAGCACCCTGAGGAAGGAGGGGCAGGATCCCTCATCCCTGCGAAGGAAGTAATGAAAAGAATACAAGGGAAGGGAGCCAGCAGGGGTAACTGAGTAAGACAGTGATAAATTAACTATATCCCATAGTTACAATACAAAGTAAGAGTAGCAGGATTTGTAACTAACTATGACCAGTGATCTGGAAACTCCTTCCTCATTGCTGACCCCATCAAAACTTTCCCTCCCCTCTCCTTGAGTCAATACTAAAAGATGTGAGAAAAGCCAATAATTACCTACAGAGGAGCCCCTATGAGAATGACATCTGACTTCTCAATAGAAACACTTGAGGCCAGAAGGGATTGGCAAGAAATATTCAAGTGATGTAAAAGAACCTACAACCAAGACTATTTTATCCAGCAAGGCTGTCATTTAAAATTGAAGGAGAAATCAAGTTTCCCTGACAAAAAAAGACTCAAGGAATTCATTACAACCAAACCAGTACTGCAAGAAATGTTAAGGGGCCTGCTATAAAAAGAACAAAGAAAAAAGAAAGACTTAAAGAATAAAATGGCAATAATAAAGGACATATCAATAATAACCTTGAATGTAATGAATTAAATGCTCCAATCAAAAGACATAGGGCAGTTGCATGGATAAGAAAACAGAACCTGTACATATGCTGTCTACAAGAGACCCACCTTGGAACAAAAGATACACATAGACTGAAAGTGAAGGGATGGAAAAGTATTTCACACAAATGGAATAAAAAAAAAAGCTGGGTAGCAATACTTATATCTGACAAAATAGACTGTAAAACAAAGACTATAGTAAGGAATAAGGAAGGTCACTACATAATGATAAAGGGATCAATCCAACAGGAGGATATAACCATTGTAAATATTTATGTACCTAATACAGGAGCACCTAAATATATAAAGCAGATTTTGATGGACATAAAAGGCGAGGCCAACAGCAATACTATAATAGTAGGGAATTTTAATACCCCACTAATATCAATGGATTGATCCTCCAAACACAAAACTAACAAAGAAACAGCAGCCTTAAATGACACACTAGAATAGATCAACTGGAATTAATTGACATGTTCAGAACTTTTCACCCCAAAGCAGCAGAATATACATGCTTTTCAAGTGCTCATGGTACATTCTCTAGGATAAACCACATGTGAAGACACAAAACAAGTTTCAATAAATTTAAGAAGATTGAAATCATATCAAGCATCTTCTCGGATCACAATGGCATGAAACTAGAAATTAATTACAATAAAAATACTGAAAAACATTCAAACATTTGTAGGCTAAATAACATGTTGTTAAATAATAAATGGGTTAACAACAAAATCAAGGAAGAAATAAAAAATTTCCTTGAAACAAATGAAAATGAACATACAACAACTCAAAATTTATGGGACACAGTGAAAGCAGTCCTGAGAGGGAAGCTTATTGCATTACAGGCAAACCTTAAGAATCAAGAAAAAGCTCAAATAAACAACCTAACCCTGCACCTAAAAGAACGAGAAAAAGAACAACAAACAAAGCCCACAGGAAGTAGAAGGAAAAAAATAGTAAAGACCAGAATGAAAGTAAATGACATAGAAGCTAAAAAACAATACAGAAGATCAATGAAACCAAGAGCTGGTTCTGTGAAAAGGTAAATAAGATTGATGAAACTTTAACCAGACTCATCAAGAATAAAAGAGAGAGGACTCAAATAAGTAAAATCAGAAATGAAAGAGGAGAAATAACAACTACTGTCACAGAAATAAAAGGACTGTAAGAAGATACTATGAAGAACATATATGCCAAAAATTTCGACAACTTGGGCAAAATGAATAAATTTCTAGAAATATGCAATCTTCCTGAACTGTATCTGGAAGAATCAGAAAACCTAAGCAAACTGATCACAACAAACAAAATTAAAACAATTATCAAAAAATTCCCTGCAAACAGAGGTCCTGGACTTGATGTCTTCACAGGTGAATTTTACCAAACATTCAAAGAAGAACTAACATCTATCCTTCTTGAGCAATTCCAAAAAAATTCAAGAGAAAAGAAGACTTCCAAGCTCATTTTATGAGACAGGAATTATCCTAATTTCAATATCAGATAAAGACACTACAAAGAAAGAAAACTAGAGGCCAATATTTATGATGAACACAGATGCTAAAATTCTCAACAAAATATTAGCAAACCGGATCCAGCAATACATTAAAAAGATCATGATCAGGTGGAATTTATTCCGGGAGACAAGGCTGGTACAATATTCGCAAATCAATCAATGTGATTCATCACATAAACAAAAGAAAGGATAAAAATCACATGATTATATCAATAGATGCAAAAAAAGCATTTGATAAAATCCAGCCCCATTTATGATAAAAACTCTCAACAAAGTGGTAATATAGGGAACATACCTCAACATAATAAAGGTCATATATGACAAAACACCAGCCAACATCATACTCAATGTGAAAAAATTAAAAGCAATGTTCTTAAGATCAAGAACAAGACAGGTGTCTCCTTTTACCACTCTTATTTAACATAGTACTGGAAGTCTTAGCTACAGCAATCAGACAAGAAGAAGAAATAAAAGGCATCCAAATTAGAAAAGAAGAAGTATAACTCATTATTTGCTGATGGCATGATACTATACATAAAATAACCCTATAGTGTCAGTTAAAAAACTACTGGACCTAATAAATAAATTTGGCAAGGTGACAGGATATAAAATTAATATTCAGAAATTAGTAACATATTTTTAAGTGAGAAAGAGAGAGAGAAACAAATAGGGACAGACAGGGAGGAAGGGAGAGAGATGAGAAACATCAATTCTTCATTGCAGCACCTTAGTTGTTCATTGTTTTCTCATTTGTGTCTTGACCAGGAGGCTACAGCAGAGCAAGTAGCTCAAACCAGCAATCTTGGGATTCAAGCAAGTGATCTTTGGGCTCAAGCCAGTTACCATGGGGTCATGTATACAATCCCATGCTCAAACCAGTGACCCCATGCTCAAGCTGGTCAGCCCGTGCTCAAGCCAGATGAGCCTGTACTTAAATTAATGACTTCAGGGTTTTGAACTTGGGTCCTCTGCATCCCAGTCTGATGCTCTATCTACCGTGCCACCACCTGGTCAGGCAGTAGCATTTTTATACACCAATAATAAATAGTCAGAGAAATTAAGGAAACAATCCCTTTCACTATTGCTAAATTAAGACATTAAAAAAAATTGAGGAATGTACAAACAAGTGGAAGCATATACCATGTTTATGGATAGGAAGAATTAATATCATTAAAATGTCCATAGTACCCAATTCAACTTATAGATTCAATTCAATTCTTATTAAAATACCAGTAGCATACTTTACAGACCTCGTATAAATATTCCAAAAATTTATAAGAAACCAAAAATACCCAAATATCCTCAGCAATCTTGAAAATGAAGAACAAAGAGGGAAGTACCACACTTCTTCTTTTTCTTTTCTTTTATTTATTTTTTCATATTTTTCTGAAGTGAGAAGTGAGTAGGCAAAGAGACAGATCACCAGGTGGTTATGCTCTACCCATCTGGGCTGTTGCTCCATTGCAACTGGAGCCATTCTAGCACCTGAGGCAGAGGCCATGGAGCCATCCTCAGTGCCTTGGCCAACTTTGCTTCAGTGGTGCCTTGGCTGCAGGAGGAGAAGAGAGAGACAGAGAGAAAGAAGAGGGGGAAGGGTGGAGAAGCAGATGAGTGCTTCTCCTGTGTACCCTGGCCGGGAATTCAACCCAGGGCTTCTACACGCCAAGCCAAACTCTGCTGTTGAGCCAACTGTTCAGGGATGGAATCTCACTTCTTGATATCAAGCTCTACTACAAGGTTTTCATAATCAAAACAGCTTAGTACTGGCATAAGAACAGGCATACAGATCAATAGAACAGAACAGATAACCCAGAAATAAATCCACACCATTATAGCCAATTAATAATTGACAAAGAAACCTTATCAGAAGGTGGTTCAGTGGATAGAGAATCAGCCTGAGATGCAGAAGACCCAGGTTCAACACCCCAAGGTCAAAGACTTGAGCATGGACTCATTCGGCTTGAGAGTAGGGTTGCTGGCTTGAGTGTGAGATCATAGACATGACCCCATGGTCACTGGTTTGAGCCCAAAGGTTGCTGGATTGAAGCCCAAGGTTACTGGCTTGAGCCCAAGGTCACTTGCTTGAGCAAGGAGCCACTGGATCAGTTGGAGTCCCCTGGTCAAGGCACATATAAGAAAGCAATCAATGAAAAATTAAAGTGCTGCAATGAAGAATTAATGCTTCTCATCCTTCTCCCTGTCTGTCTGTCCCTCTCTTTCTCTCTCTCTCTCTCTCTCTTTCTTTCTCACTAAAAAAAAAAAAAAAAAAAATTGACAAAAGAGGCAAGAGTATACAATGGAGCAAAAACAGATGGTGTTTGGCTCAAAGACGTTGATATGTAAAGACACATGCACCCCCATGCTCATCGCAGCATTAATTTCAGTGGCCAACACATAAAAACAACCAAAGTGTCCCTCAATAGGGGACTGGATAGAGAAGATGTGGTACATATATACGATGGAATACTACTCAGCCATAAGAAATGATGACATCGTGACATTTATGACAACATATGTAAACCTTGAGAACATTATATTGAGTGAAATAAATAAATCAGAAAAAGCTAAGAACTGTATGATTTCGCAGATAGGCGGGATATAAAACTGAGACTTATGGACATAGATAAAAGTGAAGTGGTTACCAGAGGAAAGGGAATGTGGGGGAGGGGGAAGGTGACTTGAGTGAATGGGGAGGGGTAAAGGGATGGGGAAAGAGTGTAAAGAGGGACAAATATAAGGTGACAGAAAATTATCTGACTTTGGGTGATGGGTATACAACATAATCAACAGTTCAAATGCTATAGAAATGTTCACCTGAAACCTATGTACTCTTATTGATCAATGTCATCCTCTTAAAGTTAATTTTGTAAATAAAATTTTAAAAAAAGAAACTTCAAGGAGAGAAATTAAAAATAAATAAATAAATGGTGTTTGGAAAATTGGACAGGTACATGCAAAAAAATGAAACTAGACCACCAACTTCTACTGTCAATAAAGACAAACTCAAATTGGATAAAATACTTAAACATAAGTCACAAAATCATAAAAATCTTGGAAAAAAACATAGGCAGTAAGTAGACTCTTAAATATCTCTCATAGCAAAACTTTTGTCAAAATATCTCCATGGGCAAGTGAAATAAAGGACAAAATAAACAAGTGGGACTATATCAAACTATAAAGCTTTTGCACAGCAAAAGACATCATTAACAAAATGAAAAGACAGTCCACTCAATCGGAGAACATATTCACTGATATTTCTGATCAGGCGTTAATAGCCAACATTTATAAAAAACTTCTAAAACACCAGGAAGGTGAACAATCCAATTTAAAAATGTTCAAAGTAGCTGCATAGACCCTCCTCCAAAGAGGACATGGCCAATATGCATAAAAAAAATTCTCAATGTCACTAATCATTAGAAAAATGCATATTAAAACCACAACAAGATACCACCTCACACCTGTCAGAATGGTACTCATTAACAAAACAGCACATAATAAGTGCTGGCAAGGGTATGGATAAAAGGGAACCCTCCTGCACTGCTGGTGCAAATGCAATCTCCTGCAGCCACTGTGGAAAACAGTATGATGTTTCCTCAAAAAATTAAAAATGATACTGCCTTATCTCACCTCTAGGAATATATTCTAAGAATCCCAAAACACTAATTCAAAAGAAAATATGCACCCCCATCTTCATTATAGCATTGTTTATAATAGCCAAGATCTGGAAACAGCCCAAGTTTTTTTAGTGAATGAGTGAACAAGAAAGCTGTGGTACATTTACACATGTATTACAATGGAATACTATACAGCCATGAAAAAGAAGGAAATCTTACCTTTAGTGATGGCATGGATGGACCTGGAGGTTATTATACTAAGTTAAATAAGCCAGGCCGAGGAAGACAAATATATGCTCTCACTTATATGTGAAATATAATAAACACAATAAAGTGAGGAACACAATAGAAACAGAGGCAGGGTCAGAGGGAATAACTGTCAGAAGGAAAGGGGAAGAGGAAACAGAATCAAAGATGAAGGGATTAACCAAATTATATATACATAATACATATACACAGACACAGGGTAGCAATTCCCAGAGGAAAAGGGGTAATATAGGATGGGGGAGGGGGGCAAAGGGGGTGAAAAGGGTATGGAAAGTAATTTTGTATGGGGCATGGGGGGCATGATGCGGGGTGTTGTGGGTGTTATATTGAGTGGAATACTTGAAACCATGTCAATACAATAAATTAAAAATAAAAATTAAAACAAAATAAAAATTAGAAAAACAAAAGAATATATAAGCTTATATAAACAGAGTACAGATAGATGATTTCAAGTGACAGTGGTAGGAGTCGGAGGTTGGAAAATAGATAAAAGTAGTCAACAGATCAAATTTCCAGTTTTGAAATAAGTAAGTTCTGAGGATATAAACATATAGTATATTGACTGTAGTTAACAATACTATTTTGTGTATTTGAAAGTTGCTAAATAGATCTTTAAAATATTCTCACTATAAAAATATCTAATGATATGAGGTGATGTATGTAACAAACAAACGTTATTGTAATCATTTTATAATATATACATCTATTAGGCCCTGGCCAGTTTGCTCAGTGGATAGTCGGCCCAGTATGTGGGTTCTATCTCCAGTCAGTGCACACATGAGAAGTGACCATATGCTTTTTTCCCCCTCCCTCTTCCTCTTCCCTCTTTATTCCCCTCTTGTAGCCAGTGATTAGATTGGTCTCAGCGTCAGCCTCAGGCACTGAGGATAGCTCAGTTGATTTGAGCATCGGCCCCTGACAGGGGTTGCTGGATGGATTCCAGTTGGGGTGCATGTGGGAGTCTGTTTCTCTATCTCCCCTCCTCTAACTTAAAATATATATATATATATATATATATATATATATATATATATGATACATAAATAGATACATATATATGTGTATATATACACATATGAATATATATAAATCTATTAAATCAGTATATTGTACACCTTAAATTTATACAATGTTATATATTAATAATGTCAATAAAATGAATTTTCAAAATGATAAAGTGGTATTTATGTATACACCAGAGCAAACAGGAAAGAAATAAATATAAAAGGCATCCAAAATGTGATTTTTCAGGCCCAACCACAGGCAATTACAAAAGTTTTACCAGGCAGACCTCATGGGGAAAAGCTGCCATCAGACTTGGTGTACAGCCAGTGCACTGCAGTTTCTAAAAGGAGTTGCAGTCACAGACTCAAGCTCCACTGTCTAGACTTGTATGCTCTTACATATATCTGCATTCCTATCCCAGCATCCCAATAAGAGGACCTGGAAGACACTTTTCCCACCTGACACAGTACTCAGTTTTTCCAGTCCTAACCCTCTCCCTCTTTTTCTCTTTTGGTCTGCAATCCATAACACTATAGGAGCCTTTTTTTGGGGATACCTCAACAGTGAGTCACCCTAACCTTCACACTATTCCATGGTCGAAAATAAAAGGGGGGGCACTGACACTTTCTCTGGTATTAGCCTATTCCTTGTAAGTGATTAAAGGCTTGACTGTTACTTTCATTTTGGCTCATTTTTAATCAGCTACTGAAACAGATGGTAGCTCAATTCAGTTGAGCTCCTGAGAGAGAGAAGCATGTGGATTCCAGAGATATTTAAAAGCTAGAGTTGATAAATTTGCCTGTTGATGAGATTCAGAGTGGGCTGGGTGGAGGAGAGTTAGAAAGATAAGAAACCAAGGAAGTTGCCTAAAGTTTCTTAGTTGGGTAACTGAGTGGATAATGCTTCGATTCGCTGGAACACAAGCAGAGGAACATGAGAAAGGGACAAGAGCAGAGCAACAGGAACGTACTTCTATCTGAGATCTGAGTCATCCAACTCAGATGGTGAGTAAACAGTTGGATATTTAAAAAGATATTTAAGAGAAAGGTCTGTATTGTGATATAGGTTTGAGTCATTGAATTATAAAAGGCAATTGTAGCTATGGACATAGATAAAAGGCCCTGGGAGAGTATATAGAATGAGAAGAAAAGATGGCCCAGGACTAAGGTTATATTAATTTATTTTTAAATTAATTTTAATTGTGTGACAATAAATCAGGGCACATATGTTCAGAGAAAATATTTCCAGATTATTTTGACGTTTGATTATATTGCGTACCCATCACCCAAAGTCAAATTGTCCCCTGTCACCTTCTATCCGGTTTTATTTGTGTCCCTCCCCTCTCCCTCCCCTCTCTTTCACCTCCCCCTCATCCCGGGTAGCCAGTACACTCTTGTCCAAGTCTCTTAGTCTCTTTTGTATGTCCCATCTATGTATGGACTCATATAGTCCTTAATATTTTCTGATTTACTTATTTCGCTCAGTATAATGTTACCAAGGTCCATCCATGTTGTTACAAATGATCCGATGTCATCATTTCTTATGGCTGAGTAGTATTCCATAGTATATATGTACCAAAGCTTTTTAATCCACTCATCCTCTGACGGACACTTGGGCTGTTTCCAGATCTTTGCTATTGTGAACAATGCTGCCACAAACATGGGGGCGCATTTCTTCTTTTTGAACAGTGCTATGGTGTTTTTAGGGTATATTCCTAAAAGTGGGATAGCTGGGTCAAAAGGCAGTTTGATTTTTAATTTTTTGAGTAATCTCCATACTGTTTTCCACAGTGGCAACACCAGTCTGCCTTCCCACCAGCAGTGCAGGAGGGTTCCCTTTTCTCCACATCCTCGCCAGCACTTATTCTGTGTTGTTTTGTTGATGAGCGCCATTCTGACTGGTCTGAGGTGATATCTCATTGTGGTTTTAATTTGCATTTCTCTAATGATTAGTGATGTTGAGCATTTTTTTCATATGCCTGTTGGCCATCTGAATGTCCTCTTTGGAGAAATTTCTATTTCTTTTGCCCATATTTTATTGGATTGTTTGTCTTCTTGGTGTTGAGTTTTATAAGTTCTTTAAAAATTTTGGTTATTAACTCCTTATCAGACGTATTGTTCAATATGTTCTCCCATTGTGTGGTTTGTCTTTTTATTCTGTTCTTATTGTCTTTAGCTGTACAAAAGCTTTTTAGTTTGATATAGTCCCATTTGTTTATCCTACCTTTTATTTCATTTGCCCGTGGAGATAAATTGGCAAATATATTGCAGCAACAGATGTCGGAGAGCTTACTACCTATCTTTTCTTCTAAGATACTTATGGTTTCACGGCTTACATTTAAGTCTTTTATTCATTTTGAGTTTGTTTTTGTGAATGGTGTAAGTTGATGGTCTAGTTTCATTGTTTTGCAGGTAGATGTCCAATTTTCCCAACACCATTTGTTAAAGAGGCTGTCTTTACTCCATTGTATGTTCTTTCCTCCTTTGTCAAATATCAGTTGTCCATAAAGGTGTGAGTTTATTTCTGGGTTCTCTGTTCTGTTCCATTGATCTATATGCCTGTTCTTATGCCAGTACCAGGCTGTCTTGAGTACAATGGCCTTGTAGTATATCTTGATATCCAGAAGAGTGATACCTCCTGCTTAATTTTTTCTTTTTAAGATTGCTGAGGCTATTTGTGTTCTTTTTGGTTCCATATAAATTTTTGGAATATGTGTTCTATATCTTTGAAGTATGTCATTGGTATTTTAATTGGTATTGCATTGATTTTATAAATTGCTTTGGGTAATATAGACATTTTAATGACGTTTATTCTTCCTAACCATGAGCACAGTATATGCTTCCACTTGTTTGTATCTTCATTGATTTCTTTTATCAATGTTTTATAATTTTCTGAGTACAAGTTCTTAACCTCCTAGGTTAAATTTTCTCCTAGGTACTTTTTTGTTGTTGTTGCAATAGTGAAGGGAATTGTTTCCTTAATTTCTTTTGCTGACAGTTTATTGTTGGTATATAAAAATGCCTCTGATTTCTGAGTATTAATTTTATATCCTGCCACCTTGATTAATTCATTTATCAGGTCCAGTAGTTTTTTGACTGAGACTTTAGGGTTTTCTATATACAATATCATATCATCTGCAAATAATGATAGTTTTACTTCTTCTTTTCCTATTTGGATGCCTTTTATTTCTTCTTCTTGTCTAATTGCTGTGGCTAGGACTTCCAGAACTATGTTGAATAAGAGTGGTGAAAGGGGGCACCCCTGCCTGTTCCTGATCTTAAGGGATTGCTTTTAATTTTTTCCCATTGAGTATGATGTTGGCTGTGGGTTTGTCATAGATAGCCTTTATCATGTTAAGGTATGTTCCCTGTATTCCCACTTTACTGAGAGTTTTGATCATGAATAGGTGCTGGATTTTATCAAATGCTTTTTCTGCATCTATTGAAATTATCATGTGATTTTTTGTCCTTCCTTTGATTAATGTGATGAATCACATTGATTGATTTGTGAATATTGAACCAGCCTTTCCTCTCCAGAATAAATCCCACTTGATCATGGTGTATTATTTTTTTCATATATTGCTGGATCTGGTTGGCTAATATTTTGTTGAGAATTTTAGCATCTAAATTCATCAGGGATATTGGTTTATTATTTTCTTTCTTTGTGTTGTCTTTGCCTGGTTTCGGGATCAGAATTATGCTCACCTCATAAAAGAAGTTTGGAAGTCATCCTTCCTCTTGAATTTTTTGAAATAGCTTGAGGAGGATAGGAGTTAGTTCTTTAAATTTTTGGTAGAATTCACCTGTGAAGCCATCAGGCCCAGGACTTTTTTTTGTTGGGAGTCTTTTGATAACTGTTTTGATCTCATTTGTTGTAATTGGCCTGTCTAGGTGTTTTGATTCTTCCATATTGATTTTTGGAAGATTATATGATTCAAGAAATTTGTCCATTTCACCTTGGTTGTCTAATTTTTTGGCATAGAGTTCTTCATAGTATTTTCTTACAATGCTTTGTATTTCTCTGGTGTCAGTTGTTATTTCTCCACTGTCCTTTGTAATTTTATTTATTTGAGTCCTCTCTCTTTTTTTCTTGGTGAGTCTAGTTAAAGGTTCATAGATCTTATTTACCTTTTCAAAGAAGCAGCTCCTGATTTTATTGATCCTCTGTATTGTTTCCTTAGCCTCTAAGTCATTTATTTCCACTCTGATCTTTATTATTTTCTTCCCTCTTCTAGTCCTGGTCTTTATTTGCTGTTGTTTTTCTAGTTCTTTTAGATGCAGGGTCAAGTTGCTTATTTGAGCTTTTTCTAGCTTCTCCTGGTATGCCTGTAGTGCTATGAACCTCCCTCTCAGTACTGCTTTTGCTGTGTCCCATAAATTTTGAGTTGATGTATGCTCATTATCATTGGTTTCTAGAAACCTTTTTATTTCTTCTTTGATCTCATTGTTAATCCATTCATTATTTAATAGCATGCTATTTAGTTTCCAAGTGTTTGAGTATTTTTCAGTTTTTCTTTTGTGGTTAATTTCTAGTTTCATGGCATTGTGATCAGAGAAAATGCTTGATATGATTTCAATCTTCTTAAATTTGTTGAGACCACTTTTGTGTCCTAACATGTGGTCTGTCCTACGGAATGTACCATGAGCGCTTGAAAAGAATGTATATTCTACTGCTTTCGGGTGAAAAGTTCTATTAAATTGAGTTGATCTAGTGTCTCCTTTAAGTCTGCTGTTTCTTTATTAATTTTCTTTCTTGAGGATCTATCCAGTGATGTTAGTGGCGTATTGAAATCCCCTACTATTATAGTATTGCTGTTAATCTCATCCTTTATATCCATCAAAGTCTGCTTTATGTATGTTGGGGCTCCTATATTCGGTGCGTAGATATTTATAATGGTTGTATCTTCATGTTGAGTTGCTCCCTTTATCATTATGTAGTGTCCTTCTTTATTTCTTACTACAGCTTTTGTTTTAAAGTCCATTTTGTCAGATATAAATACTGCCACTCCAGCTTTTTTTGTCATTTCCATTTGCAGAAAATATTTGTTTCCATCCTTTTACCTTCAGGCTATGTGCATCTTTTGTTTTAAGGTGTGTCTCTTGTAGACAGCATATGTATGGGTCCTGTTTCTTTATCCACGCAGCTACCCTATGTCTTTTCATTGGATCATTTAATCCATTTATATTTAAGGTTATTGATATGTAATTGTTTATTGCCATTTTATTCTTTAAAGCTGTATTTTTCTTTTGCTATATTCTTTTACCCCTTTGAACTGTTCACAACAGGCCTCTTAGTATCTCTTGCAGAATTGGTTTGGTTTTAATGAATTCCTTGAGGTTTTTTTTTTGTCTGGGAAACTCTTTATTTCTCCTTCAATTTTAAATGTTAGCCTTGCTGGATAGAGTAGTCTTGGTTGTAGGTTCTTGTTCTGCATTACTTTGAATATATCTTGCCATTCTCTTCTGGCCTCAAGTGTTTCTTTTGAGAAGTCGGATGTCATCCTTATGGGGGCTCCTTTGTAGGTGATAGCCTTTTTTTCTCTAGCAGCTTTTAAAATTTTCTCTTTATCACTTAGCTTTGGTATTTTAACTATGATGTGTCTCGATGTAGATTTCTTTGGGTTTCTCTTTAATGGAGTTCTCTGTGCTTCTTGAACGTGTGAAACATTTTCCAGCCTTAATTTAGGGAAGTTTTCAGCTATGATTTCATTGAACAAAGTTTTATTTTTCTTGTTTTTTTTTATTTTATTCATTTTAGAGAGGAGACACCGAGAGAGAGTGAAGTGAGATAGAGAGAGAAAGGGGGGAGGAGTCAGAAGCATCAACTCCCATATGTGCCTTGACTAGACCAGTGCAGGGTTTTGAACTGGCGACCTCAGTGTTCCCAGGTTGATGCTTTATTCACTGCGTCACCACAGGTCAGGCCTGAACAAAGTTTTTATCCCTTGTTCTTTCTGTTCATCTTCAGGAACCCCTATGATGCGGATGTTATTTCTCTTCATATTGTCACAGAGCTCCCTTAGAGTTTCCTCAGATTTTTTGAGTCTCTTTTTTTTTTTTCTCCTCTGCTTCTGTGCCTTTGTTTATTTTGTCCTCTAACTCCCTGATTCGATCCTTAGCTTCATCCATCCTGCTTTTAATTCCTTCCATTGTGGTGTTCAGTTCTGATACTGTATTTGTCATTTCTGTATGATTCTTTATTATCTCAATTTCCTTTTTTACACTTGCTATCTCTTTATTTAGGTGTTCGTAATGACTATCCATTGTTGCTCTAAGCTCTTTGAACATCCTAACTATCATTATTTTAAACTCTGCATCAGGTAGTTTGGTTATATCTGGTTCATTCAGGTCCTTCTCTGGGGATTTCTCTTGTGTCATTTGGGTTGCATTTCTCTGCCTGACCATTTTGTCTGTGTATAAGAAGGGTTTGCCTGTGTGAGTCCAATGGGTGCTGCCTCTGTGTTCCCTAGGTGTGGTTTGTCTGCAGACCTGCCACCCTCTCTGCCCCAGCCTAGGGCGGTTGGGTATGGGTGTTGCTGGTGACAGGCTGCTGTGGCTGTTGCTGTGGTCTCCGCCTCGCCTCCATGGGAGGGGCTGTGTTCTCATGCCAGGCTCTATAAGCCTCAGCCAGTCTCGTCCTTCGCCCCTCTCCCATGGGTGGGATTGCACACCACAGTCGGGCCACATATCTGGGCACCAAGGGCAAGGGTGAGCACTTTTGCTCAGCTGCAGTTTCTGTCAGCCGGTTCCTCCAGCCATGAGGGGCTGCTGATTTGCGCTCAGCTGTGAGCCCGGCTTCTGCCCCACCCCCAACAACCTTGGCTCCTTGGCCTGGAGGGGCTGCTGGTACGTGCTCAATTGCGAGCCCAGGCTTCCACCCCGCCTCCGCGGGCAAAGTCTGTTTGTGCAGGGCTTCAAGTCTCGGAGGCCGGGTGAGGCTGCTCGCCCACTTGCTCCTGCCCAGCGGTGGATCTCTGCCCATTCTGGGCTCCCGCTTTTCCCCCACAGGTAGGGTTGCAGGCTGGCCCGCAACCACCGGACCACTTTCCCGCGTCTCCTTTGCCCCCGCTGGGCTAGACTGAGCTTACGCCAGCTGACTCAGCTTCTCCCCCTGCCGGCGGAACCTCGCTTCTGCAACCTGCTGCTGTCCGCCTTCTAGCAAGCCCTCTGCAGTGTGTGTGGGGGTGTGCTGCAGCTCACACCCTAACACTCCATACTGTAGTCCTGAAAGCTTCTTCCTTCTAAGCGACTGTGCTCTATTTGCTGCAGGGGAGTCTGTTTGGCTGGTGTCCTGCTTCACCTTGCTGGTTCCAGGGCAAATATTGTTTCAGATTTGTGGAGTGACTCAGCCCAGGGTTTAGGGTGGCTGTCCCTCAAAGCTTTTCTCCCTGTGCCTTTCAGACAGCACTCTCTTCCCACTGCTTCAGTCCTCTTCTCTCTCCCCATCTCCTGGAGACCTGGGTGAGTGGTTGTGAGAGAGGTTTTCTGAGCCATCCCTTTCTGAGCCATCCCTGGGACCCAGGTCTCTACCCTTCTGCTAGTCTCTCTTCCCACCACACGAGTCTCTCTGGCTGCCTTTTGCTCTGGGGATCTGGGCAGACCTCTCCATGTTTTTGTTTTTCCTACCAGTCTCAATGTTGCTTCTTTAGTGTTCCTCAGTTGAAGAGTCCTCTCAGTTCAGTTCAACATTGGTTTATCCAGATGATGGTTTTTAAAATCAAGTTATAATTCACTTTGATTCTTGGGAGTTGGAAGTTGGTACATCTGCCTATTCCACTGCCATCTTGCCCTCTTTCTCCTGTATTTTATTTAATCTTACTTTGTTTGGTTTATCATGGCTCCTAAGCATACAAAATCTGTAAGGTTGGTAGATAAAGAGGATGGTCATATCCTAAGGTTACTTTTTAAAGGTAGCTTTTGGGTTCTCTAGATAATTCTTGAAAGAAATTTATCTATGACTCTATCACAAGCCTTCTTAAACTTATTGAATGAAATAGCGATAGCAGGTTATAATGGAGAGCTAATATTGCAGAAATCAAAGGAGGACAAAAAATGCCCAGACAACTTGGTGAAGGAAGTAGGATTTATTTAGCTGGCAAAGCTGCGTGATCCCAAAAGAGGAAACAAAACATGTACTCCCCGAAGTTAGAATTCTTAAATCTTTTTATTTTTTATTTATTTATTTATTATTAAATATTTTTACAGGGACAGAGAGAGAGTCAGAGAGAGGGATAGATAGGGACAGACAGACAGAAACAGAAAGAGGTGAGAAGCATCAATCATTAGTTTTTCATTGCCGTCGCAACACCTTAGTTGTTCATTGATTGCTTTCTCTCATGTGCCTTGACCATGGGCCTTCAGCAGACAGAGCAACCCCTTGCTGGAACCAGTGACCTTGGGTCCAAGCTGACGAGCCTTTTGCTCAAGCCAGATGGGCCCCTGTTCAAGCTGGCAAGCTCGGGGTCTTGGACCTGGGTCTTCCGCATCCCAGTCCGATACTCTATCCACTGCGCCACCGCCTGGTCAGGCTATTTTTTATTTTTTAATGATTTTAATTTATTGTGCTTACATATATTCATGTGTTCCACCAAATATATTTTCCTCCCCCACCACCGTGTTCCCCTTGATACACCCTTTGACCTATTCCCCCAATGCCTCCCCTTCCCTTCAGGATTTGCTCTCCTGCTCTCTATAACGCTGTGTTATGTATATATAATTTTACTAATCTCTTTTCCTTCTCTGATCCCATTCTCTCCTCCCCTTTCCCTCTGACCATTTTTTATCTGGTCCCTTTGATCCCATCTCTATCTCTATTTTGTTCCTCAGTTCACATTGTTCATTAATTTTCTCATATGAGTGAGTTCATATGATATTTTTCTTTCTCTCTGGGCTTATTTCACTTAGCATAATAGTCTCCAGATCTATCCACGTTGTCGCAAAAGGTAAGATTTCCTTCTTTTTCATGGCTGCGTAGTATTCCATTGTGTATATGTACCACAGCTTTTTAATCTACTCATCTGGTGATGGACACTTGGGCTGTTTTCAGACAATGCTGTAGTAAACATGGGGGTGCATTTCTTCTTTTGAATCAGTAATTGTTTTTTGTTTTGTTTTGTTTTGTTTTTTTACAGGGACAGAGAGGGAGTCAGAGAGAGGGATAGATAGGGACAGACAGACAGGAATGAAGAGAGGTGAGAAGCGTTAATCATTAGTTTTTCGTTGCCGTCGCAACACCTTAGTCGTTCATTGACTGCTTTCTCACATGTGCCTTGACCACGGGCCTTCAGCAGACCGAGCAACCCCTTGCTGGAGCCAGCGACCTGAGTCCAAGCTGGAAAGCTTTTGCTCAAGCCAGAGGGGCCCACGCTCAAGCTGGGGACCTCGGGGTCTCAAACCTGGGTCTTCTGCTTCCCTGTCCAAGGCTCTATCCACTGCGCCACCACCTGGTCAGGTGTGATTTGGTATTCTTAAGATGTATTCCTAAAAGTGGGATAGCTGGGTCAAAAGGCATTTTCATTTTTTTATTTTTTGAGGAATCGCCATACTGTTTTCCACAGTGGCTGCACCACTCTGCATTCCCACCAGCAGTGCAGAAGGGTTTCCTTTTCTCCACATCCTCGCCAGCACTTATTCTGTGTTGTTTTGTTAATGAGCGCCATTCTGACAGGTGGGAGGTGCTATCTCATTGTGGTTTTAATTTGCATTTCTCTAATGATTAGTGATGTTGAACATTTTTTCATATGCCTATTGGCTATCTGTATGTCCCCTTTGAAAAAGTGTCTATTCATTTCTTTTGCCTATTTCTTGTTTGGGTTGTTTACTTTTTTGGTGTTGAGTTTTATAAGTTCTTTATAAATTTTGGTTATTAACCACTTATCAGGCTTATTGTTGAATATGTTCTCCGATTGTGTGGTTTGTCTTTTTATTTTGTTCATATTGTCTTTAGCTGTGCAAAACCTTTTTAGCTTGATGTAGTCCCATTTGTTCATCCTGTCCTTTATTTCACTTGCCCGTGGAGATAAATTGGAAAATATATTGCTGTGACAGATGTCAGGGAGCTTACTGCCTATGCTTTTTTCCAAGATGATTATGGTTTCACGACTTACATTTAAATCTTTTATCCGTTTTGAGTTTATTTTTGTGAATGGTGTAAGCTGGTGGTCTAGTTTTATTTTCTTGCAAGTATCTGTCCAATTTTCCCAACAACATTTGTTAAAGAGACTGTCTTTATTCCATTGCATGCTTTTTTACCTCCTTTGTCAAATATCAATTGTCCATATAGATGTGGGTTTATTTCTGGGTTCTCTGTTCTGTTCCATTGATCTGTATGCCTGTTCTTATGCCAGTACCAAGCTGTTTTGAGTACAATGGCCTTGTAGTATAACTTGATATCAGGAAGTGTGATACCACCCACTTTATTCTTCCTTTTTAAGCTTGCTGAGGCTATTCATGTTCTTTCTCGGTTCTGTATAAATTTTTGGAATATTTGTTCTATATCTTTGAAGTACGTCCTTGGTATTTTAATAAAAATTGCATTATATTTTTATATTGCTTTGGATAATATAGACATTCTAATGACGTTTATTCTTCCTATCCATGAACACAGTATATGCTTCCACTTGTCTGTATCTTCCTTGATTTCTTTTATCAATGTTTTATAATTTTCTCAGTATAAGTCTTTAACCTCCTTGGTTAAGTTTACTCCTAGGTACCTTATTTTTATTTATTTATTATTTTTGCAATAGTGAAGGGAATTATTTTTTTAATTTCTCTTTCACACAGTTCATTGTTGGTGTATAAAAATGTCACTGATTTCTGAGTATTAATTTTATATCCTGCCACCTTGCTGAATTCATTTATCAGGTCCAGTAGTTTTTTGACTGAGGCTTTAGGGTTTTCTATGTACAGTATCACATCATCAACAAATAATAATAGTTTTACTTCTTCTTTTCCAATTTAGATGCCTTTTATTTCTTCTTCTTGTCTGATTGCTGTGGTTAGGACTTCTGGAATTATATTGAATAAGAATGGTGAAAGGGGACACCCCTTGCTGTATTCCTGATTTTAAGGAGATTGCTTTTAATTTTTGCCCATTGAGTAAGATGTTGGCAGTGGGTTTGTCATAGATGGTCTTTATCATGTTGAGGTATGTTCCCTGTATTCCCACTTTGCTGAGAGTTTTGATCAGATTTCTTACATCTTATATTAAGGTGACCAACTTTTTTACAATAAAAAGGACAAAACTAAATTGAAGAAAACAATATCGTAAATAAAAGAAACATTTTATTCATTGCAACAATAGACTATAATATGATAAATGCATAATAAAAACAGTTGTAATATTTTATATTATAATTATGCTTACATGCCTATTAATTTTTAATAATAATTGTAAGAAAAAAGAACTCATTTAGATACTGATCCTTGACGAATTGTCATGTCAAATACAAATATGTCACATCACATGCAATGGATTGACTCTGCACCAATCAAATACGGACATTTACAGATTAGTCTTCCAAAATCAAAAAGGAGGACATGTAGGAGGACACTTTTCATGGGAGGATGGAACTTATAAAAGAAGAACTGTCCTCCCTAAAGGAGGACGATTGGTCTCCTTATGGAACATCATTCTTATCCAACATATGCCATTGTTGTGTGTGTGTGTGTGTGTGTGTGTAACATCTTTTTATTCAGTAATTCATTAATGTACTTTTAGATTGCTTCCATATTTTGCCTATTACTAATATTGCCACAATGAACATGGGGATGTGTATGTTCATTTAAATTAGTGTTTTTATTCAGATAAATACCCAGAAGTAGACTTGCTGAATTATATGGCAGCTCTATTTTTAATTTTTTGAGAAATATCCATATTATTTTTCATAGTGGCTGCACTAGTTTACCATCCCACCAACAGTGTATGAGAGTTTCCTTTCCTCCACATCCTTGCTAATACTTATTATTTGTTGATTTACTGATGATAGCCATTCTGACAGGTGTGAGGTGATATGTCATTGTGGCTTTAATTTTAATTTCCTTGATGATTAGTGATGTTGAGCATCAGTAATGTACTTTAAATATAAAGATGTAATTTAAATATAAAGGCACAAACGTGAAAAGTAAATGCATAAAAGTAGATATATTAAACAAACTATAAGAATCAGAATACTGAAGCAGGTCTATAAGTATCAAATAGACTTCAGACAAAGATACTATGAAAAAAGTAGAACATTTCAAAATGATAAAAGTTAACATGAAATGGCCTGCAAATGGAGGATAATGGGCACCCAGACAACTCAATGAAGGAAGAAGAATTTATTAATAGCCACTGGAGCACTTGGGGATAGTAGAACCAAAGCATGAGCTCCTCAAAGTTAGATATCTTACATCTTATATACCTTTTACAGTGTCCATGAAAGGGGTGCGTGATTCCATTGTCTGAGGTCTTATTAGCACCTTGTGGCTCTAGGTAGGGTAGGGGAGTTTCAGTGGGGCAGCAAAGAGGAAGAGGTTTCCAGACCTCTGGCCCTATCTATTTATAGATTTTGTTTCTCTTTAAAGTATTTTAAGAGTCTCCAGGAGATCAGTTAGAGATCTCCTATTAGAGTTAAAGATGTGGAAAATCTTTAACTGACTGAGCCAGCCTTTCCTGCCAGCCCCTTCTCCTGCATTCTTCTGATCTCTCCCGTCTAAAAAAAATACAAAATAATAATGAATGTATATGTACCTAATAAGAGGCTTTAAATATGTGATGTCAAAACTGACAGAATTAGAGAGAGAAATAGACAATTTTACAGTATGGTTATAGATTTTACATCTCTTTATCAGCAATTGATAGAGAAGTAGACAAAAATTCTGTTAAACATAAAGATTTGAACAACACTATAAGCTACCTTGAACTAATTGATGTTTATAAAACATTACATTCAAGTGAAAAGTGATGTGACCTGGATCAGGTGAAAGCACTGAAATGGTGACAACTAATCAATTTCTAGATATATTTTAAAGACAGACTTGGGAAAGTCATCTAAAGTTTCAAAACATTGGTTATAAATCAGTGAAATGATGATAAATAGTATCAACCTCACTGAGTTATTGTAGAATTAAATGAAGAAGTACATGTAAGGTGCTTAGCAGAGTGTATGACTTAGAGTAAGCAATCTGTACACTTATAATTAGTTTTATTATTACAATCTTGGGAAATAATTTACTCAGAAAATACTTATTGAGCTCTCCTATGTGCTAGGGTCTAAGCTGGCCACAGAAGATACATATTTGAATATGATGAAGTTCATCAAGGAGCTCACCTTTTATAAATACAATGGAAACCAAATATTGTACTTCATTGAAGTAACAATGGGAACAGGAATGGTCATCAGTGATAACAATGGAACATAAAAGCCACCACAGTCATAGAAAGACAAATACCATATAATTTCACTTATATGTAGAATCTAATTAACAAATAAACAAACAAAATAGAAACAGACTTATAAATATAGAAAACAAACTGACAGCTGTCTGAGAGGGTAGGGGGGGTTAGAAGCTGGGTGAAAAGGTGAAGGAATTAAGCAAAAACAAAAATCAAACAAAAACACATAGGCACTGACAACAGGATGGTGATAATAATAAGGAAATGGTGATGGGGAGTGTAAAGCCAGTAGTCGAGGCCATTCACATGCCGGTTCACATTAGATTCAAACAGACAGTAATAAAACAATGGAGTCAAGAACTGGTGAGCCATCAGCTTTAATTCTAGTTTGTGCCCGGTGGGAAAGTAAAAACACACACTGGGCTCCAAAACCCACTCATTCAGTGCTCACAAAGCTACTGACTTATCCGAGTTTCCTAGAATCAAAAGGTTTCTAGCTCACCAGCCTTATTCACCTCTGTTTCCCATCTCCTCTCTACACAAACTGGCTTCTTCCTCAGCATTCCGCCATCTTGTCTGCCTCCTCTCCTCCACGTGGCCTTAATCTGCTCTCCTTTCTAATACTAACCTTAGGAACCAAGAGAGAGCAAGCTCCCGGTCTGCCCCACTTTATAGTGTAGATTCAAAACCTTTAATCCAATCTACAAACAAGGAAGTGTCTGATACAAAGTCACTTATCTGAGACATACTGGGAGGATTCCTCATGGGAGTGCACCACCCTACATCTTCCAATCAGTCAGGGGTGTGGGGAAAAGTTTACTTTTAAAACTTGCACTTGGGCAGCGCCATCTTTAACAAAGTGAGCATAATATATTTTATCTGCACAACAGGGAGGTTAGAGGATAGAGGGATAAATGGTGATAGAAAGAGACTTGACTGAATGGTGAACACACAATTCAATATACAGATGATATATGGTAGAATTGTATACTTGAAACCTTTTTATTTTATTAATCAATGTCACACTAATAAATTCAATGAAAAAAATTTAAAATATATGAAAAAGAAAAGTCACCACATTCATTTGTCATTATATCTTTAAGGAGGACACACCTGTGATTCTCAGCATTTACCACTCTCACAATTAAAATTTTTTTCCCATTGATTTGAGAGAGAAAGAGAGAGAGAGAGAAGCATCAACTCATTTCACTTAGTTGCTTCCATTTAGTTGTATACTCATTGATTGCTTCACACATGTGCTCTGACCCCTGACCAGGGATTGAACCCATAACCTCTGGAGCATGAGGTCAACATTTTATCCCCTGAGCCACCCATCCAGGGCCACCACTCTCACAATTTTGAGTCCCTGTGTAGAGTGAGATCACCCAATAATAGCTTTAAGTCAAATGAAAATTGGCAGAAAAGAATGAGATACCTGATACAAGGTTTCAGGGTTGAACTTAGATTTTTCTATCCTGAATGAAACTCAGGGCTTCTATTGTTTTTTACTAAGGGAAGACTGACCTTGAAACAATTCTGATTTCTATGGAATTAGAAGAGAATAGGAACTCTAAGAGCTGGAGACTCTAGATGAAGCATTTATGGTAGATAGTTGAGTAGCACACTGTTTAAGTCATATCATATTCTGGTCAATAAATATTTTGAAAATGGGGGTAAAACCTGTTCAAAGTATTTTTTCAAAGATATTAATCCCAGAGTGTCTTGTATGGGCTGAAAGAGAAATAGGGAAATTGTGTAGTATAATCCTGTACAACTAGTGGGTTAGAAGTAAGTGTTTCTATGTATACTGGGTCAATACCTAGATCTTTATTGCAGCTCAATTAGCAAGTGCTGGACCCAGAGAATACAAAGAAAAATGAGGCACTATTAGAGGTTTCCTCCAGGAGGTAGTATCAGTTTTGGAGGACACCCAGTAATCTAGGGATCATGTTCCAGCTCTGACTCAGGCTAGATTCCTGGCCCTCAGAGAGATATAAATACTGAGGGCAAAAGCTTAAGAAAGAAGACCCCCTGGTGTTTGGGCTGGATGCCGTCTGAGTTCCCTACAAGGCCCGTTCTCCATCACCTACAACTCTGCTCTGTAATAACCACAGAGGCTGACTTTATAGGCTTCCCCATTTGTCTCCATTACCTTCAGACTTCTGGTGAGTTTTCACTGAGTTATGCTTCATGGCCAACAACCTCAGATTACTACAGCAAATATTTGTTCCTGTTTCATGTTACAGAAGGGCTGCCAAATATAAGGTCATAAAGATTTAGGCCTATAGCCTGACTGGTGGTGGTACAGTCAATAGAGAGTCAACCTGGGACACTGATGTCCTAGGTTCAAAACCCTGAGGTTGCCACTTGAGTGCGAGCTCATCTTGCCAGCTTGAGTGCAAGGTCACTGGCTTGGGCACAGGATCATTAACATGATCCCAAGGTCGCTGGTTTAAGTCTAAAGGTCACTGGCTTGAAACCCAAGGTTGCTGGCTTGAGCAAGGGGTCACTGGCTCAGCTGAAGCCTCCCAGTCAAGGCATGTATGAGAAGCAATCAATGAACAACTAAAAGTGATGCTACTATTAGTTGATGTTTCTCATCTCTCTCCTTTCTTATCTTTCTCTCTCTCTCTCTTTCTTTCTCTCTTTCTCAAGAAAAAAAAAAGATTTATGCCTATATATTCTTCTAAGATTAATCTTGGAATTTAGGTCTATGATCCATTTTGATTTATTTTGTTCATGGTGCAAGGTAGGGGTCCAACTTCATTCTTTTATTTTACTTTTAGATTTTATTTATTGATTTTTGGAGAGAGGGGAGAGAGGGAGAAAGAAGGGGAGGAGCAGGAAGCATCTACTCATAGTAGTTGCTTCCTGTATGTGCCTTGACCTACCAAGCCCAGGGATTTGAAACAAGAAACCTCACTGTTTCAGGTCGATGCTTTATCCACTGCACCACCACAGGTCAGTCCCAACTTCATTCTTTTAAATGTAGATATCTATTTTCCAGTATATCTGTGAAAAAGACCACTCCTTTCTTCATTGAATGGTCTTAGCAACCATGTCAAAAATTATTTAATCATATATATGAGGACTTATGTATGAACCATATATGTGAGAATTATGTAGTTCTATAGGTCTGTCTTTATGCCAGCATGACATTATTTTAATTGCTGTGCTTTGCAGTAAGTTTTAAAATTAGGAAATGTGTATCCTCCAATTTTGTTCTTTTTAAAGATTATTTTGGCTATTCTGGGTTCTTTGTGTATACATAAATTTTAGAATCAGTTTGTCATTTTCAACAAAGAAGCTAGCTGGAATTCTTACAGGGATTGGGTTGAATCTATAGACCAATTTGGGGGGTATTGCCATCTTAACAATATTAAGCTTTTTAATTTATAAACATTGGATGTTTTTCTATTCATTTAGGTCTTTAATTTCTTTCAACAATATTTTGTTGTTTTCAGTATATAATTCTTACACCTCCTTTAATTACATTTATTCCTAAGTATTTTGTTCTTTATAACACTATTGTAAATACAATTGTTTTCTTTACTATATTTTTTGACTTATTGGTGTGGTATAGAAATACAATGGATTTTTATGTGCTGATCTTATATAGTATATAACTTTGCTAAATTGAAGTATTAACTCTAAACATTTTTTTGTGGATTCTTTGAAATTTTCTACATATAAAATCAAATAGAGATAATTCAACTTCTTTTCCAATTTGCATGTCTTTTATTTCTTTTTTCTTGCTTGGTTGATCTGACTAGAACTTTCAGTATTGTGTTGAATGGAAGCGGTGAAAGCAATTATTCCTGTCTTGTTCCTGATCCCTAAGGGGAAAGCTTTCAGTTTTCCACCAATGAGTATGATGCCAACTGTTTTTCATAAATGGCCTTTGTCATGTTAGGAATTTCTTCCTATTCCTAGTCTGTTGAGTATTTTTATCATTAAGTGATAATGGGTTCTACCAAATGTTAATTATTTTTTGTGCATATATTAAGATGATCATGTGTTTTTCCCCTCTTTTCTATGAGTTTTCTTTTCTTTTTTAATTGATGAGAGAGAGAAGAAGGAAGAGAGAGAGGAGAAAGGTGAGAAGCATCAACTCATAGTTGTGTTACTTTCAGTTGTTCTTTGATTGCTTCTTACATGTGTCTTGACCTGGAGGACACCAGCCAACTCAGTGACACTTTGCTTAAGCCAGTGACCTGGGGCTCAAGCCAGCAACGTTGGGCTTCACACCAGCATCTTTGAGCTCTAGGCAGTGACCTTGAGGTCATGTCAGTGATCCCATGCGCAAACTAGCAACGCCATGGTCAAGCTGGCAAGCCTGCACTCTAGCCAGCAACTTTAGCATTTCTGAATTGGAGAGCTCAGCATCCTAGGTCGACACTCTATCCACAATGCCACCACCAGTCAGGCAAATTTTATTTTCATGTGTTGAATCACTCTTGTATTCCTGATATAAATTCCACTTAGTCATAATGCAGAATCTTCTTAATACGTTGCTGAATTTATTTCACTAGTATATTGTTGAAGATATTTGCATCTATATTAATAATGGATATTGATCTGAAGTTTTCTTTTCTTGTGATATTTTTATTTGACATTGACGGAGTAATTCTGCTTTCATAGAATGATTTAGAATGTGTTCTCACCTCTTCTATTTCTTGGAAGACTGAGAAAAATTGATGTTAATTCTTTAAATGATGGGTGAATTCCACTAGTGAAGCAATTTCATTCTGGGTTTTTCTTTGTTGTTATAATTATGTTCAGATTTTCTATGATCTCTCAGGCAGTTTTAGTAATTTCTGTATTTATAGAAATTTGTGCATTTCATTTAGGTTAATTTTTTTCTATTTTTAGTTTATTGAATTCCCCCCTCCTTCTCACCCTCTCTTCCTTCCTTTTTTCCTTTCTTCCTGCCTCCTTCTTTCTTTTTCTCTTTCTCTTTAATTTTTTATTGAATTTATTGGGATAATATTGGTTAATAAAAATATATACATTTCAAGTATATAATTCTATAATATATCATTTGTATATTATATTGTGTGTTTGTTGATATATTATTGTCCATGGTATTCTCTTGCAATCATTTTTACTTCTATAAGGTCTATAGTAATATACCCCACTTTCATTTCTGGTTTAGTAATTTGAGTCTTTTCTCTTTTTTTTCTTGGCCAGTCAAGATACAGTTTTTGTCAATTTTGTTGATCCTTTCAAAGAATCAATTTTTTGTTTCAATGATCCTCTATATATTGTTTTATTAGTTTCTATTTTATTGATCTTAGCTCTTATCTTCTTTATTTCCTTTCTTCTACTAGCTTTGGGTTGATTTTGCTCTTCTTTTCCTAGTTTCTTAAGGTTTAAAGTTAAATTGTTGGCTTGAGATTTTTATTTTTGCATAGACTTTTACGGTTATAATGTTTTCTCTGAGAACTGCTTTTTACTGTATCTCATAAGTTTTGGTATGTCACATTTTCACTTTTATTCATTTTAAATTATTTTCTAGTTTCACTTGTAATATCTCCTCTGACTCATTAATTGTATAAGATGTGTTAATTTCTTTATATTTCTGAATTTTCTGTTTTCTCTCTATTATTGAATTCTAGTTTTATTTCATTATGCTTAGAGAAGAAACTTGGGTGATTTTAATCATTTTTAATTCATTAAGACTTATCTTGTGGCTTAATATGTGTATGTCCCGAGGAATGTTCCATGTACACTTGAGAAAAAAATATGTGTAAATGTGTATTCTTCTGTTGTTGGGTAGATGTGTTCTGTAGATGTCTGATAGTTCTAGTTGTTCCATAGTGTTGTTCAAGTCCTATATTTTCTTCTCAACCTTCTGTCCTATTTTTCTACTCATTATTGAAAGTGGGATGTTGATGTCTCCAACTATTACTGTTGAATTATCCACTTTTCAATTCTGTCAGTTTTTTCTTCACATATTTTTGAGCTCTGTTGTTTGGTGTGTGTATATGTTTATAACTATTAATCTTCTACATGGATTGACCTTTTGATCAATATATAATACCCTTCATCTTGTAATAATATTTGTCTTAAAGCTCTCTTTTGGTTACTATTTGCATGTAATAATACCTTTTACCATCCTTTTATTTGCAACTTATTGGTGCCTTTTGATCTAAAGCAAGTCACTTTAGACAGCACATAGTTGAATTGTGCTTTCTATCTATTCTGTCAATCTCTGCTTTTACATTAGAAATTTAATATATTTACATAAATTATTTAAAAGACTTACTTATGCCATTTTACAATTTGTTTTATACAACTCATCCTTTTTTGCTCCTCATTTCCTCAATTACTGCCTTCTTTTTTTTTGTGACAGAGACAGAAAAAGGGACAGATAAGGACAGAAAGACAGAAAGGGAGAGAGATGAGAAGCATCAACTCATAGTTGCAGCACCTTAGATGTTCATTGATTCATTACTTTTTCATATGTGCCTTGACTGGGCAGCTACAGCAGAGTGAGTGACCCCTTGCTCAAGCGAGTGACCTTGGGTTTAAGCCAGTGACTTTGGGTTTCAAGATAGCAACCTTTGGGCTCAAGCCAGCGACCATCGGGTCATGTCTATGATCCCATGCTCAAGCCAGTGCTCCCACGCTCAAGCTGGTGAGCCTGCACTTAAGCCAGATGAGCCCACGCTCAAGCCAGTGACCTAGGGATTTCAAACCTGGGTCCTCTGCATCCCAGTCCGACACTCTATCTACTGCACCACCACCTGGTCAGGGTGCCTTCTTTTTGATTGATTTTATTTTGTGTACCATGTTGATATTTTATTTCTTTTTCTTCATATTTTGTGTTTTTCTTAGGTGTTACTTTGGGGTTACAATATATCTTCATTTTATAATAATTACATTGAATTAATAGGCCCAGGCTGGTTGGTTCAGTGGTAGAGCATCAGCCTAGTGTGTGGATGTCCTGAGTTCAATTCCTGGTCAGGGCACACAGGAGAAGTAACCATCTGCTTCTCCACCCTTCACTCTCTCCCTTCTCTCTCTCTTTATCGCCTGCAACCAAGGCTTCACCGGAGCAAGTTGGCCCAGGTGCTGAGGATGGCTCCATGGTTTTGCCTTAGGTGCTAAAATGGCTCCAGTTACAATGGAGCAATGGCCCCAGATGGGCAGAGCATCATCCCCTTGTGGGTTTTTCAGGTGGATCCTGGTCAGGCACATGTAGGAGTCTCTGTCTCCACCTCACTGCTTCTCACTTAAGAAAATGAAAAATAAATAGAATTAATAACAATTTATTTTAAACAGTACACAAAACTCTTTTTTATAGTCCCATCTTTCTTCTTTCTAATGCTTTTTTCTTACAAATTACATGTTTTTACATTTTGTGTCCATCAGCATAGATGTACAGTGTGGTGCAAAAGTAAGTTTACAGTCATTTATATGAAAAATAATATAATAATTAATCAATATTAATACAAGGATAAACTCCTGTTTCACGTACTCACAACTATAAACCTATTTTTGCCCCACCCTGTATAATTATTGTTTTATGCATTTTTCTTGTAAATTATCTAGAAAAAAGTGACAAGGGTTGCAAGCTAAAAATGTACAGTATCATCTTTTACATGTACCAATGTAGTTAGCTACCTTTTAATATTGTTTATTTCTTCATATGGCTTTAAGTTACTGTCTAGTATCCTTTTATTTCAAAATAAAACACTCACTCTTGCAGGGTTTATCTACCAGTGATGAATTCCCTGTTTTTGTGTATCTGAGAATGTCTTAACTTCTTCATTTTTGCTAGGTGTGAAATTTTCTATTGATGGAGTTTTTCTTTCAGCACTCTTGACTCCATGGTTTCTGAAGAGAAATTGACTATCCCTCTATTGAGGATATCTGATACATAATGAGAAACGTTTTCCTTGCTGATTTTAAGATCCTCTCCATCTTTGTTTTTTGACAATTTGGCTATAATGCATCTTAGTGTGGATCTCTGGGTTTATCTTGCTTGGATTAAGTACCTTGAATGTATAAATATATATCTTTTATCAAACTTATGACATTTTTAACCATTATTTTTTCAAATATTCTGTCTCTCTTCTTTCCCTCTGGGACTCCTATTATGCATACATTTGTATCCTTGATGGTCCCCCACAGAGCTCTTAATATGATCATTATTGTTTATTCTTTTCTCTTTCTGCTCCTCAGACTGAATAATCTCAATTGACTTATCACTATTTTTTCTCACTGCTCAAATTTGCTATTAGACTTCTCTAGTGAATGAATTTTTTATTTCAATTATTTTACATTTCAACTCCAGAATTTCTACTTGGTTCCTTTTTATAATTTTTCTTCATTGATATTCTCTATTTGGTGAGACATCATTGTCCTTGTTTTCTATAGCTGTTTGAATATAGTTAAGAAAATTATAAGTTAAAGTCTTTGTCTAGTAAGTTCTACATATGCTTTTTCTCAAAGATGGTTTCTATCAACTTCTTTTATCCTATGAATAATTCATAGTTTATTGTTTCATTGCCATGTATAATATTCAACACATGGACTGGAAATTCAATTCTCCCCATTCCTAGGGTTTGCTGCTTCTATTTGTTGTGGATTGTTGTTGTCTCTTTAGTGATTCTAAAATATTTTCCTTCAGTCTGTATTCTTGGTTGTGTGTGCCCTGAAGTCTGTGTCCCATTAGCTTAGTGGTCAACTAATACTATGTCAGTGATTTCCTTAAACAATCACAGCCAAAATTAAGAAAAAAATTACTGTTCCAATTTTTTCAGATTGGCTCTGTGTTGGGCATGCCTTCAATGCTTCATCAGGTGACTATATAATAGCTTTCACTTAGTATGGAGTTTGAAGGTCAGCCAGAAGTGAAAGTGTATGGTCTTCTCAGGCCTGTTCTGAAGATGCGTCTAGTTTTGGGTATGAGCATCGGCTTCTTAATTTACCAGTATACATGGGAACTATTTTTGTGTGTGACAGAGATGGAGACAGAGACAGAGAGATGAACAGATACATACAGAATGACAGGAAGGGAGAGAGATGAGAAGCATCAATTATTCGTTGCAGCTCCTTAGTCGCCTTAGTTGTTCATCAATTGCTTTCTCATATGTCCCTTGACTAGGAGTTATAGCAGAACAAGTGACCCCTTGCTCAAGCCAGTGATGTTGGGCTCAAGCCAGTGACCTTGGGTTTCAAGCCAACAACCTTGGTCTTCAAGCTAGCGATCTCTGGGCTCAAGCCAGTGACCATGGGGTTATGTCTATGATCCCGCGCTCAAGCCAGCAACCTTGGGTTTCAAACCTGGGTCTTCTGTGTACCAGTTCAGTGCTCTATCCACTGCACCACTGCCTGGTCAGGCTACATGGGAACTTTTTAAAGTCCTTACTTTCTCATGTATCACCTTTCTTAGCCTCTTTTCTAGGACTTTAAAAATAATCTATCACCCATTCTGATTGTCCTATCCCTTACCTTAACTGAAGTAGCCAATACTTTTGCTTATAAACACTTTTGGCAATCACTGCCTGGGAAGTCACTCCAGACTAGGAACACTTCAAATCCAATAAAACAAAAGCAAGCTCTTGCACCACAATTCTTTGAGTATAAGTTTCATATTGCTTCCTCTGGCACTTGCAACTGCATCAGGTGTCTAGGCTGCCATTGATTTGGGAGATGAAGGATGGCAAGTGGGAAATTTAAAATATCACAGCTCTTTCTCACTGCAGTGATCAGCTTCTTTCTTTATTAAGCTTTTTGTGGTTGTTGTAAGTTTTCACTAGATTGCAGGGTTATAAGAGATTTATTTTCAGTTTATTAGTTGCCTTTGTGGAAAGATGGAACCCTGGAATTCCCTACTTTGACAATATCAAACATAACCTATATATCTTTGATCTACCCTGGATGGAAGCAGTTGGTAGGTCAGATTTGGTATTTGAGAAGAAACAAGGGAAGAGAAAGAACTGTATAAAAGATATAACCCTTGATGTGACCATATCTCAGTGTTCACCACTTTGGGGGGGGCTAATTATTAATAATATTATTTATTTTCAAAAGTTTTATGGTTTGAATAATAAAATCTATGGTCACTTGAATTAAACCCAAATAACTCAGTCTTCCTGGCTGTGGAGCTATGCTTTCATTTGTATTTAACTCAAATAGCTAGAAACTTTCATTTCTAATGAAATTGAGTAATTTGTAGCAATCCAATATTTTTCCTTGAGAATAAGTGGAAAGGGCAGGAAAAATACAATCAATCAATCAATCAATAAATAAATAAATGTAGGAGAAAGCTGCTAAAGCATTAAGGATGAGGAAGATTCCAAGTGAAGATTAATGAACTAACTAACAGTTACAGCTGCTTTTTCTCCAGCTGTACAGCAGGATACAGGCTATCTAAATTTTACATAGGAAGAAGGTTGTTATTAAGAGGCAGAGAAATAAATAAAACCTTTGGTTATCTTGTGGTGTAGAATAGACAAAGTTGGAGGTGTGAAGGGCCAAGAATTCAGTGGAGAGGATTAGAAAATTGAGCCTGACATACAAAGGATTTTCTTCTCAAAACATTTGCCAAATTATGCAGTTGCATGAGGCAGAGGCAAAAAAATAATAAAATAAAATCATAAAGCCTCTTAAAAGCATAGTTGAAGTTTGGCCAGTAATTTTGTTTGTTTTATTTTCCTGAGGAGACAGTTAGTTATAGAGCATGACTGCTAGAGAAATTTTTCATAATTTTTAAAACTAATTAACTCAAAAAGAAAACACTAATTAACTCAAAAGATGCAAGAAGATGAGGCATATTAAGTACAGGGGAAAAAGCTTATAGACACAGACAACAGTGTGGAGATTGCAGGAAGGAAAGGATTGTGGGGAGGTGGGTAGAGTGAGGCTAAATGGTGACTGAGGGAGACTTGACTTGTGGTGGTAAACACATATGCAATATATAGATGGTGTATTATAAAATTATGCACCTGAAACCTTTATAATTTTATTAACTAATGTCACTTAAATAAATTTTTTATATTTTATTGATTGATTTTAGAGAGAGAAAGGAAGGGAGAGAATGAGATAGAAATATCAGTCTGTTCCTGTATGTACTTTGACCAGAAATCGAACCAGCAACCTCTGTGCATCAGAACAATGTTTTAACCAACCTAGCTGTCCAGCTAGGGCAATATAAAAGTTTTTTTTAATGAGACATAAACCAGGGAGACAAACTAGGGGTGGAGGAAGGTATATAATAGAAATAAATTCAACTACATAAATAATTACAATAAATGTAAATAGACTATTCCAGTTCAAAGATAAATGATAGTCTAACTGGTTTAAAAAAAAACACATATATCGCTTGTAAGATACATTTCTTAAATAAAGATGGACATTTTATAATAATCAAGAGTTCAGCATGCATGATAAAGTTACACTATTTCCCCCTTATAATCTTAGTATTTGTAAGAAATTTCCAGAGTAGAGTATCATGGCACTCCCTTTGTTGTTACTTGTCACCTCTCCCTCCCAGTTACCTCACATAGTTCAATTCCTTATCAGGAATAGTCATCTTGGCTTCCTGCCTGCTTGCTTTCTATCTTCACTGCTTTACCAGAACAGTGGATACAACCTTCCTTCATTCCTCATAAACACAACACTATAGCTCAGGGCTCAGGAACCTTTTTGGCTGAAAAAGCCATGAACGCCATGTTGGGCAGATAAAATATATTATGCTCACTTTGTTAAAGATGGTGCTGCCCACATGGAAGTTCGTTGATATTAATGTGTGTTCTGGGACAGGCTGTGGGCAGGCTGGGTCGTTATACCCTAAGGCTTAGTTTTAAGAGTAAACTCTTCCCCACACCCTTGACTGATTGGATAATGTAGGGTGGTGCACTCTCCTGAGGAATCCCATTATGCCTCAGATGGGTGGCTTTGTATCAGAGACTTCCTTGTTTGTATAATTGGATTAAAGGTTTGGATTTTCTATGCTATAAACTGGGGCAGTCCGGGAGCTTGCTCTCTCTCTTGGTTCCTGGGTTCCTGAGGTTAGTATTAGAAAGGAGAGCAGAGTAAGGCCACATAGAGGCCAGGAGAAGCAGCCAAGATGGCAGAATACTGAGGGAGAAAGCAGTTTGTTAAGAGTTTGTGCTGGAGGAGATGGGAAACAGAGGTTAATAAGTCTGGTGAGCTAGAAACCTTTGATTCTAGGAAACTCGGATAAGTCAGTAGCTTTGTGAGCACTGAATGTGTGGGTTTGGGAGTCCAGTGTGTGTTTTTGCTTGCCCGCCGGGTGCAAGCTAGAATTAAAACTGATGGCTCACCAGTTTGTGGCTCCTGTGTTTCATTACCGACTGTTCGTATCAAACGTGAACCTGCGTGGGTCAGGCTGCTGTGATGGTGGCCTTGACTACTGGCTTTACACGCTACATATTTTAAAATGTAATTCCATGAGAGCCATACAACGACCTGTGTACATTACTCATTATCCAATAAAAATCTGTTGTTGTCCCGGAGAACAGCTGTGATTGGCTCCAGCCACCTGCAACCATGAACATGAGCAGTAAGTAGAAAATGAATGGATTGTTTAAAGCCAGAAGCCAGGGCCACTATCACAGCAGCCCGGCCAGTGCAGGTTTGCATTTGATTCGAACAGTCGGTAATGAAACACAGGAGCCACGAACTGGTAAGCCATCAGCTTTAATTCTAGCTTGCAGCCGGCGGGCAAGCAAAAACTCACACTGGGCTCCAAAACCCACTCATTCAGTGCTCACAAAGCTACTGACTTATCCAAGCTTCCTAGAATCAAAGGTTTCTAGCTCACCAGACTTATTCACCTCTGTTCCTCATCTCCTTCTCCAGCACAAACTCTGCACAAAACTGCCTTCTTCCTAAGAACTCTGCCATCTTGGCTGCTTCTCCTCTCCATGTGGCCTTAATCTGCTCTCCTCTCTAATACCTCAGGAGCCAAGAGAGCAAGCTCCTGGTCTGTCCCAGTTTATACTGTGGAATCCAAACCTTTAATCCAATCTACAGACAAGGAAGTCTCTGATACAAAATCACCCATCTGAGGCATAATGGGATTCCTCAGGAGAGTGCACCACCCTACATCATCCAATTAGTCAAGGGTGTGGAGAAGAGCTTAGTCTTAAAACTAAACCTTAGGCTATAACAACCCGACCTGCCCACAGCCTGTCCCAGAACACACATTAATATCAATGAACTTCCATGTGGGCAGCGCCATCTTCAACAAAGTGAGCATAATATATTTTATCTGCCCAACAGATTGTAATACATGAGAATGTTTTATATTTTTAACATTATCATTTTTTTTAATTAAAGATTTGTCTGCGAGCCAGATGCTGCCATCAAAAGAGCCACATCTGGCTAGTGAGTTATAGGTTCCCAACCCCTGCTATATCTTGTAGCAGATAATCACTCAAATTTGGAGATGACAGAAGGACATTACTACAAAGAACAGGACACAGCTTTAAACTGGATAACAGACTTCAGTGGTCCTCAGTTTCTTCTCAGTTGTTTTATTCCAAAAGAACCCTATCACAGTAATAAGTTTCCCAATTCCTGGCCAGCTATGTGTTGCTATCTCATTTTCACTTTCCCTTGGATTTCAGAACCATAAAGTTCTGTTTCTCAGTATGCCAAGAATAATACTAAAAGGTTCCTGTTATTTAATTATACAGAACATTATTTTACCTGCCCCTTTGTTTCAAATTCAATCCTTTTAAATTTATGGGTTGTATTGGTGTGGTGGCTTGCTAAACTTGCATATATTTAACAAAGAGCCCCTTCACAATTTCCTTCTAAGTACAACAGCGGTCTTTCTTTTGATTTATGATCTTAAGCTGTAGAAGAGCCCAAGATTTTTAAAAGTATCTCTTCACCTCTTTGTTTCCTGCTATGATTATACAGATAGATGCCAGAAGAGAAGAGAGAGGGCAGTAGGAACAAAATTTCTCATGAAGTAAGAAGAGCTGGGACCTACAGTTCAAGATTTGCTTTTGCAACAAAAAGCAGTATCTTCTGTGAAATTTTGGGGATAGATGGACAATGGGGAGCAAAGTGACAGGTCAGGTATGTTAAGATGCATGGAGTATCTGAGAACTTTTATTTGCAGATAAACTACATATTACTGATAGGCAGTTGGGAATGACTGCGTATAAAGGAGTTTGGAAGAATAAACTGACTTCTTAGTAAAGATTGTAAATGAAGAAGGTACTTGCAAAAGTGAAAATATAAATGGCAAGGAGTTTCGAAATAAACAGCACTGAAGGTGAAGTTGTGAAGTTTAATTCTGAAGAGAGGTGAAATTGAAATGTGTGGCAGGGCAGAGGAAGATTGTGAGTTGGAGATGGGATGAGGGTTGCATGTGAGATTATTCTGATGTGAGTTGAAAGTTAAAAACACACACACATACCATAAAATTCATAATTGTTGAATTAATTTTAAGATGAAGATGGGAAGAAAGCTGTGAATCTCAGATGTTGACAGATGGATCTCTATTGGCTTTTTACATGTAATTCAAAACCAAAAATCCCACCCACTCAGATCTCCCTTCTGTGGAGGTTTGGTTCTCTGCCAGATGTTGGGCAATAAATAGAATCAGCAAGCTCTCTGAACACAGAGCTGCAGCTTTGCAGGAGAGATAGCAAAACAAGATCACAAGGTAAGAATAAAACCACTATTCTGATAAATTTTTGTCAGGTTTTGAAAAATAACATCTTGGGAATTATGAACTATTTTTTATCTATATAAAATAAATTAGGTTGTTTGCTATTATTGTTGCCAATACCAGTATAAGTTGATGATAAGTTGTTACTAACTTATAATTCTATTTTAATTTACTTTGGGTGATTTGGAAAAGTAACTAATTACTAAAATAGATTTAAATAATCTTTATAGTAAATGTCCCCCACCCACACCACAAAACTTCACAAAAGTTGATAATTCTACTTTATACTTCTAATGCTTATCCAAGACAAACTTAAAATTGTTTAGGTGCCATCCCCTCAGATCATCTGCTAAAAAATAAACAACTTGTGAAAAAATAAGGAATTCTCATACTAAGTGGGTAAATACAAAAGCTCATTAGTTTTGCTACCTTTCTTCATTTAGACTTCCCTTTGAAGTTTGTTTCGCTCTCTTTATGTTCTGCTGTCAACCTCATAGCATTTTTTTTCTCCTTGCCCTTTTCTCTGCCTTATCTTTCCATGAATGATCTTATGTCTACAGACTATTGTAATAAAGAAAATGGCACAAAATCCAAAAGTATTGTGGCTGCACACAGTTTGATTCTGGAAGGTCTTTGGAAATATGAGAGTGGAGTGTCTAGAACTAGGACTAGGTGAATCTTCCTGACTCCCTGCTCAGCACTGTGCTTCTTCAGCTTGAAATATCCCTGTGTGCCCCCATGGTCCTGTGCTGTTCCCACCATCCCTCCCTACTGCTTCTCACATTTATCTTTCAAACACTTGATGTTTCTCTTTTAATTTCAGCTCTGAAAAGGCACAGCTCTATGTTCAGAAAAATTTAAAATCCTTTACTTCCCAAAGTTTGGGGTGCTTGAGCTGAACCACATCTCTAAGTAGTATACTTTATTTATTATTATTATTATTTTCATCTGCAGATATAGTCCTCTATTCAATCTGGGCTGCCACAAAGACAGACAGAAGGTGCAGGGATTTTTTTCTTCTTATAAAAATTTTTTAAAAAGTTTTATTTATTTATTTTAGAGAGGTGGAAGGGAGAGAGAGAGAGAGAGAGAGAGAGAGAGAGAGAGAGAAAGGAGGAGGAAGGAATTATCAACTCCCATATGTGCCTTGACCAGGCAAGCCCAGGGGTTTGAACCAGCAACCTCAGTATTCCAGGTTGACGCTTTATCCACTGCGCCACCATAGGTCAGGGGGTTGTTTTTCTTTTGCATCCTAGTTCAAACATCAGATTGTTCAAGGTCTATCAGTGGATGCAATGCGTAGTACACTTTAAATAGTTAAGAACTCTGCACAGGCCTCACTCTCTGCAGCTCAAAATTTTACATTTTGTTCATTCTTTTTTGAAAGAGTCCTGAATTTTCTACTAATCCCTGACTAGTAGCCAAATAATTCATTTACTGCTAAAGCAAGCAATGCACTGACCTAGATATTTTTCTCTTTCTAATTATTAACTCACAAGATCTACAACCAGAATGTAACTCTTTCCCATTCCCATTTATACACAGGGAAGAATTCTTAGGGGAACTTTCACTTAGGGGTGAAATATAATTAAAGTGAGGGAAGAAATTGAGAAACGGTAGCTGTCACTCTTGGCCAGGATCTGTAGCGAGTTAAAGAAACAGAGATAGCAACTAACTTCAGAGAATATACCTAAGTGGGATGTGGCGAGCAACAATGAGGAAAGAAAAAAATATATATCAGGGAACTTTTATGCCCATAAATTTGATAGCATAAGGTCTTTTTTGAAGATATGAGTGCAACTATGTCAAAATCAATGTGTCTTTCATTCAACAAGTTGAAATTTTGGCAAACACAGTGGAAAGTGAGAATGTTAGTATTCTTTTTTTTTTTTTTTTTTTTTTTTTTTTTTAACAGGGACAGAGAGAGAGTCAGAGAGAGGGATAGACAGACAGGAACGAAGAGAGATGAGAAGCATCAATCATTAGTTTTTTGTTGCCGTTGCAACACCATAGTTGTTCATTGATTGCTTTCTCACATGTGCCTTGACAGCAGGCCTTCAGCAGACCGAGCCACCCCTTGCTGGAGCCAGCGACCCTGGGTCCAAGCTGGCGAGCTTTTGCTCAAGCCAGATGGGCCTGCGCTCAAGCTGGCGAGCTCGGGGTCTCAAACCTGGGTCTTCTGCATCCCAGTCCGACGCTCTATCCACTGTGCCACTGACTGGTCAGGCAGTATTCTCCTTCTTTATATCAGTTTGCAGCAGTCACATTTAGAAACAGTAAGACCAAAAATAATGTCCTTGAACAGCAGAAAGAAACCTTAATTCTGTCAACAACTAATAGGAGGCTTGGTTTAAGGACTTTAGAAAATTGTGGTACAACCTATACTTGCTTTTGAGTTTCCCTCTGGATTCTCTGTGCTCACATCTGCATGCAAAGGAAATCTTTAAAGGGACACAGCCTTAAAGAACAGGCAACATTCACTGGTGGGGCTGGGTGGTAATGGGGAGTAAGGAGGTTGAGGTACTTCCTCTCTGTAGCAGACTCCTCGCACAGGCTCACATACTAGCTTTGTTGTTTGGTAGATCATGCCATATGCTGTGAAGGTTTTTGTTTTATTTTTGCTTTAAACTTGAAGAGCGCAGTATAGTATAACAGTAAAAAAACCCACAGATTTTTAGAGTTCTGTAGGCCTCAAATCCATCATCTATTATTAACTAGTTGGATGATTTTGGATCTTAACTTTCCTGAGACTGAAGTTTTCTCTTTGATGAAATATGTAAAACAAACAAAACAACAACAAACCACCCTACCCTAGATGGGCGTTGTGATGATTATGAAGATAAAGCAAGTCAGAAACAGTTGATAAAGGTAACTATTATTAATCACTGAACATGTACTAAATGTGAGATATGTTTTCCACATTATCCTATTGAATTCTTAAAATCACTTCTGTGAGATAAATATGAAATATGGTCTTTTCCACTTATAAAATTAAACAAGCGAAATGTAAAAAATTAGGCTAACCCAAGATGATATAAACAGTAAAATTTAGACCAGAGGTTAAAACCCAGATTCAAGTTCCATGAAGGAAAAAGAACCATGAAGAAAGATGAATTCCAATTGACTTCATTTAATGCATCCTCTAGTCCTCAATTCAAAGTTTCCATCATTCTCAAACATAAAAATATTAATGAGATGACATTAAAACCTAACACTTACTTTCTTTAGGGCTACATTCATTTCCATTGGATGGAAAAGGTACTCTGCTAGCCACCATTCCTTTAGTATTGTCAGATCCAAGAGGAGTACACCCATAAAATTGGCTAGATGCTTCACTGAGACCTTTTGCAATTGTAAGAATGTTTTACTCATTACTTCTCTTGGATTTCCTAGCCAAGATTTAATATTTTCTTAATGAATTTGACAGAACTTCATAGTTTTGTATGTCTGCTGTGTTCACATCTAAACCACTCTAACTTCTTAGCCTGCTGGCTATATCAATGACAGTTGTTTAAGAAATACTATTTAAACAGTTCTATTTTCTTTATAAATAGGAGGTTATATGCCTTTTCCCACATACATAAAGATATCAATACCTGTAGAGAATTGTATAATAATTTATTTGAGTCAAGCTGACAACAATGCTGGGAAGCAAGATCTCAAATGCTCCAAAGAATGAGTTTTGCAATTTCTTTTATACCTTTGGAATTAAGGAGGGAACATAAGGAAGATCACATGAAGGTGCAAAAAGCAGGTGAGGATTGAATTACAGCATAGTTAACAAGATTATTTGCTCTCCCACGAGAGAGGGTTATTACTTCTGGCATTTCAAAGGTGTGTTAACCTAGATGCACAATAACAATGGACAGGGCTGGCTTAAAACCTTCCATGAAAGAAGTTATAGGCTTGGGGTGAGACTACCCACCATGACCTACTCAGTTAGGAATTTATGATCAGATCAGCCTGTGAAGTCATGTTCAGTTAGATTTGTTATAGCCCATCTTCGTTTCCACACCCCTGTGATCTTTCATTTGGGGCTTATTGCACTCAAACATGAATTTTCCTCTAATCTGAATTTATTAGTTCCAAAGTATTTCTTCCTGAGATTTTACTTTTTTTCCATTGTCTTTTATACATATGTATTAGTTGTCCACATTCTTTAGCAATCCTGTTTAAACAATACTTTATCAGTAGTCAGCATGATTGCTTCATATTGGTAAATGAATAATTGTAGTTTTAAGTTTCCTTGAGTAATATCTTTTCTAATCTTTTTTTTTTTTAAGTTTTAGCCACAGACATAGGTGCCAACATTCATTCTAATGTAATTTGGTGGTTATCTTCAGCTCCCTCTTCTGAAAAACAATTTACTATGACTTGTATAAGGTCCGTATTACCTGAATGTACATGTAGCATTATTTTTTCAAGGACTGTGCATATTTTTCTTCACTGACTTATTCAAGAGCTGTATAGTTGTGAAACTATAATTGTAATTGTCACTATGTGGCAGTTGTTTAATAGAATAAAGTGGATGGCATTAACTCAAAGCTGTTTTACTAAGAAATTTTGGAGTGTTCCATGCTTAGGACATGATGTGTAATGCTTACTTCTTGATGACCAATTATTATTACCATTTATTATGTCAGGTGGAAGAATTTCTCCTCAGTGCTATGAGGTCCATGCGACCAGACTCAACATTTAGAAGCATTAAAGTCATTTGTATAGCGATGTGCCAGTGTGTGTGTGTGGCAGGGAGATAGTGTTTATAAATCCTTGTATCTCTTAATTCATTATAGCATAAAAATTAGAAATCCATTTTTTAGGAGCATCTAATTTTGTTGTTGTTGTTGTTATTTGTAGCAAATGCTTCTAAAAGAGCATCTGGGTTTAGACACATTGGCTCTCTCTAATATCGAGACAGAATCATGCAGTGACCAGTATAACCTCTAAGGTTATGGTTCATTGTTAGCTCCAGATAACCATTTTTTGTGTGTGTGTGTGTGTGACAGAGAGAGAGACAGAGAGAGGGACAGACAGACAGAAGGATGAGAAGCATCAATTCTTTGTTGCAGCTCCTTAGTTGTTTATTGATTGCTTTCTCATATGTGCTTTGACCTGGGGGCTACAGCAGAACAAGTAACCCCTTGCTCAAGCCAGCAACCTTGGGCTCAAGCCAGTGACCTTGGGCTTCAAGCCAGTGACCTTTGGGTTCAAGCCAGTGACTATGGGGTCATGTCTACGATCCCATGCTCAAGCCAGTGACCCTATGCTCAAACTGGTAAGCCCGTGCTCAAGCCAGATGAGCTCACACTCAAGGCGGCAACCTTGGGCTTTTTAACCTGGGTCCTCTACATGCCATTCTGATGCTCTATCTACTGTGACACCACCTGGTTAGGCTCAAATAACTTTTATAACTATTATATACAAGGCATCTCTTGGCAAAGGAAGAGACACCAGTTACATTCTTTTGCTTTGCATTGTTGGGTATGCTCAGAAAGAGGTTATATCTGTTCAGAGGAGGAAAAATGATTAAGTCTTATCTTGGAGAAAAATAAGACATTGAAGACTGTGTTTAGCACAGTTTTTTCATGTTAGTAGTTTTTACCTCAAACCGAGCTATCAGGTTACCAAGACCGAGCCTTCTTAAAATCCCATGTAGAAATGATGAAATCAGCAACTAGGGGAACAAACCACTGGAGCAACCCATGAAATAGGTAGGCAAGGTGAGAGACAAAGGCTTGGCATACCATGGTGGACAAGTTTTCAGACCTCTGAGCTATATTTTTCTGTTCATTCACAGGGAAGCTTCAGTGTAGACTTTTCTGGGAATGAAGTATCGAGGGTGTGGATTGTGGCTTAGTTTATTGAGATAAATGGTCAAGAATTCTCATATCTGTGAGTGAAAAATTTTCATTCTTTCAATTTTTAAATATCTTCTAAAAATTATATATTATCTAATGCATGGTGCAGTGTATTCCTGGGTGGCGATCATATTTTTGGCCGTGAAAAAAAATATCTTATGGTCTATCCAGGGGTAATATTCAAAATGTTTAATAGCTGGTATGGGATGAGCATAAATAAATGAGAAACAAACCAACCACATGAGGCATGTGTCAATTTCCTATCTGACCATTTTCCAGTCAGCTCAATTTATTTTTTCTTAATTAAAAAAAAATTAATTACAGTTGGTGTACTATATTATGTTAGTTTCAGGTGTACAACCCAGTAATTAGACATTATATACCTTAAAAAGTGATGACCCTGATAAATCTAGTACCCATTTGACACCATACATAGTTATAACAATATTATTGACTATATTCCTATGCTGTACTTTAACCCACGATTATTCTGTAACTACCAATTGGTACTTTTTAATTCCTTCACCATTTTCATCCATCTCCTCAATTCCCCTCCTATCTGGCAACAGTCAAAATGTTATCTATATCTTTAAGTCTTTTTCTGTTCTGTTTGTCCTTCCATTCAGCTACCTTATGTCTTTTATTTTTTATTTATTTATTCATTTTAGAGAGGAGGGAGAGAGAGAGAAAGGCAGATAGAGAGAGGGAGAAAGAGAGAGAGAGAGAGAGAGAGAGAGAGGGAGAGAAAGGCAGGGAGGAGCAGGAAGCATTAACTCCTATACATGCCTTGACCAGGCAAGCCAGAGGTTTTGAACCAGTGACCTCAGCATTCCAGGTCAACACTTTATGCTCTGCACCACCACAGTTCAGGTCATCTTATGTCTTTTGATTGGAGCATTTAATCTATTTTAAGTTAAAGTAAATATTGATAGATATGTATTTATTATCACTTTATTATTCATACTTTTTACCTTTTTTCTTCTTAAGGACAACTCTAATATTTCTTGTAATATTAGTTCGGTAGTACATAACAAATCCTTTAGCTTTTTCTTGTCTAGAAAGCTGTTTATCTGTTCTTTGACTATAAATGATAGCTTTGCTGGGTAGAGTAATCTTGGTTGTAGGTCCTTGCTTTTTATCACTTTGAATATTTCACTCCTATCCTTTTTGGCCTGCAAAGTTTCTGTTGAGAAATCAGCTGACAGTCTTATCAGAGCTCCTCTGTAGGTAACCAACTGCTATTCTCTTGCTGCTTTTAAGATTCTCTCTTTATCATTAACCTTTTGCATTTTCAGTATGATGTGTCTTGGTGTGGGCCTCTTTGATGTTATCTTGTTTGGGACCCTCTGTGCTTCCTAGGTTTGTATGTTTATTTCCTTTGCCAAATTAGAGAATTTTTCTATGATTATGTCTTCAAATAGGTTTTCAATTCCTTATTCTCTCTCTTCTCCTTTTGGTACCCCTATGATACAATGTTGGTATATTTGATGTTGTCCCAAAGGCCCCTTACACTACCCTCATTATTTGGATTCTTTCTCTTTTTCTTTTATGATTTAGTGTTTTCTGCTACCTTACCATCTAAATCCCTGATTTAGTCCTCTACTTCATCTAAACTACTGTATTTTTCATTTCAGTTATTCTTCATTTTTGACTGATTCATTTTTATGTTTTCTATCTTCATTTTTGTTTCCTCTTTGTTGAAGTTCTCACTGAGTGCATCTAATCTTTCCCTAAGTTCATTAAGCATACTGATAACCAGCATTTTGAATTCTGCATCTGGTAAGTTGTTTATCTCTATTTTATATAGTTGTTTGTTGTTGTTGTTTTGGAGTTTTGTGCTGTTCTTTCATTTGGGACATGTTTCTTTGTCTCTTCACTTGGGCTGCCTCCCTGTGTTTGCTTCTCTGTATTAGTAGAGCTACTATATCTCCCAGTCTTGGTAGAGTGGCCTTATGTAGTAGGTATCCCATAAAGCCCAATGGTGCAGCTTCCCCAGTCACCTGAGGTGGGCACTCCAGGTGCAATTCCCTTCTCCCACCTCCTGTATATGAGCTGTGTGCACCCTCCTATTGTAGTTGATTGAGCCTTGATTGCTGTTGGCAAATCAATGGGAGGGAATGAATCCCACTCTCCAAGTTGTTCAGCTGTGAGAACCGCCTATGACTACAGCAGAGGAGATGCTGTGTAAGGACCAACTCCATGGAGCAGGACTCACTTCAGCGTGGCTCTGAATATGTCACTCTTAAAGGTGGTTGGGGGGTGCTCCAGTATGTTCTGAAGCAGTCTACCTGGTATTCTGGCTCTGGGTTTTCCAAGGAAGTGGAAGCCAATATCAGACACGACCTGTGCCCTGCCCAGGGACACCTAACATGAGCTACAATGAGATCTGCAGATGGATGCTACCTGTGCTTGACTTGAAGCGTCCTAGAAGAGGCCAAACTGCAAGCCAGAGGTGGTTGCCACTAGTTCCAGGTCTGGGGCCACTTAGTAAGAGCTACAGGGCATGCTGAAGCCAGATAGTACTTGTTTGGGGTTTGTAAACCTTTGAGAGATTTTTAGTAACGTGAAGCATGAGCCAAGACATGCCATTTTAATGAAAAAGCCACTGGAAGCAAATTGGGTGATCCCATTTTTGGTGGTGGTGGTGGTGGTGATCTCAGGGGATCATTAGGGTAGGTGAACAGTACTAGCTATGCTGATGGAGCTCAGATATGGCACTCAACTGCAGAAGAAGGGGTCAGAAAAGGAACAAAGGAACAATGGCTTCTGTTAGCACTTCTGTCTGGAATAAAACTACTCCTCCAGTACTCATCCAAAAGCCAGATAATTCAGTTCTTACCTATATGTCCCTGGCACCTGTTGAGCTGCTGCCCCACCACTAACACTCAGAGCAAGTAAGTCCAAGTAAATCTACACACTAGTCCTTTAAGAGAAATGCCTGGGACTCCAGCAGCCCTCTGCTAGTTTTCACAGTCAGAAATGATTGAGATTTCTCTTCTTGGCACTGAAATTTTAGGCAGAGGTCTTTCCTCAGGGGTGACCTTTGCATCTAAGTTATCCTTCCTGTTGCACGTCTTTGCCCCTCCTACCAGTCATGGAGTAGTTTCTTCTCTATATCTTTAGAGAACTTCTGTTCAACTTGCTTTCAGGTGGTTCTGAATGTTGGTTGTTTAATTGTAATTTTGACGTGGTCATGGGAGGGTATGAGTTCCACATTTACCTAGTCTGCCATCTTGAACAAGAATTTCAATTCATTCTTAAACATAGATGTTGGCGCTCCTTTAATTGTTTTAAGCATGAAATAGAATGCTATTTAATTCTGTCAATGAGTTTCCTTAACTACCACACTTAAGAATGTGGAATCCATATATTTTAGAATCCACTGACAGTCTCTTTTCTTTAACTTAAAATAAATTTCACTAACATGTAAATATATCATACACAAAAAAATTGCACAAATCATGACTGTACAACTTAATGAATTGTCACAAAGTAAACAAACCTATGTAACTATGTAAAGAATTAGACAAGTACAGAATTCCAGAAGCCTCTTCATGCTACTCTCTACATCAATAGTAGCCATTATTATTCATTCTAATATCATATATTTAATTTGCCTGTGTAGTTTCTGAACTACTTATAAATGAATTCATACATCATATACCTTTTGTGTCTAGCCTCTTTCACTCAACATTATGTTTATGTGATACATTTGTTTTGTTCCATATAAATGTAGTTTGTTTATTGTCATTACTAGTTAGAATTCCTCTAAATTATAGTGCCACAATTTATTATAATGTAGATGGACTTTTGCTTTGTTTCCAGCTCAGAGCTGCATGGCTAAGATTTCTGTAACATTCCCAGCTCAGAGCTGCATGGCTAAGATTTCTGTAACATTCCCAGCTCAGAGCTGCATGGCTAAGATTTCTGTAACATTTTCTTACATTTTTATGCTTTTTGGAGACATTTTTATGCCTTTCTATTGGATATATACCTTCAAGCAGACTTGTTGGGCAAAGGTGTAAATATGTTCAGCTTTAGTGAATACTACCAAATTATTTTCCAAAGTGGTTGTAGCAATTTACACTCTCATCAGCCATATATACAAAGTCCATTTTCCTGAATCCTTGCAAATACCTAGTATTTTCTGTCTCCCTAATTTTAGTCATTCTGATAAGTGGGCATTGTGGTTTTCTTTAACTTTAATGCATACATTTTTTTTATCTTTCCTAGAAATATGTTACATCAGTCTGGAGAAACTAGTATTTTTTCCTAGAGTGTGTTTGCTAGACATTAGTTATCTAGCAAACACACTTTAGAAAAAGAAATATTTCTTAGGATATAATTTTTGAGTACTCCTCTACTGTGTCCTGGTTGCTAGGCAACATTAATTAGAGAAGAAAACTAGCCATGGGCCTGACCGGTAGTTGCACAGTGGATAGTGCAAGTTTAAAATCCTGAGATCACCAGCTTGAGTGCGGGCTCATCAACATGATACCAAGGTCACTGGCTTGAAATCCAAGGTTGATGGCTTGAGCAAGGGGTCACTAACTCAGTTTGAGCGCTCTGCCCCAGTCAAGGCATGTATGAGAAGCAATCAATGAATAAGGTCCCACAACTATGAGTTGATGTTTCTCATCTCTTTCCCTTCCTGTCTATCTGTCCCTATCTATTTCCCTTTCCCCCTCTTTCATAAAAATGTTATACTAGGGAGCATTTGAGATCTAGCTTCCCAACATTTTTCTGAGTTTGGTTCAAATAAACACTTTCAAAAAAAAATTTTAATGTTATACTACAGTGGAAAATAAAAGGATTAGTCTCTTAGCTCCATGTTCACAAATTGAGGTTTTGTAAACCTTGAATACAACAAACATTAAGAAAATTTAGTCAAGTTATTGTTGAATCATTATGAGCTAATAATAATTCACCCTCGTTATTTTCTTAAACATTGTTCAAATAACATATAATTTAACAGAGTATCTGTTTTATGTGATGTATTAGAAGCATTTGACAGACTTGATCATGTAGAAGTTTTACATGTGACATCAAATACTAAATGCTGATTGGTTGACTGGTTTGGGTGGTTTTTGTATTTTTACCACAAAGATAATTCTTATCCTCTGGTTGGGTGTCAGAAGCCTTAAAATGCAACGTTCAGGCAAAACAAAGTATATTTTTGAAACTTATCTTTAGTCTTCATAGTATAATTAGCAAGCAGTTTATAAACTCCCATTCTTAAGGAGAAAATTTTTTTTTCATATTTTTATTTTAAAAGCTGGTACATTTATCTTCCACCATTGCAAAGCTTTGCTACCTCAGTTGGTACTTTGTGCTCCTTTTTCTTCATCCTAGATTTTAGAGACTAGAGTCCTTCTTTCCCCATTTCCATAAACATCTGGCTCATTTTATTAAAAAAGAAGTCCTCTTGTTTATTCCTTAGTTTTCCAAAGCTGCCTTCAAATGAAATCTACTAGTTTGCATGAGCATTCCATAAGTATCTAGTAGCATCCTCATGCGCTGGGTATGGAAATTAGGTATATATACCTTCACTGGCTTTAAACATATATGTGTGAAATCTGGATTCCTATCCATGTTTTCTGTGGTTGAAAAATATACCCAGGCAACTTTCTTCTTTTCAAATGAGCCAATGTGAAGTTATATATATCACTCTACCTTGAAGATTATCTTCAAAATCCAAAGATCTGTCCGTCTAAAAATCTCCTGTTTCTCTTAAAAAACAAACAGCAAGTCACCTGATAGAATTTAGGTTAGGTAATGCTCAAAGAACTGTGTATTTGTTAGGATTTGGAATGAGGAAAATATTAAACTACTTTAGGCTTTGGAATCTGGGCACTATTCCCAGAGTCAAAGCTACCATTAATGGGCAAGTTCTGATCCTCAGTTAAGCAATCTGTTTTAATTGTATTGTTGCCAATCTAGGTGCCCTCACGCTTGGTGTATATTTGCAGAAAATTAGAAAAGCTCCACAAATAATTCTTACACACACACACACACACACACACACACACACACACACAGATGCAATTACTATCTTTCTATGAATAAACAGAAATGATACATTTTGATATATCAGCACTGCCTACCCATTGCAAGTTGTCTTCTTTTGTGGATTGAGCTATAAATATTTTAGAAAGCAAAATAAGGCATGCCTAAAGCAGTAAACTGCATTAAAACATTAGATTTCCAGTTTTAAGAGCTGATTTATGACCTATGACTCAGATATATGCAAAAACTGTGTCTTGGCTGAAATTTTTGCTCCTGCTCTTCGTTCTCTTGCCAACTTCTACTGTGGCAGAAGGCTGTGCCAGAACTATTTGCTCTGACTCTGTTTTAATCACACCTTTTAACACCTTTCTCTACCCTCATGTTGTCTTACAAGCTAGAAAAAAAAAAAACAAACCTAGGCTATAACTACTTAGCCCATCCAAAAATGAGAGCAGTTACATTGTTTCCTAGAGCTGTGACATTGCATTGTGTGAGAATGTATTCAAACAGTTATTAAATTCTATACAGGAGACTTAAGGACAATACCAAAAAGTTCCCTGATAAACTGGAACTATTCCTTGTACTTTCTTCACATTTTGTTTCTCTTTGTTGTTGTTTAATGTTTTCAAAAAACAGCAACAAGTTACAGAGGAAAAAATAGTCACAGCTATCACTCTCTTGAGTAGGGAGACCTGAGTTCTGGTTCTGGCTCCACCCTGAACCCACTCATTGACTATGTGAATTTGAGTAAGACCTTCTCTGAGTGTCACTTCCTTCTTCTGTAAAGTAAGGAGTTTTAAGCCAACTCTGCAGTTTGTTTGCTTGTTTTTTTAGCTCTGCAGTTTTTTAATGGTTCTCAGTGTACTATGGAGGTGCTTTACTGGTTTTGCAAATATCTGATATTAATTTCACAAGTTCTGAGTCTCCTGTAAGACATAAACATCCATCTATATGCCCGACCAAAATTTCCTTTTTTGCTTATCCAGAGAGTTTCATTGTCCTTGGTGATTGACATTACAATATTCTCTCTCTTTTTTAAATGTCCTGCAATTTCATAATTAATATACTAAGATATGAATTTCTTTATTTTTTTAACCTATTTGGGATTCACTGGGGTTCTTGGATCAGAGGATTGGGGTCTTTCAATAATCCTAGAAAGTTCTCAGCCTTTATATCTTTAAATATCATTTCTTCCCTATTCTAGCATGTCCTAAAATTCCAAATAGGTACATATTAGACTATCTTATTCTATCCTCCAAGTCTCTTATTCCCTTTTACATATTTTCCATCCGTATGAGTCTCTGGATTATATTCCAACAATGCCTTCAGATATATTTTCTAGCTCACAGATTCTTCATCTGTGTCTACTTTTCTGTTTAATCAATCCATGGAGGTTTAATTTTAATAATATATTTCTCATTTCTACATAGTCTGTCTGAACTTTTTCAAATCTATTCGTTCTTTGTTCACAGTTTCAATCGTTTTAGAACTCAAATCAAACATATTAAAATCAGCTGATTTGTATGTCATTTCTGATTGTTTTAACACATGAAGCCTTTGCAGATTGGTTTCTGCTGTCTGTTTCTTCTGTGGGCTCTCACCATGGTGCCTAGTATTCTTGTTTGCTTTATAAACCTTAATTGAAAACTACTTATTTGGCCTGGAAGTTTTTTTCTGTAAATACTTTGTGGCTTGGGCTGCTGCTGAATTCCTCAAGATAAGATTTATGGTTTGCCCTTCCCATTTGTCTTGGAACACTGCTGACCTAAAACCATTTTATATTAAATTCTCTATTTCAGGCTTTGGAAGCACACAGGTAGAGTGGTTTAAGACTGCAGCCCCACATGAGTGCTGACTTTTCATGAGGAGATAAATTATCAGAGGAATAGTTTTCTTTTCCACCAGAGCTGAGACCCCTTCTGCAGGTGGTTTTATTTATCTCAATCACCCTAGCACTGTGAGTTTACCCCTTCGGGCATGCAGGTTTATGCAGCAGTTTCTTATCAGAAATCTCATTTTAGGTAGATTCTGGGCTTTATCTCCTGGACCCTATAGTTGTCTGCCCTGTCTCTGGCATTCAGCAGGCAACTTTAGAAAAAAAGTCAGACTTGTTTGCCTCCCACTGTTTTGGGCACTGGACATCCTTTACTTTCCTGCCAGCTCAACAGTAGTTTGGAAATATTTTTTAAATATTTTTTTCAGCATTTTAGTTCTTTTTATCAGGAGGGTTGGTCATGGTAACTAACCTACTATTATGCTGGAAACAGAAGTCTCTGATTAATTAACTTTATAATAAACAAATGTTATAAATTTAAACATATAAAAATATTAATAAATTAATAATTTTCTCTTTTTTATCTCTTAGAGTTTTATGTCATATTTCTTTTTCAGAAAAGGATTATATTTCTTTAAACTTTTGAAAATTCTCTCTTCCAACCAGTATAATGATTTCTATTTATAATACTGTCAAATTTAGTCATGAGCTAGATCATCACTGATGGTGTATAAATGAGGCCTCCATCTCACTTTCGCTTACAGGGTCATGTAGTCCAGGTGGCATGGACCCATGGCATATTTTCAAACTTTTAATTTTGCTTTTTTGGTAGTAAAATCTTTCTGGCCTCAAAAAGTTTAAGCAGAAACCCACTATGAATAAGGCATTTCTGCTCTGGGTGTGGGGAGTAGGAAAGAAGGTCTGAAACACAACAGGTTTGAATTCCTTCACCTCTTTACAGAAGCACGTCATAAATTTTGAAAATGTTCGCTTGAAGTTTTAGCAATGAGACTTTGGGCAAATTACTTGATCTCTATGTGCTTTAGTTTCCTCATACGTAAAAAAGGAAAATAAGAGGACCCCCAACGATGTAGTTATGGTGACTGAACTAGTAAATGTAGAAAGCAATTAGTAGAGTACTTGGCACATAGTCAACACTGTGTAGAGGTTAAGAAAAAAATAAAGAAAACCTTTAACTCTATACATGCCTATTGATGTTTTTATACTCCTCTGATTATTTTTTTACAAAAATTATTATTTGTATACTACTTGTCTAGTTTTACTTTAAAAGGTTTTTAAAGTAAAAGAAAAAAATATCTTAGCCTGACCAGGTGGTGGTCCACAGGATAAATAGAGCGTTGGCCTGGGATGCAGAGGACCCATGTTCGAAACCCCAAGGTCTGCCAGCTTAAGTGTGGTGCTCATCTGGCTTGAACACAGGCTCATCAGTTTGAGCACAGGGTCTCTGGCTTGAATGTGGGATCATAGACATGACCCCATGGTTGCTGGCTTGAGCAAAGGGTCACTCACTCTGCTGCAGCTACCCAATCAATGCACATATAAGAAAGTAATGAATCAATGAACATCTAAGGTGCTACAACTATGAGTTGATGCTTTTCATCTCTCCCCCTTTCTGTCTATCTGTCCCTATCTGTCCCTTTCTCTCTCTCATTAAAAAATAAATAAATAGATTAAAAAATCTCAATTTTAAATTTCAGAGTTAAACTAAAATCCAGGTGTTCCATGTTGTTTCTTTCCCATACATTGTTTTTTTCTGGCTCTTAGCACTTTCTGAACACACACACACACACACACACACACACACACACACACAAATGCAAGTCTATAGACTTTCCTTTCACTGTAATTTTTCCTGAGACAAAATATAGCCAAGTCCTTGGCTTACCTGTATTTCAGATCCTCCTCCACTTAAGACATAACTCCAGGTTACTTAATTCGACTCTTATTTGCTTGTCTCACCCTGACTACTGAAAAGTTAGTGAAAGGAGGAGGAGAGCACAGGGTGGAGGCAAAGTACGTGCATTTCTCCAGTGGTGGCATCTTGTTGGTGGGCAAGGGGTTGGTGAAGCTGCTTGTATAGAAATGGGCCCAGGAAGAGGACAAGGAAAGGGCTGAGCTAGGAGCTTATACAGGAGCACAGGAAAGAATCAAAGAAATAGGAAGACTCTGACTTCCATGCACCATTTCATTTCTTTTTTTAAAGATTTTATTTATTTATTTTAGAGAAAGTATGGGGTGGAGAGTGTGAAACATCAACTCATATTAGTTGCTTCTCATATGTACCTGTACTGCAGAGCTCAGGGTTTCGAACCAGCAACCTCAGCGTTCCAGGTCAACACTATACTCACTGTGCCACCACAGGTCAGGCACATCCTCTTCATTTTTGAGATAAGGAGACTGAGAGCTGCAGAGATTCTAAGTCTAAGGTTAAGAATGGAGAGTTGATCATTCTACCTCTACTTCTTTGAAATCACTAGACTTGGTCCAACACACAGCTGAGTCTCCAAAGTTTGTGAGGTATAAGGAGGGGTGCTGGAAGGAAAGAAAACAATACAATGAAATGAATAATTCAAAATATTTAGCAACATGAAAACTATAGGGCCAAAGGCCAAACAGAAAGTCAGCTTCTTTAAATGTCTTAGAAAGAACAATCACACAAGAATGAGAAGACCGGGTTCTTTTAGGGTGATTATATAAAAGTGCCATTTTTGTGGGTCAAAATGAAGTAATAGCAATTATGCAGTCCAGCTCCATAATTTTGTAGGTCTTTGGGATTTGGACAGGGTCTCTATCTCTGCTCAGTGATGCCAGCCTTATTTAATTTGCAGGGTTTGGGGAAGAACTGATCAAAATTACACAACATTTATTGAGTGCCAGCTATAAATAATTGCTTGGGAAACAAAGATAACAAAGATACAACCCTTGTTCACAAGTGGCTGGCAGTCCAGCAGAGGAGATATAAAAACAAGCAGTATTGGACATGCTAAGCAACTAAGAGAAGAAGCAATAAATTCTGCTTGATTGTGGGTGGGTAAGGAGACAAAAGCATTGAATTGGGCTCAAAGGGTTAACTTGCAGCTTTTTAGGCAAAGGGGAAGAGGCATCTATAGCAAGAGGAACAGCTTAAAGGAAGTTATGGAGATGTGAAAGTATGTGATGAATTAAAGAACAGTAAGCTGTCCAGTAGGTCTAAAATATTCAGGCTGTGGAAGGAGGAGCTGGGTGATACTAGAAAGGCTGAAGGGCAGGTAGTACCAGTACTGTATATAAAATTGATTGGGTAAGACTGCATCCAGGAAAACTGTGGAAAAGCATAGAAATACTTTATAAATGCTGTGTTTTTCTCCATAAAGATGTAAAAGGGATTTTTTTCTAAAAGTTTACACCATCCCTACCCTCATCTCATAGGGGGTTTGGCTTGACTCAGAGATTGATTTGCCAGATTTCTTTATTCAGTGTTTCCTCTCCCTGGGACAATGTTCCCTACTGGGTCTAGGTAAGCAACACATAGGGACTTTCACAGTGGTGGTGGTGGAGGGGGACAGGGAGTGATTTAGTCTGGGTAAAAAGAGTGCTGTTTCATGTTTCCCAATCTTCAACCTCCCCTTCTTCCACATCACTTATTCTGATCTCCCAAAAAAGAAGCAAAGCCCCTACACCTAAGGGAGCAGAGGTTCAGTGTGAGAATCCTCCTCTCTCACCCTCTCCTTTCTGCTCTCCTACAAAACTTCCCAGAATGAAGTCATGTGGTATTGCCAAACTTAGTCATACACCCCATTTCCCCTCCCTCCTACCAGCCAGAACCAGTTTTGGGGTGCTGTCTTCTTCCAGTTATTTTCTAGTGCCCACACAATGGATTTGTATGATTCTGCCATATCCTCATAGATCCTCTGCCCATGCAAGAGCATGAAAGTTTGACAAGGTGATGTGTGAAATTCAATTTCACTTCATTCTTCCAATAACTCCCATGGAGTAAGAAAAAGAAAGAGATAGTCTTGATTTTGAACTCTGGCTTTGCTACTTACTAGCTATGAGGCCTTTTGCAAGATACTTAATCTCATCTTGAAAATGAAGATGATCATACTCAAATACCAAGGTCATGGTGACAATTAGAGATAATAGGTATAAAGCATCTGGCCTGCAGAAGAGACCCAAGACAATGTAATTGCTATCACCATTATTATCATCTCCAGCACCACCATTACTTAGATCTTGAATTAATGGAGATCCCTTGAAGGTTTCATTTCTTCCCTCTTACTATCCTCCATCTATTCCTCACATTGCAGACAGAGCACTCTTTTTAAAACCGCCCATATTGCTTAAAACTCTTCTTTGTCTTCCCATTGCACTTTGAATAAAATCCAAGCTTCTTGCCCTGGCCTTCAGGATGGCTTCCCTCCAGCCCCCTTTCATCTCCATCTCCATTACATTATAATCTCCCCATTGTCCACTTTGCTCCAGCCACCTGGCCATGCCAATTCCCTAAACATGACAAGTTCTGTCAGGGCCTTTACCCCTGAGGTTTTCTCTGCCCAGAAGGCACACTCTATTCCTTCTCTTCCATATGTTTTTCACACTCTTTGGATACAGCTTAAATGCCACTTTCTGTGACCTCACTACCTTAGTACCACTTTACTCCCTTATCTTCACCAGCCTAACACTTATTTAACACTGTCCATGATTTATTTGTATGGTTATTTGCTCAATATCTATCTTCCCAAAAGAGAATAAACTCTAGGAGGGCAGGACACAGCTATAGATCCCAGCACCTAGCCCAGCATTAGACAAGTATTTGTTTATTACTGTTGCTATTATAAGGCAGCACTCCGTGCTGCAGTACAAACAAATACAATTCCAGCATCATTTGTGACCTCAGGATCTCAGGGAGTTCCAGATTTCTTTACAATGATTACTAGTCATGTTTTTTTTTCTTTTTAAAAAAAAAAATATTGATCACTTTTAGAGAGATAGAAGGGAGAGAGAAAGAGAAACACCAATCTGTTGTTCTACTTATTTATGCATTCCTTGGTTCTTGTATGTGCCCTGACAGAGGATTGAACTACCAACCGTGGTATATCAGAACAATGCTCTAACCAACTTAGCTATCCAGCCAGGGCCTAGTCATGTTTCTTTTCAAAGCAATTAACTTACTCAAAGTACTTAATGGGGTAGCGGATTCCAACCTTTTTCATCTCATGGCACACATAAACTAATTGCTAAAATTCTGCAGCACACCAAAAGATACAGTTCTTGCTGACCTGCCAAAAATAATAGGTATAATGTTGATTCATTGACACTGGACAGCTATTATTATATTGGCTGTTGTCACTTTTTTATTTGACAATCTAAGGGAAAAGAGGTCAGTGCCGCTGACTAAATAGTCTGGAATTGTATGTTTTAAAAATTCTTGTGGCACTGCCAGGTAGCTCAGTTGGTTGGAGCATCATCATTCCATTATTGAAATATGCCAGAGTTGTAGGTTTGGTCCCTGGTCAGGACACATGCAAGAAAATACCAATGGTTGCATAATGAGTAGAACAACAAATTGATGTTTTTCTCTGTCTGTAAAATAAAATATTTTTTAAAAAGTTCTTGTGGCACACCAATTGAAAATCCCTGTGCTAGGGCATTAAATATTGAACTTTTGATATTCACTATTATCTAAATTTTCTATAATGACATGTTTTATTATTATTATTATTATTATTATTATTATTTACAGGGACAGAGAGAGAGTCAGAGAGAGAGATAGATAGGGACAGACAGACAGGAACAGAGAGAGGTGAGAAGCATCAATTATTAGTTTTTCGTTGCCGTTGCGACACCTTAGTTGTTCATTGATTGCTTTCTCACATGTGCCTTGACCACGGGCCTTCAGCAGACTGAGTAATTTCTTTTGAGTATCAGTATTTCAGGGAGGGAAATTGCTAATTAAAGGGCATTGTCTGATGTATAAGAGGTTAATGATTCAAAAAATGATTTTCCAGTTGGTTAAATATAGATAATATGACAAAGTGAAGTGAAAATTTTCATAGAGTATCTCATGGATTGATGCTGATGGAATACATAGTTTCTGGCAAATAATGAACACTCAATATTTGTTGAATGTAAGTTTCTGGAATTCTTCTCTAGCCAAAGAGGCAACCACATATATTGCAACTGTGGAAAGGACTATACCCCATACATTTTTTGTGGTGGTTGTTCAGAGGTGCATTACCAATTATTGAATTCTATTTAAAATTCTAGTTCTTGATAGATTAAAATCTTCTTTCAGGTTTTTTAAAAAATAATTTAAATGCATATCATTTCCTCTGAAATGTTCCCCTCCCATACACATGCACACTCCTTATCCTCTCCTTTCTTTTTTCTTAGAAAGTTCCTATTTTCTTTAATTATCTAAAATGTGTCTTGCCCCTGGTGACATCATTATTCTCAAAACCCACTACTTTTCCATGTGTGCCCTTCTCACAGGGCCAATAGAGAAAATGATACATTTCTCATTTTCCATTGCCCTTGATGACCTCAGCCCAGGGCCCAAGGATTTGCATTAATTTCTTTCTACTCTGGTTACCAGGGACCCTGATGTTCTTTTCTATTCCATGTTGCTTCTGCTGTTATCACCCTTGATCACCTGAGTGCTTGCTTTGATGTTTCTTTAATACACTGACACAGTTCACCCACAAAAGCTCATCCTGACTACTATTATTATCAGGATATCTCTATCTCCAGGATAGGGAACTTTGGAATTTCTTGTTTACAAACAAGGCCCCCACCCCCACTTCCATCTTTCTACTTCTCCCACTCCCATTTCTTAAATCCTTTTTAAAATAACTATCAAAATTGTGGTAAAATATACATTAAAAATGTACTATTTTAACCATTTTTAAGTGCACAGTGCAGTGACATGAAGTACTTTCATTGTTGAACAACCATCTAACTAAACTGAAACTGAATATCTATGAACAGTAGGTTCCCCATTCCTTAGGTAATTTTTTGATACATTCTCCAAGAAGCTGTTTCAGGCTTGTCCCACTTATCCTCAAAAATTCAAACTCAAGCATATTCCTCTTAATCTCTACAACTCTTCTCACAATCCATTATATAGAAGATTATTCAGACCATTTACAAAATGCCCAAGTTCATGTTCTAAGACCTTAAAATTTCACATTTCTTTCATTCTCTCACTTTCCTACAAAATAAAAAAAGAAAGTATGCCTCTTTCCTTTCCTCTAGGACTTTATTATATGACTTTTCTCCTTTTCATTGATTCTTTTCTCTCTGCATTAAACCTTCACAAGTGACCCAAATCACAATAAAAAAGCCTCAATACCAACAACAATAATAAAAACATGTATTAAGTTCTGCTTTTTGTCAGCTACTGTGCTAAGTACTTAAAATATACCTTGTCATATAGTTATTCTCACAAACAAAATGAGTGCAAATTATGAGGAAAATCATTATTATGAAGTAACCGAGGCTTTAGAGAAGTGATGGGCAATCTTTTGAGCTTGGTGTGTCAAAATTTGCCAAAAAAATAGCATAACTCAAGTGGTGTGTCACTTCGAGAAAAACGGCCTACCCGGAAGTCCCAAAACTAGATGCTCTATGCTGGAGTTCTGTTGTTTTGGCCTACAGACCTCCGGCACAGAGTGTCTACACTACAGCAAATGTTTTATCCTCGGCTACTGCACCTGGCCATGCAGGAGCCGAGGATGAAACATCCTTCTCGGCATGCAGCCCCATACTTCTTTGGTGTGCGTGTCATCAAAAATGGCTACGTGTGTCAGTGCTGACATGCATGTCATAGGTTTGCCATCACAGCTTTAGAGACTAATGTGCCTAAGATCACTGAACGAGTAAGCAATATCTTCTCTTCCACCTTTATTCTGTCCATTTTCTCTTTCTTTGTTTCCCTTTCACTACTATACTTCTTAAGAAAGTCTTTCTTTGTCCTTCTCTACACTGTGAAGAACACTGCAGCTTCTTGGAGAGCCCACTATGCTTAAAGGCCTCTCTCCAAGGTCTCTTGTCTCCAGCTGAGTCTCTGTAGTGCTTAACACAGAATGTTTCTTTTTGAGATCTCTCTTAACCTTCATAATATGACCTCTTCTTTTTTTCTGCTTTTCTTTCTGGTCTTTTTTGCTAACTCTTTTCTTATCCCTTAAATGTAAGATTTCCTATACTTCCACTTACACAAAGGTTTCTGTTCCTGTTTGTATGGTGTTGAGCAGATAAGTTATTTTATGCTCACTATTATTATTAAAGATAGCTGCTGTTCTCACGTGTTGATATTCTCATGTGTTGATATTCTCACGTGATACAGCTAATTGCCTTTTATGCTTGGGAAGGGGCTGGGTTATGCTAATGTGTGTTGGGGGAAGGCTTTAATGTCGAAAAGTTTTAAAAGGAGGAGCTAGGAGGCCATTTTGGAGAGGTCACGTGATTGGAAGGTGAGGAAGCAGCCAAAATGAAGGTGAACAGAGGTGGGAACCTTTGACTCTAAGGAAAAAGAATGGAAAGAATGGGTTTTGGTGCCCATGTGTTTGTTTTTTGCTCATTGGCCAGTATGAGTCTAGAATAAAGGGAAATGGCCCACTAGTTCTTGGCTCTGTTGATTCATTATGATCAGATTAAAGGTGAACCTGCATTGGCAGGCAGCTGTGATGGTGGCTGCAGCTACTGGCTTTACATATGGCCAGCAGTTGCGGCCGTCGTGACCATTCACATCCAGGTTCTCATTGAATTCGGGCAGAAGGTAAAGAAACAGTGGAGCCAAAAAATGGTGGGCCATTCTTATTAAAGTCTTGCATCAGCCAATAGCAAACACACAGGGAAATCACTTCCCTCTTTATTCATTCTGAGCTCACAAAGCCCTGACACATTATCCGCTTCCACAACCAGAAGAATCTTCTCCAGTTCCTCCTAGAATCTTCTCCGGTTCCTACTAGTCTCAGCGGAGCTCACAAAAGCTCCTCAGCTCTGGTTCCCCATCTGCACACCTTCTCTTTCTCTGCACAAACTGGCTTCTTTTTCAGCACTCTGCATTCTCTCTGCTCTCCCTGCAAAACATGGCTTCTCTCTTCTTCTCTTTCTTTTCAAAACTTTCTGGCACTGAAAACCTCTCCTCCAGCAAACATTAGTAAAACAATGGCCCTTCCAAAGCAGGAAGGTAATTTGCAATTTCACAGACCCACATATAGTTGGCGCTGCCCAGCGCCCAATGCAAACTATAAGTGAGCAAACATAAAAATCATATTTTACAAACATTTGGCCAACACTGGTCCACACTCAGCTGAAATAATCTCATTTATTCTCACACCATCAACTCTTAAACTTTCACTGATGAAGAGCAAATCCACATGGCTAATTCTGGCCTCCTCCACTCGTAACTCAGTTCCAGCTTCCTGCTAAAATTTCCATATACTTGTTCTTCAAGAATCTCAAACACACCTGCCCACATCATACTCATCACCAGCCCCTGCCAATGAGCTGAGTTTCCTACCCTGAGCCACTGGCACAACTTTCTCTTATCTTTCACTCCCATCTTCCCCAGTGCAGAGCTGCAGAGCTGATACACCAACATCCGAAAATTGTGGAGGCTCTGTGGCAGATGCAAACCTGAACTGGGAGTGAAACTTAGGTTCTAACCTTACCTAGCCACTAGGGACGGTGTAACTTAGTGGAGCTGGGACAGAGATTTCTGGGACCCTACCTCATGATAATTTCTAGTGAGACAGGCTAGCAAGCCAGGACAAGTGGAATAGAGAAACTGAGACAGATAAACAGCCAAGCAATTTACAGCCAAGTTGTAAATCGCAAAATTCTATCTTCTATAACTAAGGACACTAAAGAGTAAACAAAGGGTATATGGCGAAAAAATGGTAACGGATAGAGACTTGACTTGGAGTAGTTAACACACAATACAGTGTAAAATGATCTGTTGTAGAATCATGCACCAGAAACCTGTATAATTTTGTTCACCAGTTGTCACCCCACTAAATTCAATTTAAACTAAAGAAAAAAAGTAAATGGCTTACACTTCTCCACACCAACCAGAGAGAAATAGCTTAAATTACCCTACTCAAGAAGATAGCAAAAATCCAATTAATGCCATTTGTGCCAACCACATGCAAGGACTGATGAAGTAATTGGAATAAATGTCAGTTGATACATCAGTATAAAGCTGATGAATATTCTATTGGGATCCTCCCCTAACACTCAGTTTTCCTCCCTCTCTCCCTTCCTTCTTTCCCACCTTCCCTCCCTCCCTTCCTTCTTTCCTACCTTCCCTCCCTCCCTTCCTTCTTTCCCACCTTCCCTCCCTCCCTTCCTTCTTTCCCACCTTCCCTCCCTCCCTTCCTTCTTTCCCACCTTACCTCCCTCCCTTCCTTCTTTCCCACCTTTCCTCCTTCCTTCCTTCCTTCCTTCCTTCCTTCCTTCCTTCCTTCCTTTACCTCCCCTCCCCTCCCCTCCCCTCCCCTCCCCTCCCTTCCCCTTCCCCTTCCCCTTCCTTCCTTCCTTCCTTCCTTCCTTCCTTCCTTTCTTTCTTTCTTTCTTTCTTTCTTTCTTTCTTTCTTTCTTTCTTTCATTTTAAATGGATTTTATTGGGGTAACCAACAGCTAGTTGGTTAATAACATTATATAGGTTTCAGGTGTACCATTCCATAATATATCACCTGTGCTCCCAGCCTTTAAAACCCTTAAGACAAGGAGCAAGATGGCGACGGAGTAGGCGAACGTACCAACTTCCAACTCCCAGAACCAAAGTGGATTACAACTCAATTTTAAGAACCATCACCTGGACAAACCAACTTTGAACAAAACTAAGTGGACTCTTCAACCAAGGAACACAGAAGAAGCCACATTGAGACTGGTAGGAATAGCGAAAACGCTAAGAGGGCTGCCCAGCTCCCCGGAGCAAACGGCAGCCCGGAGAGACCCGCGGGGCGGGAGGAAAGTTTGGCGGAGAGGGAGGGACCTGGGTCCCAGGAACCAAGCCCCAGCCTGCAGTCCCAGAGCCTAGAAGAGGCGTTTGGACAGTTTTGAGCTGTGAAACAAGTGAGGGAGCTCCCAGGCCTACAGTGTGGAGTATTAGGTCCCTTCCTACTCTGCTGAGGGCTGCTTAAGGTTTTGGGGCGGCAGGACGCTGAAAGGCAGTTCTGTTGGCGTGGGCAGAGGCCAAGCCGGTGGGAGATCGGTCTAGCCCAGAGGGTCGAAGGGGAAGCGCGAGAGCGGTCCGGAAGCTGCGGGCCCGCCTTTAATACCACTTACGGGGACAAAGCGGGAGGCCAGGAACAGGCAGGCCTTGCGCAAGCCGGCCCTGACCGAGGGGACCGGGCTAGGACCAGGGACGGGCAGGGGCTTGCGGCTGAGCTGACGCTACCAGTCCCCCCGCCCCCCCGCCGGAGAAACCGCGGTTGGCCAGTATACGTGCGCGAGCGGGCTCCGAGCGCGGGAACGGGGTGGACCCCGAGATGGGTGGAGGCTCGCAGCTGAGCCCACGCTATTATCCCCATCCGGCCGGAGAAAACGCGGATAGAATTCATACGTGCACGAGCGGGCTCCGAACGCGGGGGCGGGGTAGAGTCCGGGACTAGCGGAAGTACGCAGCTAAGCGGAAGCCAGCAAACACGCCCGCCCCAATAAACCTTGGTTTCCGACCCTGCGCAAAGGGCCCTGGCCTCGAGGGCGGGGCTAAAGCTCCGGACGGGCAAAGGCTTACAGCTGAGAGCACGTCAAAAGCCCCGCCTAACCCGCGGAACTGTAGCGAGCAGGCTCCAAATGCTGGTTCTGGGCAGAAGTCCGGAAATAGGCTGGGTCCGCAGCTGAGGAAAGGTGCTCACCTCTACCCTTGGTGCTAATCTTGTGGCTTCAGTCACAGCCACTCCCACGGAGGAGAGGCAGATATCACAGCAAAAGCCACAGTGGGCCGCCGCTGGCAACGCTCATACCCAACCACCCTAGGCACCGGCAGAGGGGGTGGGGGGCCTGCAGATAGACCACACCTAGAGAACACAAAGGCAACACCTACTGGACTCCAGTGGCCACAACTTGCCTAAACACAGAAAAAATGGTCAGGCAGAGGAATGCAAACCAAATGAATCAAGAGAAATCCCCAGAGAAGGACCTGAATGAAGCAGATATAACCAAATTACCAGAAGCAGAATTTAGAATAATGATAGTTAGGATGTTCAAAGAAATTAGAGCAACAATGGATAGTCATTATGAACACCTAAATAAAGAGATAACAAGTACAAAAAATGAAATTGAAATAATAAAAAAGAATCAGACAGAAATGACAAATACAGTATCAGAACTGAAGACCACAATGGAAGGAATTAAAAGCAGGATGGATGACGCTGAGGATCGAATAAGCGAGTTAGAGGACACAATAAACAAAGGCACAGAAACAGAGAAGAAAAAGGAAAAGAGACTTAAAAAATGTGAGGAAACTCTAAGGGAGCTTTGTGACAACATGAAGAGAAACAACATTCGCATCATAGGGGTGCCTGAAGAAGAGGAGAGAGGACAGGAAATGGAAACTTTGTTCAATCAAATCATAGCAGAAAACTTTCCTAAATTAAGGCTGGGAAACACTCCACACATTCAAGAAGCACACAGAACTCCATTAAAAAGAAACCCAAAAAGATCTACACCAAGACACATCATAGGTAAAATACCAAAGCTAATGGATAAAGAAAAAATTTTAAAAGCTGCTAGAGAAAAAAAGGCTATCACCTACAAAGGAGCCCCCATAAGGATGACATCGGACTTCTCAACAGAAACACTTGAGGCCAGAAGGGAATGGCAAGAAATAATCAAAGTAATGCAGAACAAGAACCTACAACCAAGACTACTTTATCCAGCAAGGCTAACGTTTAAAATTGAAGGAGAAATAAAGAGCTTCCCAGAAAAAGAAAGCCTCAAGGAATTCATAAAAACCAAACCAATTCTGCAAGAGATACTAAGGGGCCTCTTGTGAACAGTTTAAAGGGAGGAATGAATAGAGCAAAAGAAGAATACAGCTTTAAAGAATAAAATGGCAATAAACAACTACATATCAATAATAACCTTAAATGTAAATGGATTAACTGATCCAATCAAAAGACATAGGGTAGCTGCATGGATAAAGAAACAGGACCCATACATATGCTGTCTACAAGAGACACACCTTAAAACAAAAGATGCTCATAGACTGAAGGTAAAAGGATGGAAAAAAATATTTCATGCAAATGGAAATGAAAAAAAAGCAGGGGTAGCAATACTTATATCAGACAAAATGGACTTTAAAACAAAGGCTGTAGTAAGAGATAAAGGAGGACACTACATAATGATAAAGGGAACAATTAAACAGGAAGATATAACTATTGAAAATATCTATGCACCAAATATAGGAGCCCCGACATACATAAAGCAGACTTTGATGGATATAAAGGGTGAGATTAACAGCAATACTATCATAGTAGGGGATTTCAATACCCCTCTAACAACACTGGATAGATCCTCAAGAAAGAAAATTAATAAAGAGACAGCAGACTTAAAGGAGACACTAGATCAACTTGATTTAATAGATATCTTCAGAACTTTTCACCCTAAAGCAGTAGAATATACATTCTTCTCAAGCGCTCATGGTACGTTTTCTAGGATAGACCACATGTTAGGACACAAAAATGGTCTCAATAAATTTAAGAAGATTGAAATCATATCAAGCATTTTCTCTGATCACAATGCCATGAAACTAGAAATTAACCACAAAAGAAAAAATGAAAAATACTCAAACACTTGGAAACTAAATAGCATGTTATTAAATAATGAATGGATTAACAATGAGATCAAAGAAGAAATAAAAAAGTTTCTAGAAACAAATGATAATGAGCATACATCAACTCAAAATTTATGGGACACAGCAAAAGCAGTTCTGAGAGGGAAGTTTATTGCACTACAGGCATATCATAAGAAGCTAGAAAAAGCTCAAATAAGCAACCTGACCCTGCATCTAAAAGAACTAGAAAAACAACAACAAATAAAACCCAAGACAAGTAGAAGGAAGGAAATAATAAAGGTCAGAGCAGAAATAAATGACATAGAGGCTAAGGAAACAATACAGAGGATCAATGAAACAAGAAGCTGGTTCTTTGAAAAGGTAAACAAGATTGATGAACCTTATCTAGACTCACCAAGAAAAAAAGAGAGAGGACTCAAATAAATAAAATTAGAAAGGATAGTGGAGAAATAACAACTGACACAACAGAAATACAAAGCATTGTAAGAAAATACTATGAAGAACTATATGCCAAAAAATTAGACAATCTTGGTGAAATGGACAAATTTCTTGAATCATATAACCTTCCAAAAATCAATCTGGAAGAATCAGAACACCTAAACAGACCAATTACAGCAAATGAGATAGAAACAGTTATCAAAAAACTCCCAAAAAAGAAAAGTCCTGGGCCTGATGGCTTCACAAGTGAATTCTATCAAAAATTCAAAGAAGAACTAACTCCTATTCTCCTCAAGCTATTTCAAAACATTCAAGAGGAAGGAAGACTTCCAAACTCCTTTTATGAGGCGAGCATAATTCTAATCCCAAAACCGGGCAAAGACAACACAAAGAAAGAAAATTATAGGCCTATATCCCTGATGAATTTAGACGCTAAAATTCTCAATAAAATATTAGCCATCCGGATCCAGCAATATATGAAAAAAATCATACACCATGATCAAGTGGGATTTATTCTGGAGAGGCAAGGCTGGTTCAATATTCGCAAATCAATCAATGTGATTCACCACATAAACAAAAGGAAGGACAAAAATCACATGATAATTTCAATAGATGCAGAAAAGGCATTTGATAAAATCCAGCACCCATTCATGCTCAAAACTCTCAGTAAAGTGGGAATACAGGGATCATTCCTTAACATGATAAAGGCCATCTACGATAAACCGACAGCAAACATCATACTAAATGGACAAAGATTAAAAGCAATCCCCTTAAGATCAGGAACCAGGCAGGGTTGCCCACTTTCACCACTCTTATTCAACATAGTTCTGGAAGTCCTAGCTACAGCAATCAGACAAGAAGAAGAAATAAAAGGCATACAAATTGGAAAAGAAGAAGTAAAACTATCATTATTTGCAGATGATATGATATTGTATATTGAAAACCCTAAAGTCTCAGTCAAAAAACTACTGGACCTTATAAATGATTTCAGCAAGGTGGCAGGATATAAAATTAATACTCAGAAATCAGAGGCATTTCTATACACCAACAATGAAATATCAGCAAAAGAAATTAAGGAAACAATCCCCTTCACTATTGCAGCCAAAAAAATAAAGTACCTAGGAGTAAATTTAACCAAGGAGGTTAAGGACTTGTACTCGGAAAATTATAGAACATTGATAAAAGAAATCAAGGAAGATACAACCAGGTGGAAGCATATACCGTGCTCATGGCTAGGAAGAATAAACATCATTAAAATGTCTATATTACCCAAAGCAATTTATAAATTCAATGCTATACCAATTAAAATACCAATGACATACTTCAAAGATATAGAACACATATTCCAAAAATTTATATGGAACCAAAAAAGAACACGAATAGCCTCAGCAATTTTAAAAAGAAAAAATAAAGCAGGAGGTATCACGCTTCCTGATATCAAGGTTTACTATAAGGCCATTATACTCAAGACAGCCTGGTACTGGCATAAGAACAGGCACATAGATCAATGGAACAGAACAGAGAACCCAGAAATAAACCCACAGCTTTATGGACAACTGATATTTGACAAAGGAGGAAAGAACATACAATGGAGTAAAGACAGCCTCTTTAACAAATGGTGTTGGGAAAATTGGACATCTACCTGCAAAAAAATGAAACTAGACCATCAACTTACACCATTCACAAAAACAAACTCAAAATGGATAAAAGACTTAAATGTAAGCCGTGAAACCATAAGCATCTTAGAAGAAAACATAGGCAGCAAGCTCTCCGACATCTGTAGCAGCAGTATATTTGACGATTTATCTCCACGGACAACTGAAATAAAAGGCAAGATAAACAAATGGGACTATATCAAACTAAAAAGTTTTTGCACAGCTAAAGACAATAGGAACAGAATAAAAAGACAAACCACACAATGGGAGAACATATTCGACAGCACATCTGATAAGGGGTTAATAACTAAAATTTATAAAGAACTTATAAAACTTAACACCAGGAAGACAAACAACCCAATCAAAAAATGGGCAAAAGAAATGAATAGAAATTTCTCCAAAGAGGACATACAGATGGCCAATAGGCATATGAAAAAATGCTCAACATCACTAATCATTAGAGAAATGCAAATTAAAACCACAATGAGATATCACCTCACACCAGTCAGAATGGCACTTATCAGCAAAACAACACAGAATAAGTGCTGGCGAGGATGTGGAGAAAAGGGAACCCTTCTGCACTGCTGGTGGGAATGCAGACTGGTGCAGCCACTGTGGAAAACAGTTTGGAGATTCCTCAGAAAATTAAAAATCGAACTGCCTTTTGACCCAGCTATCCCACTTTTAGGAATATACCCTAAGAACACCATAGCACTGTTCGAAAAGAAGAAATGCGCCCCCATGTTCGTGGCAGCATTGTTCACAATAGCGAAGATCTGGAACCAGCCCAAGTGTCCGTCAGAAGACGAGTGGATTAAAAAGCTATGGTACATATATACTATGGAATACTACTCAGCCATAAGAAACGATGACATCGGATCATTTATAACAAAATGGATGTACCTTGATAACATTATACGGAGTGAAATAAGTAAATCAGAAAAAAAGAAAAACTGAGAACAGCACTATTACATACATAGGTGGGACATGAAAGTGAGGGTATGAGACATGGACAAGAGAGTGGTGGTTATGGGATTGGGGGAGGGAGGGAAGAGTGGGATAGGGAGGAGGGGAGGGACACAGGGAAAACCAGATTGAAGGTGACAGAGGACAATTTGACTTTTGGTGATGGGTATGCAACACAATTGAATGATAAGATAACCTGGAGATGTTTTCATTGTACATATGTACCCTGATTTATTGGTGTCACCCCATTAGAATTAATAATAATAAAATATATATTAAAAAAAAACCCCTTAAGACAAATTACCCACTGCACGCTCCCCTTCCTGGGAGCACACCTGCGCCTTCCCCTTCCCCCTCTTCTTCTCCAACAGGTGTGTTTCCCCATGTATAAGACTCTCCCATGTATAAGGTGCACCTTAATTTTGGGGCCTGAAATTTGAAAAAATGTATTATTACATAAAGTTATTGAAATCAAGTTTTATTCATCATAAAATTCATACAACTCCTCATCACTGTCAAAACTCCATCCATTAGCTTGTCCTCATCTGCGTTTGATGACGAATCACTGTCTTCATATATTGCCTCGTCCTCAGTTCCATGTATGGCATTTGAAATGCCACAACCACTCTATCAGACGCACCCAGTTTTTAGACCCCAAGTTTTTTGAAAAAAGGTGCATCTTATATACGGGGAAATAAAGTATCTCCTAAATTCTAAGGGATCTCATGAGACTTGCAACCTGAAGAACTATGGGCTAACTCATTCTGAGCTAACCCCCTGAACCTGTTTCCAAGACCCCCCTTTCTCTGACTTTCCAGTGAGCTGACAGCAGCCCCGACTTGGCTCAGTTCTTTCATAGTAACTTTTATTTCTCAGTGATCCAAAACAGTCCCACCTAGACTCTCTCCTGTTGCTTCTTCTGTCCTAAACCTTTCCTTGTTTCACTGTCCCCAGTTTTAATAAATGTGCTCTCAAAACCGTCCCTGGGAATTGTACTGTGAAATCTTTCCTGCATAAAGGTTGGCCTGAGGCAGACCCACTCTGGGCAGGCTCCTTTCCAGTAACACTAGAACTGGATAAAATGCTTGCAGCACTCATCACCTTCATCCCCTGCTTTACTAGTCTCACCAACATTGCCCTAGCTCTATCACTGCTTTCTGCCAGGCTATTTATATTTATTTTTAATTTATTGTGTTGACATGTTTTCTAATGTCCCTCTCAACATAAATCCTCTAAACGCCACATCATGCCCTGCATGCCTCATGTAAAGTCTCTTTCTATTTCTATGCCCATTTTCCTCCTTTGTCACCCCTCCTCCTACCTCCACCCCACCCCTTCCCCTGGCTATTGTTAGCCTGTTGTCTATATATTTGTGTTATGTATATATGATTTTGGCTAATCTCTTCACCTTCTTTGATACCATCCCCTCTTTCACCTTCCTTCTGACAGCTGTCCATCTGTTCCCTGTGACTCTGCCTCTGTTTTCATTTTGTTCCTCAGTTTATTGTGCTCATTAGATTCCACATATAAGTGAGATCATATGGTGTTTGTCTTTCTCTGCCCGCCAGGCTATTTTAAGTGACCTCCTAACTGGCCTTCGTTTCTCTCTCTCCCTTCTTTCCTTCCTTCAGATGGTCCTTCACACAGCCAGAAAATCTCATTCACGAAACACATTTTTGAAGATATTTCACTTGCTTTAAAAACTTTCAAAAGATTCCTGTTGGCTATAGGATAAAATTCAAACTTCTTACTGTTGCACTCACAACCCTCTGCAATGTAGTCATGACATAACATGAAACTTCGCTTTTTCTAAATCAGTGGTTCTTAACCTGGGTTCTATAGAACCCTAGGGGTTCGATGAGTCGGTCTCAGGGGTTCAGAGAAGAAGCCTCTGCCGCGGAGGCCAGAATAAAGTAATACCGTAATTTGTTGTGAGTTCATGCACTTTGTTGGTTTTGTTCTTTGAGCAAGGTGATGTTCATACATGGCTCATTTTGTGCACCAGTAAAAAAACATATACCTATGTCTTGAATTTGGAAAAATAAATCATATTTTATTTATCACTAAAGAAGGGTTCGGTGAATGCGCATATGAAACTGGTGGGTTCGGTACCTCAAAAAAGGTTAAGAACCACTGGTCTAAATTGAATGACATGTGTGGTTGAGATAATCACTTGGGGGAAAAAATCTCTTATTCTTTATAGTAATAATAACAGTGAATCAAACACTTAGGTATTAAATAACAAACTATAAGTTTTAGAAAATAGTGTAATAAACTTATTTATAATCTTGGAGGATGGGAGTTCTTTTGAAGCAGGTCACAAAGCCCAAAAGTTCTAAAAGAAAACATTGATTATATTTTAGCACATAATATTTGAAAATTTACATATGAAAAAGAAATGCCATTAACAAAGTCTAAAGATAAATAGTAGTGGGGAAAATTTTTTTAACACATATCACAGGCAAGAGTGTTATCTCTTACATATAATTCATATAAATCATAATTTATAGAAATTAACCACAAATATGTTTTTAAGAAGATGTTCAATCTCACTAAATAATAAAAAAAATTAGAAACCATAAGATATTGTTCAATCTTTAGACAGACAAACATTTTAAAGGTGATATCCACTGCTACTAAGGCTATAGTGTAAAAAGTGTGAACCTGAATTGTTATAAATTAGTACAAACCACTGGAATTTAATTGGGTAGTATCTATTAAAATAGAAAGTGCATGTATACTTTGACCCAGCAATTCCAGATACCAAAAAACTTAGAGATTTATCAAGAATTAACATACACACATGCAGAGTTATCATTTGTAACATTGGTGATATTAGAAAGAAAAAGATAAAAATGGAAAAACTAGAAACAGCCAAAGTGTTAATCAATAAAAGATTAGTTATGATATATTTATCTGATCAAATACTATTTATAATACTTTCTATAAAAGAATAATTCTGACATGTCAAGTGCTCATGCAGTAGTGTTAATTGGAAAATGAGAAAAGGCAGCTTACAAAATATTTGCAGTGTGATTTTACTTTTTATAAAAAATAGATATGCATAGTATATCTACATTAAAAAAATGTCATCTGCCTGACCAGGCGGTGGCGCAGTGGATGGAGCATCGGACTGGGATGCAGAGGACCCAGGTTCGGGACCCCGAGCTCGCCAGCTTGAGCGCGGGCTCATCTGGCTTGAGCAACAGCTCGCCAGCTTGGACCCAGGGTCACTGGCTCCAGCAAGGGGTTGCAGGGTCTGCTGAAGGCCTTTGGTCAAGGCACATGTGAGAAAGCAATCAATGAACAACTAAGGTGTTGCAACAGCAACAAAGGATTGATGATTGATGCTTCTCACCTCTCTCCATTCCTGCCTGTCTGTCCCTATCTATCCCTCTCTCTGACTTTCTCTCTGACCCTGTTAAAAAAAAAAAAAAAAGTCATCTATAACATATATACTTTCTTGTCATTTACACATTTCCTAAGTACATATATATCATTTTTATAAACAGAAAAAAACTAAAAGTTTTTAACTTTGTAGGAAAAAAGAAAAGCAAATAAATCAGCTTTTATTGAGCAATAAACACAAACTAGAGTCCATGTTTTAAGATTTGATAAAATGTAATGATTAACTGAGAATGAATCACTGAAAGTATTACAACTAAAATAAGGTAAAGCTCTGTTTAAGATTTGGCTGTAGGAACTCATTCTATCCTACTCAATTGGCTCTATTTGCATTGCCTCATTCATCAAATGTTGTTACCCAATGTTGCTTAATCAAAGTGTGTGTGTATATAAGTATAGTTGAAATATAAGTGCACCAGCTACTACCAAGTGGTAACAACAGGATACTTCATCAGTTGAAACCAGCCTTTCATGTTTATATCGTAGGTGAGTATCATAACCAGTGTGTAAGAATATTTGCCATATATTATTGGAAAAGCAGCACAAAAGAACCAACGATGTTTATATTGCCATATAGTCTGAAATATTTTTATTTAAAAGTAGGAGAGAAAAGTAAACTTCAAATCTGGAGAAAGAGTAAAAAGGAGTAATCATATTTTTTAAAGTAAATGGTTTGTAGGTTGTTTAAAGAGAATGCTTTGTTTTTATTTTTATTATTTTTTTAATTTTTTTATTTTTTAAAAGATTTTTTTTATTGATTTTGGAGAGAGAAAGAAAGGAAGAGGGGAGGGGCGGGTAGTGCTTCCCATGTGTTTTCCCTTGACCAGGAAAGCCTGAGATTTTGAACCAGCTACCTCAGAACTCCAGGCCAATGCTTTATCCACTGCACCACTATAGGTCAAGCAGAAATACTTTGTTTTTTAGAGTAGGGTTTGGAAATTTTTCCTTACAATGCTTTTGACTTGTGATTCAGAATTCACTTATCATGTGATTCTTAAAAAACAGCCAACTTTCTCTGTGTCAATGACTCCATTGTAATGTGGTATTTCAGTTTCTTATCTACCCTGCTTAACCTTTCAAGTTAATGATTTAGTGCAAAGTTCCTCTAAGTGTGTTCTCTTGAAGTAGTCCATGGGGGTATTAATAGAGGATGTGGGGGAGTTTAAAAGATCAAATAATTACTGAAAATACTTAAACAAAGGTACCTATGCTTCTTCAATGAATGACTGTCAACACCTTTACTATACTAATATAAATTCCAACTTCCCAAGAGATTGAATATAGATTGAAACATTTCCCAGATTTATTTGAAAATGTGATTTTTAAAAAATGTCCATCAGGATAATTTTTTTCTAGGTGTTGGGCAGATAAAATATATTATGCTCACTTTGTTAAAGATGGCGCTGCCCACATGAAAGTTCGTTGATATTAATGTGTGTTCTGGAACAGGCTGTGGGCAGGCTGGGTCGTTATAGCCTAAGGCTTAGTTTAAGAGTAAGCTCTTCCCCACACCCTTGACTGATTGGATGATGTAGGGTGGTGCACTCTCCTGAGGAATCCTATTATGCCTCAGATGGGTGGCTTTGTATCAGAGACTTTCTTGTTTGTATAATTGGATTAAAGGTTTTGAATCTATGCTATAAAGTGGGCAGACCAGTAGCTAGTTCACTCTCTCTTGGTTCCTGAGTTCCTGAGGTTGGTATTAGAGAGGAGAGCAGATTAAGGCCATGTGGAGGAGAAGTAGCCAAGATGGCAGAGTGCTGAGAAAGAATCCAGTTTGTTAAAAGTTTGTGCTGGAGGAGATGGGAAAGAGAGGTAAATAAGTCTGGTGAGCTAGAAACCTTTGATTCTAGGAAACTCGGATAAGTCAGTAGCTTTGTGAGCACTGAATGTGTGGGTTTTGGAGCCCAGTGTGTGTTTTTGCTTGCCCGCTGGGTGCAAGCTAGAATTAAAGCTGATGGCTCACCAGTTTTTGGCTCCTGTGTTTCATGACCGTCTGTTCGAATCAAATGCGAACCTGCACGGGTCAGGCTGCTGTGATGGTGACCTCGGCTACTGGCTTTACACTAGGACACAAGGATCCTTGGATAAAATAAAAATCTAGGCCCTGGTTGGTTGGATCAGCAGTAGAGCATCAGCCCAGCATGTGGAAGTACCAGGTTCGATTCCCAGCCAGGACACACAGGAGAAGTGCCCATCTGCTTCTCCATCCTTCCCCTTCTCCTTTCTTTCTACATCTCTCTTCCCCTTCTGCAGCCAAGGCTTCATTGGAGCAAAGTTCGCCTGGGCACTGAGGATGGCTCCATGGTCTTTTCCTCAGGCGCTAGAATGGCTCCGGTTGCAATGGAGCAACGCCCTAGATGAACAGAGCATCACCCCCTGGTGGACATGCTGGGATCCCGGTTTGGCACATGCAGGAATCTATCTGTCTGATGTCCCGACCCACCCCCCTGTTTCTCACTTCGGAAAAGTACAAAAAAATACAAAAAAAAAAAAATCTAGCAATGCAATTTTCATGTTATCAGTAAAGTATTACCTGAATACCTATGATGTACAGGGTACTATTTGACTTATTTTCTGTACAATTTAAAATTCAATTACCATAAGATTACTGACCCGTATTATTTCACATTATGATTTAAAATTAACTACCATGTTCAGAAATTTATTGTTTCAAAGAAGTTTGTCAACTAGTTAAGCATTCGAAGTTAAATTCTCAGTTCTGATTATTTTCTTCCCACATTTGGATGGGGAGAAGAAGAGACAAGGTGAGGGGGCTCTGGTATAACAGATCGATATTAGGAGACTAGATTCTGGTCCCAGGTCGACTTTTGTGATCCTGAGCAAGGCACTTAATCTTTCACTCTTACTTATCCCACTCATCTATAAACTTGGGAGTTCAGTAAAATTATGTCTCTAAGTGTTCTTGATCAGTGATGGTGAGAGAATCAGAGAAAGAATATAAGGATTGATGTGAGACCCTCAAGCTCTGTGAAGACAATATTTGTTCCCAGAGGCAGATGAGGGAGTCCTCAACTCCCTACCATTGAAGGATTTTTTCATGAGACTGGCTGTAGATAGGATGGCTAGATGGAATATTCCTGTTTCATCTAGACAAGAAAATTTCAGCCAATTTGGGGTTGTCCAAGTACAAAAATAAAGGGGCACAAAGTTTATCTTCCAATAAGTCTTTTGATCCAAGAACTCAATGTTACTTCCTTACCCTGCTAGAAGAGCTGGGCAATAAAAAGATTTAAATGGTAACCACTCCTTGGATAATTTAGATTTTACTTTGTTTAATCTAGAAAAGAAAGAAGTCGATGTTTAAAAAATAAATAAATAAAATAAGGAATAACAACTAATAGAATTTAGTAGTGTTAGAGAGATTTTAAGACTAGGGAAGAAGTTCTGCTTCCCGCACAAACCACAGCATCAGCCCCTTACCTTAATAGTGAAGCCAGGTTGCAGCACACTACTGAAAGAAGATGGAGCTTTCTGAAATTTATGACAGAGAACTCCATACTCTTTCAGTAGGATAGATACTACAATCTAGCTTGATAATTGAGGTATAACATCCATTGATGATCCTTGCCTGAATTAAATATTAACTAGGGGGCCGTAAGATGGTGATTTTTCTAACTTTATCATTCCTTCTGTAATAAATAAATTCCTCATTCATTCTTTCTTCAGACAAGCTATGGACTTGTGGGTTTCTTTTTTCATCAAATGCTTTATAGTCAATTACCATCATTATACTTTTTGATGCTCAAATTGTGCCAAATTTGACCAACAGGAGACTCTTCATGTGTCCTTTTGATACAACCTCACTAGTATTTGAATGACACACTGTTTTCTGGCACAACAGGATATTTCATGTTCACTTCCTAGCTCATATTTAGAGTGCCAGTTTCTTTTAGTGAAGTTCAAGTGTAACATCACAGGAATTTCCTCTTGTTTTCTTTTATTTAATATTTGCATATCCTTTCCTCTACAGTAAAAATCTTATAATATTAATATATACTTATTTGCTATATCCCATAGTATACCAAACAGTCTCAGAATTCCAATACCAATATTACTATTAACAACAAAACCACTAAGTAAAGTTTAAGATTTATTTACAGTTCTCCTTGTCCTGTGACTATATTCTAACATAGATATATATTCAGAATATTATGTTCAGATTTTACTGAAATAATTATTTTCTCTTGGCATTTATGTTATCAATTTCATATTGAGTTAGCCACAGTTGTTTCTGTTTGTTTTCAAGTTGAGACAATTGAACTAATACTATATTTTAATCCAACAGAAACCTGAAGAATAAAGCCTGAAATGAAGTACTCAACCACCAAAATTTCCCCAGCAAAGATGAACAACTCAGCAAAAAAAGCCCTTATAAAAATTCCCAGAGTGAGAAGTAAGGATTTAAGCATTTTTGATTGTTTTACACAGTATTTTTTTATCTCTTATCAACTCCTTATTATCCAATGTTCATACATACTACCTTACCAAAAGTTACAATGAATACAAGAACTGAAATTGAAAGGCATGGCTCAAAAGTATGTAATACATCAGCTTTTGGTTTTAAACAGACTGTACACCAACTTTTGCTTACTTGATGTATCACAAGGTAGGAATGGGTTAGATCATTTAAACCTGCTAAATGACAAACATAATTAAAGCCCTTCATATCAATCCCTTATTTCCACCCGCACCTCCTATCACCAAATCCCAAAAACTTTTTCCTGAATTAATTAACAGAATTTAAACTGATCCACTTTCATTCAACAAATATTTGTTAAGACCTTTGGTGTATCAAGTTTGTGATATTAACCTATAAGTTCTGATAAATGATAGAATACAAGTGAAGATATTTGAATAACCCAAGCCCCAAAGAAAGCAGAATTAAGCAAATGATGTTCAAGTCTATCCAGTTACAAACTCAAAGGGTTTGGAATAAGTTGAAGGGTAAAAAGAATCAGGTAGTAGCCATAGCTTTAAGATGAAAGAGCTATATACCTCTTTGATTCTTATATTATCTATTCTAGGCAATAATTATACAAATTTATACTCATGTTTTTCATACTAGAGCAGTGATACAAAAGAGTTAACAGAGTCCTGGTGAACTAGAGTAAAAACAGAAAATGAGGAATGATGGTAGGGACTGCATATCTTTGTCCTTTAAGGCTCTGGCCTACTCCTAGTGTTTTTTTGGTAACCAGAGATAACATCAATTTTACTGTGAGTTCTAAATGTCTAGGAAATCACAGCTAACTTAGTCTTTTTATCCAAGTCTTAGTCAAAATGCTCTGTGCAAAACGAATCAATGTAAGTGACTCTGTATCCCCAAATTCCCTCTTTAAAAAATGTATTATCTTTGTACTTCAGGAGATTTGGGGTCCTTAAGATACTAGAATAAGGAAGCAGGCTTGAGTTTACACCTGAGTTACTGGCATTGATGTAAAAATTTAAATATAACTTCTCCTTTAAGGGTGCACTAATTTATTTATAGCATTTAGAAAAACAGAGATAAAGACAACCCCCAAACCACTTATATGACTTTGGAATGCATCACATTATTTTTATTATTCCTTAGTAAATCTTCCTTTCAAATAATGTTGGCTCAGTTTAATACTAAAATTGTCATTATTAAACACTCCTGGCCAAAAACAGATAGCTGTGAAGTGTGTGAAAGTATGAGCCACTTCTCAAAACTCAAAGTACAAGAAATGTCACATATTTTTCTAGCAAGAAAACAAGAAAGCTCATTTAAATTCTTATTTCTCTTTTGGGCTAGCAAGATCTGAGAAAGTCCATAGCTCACAAAGCCACAAAACTCATTATCCAATCACTACAGGTATTCATATAGTCAGGTCCCCTATGAGTTCTGGTCACTGCCAAGCCATTTCATTTTTAGTGCCAACAGGGTACAGGAGGACTTCATGAGCTGGAGCAAAGCCCCTCCCAAAATACATTCCCTTCCAAGTTTCCAGGAAGCTACTCCCAATGTCAATTCATTCTTCTCTGCTACTTCCTCTTCCCCATTTTCATCAATTCTTTGATAGTCCAGCTTTCTCATGGGAGCCTTGAGACAGATCCACCCAGCAGAAGTATTTTGTTTTTGGGGGTTTTTTTTGGTTTAAAAATTGCTATTGTTGTGTTTTTGATTGAGGCAACAATTTAAAATTTGGGGGAATTACAAGATATTTTCATTTTAGAGAAGTCATATTATATTGGCGGTGGTATAAAGAGGGAGCAAGAGGAGAAACTAAAACTGATCAGAAGTCTACTATTTTCATCTAGGGGATGGATAATGAGGGCCTGACCTAAAATAACAGAAAGGAAAGGAAGAACTAAATTTCACATACATTCAGAAGGTGAAATTATGAAGATTTAATGACAGGTTGAATAAATTTAGGGATGGAGAAAGAGGGAAAATTGAATGATTCTCAACTTTCTGATTTAAGAATTGAGCAGACAATGGTAGATAATAGTACTGTTTTTCAAAACAGGGGTAGGAAAAAAGTTCTTTTTTTTCTTTCTTATTATGAGTCTGTTTGAATTTAGAGGAAGTGTATGTAATCCAGGTAGAGATCTCCAGAATTCTGGAGGGGCTACACAGAAGTAGAGATAGAGATGCTTTAACATAGCTGAAGTCAAAATGCCCTGGGGAGAAAGAGCAACAGATACAAATAATTTAATAGATACAAAGCTCAGGAGAGAACCCAAAGATAGAATGAATATTTGAGGAGTTATTAGCATATAAAAAATGACTAAAATTATTGGAGCAAGCAAGATTGCTCAGAAAGAAGGTCTAGAGTGAGAGGAAAAAGCAAAGGAGAAAATCCTGAGTAACATCAACATTTTAGAAGGAGGCGGAGGAAGAACTAACTGAGAGATGGAGATGGACCAACCAGAGAGAAAAGAGGACCTAAGGAGACTGGTGACATAACAATAAGGGAAGAAGGGTTCAAAGAAGGATGTGGTCCCCAAAGTCAAATGTCACAGATAGGTAAAAGGTAGTACGCAGTGAGAAGACACCTTGCGAACTCAGTGTTTGGGGGAGAAATGAAAGATAAAGTGATACACTTCTGTAGTACCTGTTAGTCATAGTTGGCCCTCCAAGTGGCCCCTTTTCATTTACTTACCACTTACTAACCAGAAATGCCTGAGAAATTCCATCATCCTGTTTCTGTGATGAAATTAGTTTGAGAAAATAGTTATTTCCATTAAAGCCATAGTAAGACACTGCCCTTAGTAAACGTGATGAAGACTTAGGAAGCAGCCATAGCCCTTATATAAGCTTGACCTGGTCCTTTAACCCCAGTGGAGCAGTCCCCATGACCATGTTAGCTTAGTGCTTTCCACTTGAGAACACAACCCTCATGCCACTCTTCCAGCTTCCCTGAACACCAAAGTATACCTTCTTTCAAATACTCCCAATGTAAAATATCTTTAATACTTCAATTTTAACCACCCCAATGAATTATAGCTAGAATTTGTCCCTTTAGATATTAGCCTATAAATCCACAGTACTTCTTCATTATCATGATGCTCACTTCTAACTGCACAAGATGCATATCCTGTCCCCACAGTGTTCTCTCTTAATATTAGACATGCTTCTCATGTCCCTGTGGGATGTCATGTCCTTATGGAATACTGATAAGAATATAAGGAATGAGCATGCTTTCAGTATCATCTTATGCCTTTTAGCTCTGAAGAGAGAATGTGATATAACAATAACAAATTGTTAAATTAATTGTCAGAAAACCAGTTCAATGCTAGTTCTGGCACAGCTTTGTAAATTACCTTTGTAACTCTAAAAAACCCTATATAAATGTGAAATACCATAGCTGATATTTTTGAATTGTGAAGCAATGTTAGGGAGTTCCAAGGTGGATGTAAGTATACATTAAGTGTTCTTGCCCTGTTCAGCTGAAGATACTTAAAAGTAGATTCCCATCTAAATTGAAGACAAGACATAAATGATTAAAAATAGTAGCTATAAAGCCAGTGACCCATGCAGGTTTGCATTAGATTCGGACAGATGGTAATGAAACAACGGAGCCAAGAACTAGTGGGCCATCATCTTTAATCCTGGCTTGCACCTGGCGGGCAAGTAAAAACACACACTGGGCTCCAAAACCCACTCATTCAGTGCTCACAAAGCTACTGACTTATCCAAGTTTCCTAGAATCAAAGGTTTCTAGCTTACCAGTCTTATTCACTTCTGTTCCCCATCTCCTTCTCTCTGTACAAACTGCACTAACTGGCTTCTTCCTTGAATGCTCCACCATCTTGGCTGCTTCTCCTCTCTTCCACATGGCCTTAATCTGCTCTCCACTCTAGTGCTAACCTCAGGAACTGAGAGAGCAAGCTCCCAGTCTGCCCCACTTTATAGTGTAGAAATCGAAACCTTTAATCCAATCTACAAACAAGGAAGTCTCTGATACAAAATCACTTATCTGAGGCATAATGGGAGGATTCCTCATGAGAGTGCACCACCCTACATCATCCAATCAGTCAAGGGTGTGGGGAAAAGCTTATTCTTAAAACTAAGCCTTAGGCTATAATGACCTGGCCTGCCCACAGCCTGTCCCCCAACACACATTAATATCAACAGACTTGCACATTGGCAGCGCCATCTTTAACAAAGTGAGCATAATATATTTTATCTGCCCAACAGTAGCTTACAAATGTTTATTCTACTTGACTTTAAAAAGCATACTAGGAAGGCATGTATATCATCTAGAAATAAAAATAGATCATATAAAGTATCCTAAAGTCACAAGTAATTATTTTCATTTTCTGAATTACCGTGAATAATTGAAATTTGGCTATATTGTACAAATTGCTTGCTAATTAATTTACTATAATGTTGAAAGTTGAGATCCTATGACTCAAGTGTTATAACTTTCTTCTTTTTATTTCATATTTTACTTTTTCTTTGGCTAATAAAATTAAATTCTAATAAAATTAGAATTACTGAACAATCAATTCTTTTTACTTCAACTGATTTGAGTTTGCAATTTGTTAGTCCCTAAAATTGCATTGCAGTAGTTTCCTAGATGAAGGTAGATGGAAAGAGTAGCTTTAATTATAGACACACTTGAGTCACAACTTCTCACCAGTCTTGTAACCTTGAAAAAGTGTGACTGCCAGATCCTCATCTGTAAAACGAGGAGGATAATACCTTCCTTGCTATGCTACTGTGAAGGATTGAATGAATAGTATGTAAAATTATTAGTGCAGTGGTTGGTTCACTGTAGACACTTAGTAAATGAGAACTATTTTAAAAATCAATAACCTTTATAAGCTACATTCATGCCTGTAAAATTATTAAACCTGTATTCTAGATAAGTAGGAAAGATTATAGAATTCATATGACCATAAGAGTTCCCCCTCAGTTAGGAAAGGATTGATGATATATATTGGATGTAGAGTCACACTCCTTTGTATGAATTCTGAATAACAAATTTTTGTCTAAAGACCCAAAGTCTTTCAGAACTCATTTGACAGCAAAATATGACCTGAACTCACTTGACAGTTATAGCTTGATCTAAACCACCACAGTACTTTATTCCACTTGATAAAAAATATCCTATGTTTCACTACAACATTTTTAATTTTTGAATTTGAGGTACTTCCCTAGTCCTTGCTCGGAGTGCTATATATGCCATCTCTGTTTTACATGACAATTCTAAAATCTAAAAGTTCTGAATCTTAAAACACAACTGGCTCCAAGATTTTTGATAAAATACTGTGGGTCTGCAGTTGCTTTCTTGGTCTGCTACACTCAGGGTTTGTAAAGGATAAAAATGGATGGAATGAAACAGAATCACAATTTTATTTTATTTGTTTAGAATCCCAACAGAAGACCAAAGAAGTTTGCCAGTTGTATATTACACAGCTACGCTCTGGCCTTATCATAGATAAGAAGACCTATTCCTTTAGGAAAGAAACCACCAAAAGTTCACTAAAAACAGGTAAAAGGGAAACTACATTTCCTGGTAATTCTTTCAATACAGTGATGACCATCGATTTGCCGTCAATTACATCTAGGTATATAATAATTTTCCCTCATCCAAATTTTCCCTCTGGTAAAGAGTTTAAGATGATAAACTATTTTTTACCCATTAAAAAAGTATATAAAGAGTTTTAAATATAATGGGAGGAATGGTTATGTTATGGTGTTAAGTGAAAACAGAGAATATAAAATATATATACAGGCATACCTCAAAGATATTGCAAGTTTGGTTCCGAGACCACCAAAAAAAGTGAATAGCACAATCAAGTAAGTCTTAATCTTTTGCTGGTAGAGGGTCTTGCCTTCAATTGTAAGAAATACACATCTATAAAACACAATAAAACAAAGTGAAATAAAATGAGGTATGCCTTTATATTTAAAATATCTTTAAGTACTTTTTTTTAAAGGAAGTAAACTAAAATGTTAACAGTGGTTGCCTCTGGATGTTGAGAGAAGAGTGATTAGTTTTCTTCCACCTGGACTTCACTAGGGGTTTAAGTGTGCCAGGAGGTATTGTTCCCTTCATATCATGGTGAGGCCAAAGCCCTGGAGCCAGTCACCACTGTCAGCAAGCAACCTTGACTGGGACTCTTTAACATGGAGGTAGAGGGTGGGGAGGGGGGCTGGGGAGAATGGGGACTGATAGTCTATTTCTAACCCCACCCCTGTCCTGCAGTTGGAAATAACAGAAAGTCACCTCTGCTACTCAATGACTATGGGCAGCACCAGGAACATCTTGAATCTACAAAGCACTTCATCTCTCATGAATCTCAAGTCAAGAAATGCATTTTAACAACTGATAGTTCAAGTATCCAAGGTGTGACTGGTTATAGGGGTGGTGTAAGGGTGGTGTAGGGGTCAGGAGAGAGGGAAGTAAGACAAAGGACCTTGGCAACTATTGCTCTAGGAAGCAGCTCCAAGTCTATGTTTTTGTGTATATTAGAAACTTCTGTCTATTAGCTTATGATGTACCCACTAGTGGTATCTAAAATAGGTACAGGATAGCTGCTTAATGCTTGCTATGGATTGGAATCCCATATACATTATTCCTGGGGAAAATACATTATCCTTTGTGGAAAAAACCCAACACATTATCCATTGGTGGTCTAACAACTGGTTCTCTGCCCTAATGACCATTTTAAGTATAAAAAATTGATATACCAAAAGGTAGTTTATCATTTCATGCATTTAATGCTTAAATAAAAACAATAAAAGAGGTACACAAAACTAGATTATGTTATAAAAGAGTTTTAAAATATTAACAAAAAAATATTAAATAATACCTGACCAAAAAACCCAGTAAAACGGTTATTTAAGATATTTCCATATTGCTTCTTGATTGGCATCCTCATTTGCAACTTTTTTCACCTGTGGACAGAATGAATATTACTACGGGCACTTAGAATACACCGTTGTGCAGATGAACATTAAACAAGAGTAAGGAATATAACTTTGTGATTTCCATATTGGGCAGCTGCCCAGGTGCCCACCGTAGAGAGAACCCTGATTACGAGTGCCATTTTAACAACTGGTTTGCCGAACTCAACAAAAATTAGGTATCAGTTCTGCCGAACTGGTGCAAACCAGCTGAATCCCACCACTGACATTATCCCCCCAATTTCAACATTTTGACAATGAAAGAAAGGGAGAAGCTATTATATTTTTCAAATATAATTTTCATTCAAACACTTAAAATGGTTGTTAAAATGGTTTTAAATTGCATTATCTACTTGAGCAAATAAGTCCAAGTTGATGCTGACTATCAAGAAGTAGAGATCATTAAGAAACTAGCTGGGGCCTGACCTGTGGTGGCGCAGTGGATAAAGTGTCGACCTGGGAACACTGAGGTCGCCAGTTCAAAACCCTGCACTGGTCTGGTCAAGGCACATATGGGAGTTGATGCTTCCAGCTCCTCCCCCTTTCTCTCTTTCTCTCTCTCTCCCTCTCTCTCTCTCTCTCTCTCTCTCACTCTGGGTCTCCTTTCTAAAATGAATAAAATAAAAAGAAAAATTAAAAAAAAAAAAAAAAGAAACTAGCTGGGAATTGCATGTTACCATTACAAGCATTATTTCATATATATATGTCTTAAGTTCCCAGGAGTATACTTAAATTTCTCACCAAATATTTTTAAATTATATTAGTTTAGAAGATTCTCCTTAATATTTAGTATATTTTTAGCATAATTCTAGACTATAAAGAAAAAAATATATTTTCTCCAGGACCCATATAAGTAGTTCCTAAATCTACTTTAGTTTACCCCAGTATGCCAGTGAAATATTATCATTTTCTATGTGTATTGGAACATTAAAGAAAAAAAGTTGGCAGTACTGGTCTAAGTATCTGTTATTTAACCAGAGGACAGAATGGGGTGAAAACTGTATTCTTCAGGACTGTTGGAAGTCTCAGAGTAACTCTACACCTTACAGATGTATTTATTTGTCCATATCTATTTAAATACTGTCCCTTCTTGCTTACAATAGGCCATAGGTAGCCAGGAAGCAGAGGTTTCCTCAGACAATGTCTGTCACTTTTCTAGCTTCTTTTTCCCTACACAAACCTCCCATAAACATACTAGCATGGCCTCCTGTGGCTTTCATGGAGAAAAGTAACATCTTTAATCCCATTCAAATGGCACACTTAAACTTTTGAGCTATTTTAAGCTTGCACCAAAGGTTTTCATTGACGAAACAGTGATAGACAAAGCACAGCTCAAATTTAAAAATAAATAAATAAATAAAAATAAAACCTTTGAGGAGGCATTTTTTAATTGCTAAAAGATTGTTTATGAGAACAAGGTTTTGAATTCTTAACGAAATGATTTTCACTTGTTACAGAATGTTCTGTTTCTCTGAGCACATACAATGATCAATCCGTTACTTTTGCTTTTGCTGATGGAAATTATGAAATCTATGTTGAAGAATTGGGGAAAAAACAAGGAAAAGGTAAAATATTTTCTTTTGTTTATGATGATAACTAATAAGTAAAAAATAAATTTCCTGCCTGACCAGGCGGTGGCGCAGTGGATAGAGCGTCAAACTGGGATGCAGAGGACTCAGGTTTGAGACCCCGAGGTCGCCAGTTCGAGTGTGGGCTCATCTGGTTTGAGCAAAAGCTCACCAGCTTGAACCTAAGGTCTCTGGCTTGAGCAAGGGGTTACTCAGTCTGCTGAAGGCCCACAGTCAAAGCACATATGAGAAAGCAATCAATGAACAACTAAGGTGAAAAACTGATAATTGGTGCTTCTCATCTCTCTCGGTTCCTATCTGTCTGTCCCTATCTATCCCTCTCTCTGTCTCTGAAATAAATAAATAAGTAAAATTCCCAAACCATAAACAATGGATTAACTCAGACATAGCAAGTAGATTTTATGCTGTGTGCTAACTCCAATGCATTCGCAATGGATGGCTGAATATCGCCTAGTTAAAAAGGATTCAGAAGCTTACCCAGGTTTCATCAGGAAAGGACACTGATATTGAAAAGTGGTATCTGTTATGATAGATTGAAGGAACACCATACATATCTGATATCACTAAATTGCCTACTAAATCTTTCCAACCTTATCAATGTCACCAAAGTAAAATCTCTAGTAAATGAGTATACCAGTGCTATGAAAAATATTTTATCTAGAATTCATCAGAGCATATCATATATTCTGAGACCTTTCTCAAGACCACAGAACTTTTTATTTTGTTAATATACAATAAAAGAGAAAGATCTTTTCTGATATCATGTGTATGTTGGAAGTGAAACTTTTTGATAAATCACCAAAGGACTTTTATGCATTCTCTTTCAGACAAGGTGTTATTCCGTTACTATGATTCGAAATCCCCTGCACAAGAAACAGGTAATTTGGAGGTCTGGGTCACTGTAATTCTTGAATTCTTAAATTTGGGCAAAGATAAATCCCAAAATGCTCCATGGGATAGGAAGGCAGCCTCAGATGGTTCTCTCCAGCACAAGCTCATTGTAAAATCTTGCATTCTTAGAGGGTTTACTCCATCTCAACAATTTTGCAGTTTAATAAGATTAAGGTTTCTCTACATTTAACAAAGACCCAAAATAACAGTGGCTTACGCTACATAAAATTTTATTTCTGTCTTAGCCAGGGCTGGAATGGCAGCTCTGCTGAACAGCTTGTCCAGGGACCCAGCTCCTTCTCTCTTCATAGCTCTGCCAACATCTATATGCTTGAAAATTATTTGCCACCATGACAATGTCCAGTTAGGATGACAGAGGAAGATGGGTGCATGAATTCTATTTCCCTTTAAGGACACAACCTGGAAGTTGCACCTGACATTTCTACTCACCTCACAGAATTTAGTCACATTGGTACGCTTAGCAACAACAACAAAAAAGGCAGGCTGGGAAATATTCTTTTATAACACAAGAAAAGGAATTGAATGTTAGGAAACAACTGTCTGTGGCTTTACATTAGAGTCACAACTCTACAATTAGAAAGTATGTAAGAAAACTAACCTCTCTTCTTTAAGAGGCTTAGAATGATCTCCCACTTGTCCAATGATTTTATAGTTTCATATAGTGCAACTACTTCTAAGAGACATGTTGCTAAATGAAGTAGTTATTTTACATGACATTTTAGACTCATTTTCTGGGTGTTAAGTTTAAATAAAAATGAGTTACTATTTTTAACTTTATAATGTACATTTTTTAATTGCAAGGTGATCACATTGATGGTCATGGTCATAGATTAATGGTAAGCCTGAGTCCTACAAAAGACAGAAACTTCTTGCTACATGCCAACAACAAGGAGCACTCTGTGGAGGTAATAGAAATATGCACTTAACAGTCATGATTGATACCATTCATTTGTGCAAATTTGGCTGTTTTGGGGGGAAATCTGGGCTCTGCTGGCAGTATTGCATCACCTGGGAGGAAATTAGAAATGCAGAATATTAGGCTCCTGCACAACTGAATTAGAATTAGCACTTTAACACATCTCCAGGAGATTCGAATGCACATTAAAGCTGGAGAAGCACTGCTGTATAGAATGTTCTCAAATCCTTCCTTTTTGGCTTTAGGAACTATTGTGTTTCTTCCAGGAATTGTTTCTTGTAAAATATAGTTTCTTAGGCAAATGGAAAAATGACTTTATATTCTAAATCTGCTAAAGGGAAGGTTGTAAACATTTCCACATGCCAAGATTTATGGATAGCATAACAATCTACCATATTACCCCATGTAAAAGACACACCTTTTTTTTGAAAAATTTGGGGTCTATAAACTGAGTGTGTCTTACACAGTGGTTGTAGATTTTTTTTTACTTGCATTTCTTTTTTTGCACTTGTTTCTGTGCTCATTGTTGAAGACTGTGATTCATCATCAGACACAGATGAGAACAAGCTAATGGATGGGAGTTTTGACAGTGATGAGGAGTTGTATAAATTTTATGATGAATAAAACTTGAGTTCAATAACTTTATGTAATACATTTTTTTTTCAAATTTCAGGCCCCCAAATTAAGGTGTGTCTTATATATATGGGAAATACAGTAGATTCTAATCATAGGATTCTTGTTAGTAAATGGCAATATTATATGGGTAATGATGAAGAACTATAAACATCTTAAAAAACAAAGAAGCCAAAGGTGGAGACAAGAAATAAAACATGAGAGTATAATATAGAAGATAAATTATAAAAATACACAAAATTATAAAGCTAATTCATACAGCCATGTAAGATATTAACATAAACACTAGGTAGTAAAGAGCATCTCCCTTAACAAAACATTCCTAAGTATATATAACTGTATGGCATATATAAGTATTCAATAATAAAAGCTGAGCCACACAGAACTCTATTATATATCAAGCACTATGCTAAATGTTTTACAAGTACTAGCTTATTTAATTCTCATAGTACCTATATGATAAAGTTATTGTATTGGTTGTGTATTGCTGTGTAACAAACCATCCCCAACACTTAGTGGCTTAAAATAATAATCATTCATATCACTCACATGTCTGTGGGTTGATTGATTTAGAAAACTGGTTAGACAAAAAAATTGAGGCATGAGAAATAAAGCAATGTGCCCAGGTTTCAAAGATAATATGTGGCAAAAGAGGGGTATAAATCCAGAACTGTTGCATCCAAATCCAGTCATTTTAAACCATATGTCTCTCAAAGTACACTGACAACCTGTGAATCAAATCAAATCCTCCCATTTCACCCCCTCCCATTTCACCCCCTCCCTTTCCTCATTTCACCCCTCCTATTTCCTATTCAGTAAGTAGCTTTGTTAAAAATACCAAGTTGTAAGTAATTATTCCCCTTTAGTTTCTAACACAGGGATGTGAAGTTGACTCTGGACTTCTTACTCACATATTGGTTGCTCTCTCTCTCTTGTTTCCTCAGCTCCAAAAATGTGAAAATCCATTGCCAGAACAGACCTTCTTTTTCCTTCACAATCATTCCTCGTCTTCCAAATGTGTTTCATTTGAATGTAAGAGCAATCCTGGAGTGTTTATAGGAGTAGAGGATAACCATCTTGCTCTAATTAAATTAAAGGACCAAAATGAACAATTAAGAAGTGAAAATATCAAATTTAAACTCTCTTAAACTGATGGAAATCTGTGGATCCTAGATTGGGCAGCCCACATAACTACCATTAAAGAAATTGTTTTAAAAAAGAGAAAAAAATAACATCTAAGGGAAATAGAGAGTGTTTAGCATGTTGTGGAATGTTTCTCTCATTACACTGAAAAAATATATTTTTGTAATCTTCACTTTTTAAAATTTTCCTCTGTATCACTGTATATATGATACATGTATTGGTATATTAAATTGAGCATTGGTAAAGAGACCCGCCAACATTCTGAAGACATTCACTTTTTTCTACTTTCAGTCCAGAAAGAACTTCATATTTAGAGCTGAGACCTCTTGGGAGAAACAAGGGCCTTAGTCCAAGTCTCATTTTAGGCAGAGATCCATTTTAAAGAGCTACAAAGGGACATAATTTTTCCTGGTTCCAAACATTAGGCTCCAACACTGGAGCTGCTAGTAAAAACCCAACAAGATGCTATATAGATTGACTATTTCACAAACACCAAGTTTGTAGATGCCCAAAATTTCAGATGCCAACATGGCAAGGCAGGTAATATAAGTATGTTTAAAAGGCAAAGATAATTTAAAAATTAAGAAAAATAAACCCAGTATTTGTAAAGTGAATATTTTCACTTCTAATTGTTTCATTTAAAATTTTATGCTTTTTGTACACAGACTTAACTATAAAGCAAGGCATTCTTACATTAAGAAGTGAAATAAATTTTAGTTCATAGAATTGGAATTATTAGGAATATCTAACAAACTAAAATATTTCTGTGTGAAAAAGCACTGAGCCACAATATAGGTTTGGACATCCAAGTACTGTGGTGGGATCAGAAGTCCAAGATGAGACACTAAATTAATATCACAACTTCAATAACTGGCTATCCATGTTTGTGGCATACCATATCCTTCTGACTCAGGCTTCCAGGGATCAGTGACTTTTGAGATCCTTGCTGCATTGGACAAAATTTCTTCTAATCCATTATTCCTATGTGTGCATGTCCTTTTGTTGTCCAGCTTCCAATAACCCTGCTTACCATGAAATATTCACTTGATTTCTGTTTTACCTTCATTTCTTTTGACCACTGTGTTCTTGACACACCATTGGCACCCCTGAGCTTCATTTCCAAATCACCTGACATCTGAATGTAAATGCCTTTATTCTGCTTTGTCTATCTGGTGTTGCAAAATTTTACTTAAACCTATTGATAACAATATTTTTTCTTAAACATCTTTGTGTTTTATTATTACTAAGGTAGTAATATAATTTATACTCAATAATATTTTCAAATACTAATAAAATAGTTTTTGGTTATCTTAAGGCCTTAACAATGCCTACTACAATCTTTCATAGGCTTAAACACTAACAATAAATGATAAACATAGTAACAGAATATTTATGAAATATGACTTTTCTAAAACTACAGGCTTTTTGATTTCTAATTTGTTGAGATCTTTGGATATAATTGCTGGTGGAACATTATGTAAAGAGGCTGAGAAGTAATGTATAGAGGCAAACAGGTGAACATATATCTTTGTTTCATTACTTTGTCAATAGTTTTATCATACATACAAAAATAAAAGCAGAATCTATATAATCCCTTCTGAAAAACACTAAATGTTGACCATGTACATCTATCTGTATGATATACTTAAAATGATTATTATTAAGTAACCATATATATCTATTACATTGTTTATATTCTTGAATAAACTATATTTTTCAAAAGTATGTAAAGCCATGTGATTTTATCATAAAATGGCTCAATATTCTGAAATTCTTAAGTGAAACTAAGCATATCTCAAAAACACCAATATTGCTATTTGGAATAGGTAATTTGTCTGATATTTTTGGTGATTCAAAACTAAGAAAGATTTTCCAGAGTAGGGATTGTATCTTTTTTTACCTTTATACTCCAAGTGCTCACCATTATGACCAACACATAGGAGATATTCAGCGACTTAAACCCAAGATCAAATAGCATTAGAACTTTAACCTGAGACTTCTGACTACTTATTTAAATACCTTTCAACCTGGCTATCTTATTTTCCATATTTAATATTACTCTTCTAAAAAAAGTTTTTCCACCACCACTACAGTCAGTATTATTTAATTAAAATATTCAAATGAGTGTTGGCCTTTTGTCACTTACTTGCATGCATTCTGATGGTCCATAACACACATTAATGAAAAGAATCAGTCCATTTTATTGTATCAGAAATGACAAGTATGTCAAAACTTATTTTCCCTCATTTTATTTATATTCATTGAATTTTTATGTATTTATGGAATATTTTGAAATATTGTCAGGAAAAATTTACTTCAATGAGTAAAGTTATCTGGGATAGAAAAAAAAACCACCCTGAGAATGGAGATTTGGGGATTTACAAAGAAAATTGGTAATTTAATTAGAATGAAACAGCTTGATTAAAGTCTTAAAAAATTGATTCATAATCTCCACATAAGCAGCACAAAACAACAAAACAATGCAAAAAACAAAACAAAACAAAATAATTTCAGTCTTTGTGCCTCATGCTGAGAAACTGTATGATAGATAAATCTTAAGCTGGGTTACTCCAGTGGCAGTTGAGACAGACTTGTCCCAAAATTCATTCTCCCCTTATATATTATCACCTATATAATAGCTCAGGAATCTCATCATCCAGCAGCATTTAAATACATGTCATGTATACTGGACTCTGTTAGGCACCATGAAAGCACAAAAGAAACCTAAGCTATGCTCCTTATCCACATGGAACTTAAAACATGTTCAAGATGTATTGAAACTCCAACTCTGCAGTACACAGTTACACAAGGGTGAGAGAGATCAGTGTATGTTTCTCCTTAAGGAAAGAAATAAGACTGAATTCACTATTGCCATATCCTAGTACCTACCCCTGATCTATTCATATATCCATTCTCAAGGTCATATTAAATGGGTTCCTTTTGCAGCTCTCTGGCAAAAGGGAGTAAATTCAGTTGTTCTAAATCTTAATAGCCAGGGTTTGGGGCTAGGGGACTTAGGAATCTGAGCAATGAATGCAAGAGATAAAAATAAAAGCTGTTAGAATCCATGGAGTCTGAAAAGACCAGCGTGCAGGCTTTTATGAAAGGAAACCTGCCAGGCTGGCTCACAAGGGGAGTTGCTCCTAGTACAGGGTTGAACTGGGTTTTAAGGGTCTTTTACGGGAGGGGGGAGTGAGAAGGATCATGGGCATCATCTAATTGGCTGCTAGATGAAGGATTGTGACATCAGACATTCCTTTGGGGTTGGTCATCTGCTGCAAGCCCTAAAACGAGACTTTCTGGAAGGGTTAAAGAAATGAAACCTAAGAAAAGCCAATTGGTAGAGATAGAATCAAAGAGCTATTTCCTGTTAAGGTGCCAAGATGAGAAACTCTTGTTCAAGTCCAATCACAGCCCCTAGCTCAGAGGACATTCCCATAAAGAGAATGCATAAGTCATTGCCCAGAATATTAAGAACATAGGCTTGATTTACTACTTACTTTACTTAGTCTTAGTCTGTGCAACTTTAATAAATTATGTAAACTATCTCAATCTTTGTCCTTTATAAAATGAGGAGGTACCAAATGTTGTAATAACTTACCTAATACCCATTACCACCAACCCTATTACCTTACCAACAGAACCTCATGTTATCCCAGGAAGCAATATGCCCAACTAAAAATACACTCTTTCCCAGACACCATGCAGTTAATGTGGTAGTCATTTGACATTTTTCTGGACAATAAAGTATAAGCAAGATAATCGTTTAAGAAAAACTTTTTTAAAGGAGACATAGTCAACTGGCATGCCCTTTTTCAGTCTTTTACCCTGAGGTGATAAGCATAATGACAAAAGTCTAAACATTAAAAATGGGTTTGGGGATGGGGAGTAAAGAGGACAAATAATGGTGACAGAAATGATTTGACTTTAGGTGATGGGAATACAACACAATCAACAGTTCAAATGCTATAGAAATGTTTGCCTGAAACCTATGTATTCTTACTGGCCATTGTTACCTCATTAAATTTAATTTCTAAATAAAAATGGCAGGAGGAAAAGATGGAAGAACTCTGGTATAGTGAATAATGTTGATTTTCTGTCCAAATCCCCTTGGATGCCTTTATACTGGATTCTTTGATACCCCACACTCAGATCACCATCACCACCACCATCTACTATGTGCTTTCAATATCCAGCACTTGCAGCTCTTCCTACAAGGATTGCTCTTATGTACTGATGCTGCTTTGCCTTCTTACACAGGGACGTAAAAGTTTCTGTGAGTCAGCATTCTTCCCATAAGCCTCACAAGGTTTTTGAAAGTCCAACTCCCTTGCCTGTGTGAATAAACTCTGTCCTAAATTTCACTCAAATATTTCTCTACAGGGTCTATCCTGAAGTAACCCTCTACCTGACTTCAGCATAAGATCACATTCTTGTTTAGATTCCTGTCCATTCTTTCCCTGCCCAACCCTTATAGCAGTCTTTCTTGGGAACATTTTCTTAGTAAATCACATGCTCATAATTCCCTAACTCATGGTCTGTTTCTTGAAAATCTAATATAAGACACCACAGCACATATGACACTGTTTTGCTTCCATATTAGTTTTATAGTATTAACTATAGATATTCTTGTTGAGAAATAAAACTAAGCCTATGTATGCTTAAGTTAGTATTGGGTTTTTGTTAAATGTGACTTAAAGCAAACTTCACTCATAGAAGAGAAAATGGTAACACCTGCTTATTAGGACACTAATAAGAATTGCCTTGCACATAGCAAGTACTCAGTGAATGTTAGCTTAAAAAGACCAATAAGGCCCTGGCTAGTTAGCTCAGTCAGTTAAGAGCATCATCTGGAAATGACAAGGTTGCAGGTTTGATCCCTGGTCAGGGCACACACGAGAAGCAAAGAATGCACAACTGAGTGGAACAACAAATGAATGCTTCCCTTTCCCCTTCCTTCTCTCACTTACCTCTTTTTGTCTGTCTAAAAATCAATCAATACATTTTAAAAAAATTAAACCCTGGCTGGATAGTTTGGTCGGGTTGAACATCATTCCAGAGAGCAGAGGTTGCCGTTTTAATTTCCTGGTAAGGAAACATACAGGAGCAGCTCAATGTTCCCCTTTCTCTCTCTCTCTCTCTGTCTCTCTCTCTCTCTCTCTCCCTGCCTCTCTCTCTCTCTCAAAAAAAAAGGCAAACCTGTCTTGATTGATTGATATTAAGTGAGAAAAGTTTTTTCTTAAGTACAATGAGAACATAGAAAGATACAAGCAAAGCAAATCCCTCCATGACTTTAAAAAAGTTACCTTGTAAGAGATAAAGTGAGAGGGGTGGGAAGAAATCAGAAAAGATGAAATCTGACAGGCACAGAAGTAATCCACCACAAACTGTCGTAGTCCAGACAAATGACGTACAAAATGAAATACATAGCGCTAAAAAGAAATGAACTATCAAGTCATAAAAAGACAAAGAACCTTAAATGCATATGTTATTACTAAATAAAAGAAGCCAATTGGTAAAGGCTACATACTACCTGTTCATAAATATCTCACGTTCTGGAAAACGCAAAACATTAAAGGTATTAAAAAAATATCAGTCTTTGCCAGGGGCTACGGATGATGTAAGTATAAATAGAATAGAGGATTTATAGGGCAGTGAACTTACACTGTATGTTACTATAAAGGTGGATTTATGTCATTATTAATTTTTCCAATCACATAGAATGTACAATAGAAAGAATAAAGCCTAAGGTAAACAAAAAAAAAGAAGTAATCCACCAAATAATAGGTGCTTATTTGATTATACTTCTTAACCTATAAATAACTTATATATAGTTTTTTATATATAGTTTTTATGCCTATCACATACTATATTATAAATATAAAATGATGTAATAGTAAAAACAAAAAAATAGCCTATATTTTTTCAAAATGTCACTGGATATATGAAAATAGTTACAGGCTTAGACCAAAGCAAAGTCATAGCTAACATCACAATTAATAGTGAAAGACTAACTAGAAAAAGACTGGGTAAGATCAAGAACAATAAAAAAATATCTCCTCTCATCACTTCTAGCCAGTATTTCCTGGAGATTTTAGTCATTGCCATAAAAAAAGACAAAAAAAAATCCACATTGGAAAATAAAAAGTAAAACTGCCTTTATTTAAAAACAATAAACATACATTTAGAAAATTTGATGGAATCTACAAAGAAGCTGATAAAACTAATAAATGAGTTTAGAAGGAATGCAGAATGCTACAAGATTAGTGCACAAAAAAATCAATTGTATTTCTATAAAATAACAAAAGACAATTGGAAATTATATTTTTAAAATAATATTTATAACACAATTAAAAAATTTTAAACATTTAGTGATAAACCTGGCAAAAATGTGCAAGACCTATACACTGAAAACTACCAAATACAACTCAGAGAAATTAAAGGAGAACCAAATAAATGGAGAGACATATATTGTTCATGGACCAGAAGACCCAACATGATTAAGATGTCTCTATTCCCCAAGTTGATATATAAATTTGTGCAATCCCAATCAAAATTCCAAGATGATCTTAAAATTTATGTGGAAATAAAGAGTACTAAAATAGCCAAAACATTTTTTCAAATAACAACACTAGCAGCCTCTACTTCTTGCATTCAAGATGTACTATAAAGCTATATTATGTAGACAGTGTGGTGTTTCAATAAAGATAGACAAATACATGAGTGGAACAGCCTAAAAAGTTCAGAAATAGACTTAATCTTATATAACAACTTATTAATTACAAAGATGTAAAGGCAATTCAATAACAAAATAGTCTCTTCAACAAATGATGAAGAAAACAACTGGATAGCTGCATGAATAAAAAACAAAAAAGAAAGCAAACAAAACAAAAAACTGAACTTCAATTCATACCTTGCTCCATATATAAAAATTAACTCAAATGGATCACAGACCTAAAATAGTAAAACCTAAAACTATAAATCTTCCAGATAAAAACATAGGAGAAATTCTTTGTAACACTGGGTTGAGCAAATAAATTTTTTATATATATGACATAAAAAACATGATCCATAAAAGGAAAAAAATCAATAAATTGGAATTTGTCAAAATTAAAAACTTCTGCTTTTAGAAAGACACAGGCAAAAGAGTAAGAAGACAAGCCATAAAGTGTAAAAAAAAAATACAGGGTTGGGCAAAAGTAAGTTTATAGTTGTTTCTATGAAAAATAATACAATAATTAATAAACAAATAATATAAGAATAAACTGTGCTTCAAATACTCACACTGTAAACCAACTTTTGCCCACCCCTGTATTTGCAAAACATATATCTGATGAAAGATTTGTACGTATCCAGAAAACATAAAGAACTCTCAAAATTCAGTTATAAGAAAACAAACCAACTTCTTAAATCTTACTAAATATTTAAAAAGATACCTCAGCAAAGAAGATGTGTAAAGGACAAATAATCCCATGAAAAGATGCTCATCATTCTAAATCATTAAGAAAATGTAAGTTAAAACCACAATGAAAAACTACTTCACACCCACGAGGATGTTTATAATCAAAAGACTAACAATAACAAGTGTTGGTAAGGATACAGAGGAATGAGAACTCTCATATATTGCTGGTGGGAATGTAAACTTGTCCAGCAACTTTGGAAAATAGTTTGGCAGTCTCTTTAAAAAGTTCCTTAAAAAGTTAAAAATAAATTCACCTTACAACACACAATTCTAATCCTAAGAATATATCCAAGAGAAATTAATCATATAGCCACATAAAAACTTGTACATGTGTGTGCATAGGGGCATTATTTACAATATCCAAATACTGGAAACCCTAACTGTACATTTTGTACGTCAAATGTCCATCAACCGATGAATGGATAAGCCAAACATGGTATATCCATACAGTGGAATACTATTCAGCAATAAAAAGGAACAAAGTACTGATACATAGTTCAACATGAATAAGTCTTTAAAAAATTATACAGAATGAAAGAAGCCAGATGCAAAACATTACATATTGCCTGATTCCATTTACATAAAATATCCAGCTAAAGAAAACCTATAGAAATAAAACATAGATTAGTGGTTGCCTAGAGCTAATGGTAGAAGCCAGGAGTGACTGGAAATAGAGGAAAGGATCTTCTTGAGGTGACAGAGATTTTCTAAAATTGGACTGTGTTTACACAATTCTGTAAATTAAAATTCATTGAATTGTACACTAAAAATAGAGGGCTTTTAAGGTATGTAAATTATTTCTCAATTAAAACTGTTGTTTTAAAAAGATTTTTAAAATTAATAAATACACACCTATCATATGATCTAGCCATTTCATGCTTAGGTGTTTACCTAAGTGACATGAGAGCATATCTCCATACAAAAACTTGTACATAAATGTTTATACCTGTTTTGTTTGTAATAGTCAAAAACTGGAAACAACCCAAATGTTCATCCACTGGTGAATAGATGAATAAATTGTAGTACATCTAGTCAATGGAATTAGTCCTCACCTATAGAAAGGAAAAAAATTATTGAGATCTACTACAACTTTGATGACTCTCAAAATAATTACGCTGAGTGAAAGAAGCCATATTAAAAAGTACATACTAAATTATTCTATTTATAAGAACTTTAGAACATGCAAACTAATTAATAGTGATTAAAAGCACAGTAGTTGTTTGGGGATGGAGGTATATAGGAGAACTCTGGCAAACAAGAACTTCAGTCCCTATGTACATACTCAACAGTGGAGATATTGCAAGACCTAGCTGAAATAACCCTCAAAACAACTGCCCTCTTCCCAAAGTTAACAGTGGTTATCACTGGGTGGATAAAGTTATAGATAATTTTCATTTTCATCTGGATAGCTATTGGTATTACCTGAATGCATTACAGTGAGCAAAGATAAGAAAATAATAGGTCTGACCAGACAGTGGTGCAGTGGATAGAGCGTCGGACTGGGATGCAGAGGACCCAGGTTCAAGACCCTGAGGTCACTAGCTTGAGCACGGGCTCATCTGGCTTGAGCAAAAAGTTCACCAGCTTGGACCCAAGGTCGCTGGCTCAAGCAAGGGTTACTCAGTCTGCTAAAGGCCCACGGTCAAGGCACATGTGAGAAAGCAATCAATGAACAACTAAGGTATTGCAACAAAAAATTGATGATTGATGTTTCTCATCTCTCTCTGTTCCTGTTTGTTTGTCCCTCTCTATCCCTCTCTCTGTCACTGTAAAAAAAGTAAAAGAAAAAAAGGAAATAATACTTATTTCTGTTGGGTTAGGTAGCTAGTTAGACATGACCAGACAGGCAGAGCGGGAGGGATAAATTGCCCCCATGCATTTCTGGTATGCAGGATCTAGGTAAATCTTTAAGCTAGAACAGACCTCACCCCACCCAGACTGGTGGTCTCGAGTTCCCTGATATTGTATCCAACACATAGCAATACAATAAAGACAGTTAATGAGAAGAGGCTGGAAAGAAAAAAAAAAGGGGGGGGGGACAGTAATGGGAAAGTCCAGGAAGTAAATCCCATAAATACCTAAATTCTGTAACTCATCAGGACACTCATTCTCACAAGTGAGTTGCCTGCTCAGGCCTTCCTGAATGTATTCTTGCACAGCCAATAAACCCTTGCTTTGCTTGCTATATATTTTGTCACTTGATTGAATTCTTGCTCTCAAGCAAACAAGAATCAAGGTTTTGTCACTTCAACAGTAATAATTTCCATTTTGAAAATAAAATTAATTATTTGAAAAGAAAATTAATTTTAAAAAACCACAATGAGATACTACTACTTTATACCTACTAGAAAGGATATAAATTTTGATTGCTGGTCCAGTCAGCTGTGGTCATAGGGTCACACAGCATAAATATGAACACCTTCAGTCAGAGGCTACCAATGGGAACAGAAAAGAAATAGGTTATAGGCATCCCAGACATCCCAGAACATATCTCCAACATTGTGCCAGGCCCCGCAGTCAGTGAGTGGTAGAGCCAAGGAATCCAATGAGAAGAAAAAAACTCAATAGACTTGATGCCTGAAGAATCCACATTAACTCCTAGATTTTTAGCCTGAGAATGGGAAAATGATGCTGTCAGAAACAAAAACAATGAGGTAGTAAACAGGAATTAGTGGGAAAGAAGGGAATAAGTTTGTTGGGATGGGTTGAGCGTGAGCTGATAAGGGGATCGTGATGCGAAAGTACAGATAGAAATATAACTGGCACAGTCCAACAATCTTGAAGCATAGTTGATGATCAACATTAGTTGTCTTCTATCATCCCTGAGTCAACTCCTGCATCTTACACTTTTCTACTCATTAATAGACAATACCACTGTTATATTAAGTTGCAAACACAGTTTCAACTCAATAGTTAGTGTCCAGTTCCATGAAATAGTCACACCTCTGAGCTGAAGTTAGCATCAAAACTTCTTCCCACCCACTAATCCTTCTTCAGGCTGGAATCCTGCAGTGAGGAAGGGGGTTTGGGCCTTTTGCTCACATTTTCCCTCATTTGCTATCTGAAGCTCTGCTCTCTTTAGGGACTGAAGTTGGATGGGGAAGGGGAAATGGAAGAAATGAGGAATAAAACAGTTCTTAACTGCATGGGTGGCTTTGAGATCACCAGGCTTTGCAGGCAATTAAAATTGAATACCCTGAATGGGTCTGGCAGATCATTAAAAGAAATGCTTCATCTCAAGGGGCCCTTTAAAGATCCCCTGGTGTGCTCTTCTCTCCTACCATTCTTTTACAGAGGCAGAGGCCTAGGCAGACACTGTAGCATTACAAAGGTTGAAAACATATTATAGTTTATTCCTCAGCCCCTTGTCATTAGCTGCTATACCTCTATCCTCTTTCCACTAAGGTCTGTTTACCCTCTCACAAATGTCCCCATGATGGCTTTCTTTTTTGCATGGCCCCCTCTGGTCCACAGGAAACAGACTTTTATTACGGACCTTTTCAGACTTGTAACAAGTTAGAGAAAATAGTCTAGTTATAGAATAGCAAGGTCCATCAGATAGCTCCAACAATAATCAAGATTCCTCTATCCTTATTTCATTTATTTCCCAATTCAGCTCCACTAATATTGTTTGTTTTTGCTGGAGTATTTAAACAACATAATTTCCCCTGTAAATACTTTAGCACCTATTTCCTCTAAATGCACTGTTTCATCTATTTTTCTCCTACCCCTCCCCAACCCTTTCCTCAAACATCTACACACACACACACACACACACACACACACACACACACACACACACTCAAAACTGTTCTTGCAAAGTAGCAAAAATACTTCCTAAATCACAACTCCAATGCTCACTATTGGGCAGATAAAATATATTATGCTCATTTTGTTAAATATGGCACTGCCCATGTGAAAGCCCATCGCCCATGTGATAATATTAGTTGCTGTTCTTGCTTGGAGTGGGTGTGATTATGTTAAAATGTGTTGGGGGAGGGTTTTCATGCCAAAAGGTTTTAAAAGGAAGAGAGATCACGTTGTTCTGGGGAAGAGTGATTACATTCTAGGAGGAGCCCATGCTGTAGGAGAGCAGAGAAAAACCACATGGAGGAGAGGAGAAGCAGCCAAGTTTGTGCAGAGTTTGTGTAGAGAGAAGGAGATGGGGAACACAGGTGAATAAGGCTGGTGAGCTAGAAATCTTTGATTCTAGGAAACTCGGGTGAGTCAGTGGCTTTGGGAGCCCTGAATGGAAAGGGAAGTGTTTTCCCATTGTGTGTATTTCTTGCCCACCGGGTGCAAGCTAGGATTAAAACTAATGGCCCACCAGTTCTTGGCTCCGTTGTTTCATTACCGTCTGTCCGAATCAAATGCGAACCTGCATGGGCCAGGCGACTGTGATTGTGGCTGTGGCTACTGGCCTTACACTCACTTTTCAGTCTGTTTCTTCTGGAGTTCCCAGCTGCCTCTGACCTTCTCAACCACACCATTCTTATTGGCTATCTCTTTTACTTTCCATGATACAACTCACCTGCTTCTCTTTCAACTTCTCTTACCACTCTTCTTGGTTGCCTATATAGGCTCTTTTTTCTCTCTGCCTTCTCAAATATTTGTGTTTCTATATATACTTATTTGGCCCACTTTTTCAACTAAGAAAGGGCTTTGGGCTCTAGACCCAGGCTGGGACTGCCAAGTCTGGGTACACAGGGCACTTTCCTCTACAGCCTAAGGCCCTGGGGTGGTAATCTGACTGCCCGCTGAATTCAGATCCAGGGGAAGTGTCCAAATTTACTGTCAATAAAAAAGGACCTGTTGGGGGAAGAAGGGTGGGAGGTGAGCATTGAGAAAGAAAGAGAAAATACCAGGCTGTGGAAGGAAAGCAAAAAAGAAGGCTTTAGTCCAAAGAAGCTACCTTAAGAAAGGGGCTGCTGAAGTGGATTTCCCATGTATGCTGATAAACTATAAAATCTGAAATTCCATGTGCTTCCTTGATGTCTTTAAGCTTCAGAGGGCCCCAAAGGCCTTCCATGAGCTCCCTTGCTTCCTACCTCACTAGCTCACCATCAATTGGAGCAGCTCTGGCCCACCTGGTCTTTAACCTAACAGGTTTCATCTCTCTGCCAGCCCTAACAAACCACCTTCTCCAGCAGAAATTAAGGATTTCCTCACTCAGTTGTCATTACAAAGCCTGCTTCCCACAGTCCCTGCTGATTTACTCTGCTCCCAAAAACAACCCCCATGTGGCACTGTATGGCATATGGTGTCCTGCTCTCTGCAGGCTGTGAACATATATGACTAGTAAACTGCTGTCAGTCTCTCTTGACCATGTCATGTGTTGTGTGTTTGGCCATCTCATACTACAGTATTTAGATTAGGGGATCCTTATCTAAATAAGGATCTACAGGGTAAACAGGATGTAGTCAGAACAGCTGGAAGCCAGCTGCTGGTTGAGGAGGCTGTGGTTAACAAGATATCAAGGAATCTCAGACACTTGATCCTCTTGTTCTTTACACCACAATGCTATCCCTCAACCCAACCCCACATACCCCACCCAAGATTGTCAGCTCCCGGTGAACTGATAACTCTTTATAACAGATCTCTTTCTTGAGCTACAGCCAACTGTGCTTCTTATTGCCTGTGGAATACCACCATATAGATGCATCTTAGATTCTTCACACTCAACACAACCCCAACAAAATTCATTCTTTTCCTCTAACCCATCACTAAAGAAACTCTGTCTCTTCATCTCTGTATTACCCACCTATCACAGTGCTTGGCACTTTCAATAAGTTTTTATTAAATATATAATGTGATCAGCCAAGCTTCCATGACTCTGGTTTGCTCTCTCCTGATACTTGCTGCTCTGTATCTCCAGAGTTTCTCAAACATTAGTTTGTATAAGGATCATCTAGAAAGCTTGTTAAAAAACCAGAGATTTTTGTTATTTATTTATTTATTTATTTATTTATTTATTTATCAAATTTTAAAATTTCGTCAAGTATCCCACTCAATATGACACCCTCACCCCCAACCACGTGTCCTCCATTACACTCCCTTTGCCCCCCTCCCTTGATTCCTTCCCCTTTCCCTCTGGGATTTGCTGTCCTGTTATCTGTATCTTTGTGTTATGTATATATAATTTCACTAATGCCTTCACCTTCTCTTATCCCGTCCCCTCATACCTCTTTCCTCTGACAGGTGTCCCTCTGTTTCCCATGACCCTGCCTCTGCCTCTGTTCCATTCCTCAGTTCACTCTGTTCATTAGATTCTATATATAAGTGATATCATATGATATTTGTCTTTCTCTGCCTGGTTTATTCACTTAGCATAATAGTCTCCAGGTCCATCCACACCATCACAAAAGCTGATTTCCTTCTTTTCTGTGGTCATGTAGCATTCCATTGTGTATATATACCACAGCTTTTTTATCCATTTGTCCACTGATGAACCCTTGGCTGTTTACAGATCTTGGCTATTGTAAACAATGCTGCAATAAACATGGGGGTGCATATCTTCTTTTGAATTAGAAAATACCACAGAGATTTTGATTCAGTAGATCAAGGTGGAACCCATGAATTTGGATCCCTAACAAGCTAATAAATGATGGTAATGATGCTGGTCAAAGGATAACAATGTATGAATCAATGTTCCAGCTCATACAAGTGCATGGCTGCTGATGATCAATACTTTGGATTACTTCTCTGAGTGATTATTCTTTCTTATAGGCCCATTTGGGTCCCTTGATATCTGTTTTGCCATTAATTCTGACACCTATAGTTACATGCCTGCCTTCCAGCTTTCTTATTTCTATTGGCTAATCAACTTTGCCACAATCTTTGAAATTTCCTAGTTCTCCCTCCTTTCTTACACTAAAGTCTCTATGCTGCTTTCTGTTCAGTCCTGACATTAAGCCTAGCAATTTCAAATGCTTAAGTCCAAAGAGGTGTCAGTATTGTGTAATACCAGATATACCAAAGACCAAAATATACTGTTTAAGGCAGATGGTATGACCAAAGCTTTCCTAACACAGTGAGTCTAAAGAAAAAAAATGACACTTTAGGGACTTACCTGCTGACCATACAGGAGAAGGCAAAAGTAGGTTTACAGTTATTTATATAAAAATAATACAATAATTAATAACTATTAATATAAGAATAAACTCTGTGACTTGCATACTCACAAATGTAAACATATTTTTGCCCTGCTCTATTTATGCAAGATCATTACAGAAACTACAGAACTAATCAATAAAAATAACCATAGACGGTGTATTACTTTTCTGTCAGATCTCCATATTAATGGAAGCATGACAGCAAAAAGCATGAATTTTGGTACTAGATTAATCCTCATACTGGTCTGTATCTCAGTCTCACTGCTTGAAAAATGGGGCTAATATATCTGCCAGATTGGGTTCTTGAGAAGATGGAATAAGGAAATAACTATAAACACCTAGCACAGTGCCTGGCCTATATTAGGATCTACCAAAGCTAATCCTATTTCTCTTCCCTCACATGCATTTCTAATTTAATACTCAATAAGACTTTTTCTTTTTTCTCAATGGAGGTCTACTTCTCAAAGAACCAAACTTAAGGAAAAGAAACAAAAGTGGCTAAGTTATTTTTGCTTAGATTCAAAGGAACTGGCAGATGCTCCCTCAAGTCAAAACATTGAAGCTGAATGGCATCTTGAAACAGAAGCATTTTGCAGAGTTAAACACAGTCACAAGAAAAACTAATCTTGCTGCTGATAACATGATATATTGTACTTTCTTGCACAATGCCTTTTGCTTTTATTCAAAGAGCAATTACTCTGCAACACTTTCTAAGCAAACACTTAGGAATTTTGGAGTAAGTCTCAGCTGACACCAGGTGTTTGGCCTAAAGAGTCTCTTCTCAGTGAGAAGTCTTAAGTAAGTTTAACAAAGCATTTAAAGTATGAACTGATTTAGTAATTCAGTTCCAGGCAAGTACAATTTATTCAACAGAGTATTTCCTATTCCCCCCAGAATTGTCACCAAGTCCCATTGCTGGAAACAAAAACAGTAATTACCCAATGTTTGAAATACAGCTGTTTGAGCAACGCATCTCACCCATAGCATGCCTCTCTTCTTCAATTCAGAAGGATTAGGAGTTGATGAAAAAGTCATCTTTCTGAGTATGCTAAGTTTGTGAAGAGAAACAATCCTCTTCCTTCATTTCTTGGGAATCAAAAGTGACTATTTCCCATAAAATCACTGAAAAAATTTGAAAGCCAGTTAGAGAAGGAGACACATTTAATTGCTTGGCTGATGCTTACTCTACTACAGGCCCTACCTTGGTACTATTGAGGCAGGGAAGCACACTTGGGAAAGAAAAATGCTCACAATCACAGTTGAAAACTTTAAGACTGCTCTTTCAGTACTTAACAGAGCAAGTAGACAAAAAAATAATCACTAAGTATACAGAATATTTTGACAACACTATCAACCAAATAGACCCAATTGACTATTTACTAATGATTGATGTTTCTCACCTCTCTTTGTTCCTGTCTGTCCCTATCTGTCCCTCTCTCTGACTCTCTCTCTGTCCCTGTAAATAAATAAATAATAATAACATTCGAACAATAGCAGAATCTACATTATTTTCAAGGCATATGGAACATTTCCTAATAAGGAAATACAAAAGGATTGCCTGACCAGGCGGTGGCGCAGGAGATAGAGCGTTGGACTGGGATGCGGAGGACCCAGGTTCGAGATCTCGAGGTCGCCAGCTTGAGCACAGGTCCATCTGGCTTGAGCAAAAGCTTGTCAGCTTGGACCCAAGGTCGTTGGCTCCAGCAAGGGGTTGCTCGGTCTGCTGAAGGCCTGCGGTCAAGGCACATGTGAGAAAGCAATCAATGAACAACTATGGTGTCACGATGGCAATGAAAAAACTAATGATTGATGCTTCTCACCTCTCTCCGTTCCTGTCTGTCTGTCCCTATCTACCCCTCTCTCTGATTCTCTCTTTGCCCCTGTAAAAAAAAAAAAAAAAAAAAACCTAAAGGATTGAAATCATACTAAGTATATTTTCTAACTGCATTGGAATTAAATTAAAATAAAAAAGAAATACCTGAAAAATCCCCAAATATTTGGAAATTAATTATGAACTTTTAAATGACTATGGGTCAAATAAGAAATCATTGGAAAATATTTTATTTGAATAAAAATAAAAACATAATATATCAAAATTAGTGGGACATGGAAGCCCTGGCTTGCTGGCCCAGTTGGTTCGCATATCTTCCTAATATCCCAAGGTTAGGGGTTCAATTCCTGGTCAGGGCATATACAAGAATCAACTAATGAGTGCAAAAAGAAGTCAAACAACAAATTGATGTTTCTCTGTCTCTTTCTCTCTCCCATTAGAACAAATACATTAATGTTTATAATTAATGGAACATGGCTAAAACAATGCTTAGAAGAACATTTGCAACATTAAAGAATTACTTTTTAGAAGTTTCGAATTGATCCTCTAAGCTAGTGGTTCTTAACCTTTTTTGAGGTACCGAACCCACCAGTTTCATATGCACATTCACCGAACCCTTCTTTAGTGATAAATAAAATATGATTTTTTTTCCAAATTCAAGGCATAGGTATATGTTTTTTCACTGGTGCACAAAATGAGCCGCACATGAACATCACCTTGCTCAAAGAACAAAACCAACAAAGTGCATGAACTCACAACAAATTACGGTATTAATTTATTCTGGCCTCTGCGGCAGAGGCTTCTCCGAACCCCTGAGACCGACTCATCGAACCTCTAGGGTTCAATAGAACCCAGGTTAAGAACCACTGCTCTAGCCTCTACCTTAAAAACATGTAAAACAAAAGAAAATTAAACTGAAAACAAGCAAAAGAAAAGATATAATAAAGGGGAGAAATCAGTTGAAATAGAAAACAGGAAAAAATTTTAAAGAAACCTAAAACCTAATTTTTGAATAGCTCAGTAAGCCTGACCTGTGGTGGAGCAGAGGATCAAGTGTCGACAACCTTGAATGCTGAGGTTGCTGGTTCAAAACCCTGGGCTTACTTGGTCAAAGCACATATGAGAAGCAACTATGAGTTGATGCTTCCTGCTCCTCTCCCATGCCTCTCTCTCTCAAATCAATAATTAAAATCTTTAAAAACTAATAAATAGTGCTTGCTTCGGCAGCATATTAACTAAAATTGGAACAATACAGAGAAGATTAGTATGGCCCTGCACAAGGATGACATGCAAATTTGTGAAGCATTTCATATTTAAAATAATAATAATAATAATAATAATAATAATGAATAGATCAGTAAAACTAATAAACCTGTCTCCAGACTTATCAAGAAAAAAGATACAAATTCATTATTGGAAATGAAAGAAAGGATACCACTATGGATTCTATAGGATGAGAGAATATTTTTATAGCTTAGATGAACATATAGAACATCTGAAAGCTTAGAGCAGTGGTTCTTAACCTTTTTTGAGGTACCGAACCCACCAGTTTCATATGCACATTCACCGAACCCTTCTTTAGTGATAAATAAAATATGATTTTTTCCCCAAACTCAAGACATAGGTATATGTTTTTTTACTGGTGCACAAAATGAGCCATGCATGAACATCACCTTGCTCAAAGAACAAAACCAACAAAGTGCATGTACTCACAACAAATTATGGTATTAGTTTATTCTGGCCTCCGTGGCAGAGGCTTCTCCAAACCCCTGAGACTGACTCATTGAACCCCTAGGGTTCGATAGAAACCAGGTTAAGAACCACTGGCTTAGATGAAATGGACATATTCCTTGAAAAAACTTAATTACCAAAGCTCAAGAAAAATAGATAACATTCTTTGGCCAGGTGGCTCAGTGGATTGGGCATGTCCCAGAGCACCAAGTTTGCAGATTTGATCCCCAGTCAGGGCACATATGAGAAGTAACAAATGAGTTCACAATTAAATAGGATAGCTAAGTGAAACAATGAATTGATACTTGTTTCATCTTTCTTCTTCTTCTTCTTCTTCTTCTTCTTCTTCCTCCTCCTCCTCCTCCTCCTCCTCCTCTTTCTTCTTCTTATTCTTTTCTCTTTATCTCTTATCAATGGAAATTTTTTTAAAAAGGGGCAATAGATAACCTGAATAGCCATATATCTATTCCTGGACCAAGTGGCTTCACTAGTGAATTTTACCAAACAATTAAGACAGAAATGATATCAATTTTACACAGATTCTTCCAGAGAAGGTAATATTTACCAACTCATTATATAATAACAAGATTACCCCCAGTATCAAAACCAGACAAAATTATTATAAGAAAATAACATACACCAACCGATATCCCACCTGGACCTCAATAAAATATTTGTAAATTGAAATCAATAATATATAAAAACAATAATACAACATGAAGTGGGATTTATCCCAGGAATGCAATGTTAGTTCCACCTTCAAAAATCAATCATTATACTTAACCATATGAACAGAATAAAAAAGAAAAATTATATCATAATCTTATTATCTCAATAAATACAGAGAAGCATTTGCAAAAGTTAGCCTTCATTCAGGATTTAAAACTCTCAGCAAACTAGAAATAGAAGGGAACTTTCTCAACCTGATAAAAAAGTATCTACACAAAACATAAATTTGACCTCATCTTTAATTCTGAAAGACGTAATGCTTTCCTTCTAAGCTCAGGAATAACATCAGCAAGAACATCTGTTCTAACCACCTGTATTTAACAGTGCACTAGATATACTAATCAGCACAACAAAGCAAGAAAAATGGTGCTTGAACAGTTGGGTATTCATATGCGGAAAGAAGGAAGGAAGGAAGAAGGAGGAAAGGAAAAAAAGGAAGGAAAGGAAGACTGCTACCCCTATCTCACACCATATACAAATATTAATTTAAAAATACTGTAAAGCCAGTGCTCAAGGCCACCATCAGAGCCACCTGGCCAATGCAGATTAGCATTCGATTCAGACAGTCGGTAATGAAACAACGGAGCCAAGAACTGGTGAGCCATCATCTTTAATTCTAGCTTGCACCCGGTGGGCAAGTAAAAACACACACTGGGCTCCAAAACCCACTCATTCAGTGCTCACAAAGCTACCGACTTATCCGAGTTTCCTAGCATCAAAGGTTTCTAGCTCACCAGACTTATTCACCTCTGTTTCCCATCTCCTTCTCTCTGCACAAACTGGCTTCTTCCTCAGCACTCCGCCATCTTGGCTGCTTCTCCTGGTTTCCATGTGGCCTTAATCAGCTCTCCTCCCTGCTCTCTTCCCTGCTCCTAGAATGCAATCAGTCTTCTCTCGGAACAACATGATCTCTCTTCCTTTTAAAACCTTTTGGTGCGCCTGACCAGGTGGTGGTGCAGTGGATAGAGTTTCAGACTGGGATGCAGAAGACCCAGGTTCGAGACCCTGAGGTTGCCAGCTTAAGCGCGGGCCCATCTGGTTTAAGCAAAAGCTTGCCAGCTTGGACCCAAGGTCGCTGGCTCCAGCAAGGGGTGGCTTGGTCTGCTGAAGGCCCGCGGTCAAGGCACATGTGAGAAAGCAATCAATGAACAACTATGGTGTCGCAACGGCAACGAAAAACTAATGATTGATGTTTCTCACCTCTCTTTGTTCCTGTCTGTCTGTCCCTATCTGTCCCTCTCTCTCTCTCTCTGTCCCTGTAAATAAATAAATAAATAAATAATAATAATAAAGAAACCTTTTGGCGTGAAAGCCCTCCCCCAACATATATTAACATAATCACACCCATTCATCACCTGGGCGACAGGCTTCCATGTGGGCAGAGCCATCTTTCACAAAGTGAGCATAATATATTTTATCTGCCCAACAAATACCACAGACCTAAACTTAAAAGGTAAAAATAGAAAATTTTCCTAAGAAAACATAGGGAAAAAAATCTTTGTAACTTTAGGTTAGGCAAAGATTACTTAGATAGAATACAAAATATATAAACCATAAAAGAAAATTATTGGATATTATAAAAATTTTAAACTTCTATTTCCCCAAAGACACCAAGAAAATGAAAATATAAGCCTCAGATCAGGAGAAAATATTTATAAAACATCAACCTGATAAAGGACTCAGAATGATATATAAAGAATTCTTATACAACACAACAACAATACAAATAACCCAATAAAAATAAGCAAAAGATTTGGAATGACACAGTAGAAGATATATGGATAGCAACAAGCACATGAAAAAATACCCAATATCATTAGTTATCAGGGAAATACCAATTAAACTACACAAATATACAATTGCACAACTACTACAATGCTCACAAAAATTAGGGGATCAGAGAACATGCAGATACTCCAGTACTTTCAGCCTTTTGCATAGTGAAATAAAAGTTGGTTTTGCATCTTATTTATATAACTGAACAACTTTCTTTGACTTGTCATTTGTTTTTCTGATGTTCTTGTTTAATAAAAAATAAAATAAAATGTTTTTTTATCACTTCATATTCATTTTTGTGAGTTGTATATAATAGGTAAATTTAAAACACTAGCAATATAAAATGTTGCCAAGGATGAAGAACAACTAACTCAAATTCAGTCATGTTGCTAGAGGAATGCAAAATATTTCAGCCACTTTGAAAAACAGTTTCACAGTTTCTTATAAAATTAAACATACACTTATACAACACAGAAACTCCAGTCCCAAGTATTTACCTAAGAGAAATAAAAATATTTCCACATAAACACTGATGTGTAAATGTTTATAGCAGCTTTATTCATAACAGCCTGTATGGCCAGGAGCCACCATCGTGGCCATTCACATGCAGGTTCCCATTGGATTCGGGCAGCCGGTAAAGAAACAGTGGAGTCAGAGGATGGTAGGCAATTCTGTTTATTGGTGTCTCACCAAGACAGCAAGCCACAAGAGAAGACAAGGGAAAAGCAGAAAACCTGCTTTTCCCATGGAGGGCAAGGGATCAGGGAGGCCCCTGCAATGGTGATAGCAGGAACCGAAAGAGCAAGCTCCCAGTCTGCCCCACTTTATAGTGTAGAAATCCAAACCCTTAATCCAATCTACAAACAAGAAAGTCTTTGATACAAAGTCACTCATCTGAGGCATAATGGGATTCCTCATGAGAGTACACCACCCTACATCAAAAAGGGTGGGAAAGGCTTATTCTTAAAACTAAACCTTGGGCTATAATGACCCGGCCTGCTTACAGCCCATCCCCCACACCCAATACAAACTATAAGCGAGCAAACATATATATTATATTCACAAACTTATTTGACCAACACAGCACAAAACTGGAGACAATCAAAAAGTCTATCAACTGGCAAATGGATAAACAAAATGTGATATATCCATACAATAGAATATTAACTACTCTGCAATAAAAAGGAACAAATGACTAATATATGAAACAACATAAATGAATCTCAACAGCATTATGCTAAATGAAAGAAGTAATATATATGAGAGCACATTCTGTATGATTCAATTTATATTACATTCTGAAAAGTCAAACTCAACAAAGACATTAGATTTGTCATTGCCTAGGGTAGAGATAGAATACAAAAGAACATGGGAACTTTTACCAGTGACGGAAATGTTCATATGTTCATATTTTGATTAAGGTAGTGTGTTGGGCAGATGAAATATATTATGCTCACTTTGTTAAAGATGGCACTGCCCACGTGCAAGTTTTAAGAGTAAACTTTTCCCCACACCCTTGACTGATTGGATGATGTGGGGTGGTGCACTCTCATAAGGAATCCTCCCAGTATGTCTCAGATAAGTGACTTTGTGTCAGAGACTTACTTGTTTGTAGATGGGATTAAAGGTTTAGAATCTACACGATAAAGTGGGGCAGACTGGGAGCATGCTCTCTCTCGGTTCCTGAGGTTAGTATTAGAAAGAAGAGCAGATGAAGGCCACGTGGAGGAGAGGAGAAGCAGCCAAGATGGCGGACTGCTGAAGAAGAAGCCAGTTAGTGCAGAAGGAGCTGGAGAAGGAGATGGGGAACAGAAGTGAATAAGTCTGGTGAGCTAGAAACCTTTGATTCTAGGAAACTTGGATAAGTCAGTAGCTTTGTGAGCACTGAATGAGTGGGTTTTGGAGCCCAGTGTGTGTTTTTACTTGCCTGCTGGGTGCAAGCTATAATTAAAGCTGATGGCTCACCAGTTCTTGTTTCATTATCGACTGTCCGAATTGAATGCAAACCTGCATTGGCCAGGTGGCTGTGATAGTGGCCTTGGCCACTGGCTTTACATTTGGCATAGTCAACAGGATTGGATACAGATCGGCATGGAGCCACCACCACCTTTAAGTGGTGGAGTAGAGGACTGGCTGCTATTATGGTTCCCTATGGCTGTCCTTCTGGAGACTGTAGGATGGCTGACTTTTACAGCCATGGGTGAGGAAACCGAGAGCTCTATGGAAGAGGCTGCCCAGGACCTGTAGGCCGAGCAGTGGAAGGAGCTGGAGCAAATGTGGGAGAAAGAGATGCTGACCCTGGAGCTGAAGCAAGCACCGGAGGAGGCCAACCAGGTTCACGAGATTCGCTTGGAAGTGGAGCAGCCACTGGAAGATGAATCATAGGTTTGTGAGTTGCAGATTTCCCTGGATGTTGTGGAGAGCCAGCAGCAGCAGCAAGACACTGAGGCTGAGGCTGAGGCTGGGGCAGAAGCTGCAAGGCCTGCTGAGTAGAAGGCAGCAGTGGCCCGGAGCTCGAGCCCAGCAGCAGGAGCTGATGTTTTCAGTTCCTCTTTGGGGGATGAAGAGAATTGGTCTGGAATTGCAATCTGCAGCCTCCAGAAAGTGAGAGCCCAGCAGCAAGGAGTAGCTACGCTCCTGGTAGGTCTGTGATTTTGGGACACAGGGGTGGATGCCATCATGTTCCCCAGAGCATAGATGGAAATGCTGACTGCCATTGCCACATGCTTCTCTTTAGGACAGTGTGAGACCTGCCAAGATGGCAGGAATAAGGGGGGAGGCTGAAACCCCATGTGCATGTACTGATTTCCTGGACTACGACCGGAGTGAGCATGGGCTCCTTTGTTGAATGGACTTATGGATTCTGGACAATGTGAAATACCCTGATGGGGGTGGGGGACGGCTTTGATGGAGGCCCTCCTTCTGCCTCCAGAAGCTTTTCAAATGTTAAGAAAGAAGGCAAAGTGCTCAGAGACTGGTGAAACATATCTTTGTAATTGTTGAAATTGTATGATTTGTCATGTTGTTGTAATTTGTGTAATGTGCCTAATTTCCTTGTACAGGGATGCCAGTGGTGTAGGTTGTGGGTAATAAATTGAGCATAGGGGTGGATTATTGGGGTAGATAAAATATATTATGCTCATTTTGTTAAAGATGGCCTTGCCCACGTGCAAGTTTTAAGAGTAAGCTTTTCCCCACACCCTTGACTGATTGGATGATGTAGGGTGGTGCACTCTCATGAGGAATCCTCCCAGTATGTCTCAGATACGTGACTTTGTGTCAGAGACTTCCTTGTTTGTAGATTGGATTAAAGGTTTTGAATCTATGCTATAAAGTGGGGCAGGCCAGGAGCTTGCTCTCTCTCGGTTCCTGAGATTAGTATTAGAAAGAAGAGCAGATGAAGGCCACGTGGAGGAGAGGAGAAGCAGCCAAGATGGCAGACTGCTGAAGAAGAAGCCAGTTAGTGCAGAAGGAGCTGGAGAAGGAGATGGGGAACAGAAGTGAATAAGTCTGGTGAGCTAGAAACCTTTGATTCTAGGAAACTTGGATAAGTCAGTAGCTTTGTGAGCACTGAATGAGTGGGTTTTGGAGCCCAGTGTGTGTTTTTACTTGCCTGCTGGGTGCAAGCTATAATTAAAGCTGATGGCTCACCAGTTCTTGTTTCATTATCGACTGTCCGAATCGAATGCGAACCTGCATTGGCCAGGCGGCTCTTATAGTAGCCTTGACCACTGGCTTTACATAGTGATTATACATCTTTATATTTTGTCAAAACTCATCAAACTATACACTTAATAAGGGTAAGTTTTGCTGTATGAAAATTATTCCTCAATAAATCTGACTAAAAAATAAAGAGGTTCAGAGGGGAAAACAACAGAGGAATGAATAGGTGGTGCACAGTAGATTTTTTTAGAGCACTGAATGTATTCTGTGTTATACTGTAATAACCAGGAATGGACATCAGTGTCCAGGTGGAGTCCTTAGCTGAGTGTCCAGACTTGCGGTTTTGGGCATTTGGGGCCCACCCCAAGGGCGTTCCCATTACACCCCATTAGCTGTCTTGGGCATTGTTGGTCAAATAAGTTTGTAAATATGATGTATATGTTTGCTTGCTTATAGTTTGCATTGGGAGCTGAGCAACGCCAGATATAGTGGTCTGTGAGGTTGCAGGTTGCCTTCCTGATTGGGAGGGGCCATTGTCTTGCTAATGTTTACTAGAAGAGAGATTCTGTCCCACCACTGAGAGGTGCAGGAGGATTTCTTCTTTCTCTCCTCTCTGATCCCTGGCCCTCCATGGGAGAAACAGTTTTTCTGCTTTTCCCTTGTCTTTTCTTGTGGCTTGCCTGTCTTGGTGAGACACCAATATACAAAATGGCCTACCATACTCCCACTCTGCTGTTTCTTTACCATCTGCCCGAATTCAATGAAAACCTGAATGTCAATGGCCACCATGGTCATGGCAGCCCCTGGCCTTACAGGCATATTTGCAATTACATAAATGTCATGGCTAACAGGGACTCTACATTGGAATGTCAAAAGATGTCCAAAAAAATTTCTTTCTTCTCTTTTTCTATACACATATATTTGTAAAAGCCCATAGTACTGTGCAACACAAAGTGTGAACTCCAATGTCAAATACAAATTTAAGTTAATCATGTTTCTATATTGATTTATAAATTATAACAAATTAATATATCAATGCAAAATGCTAATAATAGGGGAAGATTTGGGAAACTGGGGGAGAGTCAAAGTATATGAAAACTCTGTACTGCCATATTGGTCAAATAAGTTTGTAAATATGATATATGTTTGCTAGCTTATACTTTTCATTGGGTGTGGGAGACAGTCTGTAAGCTGGCAAAGTCATCATAGCCTAAGGCTTAGTTTTAAGACTAAGCTTTTCCCCACACGCTTGACTGATTGCATGATGTGGGGTGGTACACTCTCCTGAGGAATCCCATTATGCCTCAGATAAGTGACTTTGTATCAGAGACTTCCTTGTTTGTATATTGGATTAAAGGTTTTGATTTTTACACTATAAAATGGGGCAGACTGGGAGCTTGCTCTCTCTTGGTTCCTGAGATTAGCATTAGAGAGGAGAGCAGAGAAAGGCCACGTGGAGGGGAGGAGAAGCAGCCAAGATGGTGGAGTGCTGAAGGAGAAGCCAGTTTGTGCAGAGTTTGTGCAGAGGGAAGGAGATGGGGAACAGAGGTGAATAAGGTTGGTGAAGCAGAAACCTTTGATTCTAGGAAACTTAGGTAAATCAGTGGCTTTCGGAGCTTTGAATGGAAACGGAAGTGCTTTCCCATTGTGTGTATTTCTTGCCCACTGGGTGCAAGCTAGGGTTAAAGCTAATGGCCCACCAGTTCTTGGCTCCGTTGTTTCATTACCATCTGTCTGAATCAAATGCGAACCTGTATGGGCCAGGCAGCTGTGATGGTGGCCGTGGCTACTGGCTTTACATTCCCACTCAGTGTTTTGCTAAATCTAAACTTCTCTAATAAATAAAGCATATTACTTTAATTCTTTTTATAAAGAAAGAAAACATGGATGATAGACGCAGACTATCTGAATTCAAATCTTGACTCTGTGTCTTATGTAGCTGTGTGAATTAAGTTAATGACTTATTCTCAGCTTTCTTGTTTATAAACTGGAGAGAATGCAATAACTATATTGTACGGTTGCTTTGAGGATAAAATAATATATATAATTCCCATAGAAACTTGTTACTTGAAGTATGGTTTTTAGGCCTGAGCATCTACATTCACCTGGGAGCAAATAAGAAATGGTGAATTTCACACCTCATCTATAGAATCTGAATCTGCACTTTAATAAGATGCTCTGATTACTTTATATATGTGTTAATGCACTGTTTTATGTAAATGGTTCTCTCTAGGGTCATGCAACACAAGGTCAAGCTTGATAAAATTTTGGCTTCATTCTAGTCTCTCAAAGATCTTTAAACTATACTTCCCCTAGGAAACTTCTGTTCTTGAACTCAGATCAGGCAGAGGGCAATCCAGGCAAGATCTAGCCAGTTTACCTCTTACTCTCCTCTCTATAGCGTGTCTTTTTTGCTCTCAGCCCCAATCCAGACCTTAGTTAACAGTTACTTTACCCACAGTGTCAAACTAGCTGATGAAGCTACTGAACATGATTAGGAGAAGAAAAAGAACTTTCTCAACTAGGAAACCTATTTGGCCATTTCTCTCCTTCTTTCTCTCTTTCTCTCTCTCTCTCTCTCTCTCATTCTTCCCCCCTCTTTTTTTCTTTCTTTTTTCAAAAATTCTAGGTTTCAGCCAGTTTAAAATTGCAACAAAACAATTTGTCAAGGCTCAGAAGATATTGACAATCTGCCAGGTATAACTACCGTGACTTTCATTCTCACACTCAACAACAAGTGCTATTTCAAAGTGTGCCAGAGATTTATGATATGCAAGTTGAAATTCAGTAGATAAGATCACAGCAAATTGATCATATTGTATATTTGAAAGTTGCTAAGAGATAATATCGTATATTTGAAAGTAGCTCCTAAAACTTTTGATCACAAGAAAAAGGTTTCCTAACTATACATGGTGATAGATGTTAACTAGACTTATTGTAGTGATCATTTTGCCATATAAACAAATATTGAATCATTATGTTGTACCACCTAAAACTAATAGAATATTATATGCCAATTATATCTCAATTAAGAAAAAGTCCACAGTAGACTGAACTCTTCACTAAAGTGACCATCTGCCATAAAGATGCTTCTGTCCCATAAGGAGATTAAAACACAATGTTAATGATTCAGCATAACTGAAACTGGAAAAAGCCAGGGCTCAATCTGCCCATCACTGTGAACCCAATTTACAGAGAGACAAGGACTGAAGTGTATGAAATGTCTTTAATCGAATTGTCAGCAAACTCAAGAAGGCAGGGGTCCTCAGTGCAACCAAAACCTGTCTTAACACTCTTATGGTGCTGGCTCTTTTTATAGGGTTCAGGGGCCGTTGTAATGGCACAAGGGGCAAAGTTTGTGTAGTTAGACACATAGGCAAGAAGGGTAGCAAGGTGTCCTGTTCTTGAGATAATGGAGTATCTGTCTTCTTTATCTTCACATTCCTCCTATGACAGAGTGATTCAGACTGGCTCTGTCTTCTTTCTTAATCTTTGGGCTCCTCTAGAATGCTTCCCAGGATGCTTCCCAAGACTACATACAAAAATAAACTCGCCACATTTCAAAGGGGAAGGACAGGGAGCCATTAAGAGAGAACAGAAAGCAAATGCACCAAGTATCTACTTCCTAACCCTTAGATAACTGAATAGAAAGCAAACGTACTGCATAATTAACTATTTTCTAAACTTTATATAACTCTATCACCAGTTCAGAGCCACAGTTTAGATCTTGGGTAATTTAGAAATTTATCTTTGCAATTTAAAATTTGGAATCCATGTACATTTAGCATTAGTCTGTTTTCTTCTTACATGTTAAATCTCAACAGCTGTTGACTCACTTTAGCCAAACTTGTTATTTTTATTAAAAATTCCAGGATAGCCTGACCAGGCGGTGGCGCAGTGGATGGAGTGTTGGACTGGGATGCGGAGGACCCAGGTTCGAAACCCCGAGGCCGCCATCTTGAGTGCAGGCCCATCTGCTTTAAGCAAAAGCTTGTCAGCTTGGACCCAAGGTAGCTGGCTCGAGCAAGGGGTTACTCGGTCTGCTGAAGGCCCGCAGTCAAGGCACATGTGAGAAAGCAATCAATGAACAACAAAGGTGTTGCAACGAAAAACTGATGATTGATGCTTCTCATCTCTCTCCGTTCCTGTCTGTTCCTATCTATCCCTCTCTCTGACTCTCTTTCTGTCCCTGTAGAAAAAAAAAAAAAGAATTCCAGGATACATTTTAATACATGATTCCAAACATAATTAAACCCAAACAGTATCCAAGTATTCAGATGGGTATATATTTTTGCTGTAGTTTACCCTACAGACAAACACAGACACACACACACACACACACACACACACACACACACAAAAAAAAAAAAAAAAAAAAAAAAAAAAAAAAACCCAAATGGCATATAAACGCATGTGTTGTCTCATAACATTTATATAGGCAAAATCTATTCCTTTTAGGACACTGATGTCCTGAGGCACATTGCTTTATCCATGGTGAGTTCCTGTAAGCCATTACTAAAAAATATTAAATAAAATATGGTCCTTAACAATAAGCATTTTGAGAAAAAGAATTGTTCAATATATATTAGATTTTCTATATCAATCTGATTATCAAACCATGCCCCAAGCTTCCTCTAAGTGATGTTTTACAGGCCTTTTCATCTAAAAAACAGGCCTTCTAAGGCACACTGTGGCAGATTATATCTTCTAAAGATGGCCACCTCAATATTTTTTGTGCCACAAGCTCTTCTTGTAATGTGCCATTGGTATTTCTTCCAAAAAATGGAGTAATCTTTCTCCTCTTTCTTGGAGACTGAGCAGCCCTCTGTGACTGTGTGAACAAAGAGAGAATAATTAAAGAATACTATGTAACTCCCAAGGCTAGACTGTTAAAACATCATGCATTTCTGTCTTTTTCTCTTGGCATGCTTGTACTTAGAGTACAACCACACTGCTGTGACAGAACTAAGCAGCCATGTGGAGGATCAAGTGTGGTGTCCCAGCATAAATTGCAACTGAGGTTCTAGCCAGCTGCCAGCATCAAGTCCCAGACACATTAGTGAGTGAGCTCTGAGCTATCAAGTCAAGCTACCCCAACCTTCACGCCACCCCTATGGAGGTCACAGAATTCCTCACCAATCCCAGTCAAATAACAGATTGGTGAGAAAATGAAATGACTGCTGTGGTTTTAAACTAGTAAATGTAAGTGGTCTATTAGGTAGAAATACTAACAGTTAACATGCCCCTTTTTTACAGATTGAGGAACCAAATAAAAAATATGAATAACAGAGATAGACATTGAGTGATTTGCTTATGATTATACTGATAGTAAGGGGTTAAACTGGAATTAGCAGCCAGAGTATGAGCTCTGAACCATTACATTGTACTATATATCTCATGCTTTCAACAGTCTCACTGTATAAATAATCTAAAGCTTATGCTTCACTGAAGATGGGAAGTATTATACATTCAGTTTGCAGATCAAATATCTTTTTCAAAAGTTTTTATTGATTGATTTTAGAGTGAGAGGAAGGGGGAAAGAGAGAGAAATAGAGGGAGAAAAACAAGAACACATATCTGTTCCTGTATGTGCCCTGATCAGGGATCGAACCTGCTACCTCTGTACTTCGGGACAATGCTCTAACCAACTGAGCTATCTGGCCAGGGTCAAATGTTTTCTAAAACTGACTGTTTAGCATTAAGCCCTGATCCCTTTTTTTCTAATATCAATTTTCAAGAAAGATGGCTATGCAAAACTGTTCTTAACTAGAAACAAATTAGTGGACACCTAAACATTTTAAATGGGCATTTATTATGTAATTTCCACATATTTATTTAAAATTTTGTGCAATTCACAGGAGCAAAGGAGACTGAATAAATAATTTTATTTGTACATATTACAAATATTATATATTGATTTTTTATATATTACAAAGCAATTAACTACTTAAAAACTGTGCCCTTTAAAAAATCACTTTTACTTTTTATAAACTCCCATGCTATCACAGATGTTTGGGGAGCATCATTTATGTTTTAGGGATATATTGTCACAGAAGCACTTCTGAATGAAGAAAGGAAGAGAGAAAAAGAGGGCAGAAGGAAGGGGAAATCCCCAATCACTTTAGTTCTCCCATGTGGCATGTATGCAGCTGTTCTGTTTCATGAGATGTGGACATAACAACACAGGGTGTGTGGCCTTCAGGGAAGTATACTGGACTCATCCAAAAAGCCTCCTTGATGGCAGCAGACTGAGGAATGACTTTACCAGAGAAGAGTCTACTTCCTAAGTGTGAGCTGACAGCTCTGAGCCCATCATTCCAGAAGCAGACTCTGAACACTTTTAGTCCCAATGGGATCCCATAGAACCACACCTATTATTTCAACCCTAATCCAAGCCACCACACTTCATACTCAAATTACTACAATAAATTTAAATCTATCAACAATCATAACGTGAACATCAGTTTATGAAAGGTCTACTTCTAGTCCTTAAGATAGAAGTAGATGGGTAAGAAGGAAGATAGAAAAGTCACTCTCCTAAGGGCTCTAACAATAATGCTATGGATAGAGAATATCTAAATAAAACAACAAATAGCATCAGAGGACAAGCTCTTCACTACTAAAAAGATAGGCTCATAATAATTGCTATTAGGTTAAGGCCAATGACGGATCAAGTTAGAAGAGGACTGTGAGGGGTTTTTAAAATTTTAAATAACTGGAAAAGAGAGGGAGAGGACTGTATGTGGGAGGCAAAAGGTAAAAAAGAGGCAGAAAAGCAAGAGGAATGTTTGGAAGAGAACTCATCCCACATGCATATTTTGAATATTAACATCCTACCAGGCAGAAGACAGAATGATTGGCCAAACTCAACTTGTAGGACACCATCAACCTGGATGAGTCTGCTTTACTTTCCATATATCTCTGTTCCCATCTTCCAGAATAACCCTTTTTTTTCAATTTCTTTTTTATTCATTCATTTTAGAGAGGAGACAGACAGAGAGAGAGAGAGAGAGAAAGGGGGGAGGAGCTAGAAGCATCAACTCCCATATGTGCCTTGACCAGACCAGTGCAGGGTTTTGAACTGGCGACCTCAGTGTTCCCAGGTCGACGCTTTATCCACTGCGCCACCACACGTCAGGCCAGAATAACCCTTTTAAACTACTGATTTTATCATGTCACTCCCATGATTCTGTCCCATTCACAGAGGTTCAGTAACCTAGAACTCTGTGACAAAGAGGCTTATGAAAAGGTATAGGGTCCTGGGGATAGGCTAGGGTGAGAATAGTCAAAATATAGATTACCAATTTAGGGCTAGTGAACAGTTGTGATGGAGGAGAGCAAAGAAATCAGAGCCAAGGAAACAATACTGTATATCATGCTGTGGATGAAAGGTTATAGACAAGAAAATAATTTAAGGAACAGTAGCCAGATAAGTCACTTGCAGAGTGTGAGATGACTGGGAAAGATGATTCAGGACTAGGTGAGGGGATAAACAATAGCGTCTATTTTTATATATCACCAGCTTTATGGCACCAGGGCAGTAATGACAGAAAAGTCCATGTGGACAGAAATGAATACCCTCTGTTCAAAATCTGTGCTGCTTTGCTGGGAAAGCAGACAGAAAAATAGTCACAGAACAGTGAGGTGATAATAGAACGGCAAAAACTGTGGTCCACAGAGGTGCTCCTGTACTATCTGTGAAGGCAGGAAGAACTCCCAGAGGGCAATGTCCTTGTCTGAAAGGTGAAGGTTATAAAACCTGCCTCAAAGATTACTATGAAGCCATATAGAAAAACCACAAGGCAGAGTCCTTAAAAAAGTATTATGCTATTAAAAATTAGAGCAGAACTAAATGAAACAGAGAACAAAAGAACTATAGAAAAAAATTAAGACACCAAAGAGCTGTTCTTTGTAAAGATCAGTAAAATTGATAAACTACTTGCTAGACTAAGGAAAAAAGAGGGAGGACTCATATAAACAAAATAAAAATGAAAGAGGAGAAATTACCACAGACAATATAGATATACAAAGGATCACAGTAGAATATTATGAAAGATTATATGGCACCAAATTCAACAACCTAGAGGAAGTGGATAAATCCCTAGAATTATACAATCTTCCTACACTGAGTCATAAAGAAGTGGAAAACTTAATAAGATCTATAAGCAGGGAGGAAATAGAAACAACTATCATAAACCTTCCCCAAAACAAAAGTCCAGGACCAGATAGCTACACTGGTGAATTCTACTAAACATTCAAAGATTTGGTACATACCCTCTCAAAGTCTTCCAAAAAATAGAAGAAAAAGCAATATTCCCCAATGCATTTTATGAGGCCAACATAACCCTCATACCAAAACCTGGTAAAAATAACACAAAAAAAGAAAACTACTGACCAATATCTCTAATGAATACAGATGCAAAAATCCTAAACAAAATACTAGCAAATCAAATACAACATATTAAAAAAATAATATACCATGATGAAGTGGAATTTATTCTAGGAACACAAGGGTGGTTCAACACATGGAAATCAGTCAACATAATACACCACATTAACAAAGAAAAAAAGAACAAAAATTATATGATCCTATCAATAGATGCAGAAAGGTATTCGATAAGATACAAAATTGCTTTCTTTTTAAAACACTCAATAAAATCAGAATATAAGGAAAGTACCTCAACATAATAAACACCATATATGACAAACTGTCAGCTAATATCATACTAAATGATGAAAAAAATGAAGGTTTTTCCTCTAAAATCAGGAGCAATACAAGGCTGTCTACTCTCTTTACCCTTATTCAACATAGTTCTGAAATTTTTAGACAGAGCTATCAGGCAAGGGAAAGAAATAAAAGGCATCCATATCAGGAAAGAAGTAAAGGCATCACTTTTTTTCATATGACATGATCCTGTATATAGAAAACCACAGAAAGATTATTAGAAACAATAAACTAATACATTAAAGTCACAAGATACAAAATCAATATACAAAAGTCTATTACTTTTCTATATGCCAACAATGAAACATCAGAAAATGAACTAAAAAAATTCCTTTTACAAATGCAACAAAAGAAATAAAATACTTAGGAATAAACTTAACAAATGATATGAAGGTCCTATATGCTGAAAACTATAAAATATCATTGAAAGAAATTGAAAAAGACACAATGAAATGAAAAAGTATTCCATGTTTATGAATTGGAAGAATCAACATGGCCATATTACCAAAGCAATATACAAATTTAATGCGATCCCCATCAAAATCCCAATGTAATTTTTTAAAGAAATAGGACAAAAAATTATCAGGTTTGTATGGAACCATAAAAAATCCTGAACAGCGAAAGCAATCCTGAGGAAAAAGAATAACGCCAGAATTATACTACCTGACTTCAAATTATACTATAGAGCCATGATAATCAAAACAGCATGGTACTGGCAGAAAAACAGATATACAGGCCAATGAAACATAATTGAGAGCTCAGAAATAAAACCACAATATATGGACAAATCATCTTTGACAAGGAGCTCAAAACACACAGTGGAGAAAAGAAAGCCTCTTCAATAAATGGTGCTGGGAAAATTGGAAAGCCACATGTAAAAGAATGAAACTTGACTATACCTTGTCCCCCTGCACAAAAATTAATTCAAAATGGATCAAAGATCTAAATATAAGATATGAAATAATAAACTACATAGAAGAAAACATAGGTACTAAATTCATGGAACTTGGTCATAGAGAACAATTCATGAATTTGACCCCAAAGGCAAGGGAAGTTAAGGCAAAAATAAATAAATGGCACTATATCAAACTAGAAAGCTTCTGCATAGCACAGGAAACTGACAACAAAACAAATAGGCAGCCAACTAAATGGGAGATGATATTTGCCAACAACAGCTCAAATATGGGGTTAATATTCAAAATATTGTATATAAACAACTCACAAAGCTTAGCAACAAACAAGCAAACAATCCAATTAAAAATGGGGAGAGGACCTGAACAGACACTTCTCCCAAGAGGACATACAAATGGCCAACAGACATATGAAAAGATGCTCATCTTCACTAGCTATTTGAGAAATGCAAATCAAAATTACAATGAGATACCACCTCACACCTGTTAGATTGGCTATCATCAATAAGACAGGTATAATAACAAGTGTTGGAGAGGCTGGGCGGGGGGGGAAAGGAGACCTCATTCAGTGCTGGTAGGAATGCAAATTAGTACAACCATTATGAAAGAAAGTATGGTGGTTCCTCAAAAAATTAAGAATAGAGCTACCATATGACCCAGTAATCCCTCTATTGGGTATCTACCCCCAAAACTCAAAAACATTGATATGTAAAAACACATGCAGCCCCATGTTCATTGCAGCATTGTTCACAGTGGCCAAACATGGAAACAACCAAAGTGTCCCTCAACACAGGGTTAAATAAAGAAGATGTGGTACATACATACAATGGAATACTACTCAGCCATAAGAAATGATAACATAGTGACATTTATGACAACATGGATGAACCTTGAAAACGTCATACTGAATGAAATAAGTAAATCTGAAAAAGGTAAGAACTGTATGATTTCACAAATAGGTGAGATATAAAACTAAGACTCATGGACATAGATAAAAGTGAAGTGGTTACCAGGGGGAGGGGAGTTAGAAGAGAGGGATGGGGGAGTGGGTAGGGGGAAAGATGTAAAGAGGGACAAATATAAGGGGACAGAAAATGATTTGACTTTGGGTGATGGGTATACAACATAATCAACAGTTCATATGCTATAGAAATGTTTACCTGAAACCTGTATACTCTTATTAATCAATGTCACTATATTAAAGTTAATTTTCTAAATAAAAAAAGTATTATGCTGCAAAAACATTGGGTAGGTGGTAAGATTTCTCCACAATTTAAATTTTTAAAATGTTTTGTAAATATCTCATAAGTCTATAAAACTCTAGAAAATAAAATAATTATTGAAATGAGAAATAAATGTGTTTTTTTTTTAAGATGCAGGATGTTACATGACAGAATTACTGTAAGACAATCCCATTAGTTTCTCTGGAGTCCTCACTGGGGGTCTAGTCGTGACTTTCAGACCCCACACTGCCACCCCACCCAAACCACCAAGCAAGCTTTCTATTCTCTTTAGCCCATAAAAGGATATCATTCCTGGGTGGTTGGGGAGTTATTTGTTTTTTCCTATCTTCAGCAAAAATAGTTCAGGTTTTTGGATTATTGCTTAAAAATCCATATGTGCAGAGACCAGCTCAGCAATTGGGTGTGCATGAAAGGAAGGCGCTGCAGGACTTGAGAAAAAACACACAAGATACACATAAAGAAAAGATGGGTACAGGGGACTCCCAGCCTCTTGGACTGAGAGCCCCGATCTCTACAGCCTCATTATATTTATTTGTTTCTTTAATAATCAGTAAGCAGGTTAGCAGAGCATAGGCTCAGGAACAGAGGATGGTTAACTAAAACCTTGCAGGTATACAGGAAATGGCTAAAAGGTTCAGAAGCTTCCTTTAAACAATCTTACCAGTGCTTGCCAGGGCAGTGTTCTGCTCCCACAGGACTTGGCGTTCCAAAGTCCTCACCAAAGACTGTGTCAGGACAGCATTCCAATCTCAGGCCATGTTCCTACACATATGCTCATGTTTTCAGTCTCACCCAGAAGAGCCCCAAATGCTGTCCAGCCCATGTACAGAACTTGGAGAGATTAACTGCGGCTAAGGTTCACACAGGGCCCCTCTGTCCCTCCTTAGGTGTGTTAGATTCTTGGCCTCTTAGACTGTATGTGACCAAGACCAGCATCCTGACCGGTGACACCCTCTCCATTCCCCACATGGCTTCCAGTAGAGAAGCAAGACAATCAGTTCTTGCTGAGGGCAAATTTCAATCCTTTCTCCTTGCTCTACATAAAAACCACAACTTTAGACAAATCCTCCAGATTCGTTTCCAGTAATTCTAAAAGGGAAAATTTTAAATCCTTTGTCCTTCCTCTCATATTTAGAGTAAAGCCTAATTTTTCAAAAGAGGCCTTATTTACAGTTATTTTCAAGAGGCCTCATGCCTATGAAGAGGATAATATGTTTCCCAGAGAAAATTTGCTCCAATTCAAAGAGAAATTCAATATTGCATTGTTGTTTTATTCCTTTCCACTGATAACTTGTTTTTGTCTTCATTGTTTTCTTACATTGTTTTGTTGTCTCATCCTGAAGAAGAGGAACTAGTAATGGCTAGTGAAAACAATTCATTATAATGTCTCTAAAATAATAAAGTCTAAGATTTAGAAGTTTTGAAAACAACTTTTTAGACAATTGTTAATGAGCGGATTCCCAGATTTTATGAAAAATCCCCTATTGCACCACTTCAAATTTTCCTTTTGGTTACAAGAACATCTAAGAAAATAAAATTAAGATAAACATTATTACATTAGATTCTTCCCCAAAAAGGAGTGTCTGGCAAAAGAAAGGTCACTAGACCCTTGACTGACAATTATTGCCTGAGATGAGTAACAAGTTTCACAGAATAACTTTTCATCACATTAAATTTTATGATAGAACTAAGAATCTTACTAGTATTCATTTCTTTCTAAGAACCTGTCAATATCATGCAGATAGGTTCTGCTCTAGGTTTGGAACCATTTTAAATTTTTTAATGAATATATTTTATTTTTTAGAACAGTTTTAATCTCTCTCTCTCTCTCTCTCTTTGGTATTTTTAGAAGGGAGAAGCAGGGAGGCAGAGAGAGACTCCTGCATGCACCAAACCGGGATCCAACTGGCAAGCCCACTAGGGAGTGATGCTCTGCCCATCTGGGGTATCGCTCCATTGCAACAGGAATCATTCTAGTGCCTGAGGTGGAGGCCATGGAGCCATACTCAGCGCCCGGGGAAACTTTGCTCCCATGCAGCCTTGGCTGTGGGAAGGGAAGAGAGAGATAGACAGGAAAGAGAGGGGGAAGGGTGGAGAAGCAGATGGGCACTTCTCCTTTGTGCCCTGACCGGGAATCAAACAGGGAACATCCACACACTAGACTGATGCTCTACTGCTGAGCCAACTGGCCAGGGCCTAGAACAGTTTTAGATTTACAAAATCAACTGAGAAGATCACACACAAAATTTTTATATCCCAGACCCACTTTCTTCAATCTTTACCTCTTATGTTATCATGGAATATTTGCTGCAGTTAATAAATCAATATTGATAAATTATTATGAACTAAGTTCATAACTTACTCAGATTTTCTTAGCTTTTTTACCTAATGTCATTTTTTAAATTATTATTTGCAAGACAGAGGAGAGAGAGAGAGAGAGAGAGAGAGAGAGAGAGAGCGCCAGGGACAGATAAGCTGGAATGAAGAGAGATGAAAAGCATTAATTCTTCACTGCAGCACCTTAGTTGTTCATTGATTGCTTTCTCATATGTGCCCTGACTGGGGGGCTACAGCGGAGCAAGTGACCCTTTGCTCAAGCCAGTGACCTTGGGCTTCAAGCCAGAGATGTTTGGGTTTAAGTTGGTGACCCCAGGGATCATGGGGTCATATCTATGATTTCACACTCAAGCCAGCAACCCCATGCTCAAGCCGGCGACCTCAGAGTTCAAACCTGGATCCTCTGCATCTGGGATAGGCCAGAGCTCTAGTGTCTGTGCTACCACCTGGTCAGGCTACCTAATGTCATTTTTATATGCCAGGATTTCATCTGGGATACTACATCACATTTGATTGTCATATCTCCTTAGGCTCCTCTTGGCTGTAATAGTTTATTAGACTTTCCTTGTTTTTTATAACCTTGACTGTTTTGAGGAGTACCAGTCAAGTATATTTTAGGATGTCCCTCTATTGGAATTTGTCTGATGTTTTTCTTGTGAATAAACTAGGGTTATGAAACTCTGAAAAAAAGATCACAGAGGTTAAGTACCATTTTCTTAAGTTCATATTATACTATCAACATGAAGTAGGACTTTGATCTCTTAGCTGAGGTAGTGTCTGTCAGGATTCTCTGCTGTGAAGTAACTCCTTGAAAGAAAGTCACTGTGCAGGCCACACTTAAGGAAAAGGGAATTATGTTCTACCTTTTTTTAAGATGAAATACCTACATAATTTTGAATACTTCTACATTAGAGAATTTGTCTATCTTCTTCATCTATTAATTAATTCACTTATATCAGTGTGGACTCATGGCTATTTATTTACACTTTGAGTTATAACTCAACACTACTTTGTTGTGTTGCTTACAATGTTCCAGTTTTGGCGATTGGGAACTCTTTAACTAGGCTCCTGTGTCCCTTTGATACACCCCACTGTTGTGAAGGGTTTTGGTTCTGGGGGTGGTGTTTCTTGTGTGTGTGTGTGTGTGTTTGTTTTTGTTTTGTTTTGTTTGGACTTTCTTACTTAACCTGTATGACAAGATGATTCAAGATTATTGTGTATATTTCTGTGCAGGTCATAAAATCAGATAGTTCTCCAAGGACCCCTGTGTGCTTTAATGAGAGAGTGGTATTAGAAACCAAGATCTGGGTATAATTATTGCAACTAGGGTGTTATTTCTTTTGTTTTAATTTTTATTTTATTAATTTTAATGGGGACGCAGGAGCAAGATGGCGATGGAGTAGGCAGACCTACCAACTTCCAACTCCCAGAACCACAGTGGATTATAACTCAATTTTAAGAATCATCATCTGGATAAACCAACTTTGAACTAAACTAAGTGGACTCTTCAACCAAGGAACACAGAAGAAGCCACATTGAGACTGGTAGGAATAGCAAAAACGTGAAGAGGGCTGTCCAGCTCCCGGGAGCAAACAGCAGGCCGGAGAGACCCGCATGGTGGGAGGAGAGTTTGGTAGAGAGGGAGGGACCTGGGTCCCAGGAACAAAGCCCCAGCCCACAGTCCCAGAGCCTAGAAGAGGCATTTGGACAGTATTGAGCTGTGAAACAAGTGAGGATACTGTTTGTGAGAAAGAGACAGTTTTCTCCGACCCAAGATTCTTAAAGGGACAACACAGAAAACCTCTCTCACAGCCACTCACCTGGGGCTCCGGGGAATGGGGTCAGAGGAGAGGACCAGAGCAGCGGGAAGAGAGAGTAAACTGGAAGCCACAGGGAGAAACACTCTGAGGTACAGCCACCCTAACCCCTGGGCTAAGTCACTTTCCTAATCAAAAACAAATATTTCCCCTAGAACTAGCAATACCAGCAAAGGGAGACAGGTCACCAGCCAAACAAGCTCTCCCGCGGCACTTAGAGCAGAGTTGCTTAGATGGAGGGAGCTTCCAGGTCTACAGTATGGAGTGTTAGGGTCTGAGCTGTGGGTCCCCTTCCCATTCTGCTAAGTGTTGCTGGAGGGACGGTGGCGGCAGGATGCTGAAACGCAGTTCTGTCGACAGGGGTGGAGGCCCAGCTGGTGTGAGCTTGGTCTAGCCCAGGAGGGGTGGAGGGGACGCACAAAAGCGGTCCGGCAGCTGCGGGCCCACCTGTAGCGCCACCTGTGGGGGAAAAGCAGGAGGCCAGGAACAGGCAGAGATCTGCTCTGCTACCCTGTGCAAGCCGGCCCTGACTGTAGAAATGGGACTAGGACCAGGGACGGGCAGAGGCTCGCGGCTGAGCTCATGCGAGCAGCCCCAACCGGCCCAAGAAACCGTGGTTTGCCATCCTGTGTGCATGAGTTGGCTCTGAATGTGGGGGCGGGACTAGAGCCTGGGATGAGCAGAAGTTCGCAGCTGAGCACACACCAGCAGCCATGCCCAGCCCAAAAATCCGCAGTTTGCAATTCTGCGCAGGAGGGCCCTGGCCTCAAGGGCGGGACTAAAGCTCCAGACGGGCAAAGGCTCACAGCTGAGAGTAGGTCAGCAGCCCCGTCCAACCCAAGAAACTGTGGCGAGCAGGCTCTGACCATGGGGGCTGGGCAGAAGCCTGGAAACTGGCTGGGTCCGCAGCTGAGCAAAGGGGCTCACCTCTACCCTTGGTGGTGAGGCTTGTGGATTGAGTGACAGCCCCTCCCACAGAGAAGAGGCTGAAACCACAGCTACAGCCGCAGAGGGCTGGCACTGGCAACGCCCATACCCAACCACCCTAGGTAGCAGCAGAGGGGGTAGCAGGCCTGCAGACAGACCACACCTAGAGAACACAAAGGCAACACTTATTGGACTCCAGTGGCCACAACCTTCTTATACACAGACAAAATTGGCAGGCAGAGAAATACAAACCAAATAAATCAAGAGAAATCCCCAGAGACGGACCTGAATGAACCAGATATAACCAAATAACCAGATGCAGAATTTAGAATATTGATAGTTAGGATGCTCAAAGAAATTAGAGCAACAATGGATAGTCACTATGAAAGCCTAAATAAAGAGATAACAAGTATAAAAAGCAAAATTTAAATAATAAAAAAGAATCAGACAAAATGACAAATACAGTATCAGAACTAAAGACCACAATGGAAGGAATTAAAAGCAGGATGAATGATGCTGAGGATCAAATCAGCGAGTTAGAGAAAACAATAAACAAAGGCACAGAAGCAGAGCAGAAAAAAGAAAAGAGACTCAAAAAATGTTAGGAAACTCTAAGGGAGCTCTGTGACAACATGAAGAGAAATAGCATTAGCATCATAGGGGTTCCTGAAGAAGAGGAGAGAGAACAAGAAATAGAAACTTTGTTCAATCAAATCATAGCTGAAAACTTCCCTAAATTAAGGCTGGGAAACATTCCACACGTTCAAAAAGCACACAGACTCCATTAAAGAGAAACCCAAAAAGATCTACACCAAGACACATCATAGTTAAAATACCAAAGCTAAGGGTTCAAGAGAAAATTTTAAAAGCTGCTATGGAAAAAAAGGCTATCACATACAAAGGAGCCCCCATAAGGATGACATGGGACTTCTCAACAGAAACACTTAAGGCCAGAAGGGAATGGCAAGATATATTCAAAGTAATGCAGAAGAAGAACATACAACCAAGACTACTCTATCCAGCAAGGCTAACTATTAAAATTGAAGGAGAAATAAAGAGCTTCCAAGACAAAGAAAGCCTCAAGGAATTCATTAAAAACAAAACAATTCTGCAAGAGATACTAAGGGGTCTGTTGTGAACAGTTCAAAGGGGGAAAAGAATATAGCAAAAGAAGAACACAGCTTTAAAGAATAAAATGGCAATAAACAACTACATATCAATAATAACCTTAAATGTAAATGGATTAAATGATCCAATCAAAAGACATAGGGTAGCTGCATGGATAAAGAAACAGGACCCATACATATGCTGTCTACAAGAGACACACCTTAAAACAAAAGATGCACATAGACTGAAGGTAAAAGGATGGAAAAAAATATTTCATGCAAATGGAAATGATAGAAAAGTCGGGGTAGCAATACTTATATCTGACAAAATGGACTTTAAAACAAAGGCTGTAGTAAGAGATAAAGAAGGACACTACATAATGATAAAGGGAACAATTCAACAGGAAGATATAACTATTATAAATATCTACGCACCAAATATAGGAGCCCCGACATACATAAAGCAGACTTTGATGGATATAAAGGATGAGATTAACAGCAATACTATAATAGTAGGGGATTTCAATACCCCACTAACAACACTGGATAGATCCTCAAGAAATAAAATTAATTTAAAAAAAAGCAGACTTAAAGAATACACTAGATCAACTCAATTTAATAGATACCTTCAGAACTTTTCACCCTAAAGTAGTAGAATATACATTCTTCTCAAGCGTTCATGGTACATTTTCTAGGATAGACCACATGTTAGGACACAAAAGTGGTCTCAATAAATTTAAGAAGATTGAAATCATATCAAGCATTTTCTCTGATCACAATGCCATGAAACTAGAAATTAACCACAAAAGAAAAACTGTAAAATACTCAAACACTTGGAAACTAAATAGCATGTTATTAAATAATGAATGGAATAACAATGAGATCAAAGAAGAAATAAAAATGTTTCTAGGAACAAATGATAATGAGCATACATCAACTCAAAATTTATGAGACACAGCAAAAGCAGTACTAAGAGGGAGGTTCATTAGCACTACAGGCATACCAGAAGAAGCTAGAAAAAGCTCAAATAAGCAACCTAACCCTGCATCTAAAAGAAATAGTAAAACAACATCAAATAAAGCCCAGGACCAGTAGAAGGAAGGAAATAATAAAGGTCAGAGCAGAAATAAATGACATAGAGGCTAAGGAAACAATACAGATGATCAATGAAACCAGGAGCTGGTTCTTTGATAAGGTAAACAAGATTGATGAACCTTTAACTAGAATCACCCAGAAAAAGAGAGAGAGGACTCAAATAAATAAAATTAGAGAGGAGAGTGCAGAAATAACAACTGACACAACAGAAATACAAAGCATTGTAAGAAAATACTATGAAGAACTCTATGCCAAAAAATTAGACAACCTAGGTGAAATGGACACATTTCTTGAATCATATAATCTTCCAAAAATCAATCTGGAAGAATCAGAACACCTGAACAGAACAATTACAACAAATGAGATCAAAACAGTTATCCAAAAACTCCCAAAAAAGAAAAGTCCTGGGCTTGATGGCTTCACAAGTGAATTCTACCAAAAATTCAAAGAAGAACTAACTCCTATCCTCCTCAAGCTATTTCAAAAAATTCAAGAGGAAGGAAGACTTCCAAACTCCTTTTATGAGGCGAGCATAATTCTGATCCCAAAACGGGGCAAAGACAACACAAAGAAAGAAAATTATAGGCCTATATCCCTGATGAATTTAGATGCTAAAATTCTCAACAAAATATTAGCCAACCGGATTCAGCAATATTTGAAAAAAATCATTCACCATGATCAAGTGGGATTTATTCTGAGAGGCAAAGCTGGTTCAATATTTGCAAATCAATCAATGTGATTCATCACATAAACAAAAGGAAGGACAAAAATCACATGATAATTTCAATAGATGAAGAAAAGGCATTTGATAAAATTCAGAACCCATTCATGCTCAAAACTCTCAGTACAGTGGGAATACAGGGAACATTCCTTAACATGATAAAGGCCATCTATGACAAACCCACAGCAAACATCATACTAAATGGACAAAAATTAAAAGCAATCCCTTTAATATCAGGAACCAGGAAGGGGTGCCCCCTTTCACCACTCTTATTCAATATAGTTCTGGAAGTCCTAGCTACAGCAATCAGACAAGAAGAAGAAATAAAAGGCATACAAATTGGAAAAGAAGTAAAACTGTCACTATTTGCAGATGATATGATATTGTATATAGAAAACCCTAAAGTCTCAGTCAAAAAACTACTGGATCTGATAAATGAATTCAGTAAGGTGGCAGGATATAAAATTAATACTCAGAAATCAGAGGCATTTCTATATACCAACAATGAACTGTCAGCAAAAGAAATTAAGGAAACAATCCCCTTCACTATTGCAGCCAAAAAAATAAAGTACCTAGGAGTAAATTTAATCAAGGAGGTTAAGGACTTGTACTCGGAAAATTATAAAACATTGATAAAAGAAATCAAGGAAGATACAAACAAGTGGAAGCATATACCGTGCTCATGGCTAGGAAGAATAAACATCATTAAAATGTCTATATTACCCAAAGCAATTTATAAATTCAATGCAATACCAATTAAAATACCAATGACATACTTCAAAGATATAGAACACATATTCCAAAAATTTATATGGAACCAGAAAAGAACACGAATAGCCTCAGCAATCTTAAAAAGAAAAAATAAAGCATGAGGTATTACTCTTTCAGATATCAAGGTTTACTACAAGGCCATTATACTCAAGACAGCCTGGTACTGGCATAAGAACAGGCACATAGTTCAATGGAACAGAACAGAGAACCCAGATATAAACCCACATCTTTATGGACAACTGATATTTGACAAAGGAGGAAAGAACATACAATGGAGTAAAGACAGCCTCTTTAACAAATGGTGTTGGGAAAATTGGACATCTACCTGCAAAAAAATGAAACTAGACCATCAACTTACACCATTCACAAAAACAAACTCAAAATGGATAAAAGACTTAAATGTAAGCCGTGAAACCATAAGCATCTTAGAAGAAAACATAGGCAGCAAGCTCTCTGACATCTGTAGCAACAATATATTTGCTGAGTTATCTCCACAGGCAAATGAAATAAAAGGCAAGATAAACAAATGGGACTATATCAAACTAAAAAGTTTTTGCACAGCTAAAGATAATAATAACAGAATATAAAGACAAACCACACAATGGGAAAACATATTCGACAGCATGTCTGATAAAGGGTTAATAACCAAAATTAAGAACTTATAAAACTCAACACCAGGAAGACAAAAAATCCAATCAAGAAATGGGCAAAAGAAATGAATAGAAATTTCTCCAAAGAGGACATACAGATGGCCAATAGGCATATGAAAACATGCTCAACATCACTAATCATTAGAGAAATGCAAATTAAAACCACAATAAGATATCACCTCACACCAGCCAGAATGGAGCTCATCTGCAAAACAACACAGGATAAGTGCTGGCAAGGACGTGGAGAAAAGGGAACCCTCCTGCACTGCTGGTGGGAATGCAGACTGGTGCAGCCACTGTGGAAAACAGTATGGAGATTCCTCAAAAAATAAAAAATCAAACTGCCTTTTGACCCAGCTATCCCACTTATAGGAATATACCCTAAGAACACCATAGCACTGTTCAAAAAGAAGAAATGCGCCCTCATGTTCGTGGCAGCATTGTTCACAGTAGCGAAGATCTGGAAACAGGCCAAGTGTCCGTCAGAGGACGAGTGGATTAAAAAGCTTTGGTACATATATACTATGGAATACTACTCAGCCATAAGAAATGATGACATCGGGTCATTTACAACAAAATGGATGGACCTTGATAACATTATACGGAGTGAAATAAGTAAATCAGAAAAAAACTGAGAACAACAAGATTTCATACATAGGTGGGACATAAAAGTGAGACTATGAGACATGGACAAGAGTGTGGTGGTTACCGCATTTGGGGAGGGAGGTGAGGGTGGGATAAGGAGGAGGGGAGGGGCACAGGGAAAACCAGATAGAAGGTGACAGAGGACAATTTGACTTAGGGTGATGGGTATGCAACATAATTGAATGATAAGATAACCTGGAGATGTTTTCTTTGAACATATGTACCCTGATTTATTGGTGTCACCCCATTAAAATTAATATAAAAAAATCTCCAGGTTATCTTACCATTCAATTATGTTGCATACCCATCACCCTAAGTCAAATTGTCCTCTTTCACTTTCTATCTGGTTTTCCCTGTGCCCCTCCCCTCACCCCTCTTTGTCCCTCTCCTCCTCCCCCCCCCCCGCCTTTGTAACCACCACACTCATGTCCATGTCTCTTAGTCTCTTTTTTATGTCCCATCTATGTATGGAATCATGCAGTTCTTAGTATTTTCTGATTTACTCATTTCACTCTGTATAATGTTATCAAGGTCCATCCATTTTGTTGTAAATGATCCTATGTTATCATTTCTTATGGCTGAGTAGTATTCTATGATATATATGTACCACATCTTCTTTATCCAGTCATCTATTGAAGGGCTTTTTGTTTGTTTCCATGCCTTGGCCACTGTGAACAATGCTGCCATGAACATGGGGCTGCATGGGTCTTTATGTACCAATGTTTTTGAGTTTTGTGGTTATATACCCAGTAGAGAGATTGCTGGGTCGTATGGTAATTCTATTTTTAGTTCTTTGAGGAACCACCATACTTTCTTCTATAATGGTCGTACTACTTTACATTCCCACCAACAATGGATGAGGGTTCCTTTTTCTCCACAGCCTCTCCAACACTTGTTATTACCTGTTTTGTTAATACTAGCTAATCTAACAGGCGTGAGATGGTATCTCATTGTAGTTTTGTTTTTCATTTCTCTAATAGCAAATAAAGATGAGCATCTTTTCATATATTTGTTGGCCATTTGTATTTCTTCCTGGGAGAAGTGTCTGTTCATGTCCTCTTCCCATTTTTTTTATTGGATTGTTTGTTTGGTTGTTGTTGAGTTTTGTAAGTTCTTTGTATATTTTGGATATTAGCCTCTTATCTGAGTTGCTGTTTGAAAATATCATCTCCCATTTAGTTGGCTGTCTGTTTATTTTGTTGTCAGTTTCTCTTGCTGTGCAAAACTTCTTAGTCTGATGTAGTCCCATTCATTTATCTTTGCCTTCACTTCTCTTGCCTTTGGAGTCAAATTCATGAAGTGTTCTTTATAACCAAGGTCCATGAGTTTAGTGCCTATGTTTTCTTCTATGTAATTTATTGTTTCAGGTCTTATATTTAGGTCTTTGATCCATTTTGAATTAATTTTAGTACAAGGAGACAAACTGTAATCGAGTTTCATTCTTTTGCATGTGGCTTTCCAGTTTTCCCAGCACCATTTGTTGAAGAGGCTTTCTTTTCTACCTTGTGTGTTGTTGGCTCCTTTATCAAAAATTATTTGACTATATATATGTGGTTTTATTTCTGGACTTTCTATTCTGTTCCATTGGTCTGAGTGTCTATTTTTCTGCCAATACCATGCTGATTTGATTGTTGTGCTCTATAATATAATTTGAAGTCAGGTATTGTAATGCCCCCAGCTTCGTTCTTTTTCCTTAGGATTGCTTTGGCTATTCGGGGTTTTTTATAGTTCTGTATAAATCCGATGATTTTTTTGTTCCATTTCTTTAAAAAATGTCATTGAAATTTTGATGGGAATTGGATTAAACCTGTATATTGCTTTGGGTAATATGGTCATTTTGATTATATTTATTCTTCCTATCCAAGAACAAGGAATATTTTTCCATTTCATTGTTATCTTTTTCGATTTCCTTTAACAATGCTTTGTAGTTTGCATTATATAGGTTCTTTACATTCTTTGTTATGTTTATTCCTAGGTATTTTGTTGTTGTTGTTGTTGCTGCAACCGTGAAGGGAATTATTTTTTTGAGTTCATTTTCTAACATTTTGTTCTTGGCATATAGAAATGCTATGAACTTTTGTATATTAATTTTATATCCTGCAACCTTACTGTATTGGTTTATTGTTTCTAGTAATCTTTCTGTGGAGACTTTGGGGTTTTTGATGTATAGGATCATATCATCTGCAAAAAGTGAAACCTTTACTTCTTTTCCAATATGAATGCCTTTTATTTCTTTGTTTTGTCTGATTGCTCTGGCTAGAACTTCTAGCACCACGTTAAATAAGAGTGGAGAGAGTGGACATCCCTGTCTTGTTCCTGATTTAAGGGGGAAAGTCCTCAATTTTATGCCATTTAATATGATGTTAGCTGATGGCTTATCATAAATGGCCTTTATTATGTTGAGATATTTTCCTTCTAGACCCATTTTGTTGAGTGTTTTAAACATAAAATTATGTTATATTTTATCGATAGCCTTTTCTGCATCAATTGATAAGATTGATCATGTGTTTTTTTTTCTTTGTTTTGTTGATATGGTGTATTACGTTAACTGTTTTACGTATGTTGAACCATCGTTGAGATTCTGGGATGAATCCCACTTGATCATGGTGTATTACATTTTTAATATGTTGTTGTATTCAACTTGCTAGTATTTTGTTTAGTATTTTAACATCTGTATTCATTAAATATATTGGTCTGTAGTTTTCTTTTTTTGTGCCGTCCTTGCCAGGTTTCGGTATGAGGGTTATGTTGTCCTCATAAAATGTGTTTGGAAGTATCACTTCTTCTTCAATTTTTTGGAAGACTGAGTAAAATAGGAACCAAATCTTCTTTGAATGTCTAATAGAATTCACTAGTATAGCCGTCTGGGCCTGGACTTTTATTTTCTGGGAGGTTTTTAATAGTTTTTTTCTATTTCTCCCTGCTTATTGGTCTGTTGAGGCTTTCTGCTTCTTCATGACTCAGTCTAGGAAGGTTGTATTGTTCTAGGAATTTATCCATTTCTTCTAGATTGTTGGATTTTGTGGCATATAGTTTTTCATAGTATTCTACAATAATTCTTTGTATATCTAAGATATCTGTGGTGATTTCTCCTCTTTCATTCTGGATTTTGTTTATATGAGTTCTTCCTCTTTTTTCCTTGATGAGTCTTGCCAAGGGTTTGTCAATTTTGTTGATCTTTTCAAAGAACCAGTTTCTTGTTTTATTAATTTTTTCTATAGTTTTTCTGTTCACTATTTCATTTATTTCTGCTCTGATTTTTATTATTTCCTTTCTTGGCTGGTTTTGGGTTGTCTTTGTTCTTCTTTTTCTAGTTCCTTAGGTGTGAAATTAAGTGATTTATTTGGGCTCTCTCTTGTTTGTTCATATAGGCCTGAAGTGATATAAACTTCCCTCTTATTATTGCTTTTGCTGCATCCCAGAGATTCTGATATTTTGTATTGTCATTTTCATTTGTATGTATCTTTTGACCTCTGTGCTTATTTCTTCTTGACCCACTTATTTTTTAAAAGTATGTTGTTTAGTTTCCACATTATTGTGGGTTTGTTTACCTCTTTTTTGCAGTTGAATTCTAGTTTCAAAGCTTTATGATCTGAAAATATGCTTGATACAATTTCAATTTTTCTGAATTTGTTGATGTTATTTTTGTGGCCAAACATATGGTTGATCCTTGAGAATGTTCCATGTACACTAGAGAAAAATGTGTACCCTGTCACTTTGGTATGAAATGTCCTGTAGATGTCTATCATATCCAATTGCTCTAGTTTTTCATTTAAGGCCAATATTCCTTTATTGATTTTCTGTTTGGATGAACAATCTAGAGTCATCAGCAATGTATTAAGGTCTCCAACTATGATTGTATTTTTGTCAGTTTTTTGTTTTTAGGTCAGTCAGTAGCTGTTTTATATATTTTGATTCTCCTTGGTTTGGTGCATATATATTAAGAAGTGTTATGTCTTCTTGATTCAGTGTCCCCATGATCATTATGAAATGACCACTTTTGTCTCTGATCACTTTTGCTGTCTTATAGTCAGCATTGTTGGATATGAGTATTGCTACACCTGCTTTTATTTGGATGTTATTTGCTTGGAGTATTGTTTTCCAGCCTTTCACTTTGAATTTGTTTTTATCCTTGTTGCTTAGATGTGTTTCTTGTAGGCAGCATATACTTGAATTTTCTTTTATAATCCAGTCTGCTACTCTGTGTCTTTTTATTGGTGAGTTCAACCCATTTACATTTAGTGTAATTATTGACACTTGAGGGTTTCCTATTGCCATTTTATATATACTTTTTGTTAGTTTTATATCTTGTTTGATTCTTTTCTTTTGTTTTTCTGTCATTTGTTTTTGTTTGGTTGTAATCCATACTTCTTTCCTCTGTTACTTCCTTTTTCAAGTTATGTGCTTCTGTAGTGGTTTTTTTCAGGGGTGGTTACCATTAAGTAATAAAAGGGTACCTACCATGTTCATTGTAGTACACTATCTTATGAATGCTTCTGCATTCCATCATCCTTTGCTACTGTTAATCTTCATCCTCTCCCCTTTAATGTTTTTGTTGTCACAGTTTAAATTTATTTTGTGTGTGTGTGTGTGTGTTTCTGGTGGAGCTTTTACTTGTGGTTCTGTTTTGTTTTGTTCTTTGCATCTAGTTGGAAAACCCCCTTTAGTATATCCTGAAGTGAGGATTTTCTGATGATAAATTCCTTCATCTTTTCTGTATCTGTGAATGTTTTTATTTCTCCTTCATATTTGAAGGATAGCTTTGATGAGTATAGTATTCTTGGCTGGAAGTTCCTCTCTTTCAGAACTTTAAATATTGGGGTCCATTCTCTTCTAGCTTGTAGAGTTTCTGCTGAGAAATCTGATGATAATCTAATAGGCCTTCCTTTATATGTTGTATTCTTCTTTTCCCTGGCTGCCTTGAGAATTTTTTCTTTGTCGTTGGTTTGTGCAAATTTCATTATGACATGCCTGGAGTAGGTTTGTTGGAGTTAAGATAACTTGGTGTTCTATTTGCCTCTTGAATTCGAGGCTTTAGTTCTTTCCACAGGCTTGGGAAGTTCTCCTCTATTATTTGTTTAAATATGTTCTGCATTCCATTTTCTCTCTCTTCTCCTTCTGATATACCTATTATTCTTATGTTACTCTTTTTGGTGGAGTCAGACAATTCCTGTAGGGATTTCTCATATTTTTTAATTCTTGAGTCTCTCTCTTCTTCTCTCTATTGTGCCTCAAGTTGCCTATCTTCTATGTCACTAATCCTCTCTTCTATCTGGCCTGTTTTATTAGCTAAGCTTGTTACCTCATTTTTCAGTTCATGAATTGAGTTTTTCATCTCTATTTGATTTGTTTTTATAGTTTCAATTTCCTTGGTAATATATTCTTTGTGTTCATTGAGTTGTTTTCTGAGCTCCCTAAATTGCCTTTCTGTGTTTTCTTGTATATCTCTGAGTATTTTTAGAATTTCTATTTTAAATTCTCTGTCATTTAACTAAAAGATTTCCAATCTATTATAATTCTTTTCTATAGATTTTTTCTCATCTATCTGTGCTACCTCTCTGTATTTTGTATCAATGATATTCAATTTCCTTTTCCTTAATGGCATCTGAGGGTGATTTTGTTAATAACATTAATGTGATTTAATAAAAAATGTCAAAAGTAAAAAAAAGAATAGAAAATAAAAAATACAATAAATAAAAAATAAAAAAAACAAATTAAACAAAATTTTTTTTCCCTTTTTTCCTCTCCTTCCCTCTTTGAGAAAATGCTGTGAAAAACTGAGAATTGTATTATGCTAAATGAAACAAAACTACCAATAACGGAGGGCCTGAGTTGGGGAGAAGTGATAAAGGGACAAAAACGGAGGTAGGGAACCAAAAAATGCAAAACAGAAAAAAATTTGGATCAAGAATAATATAATTTGCTTGTAAATGATGGTCGAAGGAGAGATATAGTGAAAGGGATAAGAAGAAAACAAGAAAAAGAAAAAAAATACAAGAAAAAAATACTATTATAATTAGTGGAACAAAAACTACATAGAATAGAGAGCGGGGGTTGGGGGGAATGCTAATGAGTTAAAAAGCAAAGTAAAAAGCACACAAAATGCCACAAAGAAAAAGTTTGAATCCAAAATAAAATAGTTTGTTCATGAGTGAGGATCAAATGAGAGGAAAAGTAAAAGAGAAAGGAAGAAAATAAGAGAGAGGGAGAGAAAAAAAAAGAAGATAAAGAAAGAAAAAGAGAGAGAGTTAAGGGTTTTGGAGTGTAACCCTCATAGAGAGAAAAAAAAGAGAAAAGAAAAAAATGAAAAATGTAACACTTATGGGTAATGTAGTTCAAGATGAAGAGAAAAGAGTAAGATGAGCAAAGGATAAAAGGACCAAGGTGGAAGAAAGAAAAATAAAAGAGATAAGTTAAAAGAAACAAAAAAAAAATGTGGAGAAGTTATAAAGTTTGTGGATTTTTCTTGATATTGAGAGGTTATCTTCTTCCTTTTTTCTTCCTCTCCCTCTTCTGGGCCAGTGGCACTGTAACCCCCGGCTCTGCCCCTGTGGCACACTTAGGTAGAGATTTGCAGTTGATGTGATGCTATGATGATGTCATATATTACGCCTCGGTGTCATTGGTAGTCGGGTCTTGTTAGCATATGCAAGCTCCAACAATGGGAGAGTCCGTTTTCTTGGAGCCTCTCTCCTTCCTGAATTAGCAGCCTGGTGATCCAGCTATGAGGTTGCCACTGCCACTGCCTGGATAGTAAGAGGCTCAAAGAGTTGGCAAATCCCCACTCTATCCCCACTCAGCACAGAGCTCTGGGTAAGGCTCTGTCAGTCAGAGCTGTCAGCGTAATCAGGCAGGGCTGGGAGCCAATTACTCTCAGGATGTCTTTCTATGAGCCTCCAGGCATGTCCAGTATGTCTCAGTACTCTGTGGGACCACTTTCCCCAGGCTTTTTGCACTTTGTATCCTGTCTTGGCTAAGAAGAAGATGCCCTAGTTGCTACCTGCAGAACAGGAGGTCTTAAAAGCTTCCAAGACCCTCTTTTTAGCACACAGCCCTGAGTATGAAAGCTCTGCTAATCAGAGCCACCAGCATAGACAGGTTTTTTGCCCTGTATCGGCTGACTGGAAGTTGCCCCTGCCTCTCCGTACAAAGCAAGAACCACTAAAAAATATCACGTCTCTTGTCTTAGATCACTGAGCTGAGGGAAACTTTGTCAGCCAGAGCCGTGGAAGCCAGTTGGGTGGTGAGCTGACTGTGAGTTAAGCTAACTTGAGCGATTGGATTCATAGATTTGCTACAGAGACTGTTTGCAAGCTGCCTGCGTGCCCCTCCGCCAGTGCTAGCCTGAATGGCTGGCGAGGGCGCCCCGCCTGCCTGGAGAAGACCTGGTGGAGGGAAGTTTGCTTTTGGCTATCCCCCTGCACTGTTGTTGGTGGAGCAGAGATTACACCTTGCCTCTGCTCGCAGCCCACGCAGGAGTCTCTGACCCTGCCTCTCTGTCCTGGAACGCAGGAGCCCACGCCCGCCCGGGGCCCTAAGGGAAATCTCGCATACCCTGCCCCCGCTCGCCGACCAGGCTTTCGGGGTAATGGAGGCTGCCGCTTGCCCGCCTTTGCTGGGACGGCGCTGGCATTAGCTCGCGCAGGCTGAGCTGTAGCATGGACACTCTTTCCTTGGCTTGCACATCTGTGCCGCAGCCCAGCTCCTTCCACACACTGAAGTCTCACTCTCTCTCAGTTCAAAGTGAAAGCAGCCCTTGCTCAGGTTAGTGAGGGAGGCAGAGTGTTTCATTCTCCGTCTTATTTCCTTCAGGGTTGCTTATAAATTTAGTCAGTTTTTCGACCCTTCATACCTTTTTGTTCAGTGTGTGGGACTTACAGATGCTCCAGGGAATGGCAAGAAATATTCAAAGTAATGCAGAACAAGAGCCTACAACCAAGATCACCTTATCCAGCAAGGCTATAATTTAAAAGTGAAGGAGAAATAAAAAGGTTCCCAGACCAAAAAAAAAAAAAAAAACCTCAAGGAATTCATTACAACAAAACCAATGCTGCAGGAAATGTAAAGGGGCCTGTTGTAAACAGATCAAAGTGGGAAAAGAATATAGCAAAAGAGGAATACACAGTTAAAATATAAAATGTCAATAAACTACATATCAATAATAACCTTAAATGTAAATGGATTAAATGATCCAATTAAAAGACATAGGGTAGCTGCATGGATAAAAAAACAGGACCCATACATATACTGTCTATAAGAGACACACCTTAAAACAAAAGATGCACATAGACTGAAGGTAAAAAAGGATGGAAAAAAATATTTAATGCAAATGGAAATGAAAAAAGCTGGGGTAGCAATACTTACATCAGACAAAATAAACTTTAAAACCAAGGCTATAGTAAGAGATAAAGAAGATCACTACATAATGACAAAAGGAGCAATCCAACATGAAGATATAACCATCATAAATATCTATGCACCTAATATAGGAGCTCTTAAATATATAAAGCAGACTTTGATGGATTTAAAGGGCAAGATCAACAGCAATACTATAATAGTAGGAGATTTCAATACCCCACTAACATCACTAGATAGATCCTCAAGAAATAAAATGAACAAAGAAACAGCAGACTTAAGGACACACTAGATCAACTAAATTTAATAGATATCTTCAGAACCTTTCACCCTAAAGCAGCAGAATATACATTCTTTTCAAGTGCTCATGGTACATTCTCTACGATAGATCACATGTTAGGACACAAAAGCAATCTCAACAAATTTAAGAAGATTGAACTCATATCAAGCATTTTCTCTGATCACAATGGCATGAAACTAGAAATCAATCACAATAGAAAAACCGAAAAATACTCAAACACATGGAAAATAATAGCATGTTATTAAATGACTAATGGGTTAACAATGAGATCAGAGAAGAAATTTTAAAAATCCTAAAAACGATTGAAAAAGAAGAGAGGTAAGGCCCAGAAGTAGTAGAAGGAAGGAAATAATACAGATCAGAGCAGAAATAAATGACATAGAGGCTAAAGAAACAATACATATCAATGAAACCAAGAGCTGGTTCTTTGAAAGGGTAAACAAGATCGATGAACCTTTAACAAGACTTACCAAAAAAAAAGAGACAACACTCAAATAACTAAAATTAGAAATGAGAGTGGAGAAATAAAAATGGACACAAAAGAAATACAAAATATTGTAAGAAAATACTATGAAGAACTGTATGCCAAAAAATTAAACAACCTAGGTGAAATGGACAAATTCCTTGAAACATACAATCTTCCAAAAATCAACCTGGAATAATCAAAAAACCTAAACAGACCGATTACAACAAAAGAGATTGAAACAGTTATCAAAAAGCTCCCAAAAAACAAAATCCCTGGGCCTTATGGATTCACTGAAGAATTCTACCAAATATTTAAAGAAGAACTAACTCCCATCCTTCTCAAGCTATTTAAAAAAATTCAAGAGGAAGGAACACTACCAAGTTTCTTTTATGAGGCAAGCATAATTCTGATCCCAAAACCAGGCAAAGACAACACAAAGAAAGAAAATTATGGGCCAATATCCCTGATGAATTTAGACACTAAAATCCTCAACAAAATATTAGCAAACCAGATTCAGCAATACATGAAAAAAAATCATACATCATGATCAAATGGGATTTATTCTGGGGAGGCAAGGATGGTACAACATTCATTAATCAATTAATGTGATTCACCACATAAACAAAAGGAATGAGAAAAACCACATGATAATTTCAATAGATGCAGAAAAAGCATTTGATAAAATCCAGCACCCATTTATGATCAAAACTCTTAGCAAAGTGGGAATACAGAGAACATACCTCAACATGATAAAGGTCATTTATGACAAACCCACAGCAAACATCATAATCAATGGACAAAAATTAAAAGCAATTCCTCTAAAATCAGGAACAAGGTAGGGGTGTCCCCTTTCACCACTCTTATTCAACATAGTACTGGAAGTCCTAGCTACAGCAATCAGACAAGAAGAAGAAATAAAAGGCATCCAAATTAGAAAAGAAGTAAAACTATCATTATTTGCAGATGATATGATACTGTATATAGAAAACCCTAAAGGCTCAGTCAAAAAACTACTGGACCTAATAAATGAATTCAGCAAGGTGGCAGGATATAAAATTAACACACAGAAATCACAGGCATTTCTATACACGAACAATGAAATGTCAGAAAGAGAAATTAAGGAAACAATCCCCTTCACTATTGCAGCCAAAAAAATAAAGTACCTAGGAGTAAATTTAACCAAGGAGGTTAAGGACTTGTACTCGAAAAATTATAAAACATTGATAAAAGAAATCAAGGAAGACACAAACAAGTGGAGGCATATACCGAGTTCATGGCTAGGAAGAATAAACATCATTAAAATGTCTATATTACCCAAAGCAATTTATAAATTCAATGCAATACCAATTAAAATACCAATGACATACTTCAAAGATATAGAACACATATTCCAAAAATTTATATAGAACCAAAAAAGAACACGAATAGCCTCAGCAATCTTGAGAAAGAAGAATAAAGTGTGAGGTATCACACTTCCTGATATCAAGTTATACTACAAGGTCATTGTACTCAAAACAGCTTGGTACTGGCATAAGAACAGGCACATAGATCAATGGAACAGAGCAGAGAACCCAGAAATAAACCCACATCTTTATGGACAATTGATATTTGACAAAGGAGGTAAGTACATACAGTGGAGTAAAGACAGTCTCTTTAACTGTCTTTTTAGTGGTGTTGGGAAAACTGGACAGCTACCTGCAAAAGAATGAAAGTAGACCACCAACTTACACCATGCACAAAAATAAACTCAAAATGGATAAAGGACTTAAATGTAAGTTGTGAAACCATAAGCATTCTAGAAGAAAACATAGGCAGTAAACTCTCCGACATCTATAGTAGCAATATATTTGCTGATTTATCTCCACAGGCAAATGAAATAAAAGACAGGTTAAACAAATGGGACTATATCAAACTAAAAAGCTTTTGCACAGCTAAAGACAATAAGAACAGAATAAAAAGACAAACCATACAATGGGAAAACATATTCGACAATACGTCTGTTAAGGGGTTAATAACCAAAATTTATAAAGAACTTATAACACTCAACACCAGGAAGACAAACAATCCAATCAAAAAATGGGCACATGAAATGAATAGACACTTCTCCAAAGAGGACATACAGATGGCCAATAGGCATATGAAAAAATGCTCAACATCACTACTTATTAGAGAAATGCAAATTAAAACCACAATGAGATACCACCTCACACCAGTCAGAATGACGGACATTAACAAAACACATTATAGGTGCTGGCGAGGCTGTGGAGAAAGGGCAACCCTCCTGTACTACTGGTGGGAATGCAGACTGGTGCAGCCACTGTGGAATAGTATGGAAATTACCTCAAAAAATTAGAAATGAACTGCCCTTTGACCCAGCTATCCTACTTATAGGAATATATCCCAAGGACACCATATCACGGACTGAAAAAAGAAATGCACCCCCGTGTTTATGGCAGCATTGTTCACAATAGCAAAGAGCTGGAAACAGCCCAAGTGTCCATCAGTGAATGAGTGGATTAAAAAGCTTTGGTACATATATACAATGGAATACTATGGGGCCATGAAAAGAAGGAAATATTACCTTTTGCAACAATATGGAGGGGCCTGGAAACTATTATGTTGAGTGAAATTAGCCAGGCAGAAAAAGAAAAATATTATATGACCTCACTCATTTGAGGAATCCAAGGAACATTGAGAACTGAGGAAAGGAATTGAGACAGAGGAGGGATCAAAGGGACCAGAGGAAAAGAGGACAAAAGGAAAGGTGATGATAGGATGGGATAAACCTGAAGGGAAGGGGGGAGGGCGCTGTGGGGAGGGGGTAAGAGAGATGTTGAGGGGAAGATGGGGGAGGGGGGATGCAGTCAGGGTCACCCTATAATCTATGTAAACACAATTAATTAAATAAAATAAAAAAATAAAATATAAACTAAAATGTACAAAGTTTACATGTATACAGCAAATATAAGTAAATGTATAACTACACACACATATATATATAAAATAAGTGGAAATTTTAGTTTATATTTGTAAATAATTTTCACACAAAAATTATATTATATAAACTATTATTTCATAAGATATTTTAATGTTTACAGTATATTGCAAATATTTTTCTTTATTACATGTTCTACTATAGAACTTTATCTGCATTGTGAAATATAATAAAGTGCACAAATAAAATATAGAACTTTGTCAACTGTCATAAAAAGAACACAGATGAATGGATAAAAAAAACTGTGGTACATTTATACAATGGAATACTATGTGGCCATGAAAAAGAAGGAAATTTTACCCTTTGCAACAGTATGGATGGGCCTGGAGATCATTAGACTAAGTGAAATAAGTGAGTCAGAGAAAGACAAGTACCATACAATTTCACTTGTATGTGGACTCTAATGAACAAAATGAATGAATAAGAGAAATAGAGACAGACTCATAGAGAGCAGGCTGACAGCTGGGGGAGGGGTGAAAAAAAACTAATAAGACACAGACAACAGTGATTGCAGGGGTAACAAGGGGAAGTGGAGGAAAGTACAGAGGGGATAAATGATGAAGAAGACTTGATTTGGGGAGGTGAACACACAATACAGTGTACAGAGATGGGTTGTAGAATAGGGCACCTGAAACCTGTATTATTATGTTAACCAGTGTCACCCCAATAAAATCAACTGAAAAATAAAAAGAACATAAATGTGACCCCTCCTCTCCCAGTTCAAGTATATACGATACTCTGGAAGAAATGCACACACATGCACATTTACACACTTACACATCCCTTCCTGATCACAACCTGATCTTCCCCACAGGAACCATGATCCTGACTTCAACAGCTGTCACTCCCTTGTTTTTCTTCATAGTTTCACCACCTAAACAATGTAGTTTAATTTTCCTGGTTTTGAGCATTATATAAATGGAACTATACAGTGAGTATTTTGCTGTTTGGCTTCTTTTATTGAACATTATGTCTTAAAGATTCATCCCTGTTGTTTTATGTATCTGTAGTTCATTCAGTTTTATAGAGTATTCCCTATAATTTCCGTCCATTCTACTTTTAATGAATATTTGGCCATACTACAAACAATTCTGCTATGACCTCCTTGCATTTATGATTCTTGCACATGCGTCCTGGTTCTGGCCTCTTGGGAGGGACTCTGTTGTAAGCCAATGTAGGACACTGCCTGTGACTGGCCCCAAACAACCTGTTTCGGGTTAGAAAGCAATCTGCAGTTTGTGGCTGCCTCTGCTAGGCCTGGGTGCAGGTGGGAAGGACCAAGCTTTGCACCAAGGTTGGCTTTTACCAGCATTGGGCCCAGGAGGAGGTCATCAAAAGTCCCAAGATCCACCTCTGCCTGCCTTCATCTGCCAGCAGCTTGTTAGGCTGAGTCACTAAAAGAGACTTTGTGTTTGGTTATTTTATCTGCCTGCTAGGACACAGGGTAATCTAGGACAAGTTAAACTTTACTCTGTTTTTATTTGTAGATTCATCCCAGGATTACAACACATTTTTATCAAAACATATCTTTCAAAGAATATGCCAAATCTCAACAATCTTGGTCCTATGTCATTCTACTCTTAAACAGCTATTAATGGCTTAATTGATGCTTGAGATCTGGGTAAGTCTTTTCAAGCATACCACATTACTGATGCTAAATGCTCATACTGGGCAAATTGAATTCCCATATTAATCTAAGAGTGTGTAAGGGAGAGAACAGTGACGGATAAGGCTGAAAAGCTAGGCATGGGGCATATCATTTGGGGCTTTATAAGTCACATTAAAGATTTTGGATTTATTCTATGTGCAAAGTGATTCCACCAATGCTTTGGAACAAGAAGATGATAAACCCAACAAATAGGAAAGGGAATGAAAATGTAGAAATGGATAGATTAGTTGGAGAGCTATTGCAGTAATCCAGGTTTATAAAATATAATGATCTGGATTAAGGTGATAGTAGCAGAGATGGAGTGAGTTAGACAAACTGAAGATATATTTGAAGATTTAAATAGCACTTGGAAATAAATTCGATTAAAAAGTTAGTGATAAAGGGGTTTGGGAATGAGTCAAGTTTCTGGTAGATTAGGAAATCTGAAGGGGGACACATCCATGGATGGCTGAGAATGCGTTCTATTCAGGCTAAACTGAGGTTGCCATCCCTGCCATATCCACATACAGACATCAAACAAGTTCTACACACAGTACTCTGGAGTCCAGAGGCATTGTTCATACTGATAAAATCTGTACCATAATTGTTTTTGCTGTTACTTAATTCCAATTTCAGTGAGAAACCAATTTCATCATTTTACCTTATAGAGTTAGTCACCACAAAATTGCAGCTTAAATTCTACCATAAACATGGTAGTAGAGAGAATCTTTTTAAAAACTGTTTAAAAACAACAATAACAACAAAAAACTTTCAGAGCAACCTTTGACAAATAAAATGAATTGCTGAACGTAGGACCCAGGGACCCCCTACCTAAGATTTATTGTATACCTCCCTTATGCTAAGCTACATGCTTTATATGCATTATCATATTCTCATAACAGTCCCATAGCAAAGGTGGCTCTATTACTCTGCTTAGTTCACAAATGAAGAAACCGAGCCTTAACCAAGAAAGGTTAAGCAGCTTTCTCAAGGTTATACAGTTTCAGAGCCTCGTTAGTAAGTGACAGAGCCAGGACTAGAAGCCAAGTGTGACTGGCCCTTTCATTCTTTCACTGCCTTTTTTTTTTTTTTTTTTTTTTTTGGAGGGGCAGGGTATTGTTTTGCATAAAACATCAGCATGTATGTTCTTTTGCATGTTAGCATGTATGTTCTAAAATTTCAGCAGTATATTCCTTCCCTAGAATATAAAATACAATTCCCCCTGCCACCCCAAGTCTTCGTTTTCCCCATAGAGTTTCCTTTATAGTTTTCTTTTGGAAAAAAAAAAAAAGGAACAAAAACCAGAAAATTCTTATCTGAGTGATATATGAGAAAAGCTGGGCAAAATTCAAAAATTTCAATGATGCTGGTAAAAGTAGACATTTTAAAGGCATTATTAAATATGCTCATCACTGTGAGCTGTAGAGAGAAAACATTCACCCTGGAACTGCTGACTGCTCTAGGAAAACATTATGATTTGATGGACGGGGAATGAACAGCTCGTACAGCAGCTGCTGTAGTTATTAATCATTGCTGTAGGATTAGTTATGAGAAAACGGCAGTCTATTCAGACATTTAGCCAATTATTATTGCAAAAACAACTGACCACATTCTTAGACACAGCCCTTATGATCTCACTTTACTAGGTTGCATGTCAGTTTCATAATTAATACAAAGTAGGTGTGCAACTTAGAGACTGTCAAAATTATTTTAAAGTTGGTCTTGAAATTGTTTTTTACTCTTTTCTTGTATACACCCACTCTAGACTTTCCAGAATGCAAGAAATTCACTTCAGCAAATCATTTCTCTTTAGCCAATTGTTGACACCATACTTGTTATCCGTAAAGACTTGTGAATTATGCCTGACCAGGAGGTGGCGCAGTGGATAGAGCATCAGACTGGGATGAGGAAGACCCAGGTTCGAGACCCCAAGCTCGCCAACTTGAGCGTGGGCCCATCTGGCTTGAGCAAAAAGCTCGTCAGCTTGGACCCAAGGTCGCTGGCTCCAGCAAGGGGTTGCTCGATCTGCTGAAGGCGTTTGGTCAAGGCACATGTGAGAAAGCAATCAAAGAACAACTAAGGTGTTGCGACGGCAACAAAAAACTAATGATTGATACTTCTCACCTCTCTCCGTCCCTGTCTGTCTGTCTCTATCCATCCCTCTCTCTGACTTTCTCTCTATCCCTGTAAAAAAAAAAAAAAAAAAAAAAAAAGACTTGTGAATTATTTTCTAAGTGAAAAGGGGGGAAAAAAGAATATAATGGATCATGTTACTATTTCTTAGGTTTAAGAAGTAATTTGAGTAATTTTGAATCTTCCTTTTAGATGGAATGACAGACACTGTCCATGATCTAATACAACACTTAGGACAGTCATACATGTCATCCTTCCTCCCTTGTTCATGAACAGTATGGCTTAGCTGTTAATTAGTTAGTTGTTAATAACATTTGAGACATTTTTTGTTTTATGCTATTACAAACTGCACTGCTGTGACATTACTATACTTCCTTCACACATCCCCCTGTGCAAGAATTTCTCTAGGCGTGGGACTGATAAATCATGAAGTATTTTTGTTTTTTTTTTTTTTTATTCTGGAGTGGTTATACCAATTTATAATCCCACCCACATTACATGTGTTCCTCTTGCTTCATATTCTTACCAATACTATTTGTTGTTAGAATTTTGGATTTGTGCCAGTCTCATAGGTAGGATGACATGGTATTGTTATAGTTTTAATTTGCATTTCCTAAATTACTAATGAGGATAAACATTTTTTTTTTTGGCGAGAGAGTCAGAGACAGAGAGAGAGAGACAGACAGCCTGGAAGGGAGATGAGAAGCATCAATTCTTTGTTGCGGCACCTTAGTTGTTCATTGACTGCTTTCTCACATGTGCCTCGACCACAGGGCTACAGCAGAGTGAGTGACCTTTTACTCAAGACAGCAAACTTGGGCTTAAGCCAGCAACCATGGGCTTCAAGCTAGTGGCCTTTGGGCTCAAGCCAGCGACCATGGGGTCATGTCTATGATCCCACGCTCAAGCCAGCAACCCTGTGCTCATGTTGGTGAGCCCTCCCTCAAGCCGGATGAGCCCATGCTCAAGCCAACTACCTTGGGATTTTGAACCTGGGTCCTCAGCATCCCAGCCCATGCTCTATACACTGCGCCACTGCCTGGTCACATTAAGAACTTAATATTTCTTAATGCTATTGTAAATTTTATGAATTGCATAAAAATATGATTTATTAGCATATTTATATTGTGCCCAATAGGCATGCTAAACTTTATTAATTCAAATAATTTATCTGAAACAAACATAGAATGATGTCAGAGTAATGGCAGCATGAGAGATGCCCTTAATTTCTCCCCTTAAAATTTCAACAAATTGGCCTTGGGTGGTTGGTTCAGTGGTAAAGCATCATCTCAGCATGTGGATGTCCCAGGTTCAATTCCCAATCAGAACACACAGGAGATGCATCCATCTGCTTCTCCACTCCTCCACCTCTCATTTCTCTCTCTCTCTTCTCCTTCTGCAGCCATAATTCAATTGGAGCAAGATGGCCTGGGAGCTGAGGATGGCTCCATGGCCTCTGCCTCAGGTGCTAAGAGCTTGGTTGCTGACCGATGGAGCAACACCCCAGATGGGCAGAGCATCCACACCTTGTGGACTTGCCAGGTGGATCCTGGTCAGACACATGCCGGATTTTCTATCTTTCTTCCTCTCTTCCTTTCACTGAATAAAAGGAAGGAAGGAAGGAAGGAAGGAAGGAAGGAAGGAAGGAAGAAAGAAAGGAAGGAAGAAAGGAAGGAAAGAAGGAAGAAAGGAAGGAAGGAAAAGAGAGAAAGAAAAGGAAATAAATAAAGAAAAAGAAATGTCAACAAGTTGAACAGCTACAACATAGCAAAATAACCCGAGCTGGGCTTACAAGCTTGCCTGAAAATATTCACATGCAGAATCAACTAATGGTGGGTGGATAACACTGTTCGAAAAGAAGAAATGCACCTCCATGTTTGTGGCAGCATTGTTCACAATAGCGAAGATCTGGAAACAGCCCAAGTGTCCGTCAGAAGACGAGTGGATTAAAAAGCTTTAGTACATATATACTATGGAATACTACTCAGCCATAAGAAATGATGACATCAGATCATTTACAACAAAATGGTTGTACCTTGATAACATTATACAAAGTGAAATAAGTAAATCAGAAAAAAAACAAACAAACTGAGAACAGCATGAATTCATACATAGGTGGGACATAAAACTGAGACTATGAGACATGGACAAGAGTGTGATGGTTACGGGGTGGGGGGAGGGAGGGGAGGGTGGAAAAGGGAGAAGGGTAGGGGCACAAGGAAAACCAGATGGAGGGTGACAGAGGACAATTTGACTTTGGGTGATGGGTATGCAACATGATTGAATGATAAGATAATCTGGAGATGTTTTCATTGTACATATGTACCCTGATCTATTGGTGTCACCACATTAAAGTTAATTTAAAAAAAAGGCAAAAAAAAAAAAGAAGGTGGGTGGAAGGAAAAAAAAAAGGTGGGTGGAAGATAAGATGCACTTGTGTGAGGTTCTAAAGAAAGACCTGGACTGTTTGGGGTTTTATCTGCTGGGGCTCCAGAGAAGGAAGAAATTCAGAGTGACTAAGTCTTCTTCTGCCAGGAGGAGCAATTAGATTGAGGGACAGTGGGGGAGATACAAACCAAAGCAGGAGCAAAATAAGGAGTCACAGCCAGTGTTCTCACTCCACACAGAAAAAAACAAGTGTGTTTCCCCCTGCCTCCACAGTCCCACCTCCTTCACCCCAAGGGGTATGGAGAGTGGCAGAGACATATACCACAGCTAGTTCTCCAGAGCTACTCTCCCTTGAAGAAAAGAAGTGCTTTGTCTCCGGTCCCCTGGTCTGTTGAAATGAGGGGAGGAGTGCTTGGAGATCTGAGATTGCCATGCTAAAGAGCAAAGCCCTCACAACACACCCCACCCATCATTGCCACTGCAGCCATGCCTCCAACACTAAAACCCCATCATCTCAGCATAGGTCAACCAGAAATTTCACAGAGCTAAAACTTGTAAAACAGCACCACCTACTAGAAGAAAACATAAAAACTTCTCAAAAGTGAAATTTCTTCTCTTCTTCTTTCTTTTGCATTTCACTATATATATTGAATGTTCTATTTGTTTTTTTGGGTTTTCTGTTTTTGCTATTTGTATTTCTATGGTTTCTCTCTTTTACTTTTCATTATTTCTTAAATTTTCCTATTTTTTGTGACAGAGACAGAGAGAGGGACAGATAGGGACAGACAGATAGGAAGGGAGAGAGATGAGAAGCATCAATTCTTTGTTGCGGCACCTTAGTTGTTCATTGATTCTTTTCTCATATGTGCCTTGACCTGAGGCTCCAGCTGAGCCAGTGACCCCTTGCTCAAGCCAGCGACCTTGAGCTCAAGATGGTGAGCCTTGCTCAAGCCAGATGAGCCCATGCTCAAGCTGGCAACCTCAGGGTTTCAAACCTGGGTCCTCCACATCCCAGTCCAAGGCTCTATCCATTGTATCACTGTCTAGTCAGGCAAATTTTCCTATTTTTTATTATATTTTTTATTTTATCTTTTATTCTCAACAAAATACTAGCAAATAAAATACAACAATACAAAAAATATATACATTGCAATCAAGTGAGATTCATTCTAGGAGCATAAAGATTGTTTAACATATGGAAATTAATCATTGTAATACACCACATAAACAAAACAGGACAAAAATATGATTCTATCAATAGATTTAGAAAAGGCATTTGATAAGATACAACATCCATTTATGTTGAAAACACTCAATAAAATGGGTATAGAAGGAAAGTACAACATAATAAAGGCCATATATAACAAATCATCAGCCAATATCATACTAAATGGTGAAAAACTGAAGATTTTTCCTCTAAATCAGGAAGAGGACAAGGCTGCCCACTCTAACTACTTTTATTCAACATACTTCTGGAAGTTTTAGCTAGAACAATCAGGCAAAAGAAATAAAAGGCATTCATATTGGGACAGAAGTAAAGGTATCACTTTTTGCAGATGACATGATCTTGTATATAGAAAACCCCAAATACAGCACTGAAAACTATTAGAAACAATAAAACAAATACACTAAAGTCGCAAGATACAAAATCCATATACAAAAATCTACAGCTTTCCTATACGCCCACAATAAAACTTCAGAAAACAAACTAAAAAAAAAAATTCCTTACACAATTGCAATAAAATAAAATGAAATACCTAGGAATAAACTTAACAAAGACTGTGAAGGACCTAGATACTGAAAACTACAAAGCATTTTTGAAAGAAACTGAAAAAGAAACAATGAAATGGAAATATATTCTATGTTCATGGATTGGAAGAATCAACATAGTTAAAATGGCTATATTACCCAAAGCAATATGCAAATTTAATGCAATCCCCATCAAAATCCCTGTGTCATTTAAAAAAGAAAAATAGAACAAAATAATCACCAGGTTTGTATGGAACCATAAAAAACCCTGAATAATCTAAGCAATCCTGAGGAAACAGAATGTAGCTGGAGATATCACACTATACTACAGAGCCACAATAATCAAAACAGCATTGTATTGGCAAAGAAAAAAGAAAACAGACATACTGGCCAATGGAACAAAATCGAGAGCCCAGGAATAAAACCACATATATGTGGACAAATCATCTTTGACAAAGGAGCCAAAAAACACACAATGAAGGAAAGAAAATCCCTTTAATAAATGATGCTGGGAAAACTGGAAAGCCACATGCAAAAGAATGATACTTGACTGCACCTTGTCCCAATGCACAAAAATTAATTCAAAATGAATCAAAGACCTAAATATAAAATCTGAAACAATAAGGTACATAGAAGAAATCACAGGTACTAAACTCATTAACATTGGTCTTAGAGGTATTTTTTTTTAATTCTACCCCAAAGACAAGAGAAGTAAAGGCAAAAATAAAACAATGGAACTATATCAAACTAAAAATCTTTTGCAGAGCAAAGGAAACCAACAACAAAAAGACAGCCAACCAAATGAGAGTTAATATTCATAAACAACAGCTCCAATAGGGGTTAATATCCAAAATATATAAAGAACTCACAAAGCTCAGCAACAAACCAACAAAAAATCCAATTAGCCTGACCAGGCGGTAGCGCAGTGGATAGAGCATCGAACTGGGATGCAGAGGGACCCAGGTTCGAGACCCAGAGGTTGCCAGCTTGAGCGTGGGCTCATCTGGTTTGAGCAAAAGCTCACTAGCTTGAGTCCAAGGTCGCTGCCTCGAGCAAGGGCTTACTTGGTCTGCTGAAGGCCCGCAGTCAAGACATATATAAGAAAGCAATCAATAAACAACTAAGGGGTCACAACAAAAAACTGATGATTGATGATTCTCATCTCTCTCTGTTCCTGACTGTCTATTTCTATCTATTCCTTTCCCTGTCTCTGTAAAAAAAAAAAAAAAAAAAAAAATCCAATTAAAAGAATGCATAAAAGACTTGAACAGACAATTCTTCCAAGAAGCCATACAAATGGCTAACAGATACAGCTAGTGCTTGACTTATGACCACGATTGGTTCTGACAGACCGGTCATAACACGATTTGGTCGTAAGTTGAGTAGGCTATATGTACAGTACTGTGAAATGATATTATAAAAATCTTTAAGTCATATTTTATTATAATTTTCTTTAATTAGTATTATTTTTATTAATTTTAATGGGGTGACACCAATAAATCAGGGTACATATGTTCAAAGAAAACATCTCCAGGTTATCTTATCATTCAATTATGTTTCATACCCATCACCCAAAGTCAAATTGTCCTCTGTCACCTTCTATCTGGTTTTCACTGTGCCCCTCCCCTCCCCCCTGCCCCACCCTCTCCTCCCTCCCCTCACCCCGTAACCATCACACTCTTGTCCATGCCTCATAGTCTCACTTTTATGTCCCACCTATGTATGAAATCATGCTGTTCTCAGTTTTTTTTTCTGTTTTACTTATTTCACTCCGTATAATGTTATCAAGGTCCATCCATTTTGTTGTAAATGATCCGATGTCATCATTTCTTATGGCTGAGTAGTATTCCATAGTATATATGTACCAAAGCTTTCTAATCCACTTGTAATCTGGCGGACACTTGGGCTGTTTCCAGATCTTCGCTATTGTGAACAATGCTGCCATGAACATGGGGGTGCATTTCTTGTTTTCGAACAGTGCTATGGTGTTCTTAGGATATATTCCTATAAGTGGGATAGCTGGGTCAAAAGGCAGTTCGATTTTTAATTTTTTGAGGAATCTCCATACTGTTTTCCACAGTGACTGCACCAATCTGCATTCCCACCAGCAGTGCAGAAGGGTTCCCTTTTCTCCACATCCTCGCCAGCACTTGTTCTCTGTTGTTTTGCTGATGAGTGCCATTCTGACTGGTGTGAGGTGATATCTCATTGTGGTTTTAATTTGCATTTCTCTAATGATTAGTGATGTTGAGCATTTTTTCATATGCCTATTGGCCATCTGTATGTCCTCTTTGGAGAAATTTCTATTCATTTCTTTTGCCCATTTTTTGATTGGATTGTTTGTCTTTCTGGTGTTGAGTTTTATAAGTTCTTTATAAATTTTAGTTATTAACCCCTTATCAGACGTATTGTCGAATATGTTCTCCCATTGTGTGGTTTGTCTTTTTATTCTGTTCTTATTGTCTTTAGCTGTGCAAAAACATTTTAGTTGGGAAAATTGGACATCTACCTGCAAAAAAGTGAAACTAGACCATCAACTTACACCAATCACAAAAAGAAACTCAAAATGAATAAACGACTTAAATGTAAGCCGTGAAACCATAAGCATCTTAGAAGAAAACATAGGCAGCAAGCTCTCTGACATCTGTAGCAGCAATATATTTGCTGAGTTATCTCCACGGGTAAATGAAATAAAAGGCAAGATTAACAAATGGGACTATATCTTTCATTATTATTATATATCATTATTTTCTTTGTTCATTTTATGCCATTTTTATCATCTCTACACCATTTTGTTTTTTATTTTTACGTTCGTCAGGTTTAAGTAAAACACTGCATAGCCAGTACAACTGGTTTAATATTTGCAAAACATACAAAATTACAAAATACAGGTGCATACAAAAACTGCTCCAGAAGGGGAGCAGTCGTGGCTAGCGATTGTGGTCATAATGTTGAATGGTCGTAAGTTGCATAGGTCGTAAGTCAATCAATACCTGTACCTGAAAAGATGTTCATCTTTGCTAGCTATTAGAGAAATGCAAATCAAAACTACAATGAGATACCACCTCACACCTGTTAGACTGGCTATTATCAACAAGACAGGCAATAAAAAGGGTTTGAGAAGCGGTGGACAAAAAGGAACCCTCATTCACTGTTGGTAGGAATATAAACTGGTACAGCCATTAAGGAAGAAAGTATAGTGGTTCCTCAAAAAATTAAGACTATAACTACCATATGACCCAGCAATCCCTCTACTGGGTATCTATCAAAAACACTCAAAAACACTGTTATGCAAAGACACATGCACCCCCATGTTCATCACAGTATTATTCACAGTGTCCAAGGCACAGAAATAATCAAAGTGTCTCACAAAAAGATGTGGTTCATATATATAATAGGATAGTACTAAGCTATAAGAAATGATGACATTTATGACAACATGAATAGACCTTGAGAACATTATACTAAGTGAAATAAGTAAATCAGAAAAAGCTAAGAACTATATGATTTCACACATATGTGTGAAATGAAAATAAGATTCATGGATAAAAGTAAAGTAGTTACCAGGAAGAAGGGTTGAGGGGTGAGGTTTGGGGTGGGGGAAGGGGAGTAAAGAATGACAAATAATAGTGACAGAAAATGATTTGACTTTGGGTGATGGACACACAACACAGTCAACAGTTCAAATGTTATAGAAATGTTTACCTGAAACCACTCTTATTGATCAATGTCACCCCCTTAAATTTAATTTTCTAAATAAAATTAAAAACAAATAACTTATTTATTGACTAATTTTTCAATCTTTATACATTTTATTCTTTTTTCTTGCCATATCAAAGTCACTAAGAACTTCAGTACAATGTTGAAAATAAGCAGATGACAGACTCCAATGTTCCTGATCTTAAAGAGAATGCTTTCAACATTTAAAAATTGTGTTGCTCAATATTTAAACTGAAGAAACTGTGCTGCTGAGAAGTAAATCAGTTGCTCAAAAGATAAGGCCTCTAAGTGATAAGCCCAAGATTCAACACTGATCCAAGACCCATCTGCTTTTTATCAATTTGTGTCAAAAGTGCAACTTAAAATTGGCAGAGGCAAGAGAGCACATTTGGATTTAAGATGATGTAAACTACAATAAAAATAAAACCCTCTGAGCTTTGTTAAAACTTCTGAAAATTCTGGGAATCATTCTGAGGTGCAAACATGGATATGATCCTTCCCTAAAACTATCTGATGGCTCTCTGCTGCTCACAAGTTCCAATTCCAACATATATAAAGTTCCAATTCCAACAGGCTACACAGTTCCAGATTTATTTATAGCCATTCTATCCCCAAATACTTTCAACCCTGCACTATTCATCATTCCTTAAATTTGTTCCTTTGACATTGAACATGCAGTCCTTCTGCTGTTGTGCCATTAAGACTCCTAACTGAAAGGACAGAAAGCCAAAGGCCCATCTCTCATCCCATCTCTCATCCCTAACCTAATTTCCTGACATAGTTTTAAACTTGTTTTACAGAACAGAGGAGTATAACCTAAGTGACTCCAGCTTGTAAGACAACTGCCAATGCTCAAGATATTTTAATGACCGACTGCAGCTGGACAAACAAAGAAATAAACTATCTTCCCAAGACCCCTGTGTGTAACAATAACCACATTGTCCCTGAAGACCAAATAAAAGCCAACTCACCACTTCACTCAGGACCTGTACTATTCTCCTGGTTCCTGACCCTTTCCTCTCTTGGAAAGTAATAAACTCTTCCATTCTTTGTGAATTCTTTTACAACCCACGTCTCTGGCTGATCTAACATTAACCATTCATTCAGTCAATCAACAAATACTTTCCAATAGCCTAAAATATGGCAAAAGCTGTGGTAAGCAATGAGGATATAATGGCACAGAAAACATAATTAGTCCAGCTGTTTGTCAAGGATTCAAAGAAGAGAAAGTTAAGGAAGAGAAATAGAAAAATGAATAGCAATTTTCTTTAATTGAATTTTTAATTTGTAAGCTGTGTTGACCATTCTTAAGTCCTCTATCTTACCTATCCCTTTACTTCTTTTTTTTTTTGTATATGTGTATGTGTGACAGAGACACAGAGAGAGAGAGAGAGACAGATAGACAGACAGACAGATAGGGATAGACAGACTGGAAGGGAGATAGATGAGAAGCATCAATTCTTTGTTGTGGCACCTTAATTGTTCATTGATTGCTTTCTCATATGTGTCTTGACCAGAGAGCTACAGCAGAGCGAGTGACCCCTTGCTCAAGCCAGCAACCTTGGGCTCAAGCCAGTGACCATGGGGCCATGTGTATGATACCACTCTCAAGCCAGCGACCCCCATACTCAAGCTGGTGAGCTCATACTCAAGCTGGTGAGCTTATGCTCAAACCAGATGAGCCTACACTCAAGTGGGTGACCTTGGGGTTTCGAGCCTGGGTCTTCTGCATCTTAGTCTGACACCCTATCCACTGCACCACCACCTGGTCAGACTATCTTTTTACTTCTTATATTAGCCAGTGTTCTCCAAAGAAACAGAACCAATATGAGTATGAATGTGTGTGTGTGCGCGTGTGTTTATGTGTGTGTGTGTGTAATATACATATACATATATATAAATAGACTCAGCTCATGTGATTGTGGAGGTTTGGCAAATCCAAAAGTATGATGGGTTGGACAGAATGCTAGAGGTTCAGGGAAGGGTTGCAGTTTGAATCCAAAGTTAGTCTGCTGGCAGACATTTTTATCAGGAAGAGAGTGAGGGAGAGGAGGCCATCTGTGTTCTCTTAAGGCTTATAGCTGATTGGATGAGGCCTGCCCAACCACATTATGAAGGGCAATCTGCTTCACTTGGTCCACCACCTTAAATATTAATCTCATCCAAAAAGTACCCTCACAAAAACATCCAGGATAATGTCTGACGACAGTGGCTCAGCCACATTGATATAAAGTTAACCATCACACTTCTCATACTTTCCTCTCTTGCCTACATCCTTAAATGACATTTTTTTTTTAACAGGGACAGAGAGAGAGTCAGAGAGAGGAATAGATAGGGACAGATAGGAAAGGAGAGAGATGAGAAGCATCAATCATCAGTTTTTTGTTGCCGTTGTGACATCTTAGTTGTTCATTGATTGCTTTCTCATATGTGCCTTGACTGCAGGCCTTCAGCAGACCAAGCAACCCCTTGCTCAAGCCAGCAACCTTGGGTCCGAGCTGGAGAGCTTTGGTCAAGCCAGATGGGCCCGCACTCAAGCTGTCGACCTCGGGGTCTTGAACCTGGGTCTTCTGCATCCCAGTCCGACACTCTATTCACTGCGCCACTGCCTGGTCAGGCCTTAATTGACTTTTCTTAAAAAGAACTTGAGTAGGATGAGGGAAAGAGGGATAGAAATAAATCAATATCAAGCCATCTGATTCCCTTTTCTTCTTATTCTAGTTAAGCTGTAAAGAAGATATGATTGACGAAGGGCTTAATTTTCAGCCTGTTAAACCCAAAATCACTAGCATTGGCTGGATAGCTTCATTGGTTAGAGCATGGTCCAGATGCACAGAGGTTGCCAGTTCAATCCTCAGTCAGGGCACAAACAGAAACAGATTGACATTTCTGTCTCTTCCTCTCCCTTCCTTTCTCTCTAAAATTAATAAAAGAAAGTTAAACCCCAAACCCTAACAAACAGCAATGTTTTCTTGCTGACATCCCTCAGAATTTCCTAAAACATGTATGGAGCAGTCTGCCAACCTTGCTGCAAAGAAAGTAAACTTATGAAGCAAATATTGATTTTCTTTCTTAAGAGATGATAAATATTAAGTGGTATGGGAGTTTTGTTCACTTATTTCAAACCCCAAGAAAGGCTCACATAGACTTCACAGACTAAAAGATATTTAGTTTTCAATCTGGATTAATAAAAATAACAGAAAATGATGATTTAAAGTCCTATAAAATAAGAATATGGAAAAGAAAAACATATTGAATACAAAACAAGAGGGCTAGTTTGGGGATACAGGGAACACATATGTGTGTGTTTGTTTTTGTAAATCTCTCTTACACACCAATTAAAAAAAGAAATACCAAATAACAAAATGTATCCTACTTGTAAAATCATGCAAAAACAGTTTCCTCTGAATGGACATAAAGCTCAGCTGGTCCACAGAGACATACCCATCTATAAAGCATTATAAGGTAAGGAGGCAAATATACAAATCTGAATTCACCTTGGCTCAGTTGATATAAAGAGTTCTGTCCACCATCAGAAGAGTTTACACCACCATCTAGTGGTTCATTTAGAGAAAGAATATTTGTGCCCTTCAAAATGTTTCATCTAGAGAGAGGTAATCTTTGTCCCGAGCAAATAGGCTAAGAGTAATAAAACAAGCACTTATGTATACAGTAGGCCATGGTGGACAGATAATTGGATTAAAAGTCTGAGTTCTAGCTCTGAGTTCTACTCTTCATAGCTTTGATTTTGGACAAGTTTTACTTCTTCATGTTTGTTTTCCTCATCTGTAAAATAAAGTGACTCCATTTGATTGGAGTTCCTCAAGCAGCAAGTTATAACATAGTAGTTATATAATAAGTGTAATAATGGTCATGACCAGAATTTTTAAAAACTTACATATAACACAAAATATGTCAGAGTACATAACAGGTTATTTGATGAAGTAAATAAATGTATCATATGCATTGCATGAATGTGTCTCTGCATGTTTATGTTTCCAGGAACACAATATAAAATGTATCCATTACTATATAGGTCAGAGACAAAAAAAAGTTGGAAAGCCTCTAAGATTCCTATCAGTTCTAAATTTCATGTTTCTATTCATTGTGGCCATCAGTCCTGGCTCAGAATACTGATACAGGGTTTGAGCCTGATTAATTTACAGTTAGATATTTGATAGACTTGTCTGTTGACCAGCGGGATGTCTTTGTTTCTTTCTTACAGTAACTCAAAAACTCCAATTGAAATAAAAAATATTTGCTTGGTTTTGTTATGTGTTTTGTTTTATTTTCTTTCTCCAGAGACTACTACCAATCTTTCTAATGCAACGTTTCTCAAAATAATAATCCAGGGACCAAATGTCTCAGGAGTGCTTGTTTAAAATACAAATTTTTGCTTCCCCTGTCCCACTGCTACACCTACTGAATCAGAACTTCAGGACAAGGAGTCCAGTAATTTGCAATGCTCTCAAGTAAACCTAGGTGATTCTTATGTGCCTTAAAGTTTGAGAAATGCTAGTTTAATTATCAATGAAATCTTTTTAAATGTTTATTTTATTTAATTTTAGAGGGACAGGAAGGGAGAAAGAAAGAGACAAGAACATTGGTCTGCTCTTGCATGTGTCCCAACCAAGGATGGAACTGGCAACCTCTGTACTTCAGGATGATGCTCTAACCAACCAAGTTATCCAGCCAAGGCTCAACGACATTTTTTGAGGTAAAAGTTCTTAGCAAGTAGTTTTGTTGACCCCCTCTCCATCCTAACGTTCTCTGTACTATGGCTGTCCTTTCCTCCACTTACTTTTTCCAAAAGGAGGTAATCCTTGCTCCAGCAATTTTCAGACATAAAAACTATAATATTTATCATACTATGTAAAGCCAGTAGTCACGGCCACCATCACAGCTGCCTGGCTTGTGCAGGTTCACATTTGATTTGGACAGACAGTAATAAAACAATGGAGCCAAGAACTGGTGAGCCATTAGCTTTAATCCTAGCTTGCACCCGGCAGTCAAGAAATACACAGTGGGAAAACACTTCCCTTTCCATTCAGGGCTCACAAAGCCACTGACTTATCTGAGCATTCCTAGAACCAAAGGTTTCTACCTCACCAGCCTTATTCACCTGTGTCCCCCATCTCCTTCTCTCTGCACAAACTGGCTTCTCCTTCAGCACTCCACCATCTTGGCTGCTTCTCCTCCCCTCCACGTGGCCTTTCTCTGCACTGTTCTTCTCTTATGCTAATCTCAGGAACCAAGAGAGAGTAAGCTCCTGGTCTGCCCCATTTTATAGTGTAGAAATCAAAACCTTTAATCCAATATACAAACAAGGAAGTCTCTGATACAAAGTCACTTATCTGAGGCATAATGGGATTCCTCAGGAGAGTGTACCACCCCACATCATGCAATCAGTCAAGCGTGTGGGGAAAAGCTTAGTCTTAAAACTAAGCCTTAGGCTATAATGACCCTGCCTGCTTACAGCCTGTCCTCCACACCCAATGCAAACTATAAGCAAGCAAACATATATATCATATTTACACACTTATTTGACTGACAGAATCAAATATCAATAAATGCCCAGTCAGGCTATATAATCCATCTGGCTTTGGAGCAAGAGAAACATCTCCTTCCAATTATTAGGGCATTTCCTGTATGTTTTACAAAGGGAAGGGGGGCGGACAAGAAGTAACAACTCATAGTTGCTTCATTTTAGTTGTTCACTGATTGCTTGTCATATGTGCCTTGTCTGGGCAAGCCCAGGTTTTCAAACTGGTAATCTCAGTGTTCCAGGCAGACATTTTATCCACTGTGCCACCACAGGTCAGGTTCTTGTATGTTGATATATCCTGCCCTGCTCAGACTATCTCCTAGTTCTGAATCCACTTTTGGCTTTCTCACTGGCTTGATTTTGTTTCTGTAGTTTGAATTAACCTGTAATGTTTTTCCAGTATTGTGAATCTGACGCAAGACATCGTATATACCAGATAATCTATCAATTACATCTTAAAGGAATGTATTCTAGAGCCTTCTTAAATGTTTCAATATGTACTAATTGCCCTCAAAACCTTGTTAAATAATTCTCATCCTGGGATCTTCCTTCATCATTATTCCTGAGAATTCCTGTAGCCTCCTCTGTGTCACCTATTTCATGTACCCTATGTCTTCCTCTTCCTTGTTTTCTTAGGAAGGGCTGCATTATAGATAAAATATGGTTATCTTGCATGTATTCAAAATGTCTTTATTCTGCTTTCACAGTTGATGAATAACTTGACTGGGTACAGAATTCCAGGTTAAATGCTGAAAGCCTTCTAGATTCCAATATTGCTGTTGAAAAATCTGAATGTATTCTGATACCTGGCCTATTGTATTTGACCTCTCCCCCCCTCCTTATTTATAATATCTTCTCTTTGTTTCTTGAGTTCTAAAATTTCGTAATGATGTATCTTATGAAATTAGATTGAAACTGATTTCTTTAGCTCTGGAGAATTTTCTTGACTTATTTCACTGACAAATTTCTTACCTCTGTTTTTATAGTTCTCTTCTTAAGAAGCTAACATTCAGTTGTTAGATATACTAGAATGACACTCTAGTGTTCTTTTCTCTTATTTTTAATTTTTTTCTCTATATTCAGTGATATCTACCATTTCATTGCCTAACCTTTCTATTATCATTTTGTGGTTTTTTAGTTTGCAAGTTCTTTTTTATTTTAAAACCTTTCTTTTATAGCATTCTCTTCCTGTTTTCTGATTACAATATGTTCTCTTATCTGAGAATTTTCATGAAAATTTTAAAACACTTTTCTTCTTCCTATATTGTCTGTTTTTCTTCAAATTATTATTACTATTTTATTATTATTATTATTATTATTATTGCATGTTTTGGTATCTTTCTTTTGTATATACAGCTTTCCTCAAGTGACTGATAATCTTTGGTTGTCTTCTCATGGTTAAAAGAGAAGATTAAAAATCTCATTGAAAGCTCTGAGCGCCTGGGTGGCACTTGCTCACTGTCAGTTTCACCATTAGATATTTTGGAGGGCCTGGTTAGTTGGGAATCTCCAATGGTAGTATATCATATGGTATGCCAAAAACTGTTTGAGAGCTAACCTCCATATTTGCTAACAGAACACTCATTCTTTTTAGAGTGACAAATATACCTAATCCAAAGTATGAAACATAGTCACAGGAGAAGCTGGACAGTCTATTATAGAGCATCCAAAGGGTACAGTCATACTTGGCCATGGCCTGGGCAAGTATCAAAACCAAAGGAGTTTAGTACAGAGGTATAGACTAGAGCAGAGGTGGCAGGTGTGCTCAAAGTCACACATGTAGCTATATCATGATACCAGGCTACATATATCCATTTGCAGCAAGACTGCAGAAAGTGACTGGGGAGAGGGGGAACTCAAAGTAAAATGCAGCAAAAGGTATCAGGTACCAAGCATACTAGTAAGGGAAACTGAGGCAAAAGTTCACCCTACAAATAAAGCCCAGATTGGGGGATGAAAGGGAAAGCTACAGCTCAAGGATTACCAAGACAGCAAGACTCTTGCTGAAAAGCAAGCACTAGTTTGCTGACGTTATTGATTAGACTTCTACTATCATCCAGAGTGGCTCAGAAACTGGTGAGCACCTGAGTCTAATAAATGGGATCCATCATCTATAGAAATCTGGGAAAGACACTTAGTAGAAGATATAAGGCAGTGACAATCAACATAGGTAAAAACATAGGTTAAAGTAACATCTACAGCATACTAGAGAGGGTAAATAATTCACCTAAGGGTACCATGGTTGGAGCAAAAGGGAAAGGCTCGGCACTAACAATTAGTTAAATGTACCATTGTGGCCATTCCTAGTATAAAATATGAAAATACTTCCCTACTAGTTAGCAAACAGCATCACTGAGTCCTTAGAACACCCCCTGCCCTCACGCCTCCCCCTCCTAGACCTCTCCAGTGGCACAGATCACCTCTTGATCCAGCATACAAATGGCCCAGAGGAAGGCCTCCTGGAATCCATTCCAGCCACTGTCCATTCTGATTATCAGTGCTCATGCATCATTAGTTATTAAATATTTTGCTATGTTCCTGAGAGGTTTAACGTGAATGGTGAATATAATAAATGTGAACTTGTTCAATTATATTGCACAGAAATGAAAATGTTCACAAATATTTTTACATGAGCAACCCATATTTAATACCTTTATGAATGTGAGTGCAGAGATATTCTAAAAGGTCATGAAAAGAATTTTCATCAGTTGAGGAGCCTTTCTGTCACTGATCTAAGGTGACTTCAAGGCTCTCTATTCTAAACAGCTATCCCATCTGAGTTTATGAGACGTCTATAAAACTTACCAACCTAACAAGGCCCAGTAAAACACTTTCAACTTTAAAATGAAAATTCAACTTGAGACTTTTTGTTCAAGCTCCATGTTCTCCAATAAATTCACTGAAATGACAGATGAAATTTTAAAGCATAATATATAATGAGAAAGAGATCAGGAGAAGAAATAACTAGCCTGAGAGATCTGAATGCTAAGTTGGCAGTGAACAAAGTCAAGAATCAAAGCAAATTGCATTGGATAACTCCAAAAAGGCTCAGGAATTGGCAACACCACATGTAAAAATGGTACTAAAAACATGAAGATTAGTTGAAAGACCAGTTAAGGAGTTAGGCACCCCATAAACTCTTACCTGACTCTAGTCAAGCAATCATGGCAAAGATCATAAAATATTGAAGGTTTACTCTCTGGGGGATGAAACAGGGAATTTGTGAATTGAAGGGCACTAGGCACAAATGAGTGCAAGTATTTGTTCTAAAACAGAAATATAATCTAATAAAACAACAAAGCCACAGATGGCCAATGAAGATATTTTTAAGTTCAACTAGTAACCAAAGAAATATAAACTAGCGTAGACTAATAACAATTCCTAGTGTCAATGAAAATACTGAAAAACAAACTCACATTCTGCTTCTGAGGGAGGGTAACTTATTAAAATTTTTCGGAAAGTTATATATATCAAAAATCATAAAGTGGAGCCTAGCCACTCTACTTCTAAAATGTATTTTATTGGCCCTGGTTGGTTGGCTCAGCAGCAGAGCATTGGCTGAGTGTGTGAAAGTCCCGAGTTCAATTCCCAGTCAGGGCACACAGGAGAAGTGAGGAGAAGTGCCCATCTGCTTCTCTACCCCTCTCCCTCTCCTTTCTCTCTCTCTCTCTCTCTCTCTCTCTCTCTTTTCCTCCCACAGCCATGGTTCAAATAAGCAAGTTGGCCACAGGCACTGAGAAGGGCTCCATGGCCTCACTTCAGGTGCTAAAAATAGCTCAGTTGTCAAATAACAGAGCAGTGGTCTCAGATGGGCAGAATATCAACCCCAGATGGGGGTTGCCAGGTGGATTCCAGTTGAGGTGCACATGAGAATCTGTCTCTCTGCCTCCCTCTCACTTGATAAAAATAAATAAAATAAAAATGTATTTTATGGTAATAGGCATGCAAATATTTAAATTTAAAAATGTTTATGAAAACAAAAAGAAGCATGACCAGGTGGTGGTATGGTGGATAGAGCACTGACCTAGGATGCGGAGGACCCAGGTTCAAAATCTTAAGGTCACCAGCTTGAGCATGGGCTCACCAGCTTGAGTGTGGGATCATAGACATCGCCACATGGTCGCTGGCTTGAGCCTAAAGGTCACTGGCTTAAAGCCCAAGGTCACTGGCTTAAACCTAAAGTGGCTGGCTTGAGCCCAAGGTCACTGGCTTGAGCAAGAGTCAATGGTTCAGCTGGAGCCCCCCCCCCAGTCAAGGCACTTATGAGGCCTGGGACATTGAGGACCCAAGTTCAAAACTCCGAGGTCACCAGCTTAAGTGCAGGCTCAGCAGCTTGAGCACAGGGTCACTGTCTTGAGCATGGGATCACAGACATGACCCCATGGTCACTGGCTTGAGCCCAAAGGTTACTGGCTTGAAGCCCAAGGTCACTGGTTTCAGCAAGGGGTCACTGGGTTGGCTGCAGCTCCCCGGGTCATGGCACATGTGAGGAAGCAATCAATGAACAACTAAGGTGACACAACAAAGAATTGATGCTTTTCACATCTCTTCTTTCCTGTCTCTGTCCCTGTCTGTCCCTCTCTGTGTGTCTCTCTCACACAAAAAAAGCAAAAGAAAAAAGAAAATCTGGAAGCAAACTAAATGCTCACAACAGATGATAGATTAAACAATTACATATTTATACAATAAAATATCATTGAGCTATTGAGCTAGATATTTTGTTTGCCTCTGCAGCTTCAATCTCTACCCTTTTCCACTTCCTCCACTCTTTTCCTCCCTATTTTGTGCCCTGAAAGGTTAATCTTTATAGACTGCATCAAACAGGTTCCCTTGCCTTCTGGCTTCAGGTTATGTTTGGCAGACAGAAAGCATCAGCAAGAGATCAAGGGTGATCAAAGGATGGAACGATTGAGGTCAGGGTAATTATTCCTCCTGCTTCCTCTGTGTGGGGCCATATTTTGGCAGTGGCTGTTTGCTTCTACCATAGGTTAGAGCAGGGATGCCCAAACTTTTTCAGCTTGCGAGCTACTAATAAGATGACCAAGTCAAAATGATCTACCTACAATAAAAATGCAAAACATAAATTTATTTCTTCTATATTATCATTATTTAAGTTACTATTATTACTATTTAATATTGTGTATTCTTCTCACCTTTCTCCTTCTCAGCTCTCTTTTCAGAGGAAAGTCAATGGCATAGTTTTTATGAACAGTCCGAAAAAGCTGCTCCACAATTCCCTTCTTTGGAATAGCAATGGCACACAGACAGATGAGGCAAACACACTTAGAATATGACATAGTGAAAAAAATCCCCTCCCATTCTGTATGAAAGTGGTAAGTTTTAGGCTTCTTACTCGGACCAGCTACGGGACTTATTTTTATACCCTTTGTTGTATTTAGTTTCAATAAATTGAAGGCTAACTACGCAGCAATGTAACTGAACAAGTTAGCGCGGTTTAACGTGCATGCGTAGGGTGTCAAAAGTTCAGACGTCAGATTGGCTACCCTGTATGCCAATCAAAAGACAAATGTCTTTTTAATGTCATGCAATCTACCCACACTTCCTTCGCAATCTACCAGTAGATCGCGATTGACATATTGAGCACCCCTGCTCTAGACTAGGGGACACTAGGGGAGCCTGCATTTAAGTAATGAAAGCCTTGACTGTTACTTTCATTTTGGCAGCTCAGTTCTCTTCAGCTTAGTTCCTGACACTTTACTATAAACATTGCTACAAACAATACCCACATATATGTATAATTTCTCACATGTATGAGTATATGATAATTTTCTAGAAGTACAATTATAATCAAAGAGTAAATGCATAATTTTCATAGCTATTGCCTAATTTCTCTCCATAGAGATTCTATCAGTTTATGCCCCCACCCTAGCATTGTATAAAAATGCCCTAGGTAAGTTATTTAAACTCTCTATGTATCAGTTTCCTCTTCTATAAAAGGGGTATAGCCTGACCTGTGGTGGCGCAGTGGATAAAAGCATTGACCTGGAACACTGAGGTCGACAATTCAAAACCTTGCACTTGTCTGGTCAAGGCATGTATGGGAGTTGATGCTTCCTGCTCCTCCCCCCTTTCTCTCTTTCTCTTTCTCTCTCTCTCTCTCTCTCTCACACACACACACACACACACACTCTCTTTCTCTCTCTTCTCTCTAAAATAAATAAATAAATGAAAATGAATAAAATAAAATAAAAAGGGCATATAAATAGAACCTACTTCACAGAATTGCTGTGAGGCTTAAATGACTAATTACATATTAACTATTTGGGATAGTGCTTTACTATTGCTGTTGTTATTATTTCTATACCTTTAACAATAAAGAATGCCATTTTATTTTTACCAATCAGATGAAAAATGGTCTCTCGGTATAGCTGTAATTGTATTTTACTTAATATAAGTAAAGTAAGCATTTTATCGTATGTTAAAGGGTAAAAAAGTTCTTGATACTGATGTAGAAATACTGATGTGGCATAATCTCTAAGAAACCTTTATAGGTAAAGAAAGCAAAGGGAAGCCTGACCAGGCAGTGGCACAGTTGATAGAGCAACAAACTGGGATGCAGAGGACCCAGGTTCAGAACCCCACAGTCACTGGCTTGAGCGTGGGCTCACTAGCTTGAGTGTGGAGTCACTGGCTTGAGCATGGGATCATAGACATGACCCCATGATTGCTGGCTTGAACCCAAAGGTAGCTAGCTTGAAGGCTAAGGTCACTGGCTTGAGACCAAGGTCACTGGCTTGAGCAAGGGGTCACTCGCTCGCTCTGCTGTAGCACCCCCCATCAAGGCACATATGAGAAAACAGTCAATAAACAACTAAGATGCCGCGACAAAGAACTCATGCTTCTCATCTCTTTCCCTTCCTGTCTGTCCCTATCTGTCCCTCTCTCTGACTCTCTGTCTCTGTCAAAAAAAAAAAAGATGGTGTAGGTAAATGCAGTAACTCAAATCCTCCCACAACCACATCAAAACTACAACTAAACTACAAAAATACCATCCTCCAGAACCACCTAAAATCTAGCTGAATAGAAGTCCTAGAACTTGAATTTTTTTGTGTGTGTGACAGAGACAGCTGAAGGAGAAGCCCAAAACTAGAATTTAGTGGAAGAAGGCTTTTGTAGCAGAAAAGTGCTGATAGGTAGATAAGAGTTAGCCAGGTAATAAGTATTCCAGACAGAAAGAGTAATATAGACAACATCCTACAGGTAAGATAGTGTAGTGAACTTGCAGTTTTTAGAACTGCAGTAATTTTATATGCCTGGAGCATAAAGTGTATTATGGGAAGTAAAAGAAAGAAGGCTGGAGAGATGACTCCTCAAATATATTTCAGGATTTATTCCAGAAAGGAAAAGTCTATTATGAATAAATATAGAGTCATTGTGCAAGGAAACATTAAATGTATGTGCAGAAATAGACTTCGGACAGGCCTGAAGCCTGGGGTGGTACACCAGACAAACTGACGTTCAAGTCACTCAGTGTCTCAGTAAACAACTTTCATAAACAGAATATATAAGTATGTTGTAATATTTGCATACCATAGACCCTATATAGCAATGAAAATGAATAAACTATAGCAACATCACCAACATAAGGCTAAATCTTACAAACAATGGGCAAGTCATAGAAAAATAAAGTATAATTCAATTTACATAAAGTTTAAAAATGGTGACAAATGTTAACTAGACTTATTATAGTGATCATTTCACAATATATATAAATATCAAATCATTATGTTGTTCATCAGAAATTATTGTTATATGCCAATTATGCCTAAATTAAAATAAATAAAAACATTCTAAAACAAACAAAACTAAATACATTATTTGTAGATACATACATAGGTGTTCAAATTTACAAAGAAAAAAGAATGACCTCCCCAAAATTTGGAGTAGAGGTTATTTGGAGGGTGGGGGGATGGAAAAAGAATGAGGATATGAAGTGAGTTTCAAAACCATTGGAAACATACTATTTCTAAGTTGAGTGGTGAGCACATATTTATATTTATAACTTTTAATGGTATATTTATATACTTTTGCACACATGCTATCTTTCAGAATGTTTAAGAGCTAAAATGAGTCTTTAAAAAAATCTAAGTGCCCTAACTTTATAGATTAATATCCCAAGTTTGCTACTTAATAACTATGTGACCTCAAACAACTTATTCTATGCAACCTGGTTTCCAAATCTACAAAAATGGGGAAACTGAGTCTCACAGAATAATATTATTTCTAATACCTACCTTTTGAGAATATTATGAGGATTAAATAAAATAACAAGTGAAAGCACTTAGAACAAATTCCTGGTACATAATAAGCAGTCAATAAACATTAAGAATCTCCATTGTTTTTATTATTATAGCAGATTTTTAATAAATGCTAATATTCTTTCATCCTTTCCTTCAGAAAGGAAAAAAATAAACAGTGTAAATGAAGGTCCATTCTGAATTCCAAGAATCAAGTTAAGCCATTACTGTCTGTAGCTTGCTGCATTAATACTGTATTTCTTCAATTCTAAAATTCATATTAGTACTGCATGTTAAAATCAATGTTCAATTTAATATAGGTTTTCTTCCTAGAAACCTTTTATTAAAAAGAAAATGTGCCTTACAATTGAATGTGTCTTAGAATTGAGGAAATGAAGTGATTATGCTGTTGCCATAACAGGCATAGCAGTTTTTAGACAAGAATAGCTATGCAACTAGGGAGCAGAGTCCAGGCCTCAGGTCTTTCATGCTGCAGTTCATCCACCACAATGGTCACAACATTTAAAAAATTGTGAATTTTCAAAAAAAATAATAAAATAATATTAAAAATTGTGAACTTCCTATTAATAACCTGATTTTTCCCAGACCTCTGCAGCCTATGGATATACCAGAGAGTCAAATTGCTTTGGTCCCCACATTTTGCTGGTTCTAAACCCTCAGTTTCAAGATTTCAGAACTTGAACACACACACCCTTGAAGTCTCCTCAGTTACTTCTGGGAGTGCTCTATGCTCCAGGCCAGCCCTCCCATGTGCTTATGCTCTGTAACTTTCTGTAGATGTCCACCTTGTGCCCAGTCACTTGAGGGAAGGTGCAGCTCCTAGTACTCAAAATCTAAACATCCTCCAGATAAATTTTCCTGCTAAAGTTTTCTGTTTAATTAAGAATCAAACAATCTGGGTCCCCAGCAGACATTTTAGCAGCAATCTACGTCTTTGTTGAAATTGCATGTAATTCCGGAAGTGTGTTTAATAGGAGCATGATAGTGACAAGCACGTGCCAATCTTGTCTTTTTGCAGTCCCCTGTTCCCTTTTAAGTCATCCTCTAAATTTCTAGATCCTGACTAGGGAAACAAGCCAAGCCCTAGGTTCCTTGGGAGAGCACAATCTATATCCATCAGCCCATAACTGAGATTCTTTTCTGGCTCATGTACCAGCTTTGTCCACTTTCTTCTCCTAGATGTCTCCCCACTGTTGCCCCTAGGACTTATCTTCCAACATGCTACCTCCAAAATGTAAGAAGAAAATAAAGGTTAAAACTTCTGGGTGGGGAGAATTTGTTCCCCCAAGAAAGAATCCTTTTCTCTGAGGATCTATGCACATAAAATTCCTCCTTACAAGCCCCTTCATCCCATACATATCAACTCATGCAAATGGACACTTGGGGGGAAGGTGATGCTAGTTCTTCAGATGCAACCAGATTTTGAATTTAAATTGATTACCCTGGGCACTTCTACCACAATTATATACACCACCAAACATAGTGATTAACAGTTATAAGTTCCAATTTAATATCCTGATAGTATATTTGGGCTTCAGAGAGAGAAATCCTATTCTATAATAACTTAATTATTTTTTTTAATTTTTTTTAATTTTACTCATTTTAGAGAGGAGACACATAGTGAGAGAGAGTGAGAGAGAGAGAGAGAGAGAGAGAGAGAGAAAGGGGGGAGGAGCTGGAAGCATCAACTCCCATATGTGCCTTGACCAGACCAGTGCAGGGTTTTGAACTGGCAACCTCAGTGTTCCCAGGTCGACGCTTTATCCACTGCGCCACCACACGTCAGGCATAACTTAATTATTATTTTTAAATGCTAATTAGTCCATGTAGGAGAAATGTTTCAAGGAAATGTCATCCTGATCCGAAATGAAGATCAACTCAACCACTGAAATATGAGAATTGCTAGCAGTAATACTTGCAGCTGTAAACTGCTGCAAAAATTCTAGTTAATGCTGAAGTATGTGCAGAGGGAGACTCACTGCATATATTATTGATAGAGTTGGGCTATAATGTGAGATTGTAGTGAAAATAACTTACAAAGTGAAATAAAATATAATTATCTGGTTTTCTAGAAGAAAAGCCCAACTACCCATTTTCTCCTCTTACTCTAGAAACATTCTGACTAGATTAGGGTTTCAACAATATGACTTATTTTCAGACTCAATTAAATATTTAAATTGGTATTCAGCTAAAACGAACAAAATGTTCATGGTAGTAGTTCTGTAATAATAGAGATAAAGCCCTAGAGAACTGGAGAACTCACTATGGTTAAATCTAGCATTGCAAAAGACTGGACTGCAAAGTAAATTGTCAGTTCTTTAGACCCAACTGGAACCACCAATGTAGATTATTTTATAAATCAGTATAATCAGGAAGCTCTGTATTGATCTTCTATAACAAAAGAAGTCAAATGTTACAAATCCCTAATCATTTCTAGATTCAAGTATCAATTACTACAATCTCACTTCTTTCTTCCCCAAACAATCCAGACCTGGTGAAGGGTATGGCTTTGTTTTTCAAATTCAGGTTTCAATAATTTATTTATAAAATATAACATACAGGCTTCTAAAAGTTAAGAGGGAGGAAAAAACCATCACTTTGTTGTAGCATTTACCTTTATGTTTAGAAAGGGTTGGTATGAATTCATCAACCCTACTAGATAAATAATTCAAAATTTATTTTTTACTAAAAATTGTTCAATAATGTCTTCCTTGGAAATAAAAGATAGCAATCCATTATAGAATTTAAAATTCTCAAGCTCTTTCTTCATAGGTTACTGGATCAATTATTTTGGCTGTTGTTAGTGGCAAAATAGTATCAAAAAGCTTTCAGTTTCAGACCACCAATTTTGTAAGCCTTTCTATGTTATATAGATTATTTCACTGTCTAATCTAGAGATGTGAAATTCTAAAACCACAGAGCAGTGGTTTGATAGCTTACTATATAATAAACTAAAAGGGTAGTTTATTCAAAAATTGATTAAAATCATTATAAATTAAATGAAATTTCATTTTATAGGTCTATGTTTTCAAAATATAATGGTTCTGGTCCTGGCCAGTTGGCTCAGTGGTAGAGCATCAGGCCAGCATGAGATGTCCTGGGTTTGAGTCCTGATCAGGGCACACAAGAAAAGTGACCATCTGCTTCTCTACTCCTCCCCCTCCTCCTTCACTCTCTTTCTCTCTCTTCCCCTCTTGCAACCATGGATCAATTAGCTTGAGTGCATCAGCTCTTGGAGCTGAAGACGGCTCCAGGGAGCCTTTGCCTCAGTCACTAAAAATAGCTCAGTTGCAAGCATGGTCCCAGATGGGCAGAGCATTGGCTCCAGAAGGCGTTGCCAGGTGGATCCCAGTGGGGGCACATCTGGAGGTCTGTCTTTCTAGCTCCCCTCCTCTAACTTGGAAAAGAAGAAAAAGAGAAGAAAAACAAAATGTAACTGTTCTTTAGTATGTGGTTATACATAAGCCTAATGCAATGGATTGTTCCACTGTGTTACTTATTTGTCCAGGTGCACTCAGGAGGTCAGAACATTGCTAGATAGGAAGCCCCCTTCCAGAGGCCATGTTTGATTTGGCATCTGGAAATGAAGTTGCTGAGAAAGGTCAGGTCAATTTTGCCTTGAGGGAAATCATTACCTAAAGAAATCAAAGTTTAACAAAGGATTTCATATTTTGAATTGAAGGATGAAGAAGCATAGAAACAAGAAAATAGACAGGGAAGTTGGTGGCTAAAATAATTCAAAGAAGGATAATCTAGTGCAAGTTCAAATCTCGTGATTTGGAATCTCAACTTTTCTTTTTTAATCTCAGTTTTGAATGGACAATGTCTGTGCCAAGTAATTTAGCTTAATTTAATTTATGGGGGTTCTTTACCCCTGATCCTCATAAAAGAGGAGTTCTGGTTCAGAGTCAAAGCACTCTTGAGTCTGCTGGCAATGAAGGAAATGTCCAATCAGGAATAAAATAGCTTTTAGGCAGTCCTTGCTGCCCTTTTCAGGCCTCTATACACATAGCGAAATTCTTCATTAGCTTTCATGATTCCGATTCCAATGTTTTCATTGTTCCAAGAACAATCCTCATTTTTTAATCCAGAAAAAGACAATCAGGGCAAAACAATAAACACTACTGAGTTATGTGAAAGGGTTATTAAATACAAACCCAAAAGAGGGTTAAAGTTGGTTTGGATGCCCAGCTAGATGTTTCATTATAGCTACATAGGTATGACTATAGCAAAGTGCTGAAATTTGCTGAGGATCATATCATGTTCCACAAGATCATGCTTGCAAGATCTATCAGAACATCCAACAAAATCACTAGAATCTAAGACTCCCTCAATTCTATTCTTTGAGAATTGTCAGCCAGGCAATGAGGTATGGAATACCTGACCACCTGCCTTCCCTGGATTGATTGAGGTCTTGATTTTTTCACTGTGTAAATCAGAAACTGTGAGCAGAAATAGGGGGATTTGGGGGGTTGACATCCTGACAGACCCTATCCAACTACTTCTGCTTCACTGTGAAGACTGCCTCTCACAACTGATAATCGTGTATGTGGGCAGATTTGCTTTGAGAACTGTGAGTGAATGCTTGGACAAGAAAGAAGATGCAACTGCAATATTAAAAACCCATGCACTATCAATTTGTATATGCCTTATTCCTTCTCTCCTAAATTCTCACTGTATAATAGTCTTTGCTTATTTATTAAGCTTAGATTTGACACAACTATTACAGATTTACTCCTCCCAATCAAAATAACAGGCAATAGTGACTGGTTAGACTCACTTTCTGAGTACTGCTACCCAAGCCTCTGAACCTCACACCATGCGAGCATGCTAGTTACTGTTGGACTCAAGAGTTCTGAGGAAACTTCAAATCCACTTTATGAGTGGTGCTAGGAGGAGTTTTCCAGGTTAACTCTGGGAACCTGGGAAGGAAAAATGGGTAAGTTTTGAGGCCGCCATTTGAGGGAAGTTTCTATTTATTTTTATGTTTTGGGCTTTTCACAAATATTTGTCAGTACAAGAGTTCAACTAATTTTCAAGGGTTTGACAATGGCTGGCATAGTACACAGAGGTCCGGAAGGGGAGTCAGACTTGATTAGAAAGGCAGAACCTGTCACTTACTGTGGCAGATGGGAAAACACCTCTCCTCTCTAACAATAACCTCCACACTGCCTAGCTCACAGGCTTGCTGTTAGGTCAAAGCATTGCTGGAAGGAATCAGGGCTGAACCTGGCTTCTGCTGCAGCTTTCTTCAGCCGGAAGTCCCGCCTCCACAGCCCTCTTCACCCTTCACCCCTCACCTCTCACCCAGAAGTGGACCCCGTGGCTGGGCCGTCCACCCTGGACTCCAGGTCTTCATCTCACAAATGGTAACATCGACACCCACCAAATATGGATTCTGCCAGCATAGAGCCCCACCCTGCAGGCCAAGAGTCCAACTCTGCAGGCCTGGAAATCGACTCTCCTGGCCAAAGTTCTTTCTCTACTACCCACGAGTTCACCTGTCTCTACCAAGAATTGGACTTGGACTCTCTTAACGAAGATGATCTTTCTCAGTCCATGACAGGCGCCATGACAGAGACCTCCGAGGGCACGTATGAACTCCATCTGACTACAGAACCAGAGGATCTCACAGAGGCCGAGCTAACGGAGCTCAATTCCAAGCTCACTAAATTGGAAGCTGAAGTTGTAACCCTACGCCACACACTGGCAGCCAAAGAGAAACGCAGCATGGAGCTTAAGAGGAAGATGGGCCTCACAGCCTTGGTCGGGCTCAAGCAGAACCTGTCCAAGAGCTGGCATGATGTTCAGGTCTCCAATGCCTACATGAAACAAAAGACATCAGCTGCCCTGTCCACCATGGGCTCTGCCATCAGCAGGAAGCTTGGAGACATAAAGAAGTCCGCAACCTTCAGATCCTTTGAAGGCCTGGTGGGGACAATCAAATCTAGAGTTGCAGGTGGCAGTGAGCTGGACCATGACTGCCTCCCTTCTTCAGCGAGGAGTAGAGATGATCCGGCCCTGGTTTCGGGGAGTGAGAATCATCTATTTCCAGGAACTGGAGATGACCAGCTTCTCTTTCTGGAGCAGAAGTAAGCCCCCTTGGTAAGCCTGGCCACCTGACCAGTGTAAGAACTCTCTTCCCTCATCACAGATCCAACTCTGCCCAGCAAAAACAAGCAGCCTAACCACAATGGTAAAGTCAACACAGGAAATGGACAGAGTCTGGTTCTGAGAAAAGTAATGCCCATTTTTACACAAGTATTTGCTGCTTTGAGATAGAAAATCCAACATTTTGTACCCGGTTATTTTACATTCAAGTTTGTAGATGAAATGCATCACTATACTAACCTTTCTGGGGTTGCATTTTAATGGACAAGACAATGGCTCCAGAGGTGTTTAAGGCCAAAGACCAAACTCTTTTTTGGAAAACTAGTCTCATCAGAAGGCAAAGTAGGTTTCTGTTTAAACCTGGGAAAAGGTATAAAGTAAGCTATAAATCTATCCTGTGCCCATCTCCTTCCTTCACTAAATCTCAGGAGGAATCTTGAAAGCTATAAACTGTCTATGATTTTTATTTTAAAAAGATGATCAAGAAAATACATTTTTCTCAGAGACCCTCGGAAAGGGGGAAATAGTAGTAGACTAATTATTACATAATACTATAACTTTTATAAAATTTGATTGTTTAAAAGCTCCTAATTAAGCAAAGTAACTTTAGCTTCAATTTAGGAGATTGTTAACTACTTTGGATTCAAACTGAAATCACAACTTTACTTTGCCTTATATTTAGTTATCTTTTTATATAGCAAAATGAGAGTTTTAAAGCTTTACCCTGTGGCAGCATGTCTCTACCACAGCAACATGCCACCTAAAGGGAAGAAAGTTGCTTCTCATTTCTGTAGCAATTCCTAGTTACCACTTCCAGCTGAGGGGCTGGAGGGAAAACAGTATCGTCAACAGTACACTGTTTTAAGCAACATTTAAAACAGGACACCATTCTCTGTAATGCTAACTGTTATGCCTTTGAATGGACATAACTAACTGATTATACATCACTGGTCACCGTGACTCCATGTCTGTCCTTATTTATATCTAACTCAGCAGAAAGGAAACAAGATGTGCTCCTCAAGGCATGTCAGGATAGCAGGAACCTGGTTTGAGTTTGAACTTTCTCATATCTGACTTTTACAGGAGCTCTGATGTTTTATTGTTTGCTTGTTTGTTTTCCTTTTTTCATTTTCAAAATGCCAAGACCTAGCAGCTTCTTGCATTCATCCAGTCATACTGCCTGAGGTAGGAGTTTGTGTCTTAATGGCTTTCAACAGGAGGACTAGGAGATTTATATATTGATAACTTCTCACTGCCTAAAGTAGTCTCGGAGGTGATCCTGTTTGGTTGATTCTTGAATGCTCCCCTATATTTTTTTGGTTTTCCTACAAGCAAAACCAAATACCACTATAAATGTAAAAGCACTTGGTAGACTATAAAGTCACTGATGTATCCCAACCCTCCACAGATTTCTGAAAACAAAGTTTTGCCTGGATTAAAACAAGATATTCAACTATTTTATGTGTTCGTTTTTTAATTTGTTGTGTTTATCAACCAAATGGTTTTCTATGCCAAAGAACTTGAGACAAACTTGCAGCACGCTTAAAGGCAAATTGTCCAACAGGTGAAAGCTTTGACCCCATGTTGCAGACAGCCTTGTGTTTGGGAAAAATCTCAGACTGACATCATGGCCAAGCCAGGAATATATTCTATTTTATTTAATAATTCAAACACATGTAGTAACTGTTTCTTCCAATAAATCCTCAGCTCACTGAGAGCAATAAAGAGCATATCTATTTTGCCATCATTATATTTCAATGTCTGGATTAGAGTAGATATCTGTTCAATAAATACGGTACTTGTTGAATTGCTCAATATCACATACTTCAGACATCAAATCATTGATCCAAAAGGTTATCAACAACATGAACTGGTTGACAAGTTCCCCAAGTTTTTAAAGAAAGCATTTACTTTCCTATTCAAAGACAGTTTCAGACTCTACTATTTGTCGAGCATTGTGCAGGCTCTGAAGCTACAGAAATTAATTAGACATAGTGCATGCTCTCTAGAATCAGATTTTCAAATTGTTACGATTCACTTCTGTTTGTGCTAAAATAGAGGAAGTCTGTGAAGAAAGACGTTCATCTCTGACTTAGTAGGTCAGAAAAGAATTCATAGAAACAGAAAGTCTTAGAGAATTAGTAGGATTTTTTTTTTGAGGATTAGTAGGAATTTGCCAGACATAAAAGTAGAACATTCTGGACAACAGCCAGAAGAACTAAATCATAAAGGAAAGTAATAGAATGTCACGTTTCAAGTAATACATACCAATAAGCCACTGTGGCTAGAAAGTGTTAGTGGTGAGAGATAAGTATGGAGAGATAAGCAGAGGCAAGATCATAAACAGGCTTACATGCTAAATCAGACATTAATATGAATCCTGTAGGAAATGGGGAGGAATTAAAGGTATTTAAATCAAATTTGTGTTTTTGATTGCTCACTCTGGTCACTATAGAAATAGATTCAGATATATTTAAGTGGTAGAATCTCCAAAACTTAGGAAACAACTGCAAGGGCAAGAGGGATGGATAGGTTTATGAGTTGATGAGGATGATAGATTTATGAGTTGATGAGGATATAGAATTGAAAAGACTCGACACTAACAATGCTGGAACTGCACATTCATTTTGCTTCAGCTCTTTTATTAGATTCCAGCATACGTGCATCAATAGCCATGAACACCAAATGAATGCTTCCATGAGCATGTGGACTTCGAATTAAAGATTTCCTTTGGATCTCTTTTCTTCCACTTGGTTCTGCCTTTCCCATGCACTGCTTACCCTCATTCTCTAGTCTATTTACTTTCATAATTTGATCTCATCTGCTTATCTAGCCCTATTTGCATTTTGTAGCTTAGCTTAATTCTATTTAACTTTAAGTTGGCCCCTTCAGAATACAATTTCCAATAGTTTTTGGAATACATGAGCCCCTAAAAGATGCTCCATACCTAGGTCTGGCTGAACCCCTGAGAACCACTAATTGGGAGGAATATGGGAACAAGATTCCTTGAGGCTCCCAATTTTCTCAGGAGTAGTGGTGGAAGGTAGAGACAAGGGTTGAAAGTTCTAATCCCCACAGATGACACTCCCCATGCAGCTGGCAAGGAAGGGAGTACCAAGCTTTTGTTTATTAGCATCATAACACACCTCAGCATATTGCTGTCGTCACCCCCAGAGAAGTTCACCAGCAACTTCTGGAGACTACTTCTAAACTCCAGATTTGAGAGAAACTATTACATACCTGCATGGAATGAAAAGAGTTAAGCAGTGAACAGGGATCTGGAACTATACATGTCTTCTCATAGTGCTAGGCACTGTGCTTGATAGCCCAGCCCACCAAGGGGACAGTAATGCAATTTGTTGATACTGTTAGGGGATGAGGTCAGTTATATCTGGGTCATGAAATTTCAGGTCTTGCCTATAAACTCCAATGTAAAAAAAAAGGATGAATGTCATGCCATCAAAACAACTGAGGCCTCAATGTAGTCATCATTTAAGACCATATCCTACTCTTGCTGACCAGATCTATTGATAGAGGCTCAGTGATGGCACAGCTTCCAGTGCCTAGAGCCTCATTCACTTAAGGCAGTGACAAGTGGAAGAATGCCCTCCAGATAATGAACTTTGGCCAGCTTGTATAAATATATTATCATGCCACTAAGTCATCTCTCAAAACATATTAGGCAGGTCCCTAAGACAAATAAAAATGTCTGACAATTCCTGAGAGTTCACCAGGTAGTTTAAAAGTTCATTCTCTGCTTATCTATACTACCACTCAAATAACTGACCACCTCAAGAAGGGCAGTGAGTTGTTCTGGAAGTCAAAAGTTTTGGTCACCTCAACCCCAGTCATGGCTACCTGGCTTCACACCCATGGCATCAAAACTGTTACATCCAACACGGTGCCATATCTCCAAGGAGACTTTACTTTTCTCTCTCTTCTACTATCAGTAACTTGGAGCTAATTGGAGAATATATGGTTATCTAACTTAGAGGAATAATTTGTACACTTGGCTGAGCCAAACTTGCTTTTTAGAATGTAAGGACTAAAAGATAAAAAGAATCAATGGGAACTGACCTGCACAATCATATAGATGTGAGGTGTTTTTGGAACATATCTAAGCACAGGTGATTGTGGGGAAAACAGCTGTGTTAGGCTTGCTTGCTGGTTTAACCCGCTGCAAGCACTTTGTGCAATTAGTGCATGAGCACATAACAGCACTATTGTAAAGATGTAAGTATTTTTCCTTCAGGGGAAATGAGATCAGACTGCACCCCACCACTGAGAGGTGCAGTTGTTTCCTGATCCCTTGCCCCCTAGTGCGAAAGGCAGGATTTCCTTTGTTTTTTGTTTTCTTTTCTCTCTTCTTTTGGCTTGCCTGTCTTTGAGAGCCTCCAATAAATTGGTATGGCTCATCATTTTCTGGCTCCACAGTTCCTTTCAATCTGCCCGAATTCAATGCAAATCTCCATGGTCTTAGCCACCACCCTTTCAGTGATCTACTGAAAGGAGACCAGAGCAGACATGAAGAGTTGCCATGTGACCACCTAGACTCACCTAGCCAGGGCTGAGAACAGAATACAATTTCAGAGAAGTGAATGTGAGCTGGGTCATTGATGTCAAAACTTAACCGTCACATAAATCCTTTCTGATACTACTCATGTCTCAAATTCATACCATAAAAATGATGAGTCATCTTGGTTTTAAGGTGACAGAAATCACTTATTCCCACTAGTAAAGTTATGGGTCAGTGGTCTAGTCTAACGGACAAATTAAGGAATGGTATATTAAGGAATCACTGGCATCCTGTCCAGAAAAGAGAAGGAAATTCTACTCATAAAATATTGTTGTTCTTTTTAATTATGAAAGAGTTTATTTGCTTATTTAACAAATATTGAGCACCACTATGTGCCAGGCACAGTTTAGGTGCAAAGGATTCAGCAGTGAGCAAAACATACAAAAGAATAGAAAGAAAGAGAGGGAGGGAGGGAGGGAAGGAAGGAAGGAAAGAAGGAAGGAAGGAAGGAAGGAAGGAAGGAAGGAAGGAAGGAAGGAAGGAAGGAAGGAAAGATGGAAGGAAGGAAAGATGGAAGGAAGGAAGGAAGGAAAGGAGGGAGGGAGGGAGGGAGGGAGGGAGGGAGGTAAGGATGATCCTTGACTTCATGGAGCTTAATTCAAAATTAAATGATAACAAACACCCATGCATCCACCACACAACATAAGACCCAGCATAGCTATTTACCAGAGGCTATGAACACTTTACAAAAAGTCTTGGTGAAACTGATTCCTTCCTAATTAGCTTGGCTTCACATCATACTTAGCCTCTCTTTTTTGTCACCTTTTAACTTGGTAGTGTGGCTTCAAATAACCTAATATTGACTTAGAAAACTGTTATAACCCAGACTGCCATACATCTGATTAAGTGGCTAAAAAACTTTGGAGTTCTTATTACCCTTTGAGATTCCATAATTCACTGGAATGATTCACAGAACTCAGGAAAGCACTATACTTATTTTCACAGTTTTATTATAAAGAATACAAATCAAGACTGGACAAATGAAAAGACATATAGAATGACATCTGGGGGAAAACCTGAAGACTCCATGTCCTCAGGACACATCACTATTCCAGCACATCAATGTATAATTACCAACCTAGGAAGCTCACTTAAACTTCTTCAAGTGTCCAGAGTTTCTATTAGGATTTCATTACCTAGGTATAATTGATTAAATCATTGGCCACATGATTGCCTCTCCAGAGGTTGGGAGGTGAGGTTGATATCACGTGGCTCAAATCTCCATTCCTCTAATCACATAGTTGGATCTTTCTAGCATGGCCAACTCTCACCCTGAAACTATCCAGGGACCCATCATGAATAACAAAGACACTTCTATCACTCAGGAAATTCCAAGGATTTAGAGGCTTCCTACAAGGAACCAGGTTGAAGACCAGTCAAATTCTTTACTGTACAACAAAATCAGGCAATAGGAAGCTGCCCTACACAATAGTCCCCCAAGCTACACAAACAAAAGCAAAGGATACTACTATTCCTGGAAGCCACTCATTAAATATATACCTCTTACAATTTAACTGAACAGCATTCCTTACCAGGTAGCACTCCTCCAGGTAGCACCTTGTAGTCTCTCCAAGCTTTCCTGGGAATCTCCTGCTTTGAGCTACCTTCCCCCACTGTCTATCTCTTAGCCTGCCACATGGATTTCATCTGTCTCCCTGGATCCTTTGATGGCACCATAGTTGTGGTTTAATTCCCGGATGCTGTCTCTTGAATTACCTTCAGCACTTCATTCAGAAATCTCTTAGCAGCAGAACCTGGCATCTGAGGATCCTGCTCCTATAGGAGTGCTGAGCAAAGGAATAGAGAGAAACTAACACATTGCTGCTTCTCAGTGTCTCCTGCCACTCACAGCTTCTCCTCACCACTAGGGGGTGCTGCTCATACAATCATTTTACTCTGTTTTGTGCCACACAAACCCCGCTGTCTTGATTTTCATCCCTAAACCTCCACCAGCCACATCTCCTGATGAAATGTTTATCATTAAAGCCTAAATCTATGATTCTCCCTGGAATATGAGTAAACTTTGTACCAGTTCCTTAAGTAGAAAAAGACTTACCATTAAAGACCTTAACCTGTACAAACTACTTGCAACACTGAGAAGGCAGTCAGGATTTTTTGTTGTTGGTAACCCCGTAGAGTATCTGAAAAAGTCCATGCATTTTCTTCAGGACCAAACAAGTAGAGGAAACTCCTTTTTCTGATCCAAAATGAAAAGGGATAAATCCTTTTCAGAAGGAAAAGATTGTGGCAGTGGGGTAGGAGGAAGATAAATTATTAGGGTCAGTAGATGAAAAGAAATGTACTTCAGGTGCTGCTCTGAAGCTGAACAAGAAAGAATTCTCAGCTTCTCAAAACACATCATCCCAAACTCTGAAAGCCTCCAGCTCCACACCTCATTACCCTCCTTCCAATCATCTCATATGAGATTCCTTGCCCCTACTGACAGAGGCTTGGAAGTGGGGGATATTGGAGAAGGGAAGGGTCTCCCATCCTTGACATCCTTAGTTGGACCCCTGAACCTCACCTCCCCGCAAAAATACTGTTATATTAAGTGGCCAAGTCCAGTAGTTCTGCTGCAACTCTACTTTAGAGCATTATGGGTTAAACATAGCTAATCACCATGCATAATATGGTTTCTTTGGTGAATGCATTCTGATTTCCACATAACTCACTTCAATAAATGAACTGCTGGAATTCTGCCATCCTGATAGGAGGACTGCCGGTGAAACTCTAAAATGAGAAGAAGATACATTGATGTTTTACAGGACTGTTAGGTTCATAGGACAAGAAAAGATTGTGTGTCCTCTTTGAGAGCTTTCTTATATTGTCTTCTGATCATCCTAGAGATAAAGAAGCATGTTCCTTTCTTTCTGGATAGGTCTCAAAGGATTCTGAGGCCACTGACCAAAACATCCATTGATTCCTGTAGAGTTAAAGCAAAGGTGTTGTGTCTCACTTGCTTAGAAATATAAGAAAACAAGTAAAAGTCAGAATGAAGTATAATTTTAGTGACAAAGTCCAGTCAACCTTGATATCACGCATTTAAGCACAGGCTATGTGCTAAGGACTTTACATTTATTATTTTCTATAATTCTCACTAAAGCCCTTTGGAAAAAAAATTAACACTTCCATTTCAAAAATGAGGAAATTAAGGCAGAAAGATTAAGATATTTGTCCAAGTCTTTGCAGCTTGCAAGTGGCAGAGTGGACATTTGAATCCAGGTGCCTCTGACTCAGAGCCAGGCTCCCAGCTAAGCTGCTGCCTCCCAAATGGCAAATCCTGCCACCACTATTAAACATTAGCCACTATTGCCAAGGATTGTCCAGGGACATCTTTATAGTGCAAGCACCACCTGCAAAGCACTCCCAAAGGTTTTCTCTATAGGAAAATGGCACTTGAATATTTTTGCCAGTTACAAATCCTTCAAATTAATCTATACTTGCCCTGGCCAGATAAGTTGGTTGGTTACAGCATCATCCAGAAGCGGAGATGTTACCAGTTTGATCCCCAGTCAGGGCACATACAGGAACAGATCTATGTTCCTATCTGTTGGTCTCTCTCTCTCAAATCAACAAATAAAAAAATTAATCTATACTTTTGTGCAATTGATGGTCTTTAAGTATCTTTTAGAAGTAGAATATGAATAATGCAATCTGCATAAAAGCTAGCATAATGTCTTATAAGCATATAGGTGCCCTGCTTGGGGGAGCAGGCAAAGAAAGGGAGACTGGCATGCACACATATGTACACACATGCACGCACCTTGCTACCGTGCAATAGAGTGGCCTTGTTACCATGCAATAGAGAGACAGAGGCAAGGTATGTGCATGCTAGTCCCATCTCTAGCTTCGTACAGAGGCTTGTTAATATTGGAAGGTTCAAGCCTGGTGATCTGAGCTAGCTCACTGCATGATCCTTTCTTGAGGCTATGGCTAAACTGCGCTGGAAGTTTGGATCACTTCCCTTCATCTCCCTCAGGATAGCCCAGAAAGCTTTAGAGGTATCAGTCCTTCCTCCTGGAAAATGAGCAATGTCTATCAGTTCTTGTGGGTATCAGTTCTTTGTTGCTTTCCCTTTCGACATGCTGTTGGGCTTCAGGAGCAGAGCTATAACCTTCCATATCTCCTAAAATTTAGTATGACAGACATGCAATCAGTTTGTACTCACCAGAACCTCCCCCACCCCAATTTCCCACCAAAGCTCTAAATATTCGTGAATCATTATGACTGCTTAATTTCAGAGTTCTGCTGAATTGCATCTAAATTTCTCTGGATGGATAGGTGAGTACAGATGGGTTTAGCTTCCCACAGCAGCTGCCAGACACAGTATCCACCAAAGCAGGGTTTCTATCTGTACCCCAACCTCCAAAGATTGGGTTGACCCAGCAGAAACTTATTATCCTCAGGGCTCTGAATCTTCCTCCTGTAGTGTCATATTTCCAGGGCTCAGGGACTAAAGAAAAGCAGAGACATTGCCTTGTTGCTAGGGTAACCAAGCAGGTGCTCTGAATCCAGTGGTCCGTAACAAAACATTCAATTTCTCATTGCTTGGAGGCAGAAGTTGTTCCAGTTAGGGTAGAAGTTAGATTCCAAGTAGTCATAGCTGGAACAGGTTTGCCATGTGGCATCTGGAGGTCAGACAAGCCAGCTAAATCAGCTTACCTTGTGGAGCTAGCAAGACAAAGAGTTAATATGTAACCCAAATGCTAGAGGTTGGGATTACAGATCCAGGACTTGAGAATCAGGCAAACTTGGTTCAGTTTACAAGAAGGTAAAGAGCAACGAAAGTTGTCCAAGGGCACTGCTATAAAGAATCTCAGAGTGTTTATAAATGAAACCAAAACACCACAAAACATTAAAAGGGTACACAGGTGGATCTGTTCACTTCATTGCAAGGTATACAGCCTGCCCATTTTGGGGGTGAGTTGGAACAGGTCCTGTCTCCATCCAGTTCTAGGCCCTGGGATGTACCTCATTGAATTATATTCTAGAAAATCTCTTTCCTCAGAGCTATATCACCTTGACTCCAGTCTTGTGACTTTGGTCTACTTTGATCCCTGCTTGACCGCAGATTAGCTTAAATCTCAAACCCCTTCTTTCAGAAGGTCTCCTGTCCCAGAGCTTTCAGATAAGCTTCAGACAAGATCCCAGTCAGCTCCCATTAAGGCTCTGCATGCCTAAATACAGTCTGACTGGCAAACAAGCATACCAACACAACAAAGATCCAAATGCCTTGTTGTGATCTTCAGGACTTACCTCATCAATTTCATCTTATTACCACAGCCTCCCATGCTTACTGATTCTTGCTACACCAGTGTTTTTGATCCTTGACCATGCCAAACTCCCATACCACCCCTACACCCAGGCCCTGCCCTGCGTCCTGCACCGTATGTCCCATCTGATTTTCCTTTATCCGTGCACCTCCCTACAAAGTAAGGTCTACAGACCAGAGGACAAAGACCCAGTACCTCCCACCCTTCTGAATCACAGTTGACATTCCTGGGACCACAGAAGACTGTGTCCTAACAGCCTCAAGCCTGATCCTAGAGCCTGCAGGATCTTTTCCACAGGTCCATCCTCCTGAGGGGACCATTCCCACTGTTATGTACATCTTTAGACTCTATGTCATATATCAGAGGATACAGTGACATAAAAAATAATTATTAAACAAATAAATAAAATTACTCATCATGTTTGTTTAGGTCTGCTCAGACGGGGTAATTAAAAACAGTGCCTTCAGATGTGCCCTATGGGTCAATCCATTAAGGCTTTGTTAAACCAAAAAGTCAAGGAAACTCAGAGCTCAAGTTTCCCCCAAGACATGTCTCTTTCTTAGCCTCTTTTGATGAAAATCCAGAAAATTGCGCCTAGTCTTCCAATATACTGTACACAGTGCCTCAGAGGTCTGGGGATTAAACCCAGCACTTTACAAATCCACTGCTAAACTCATGCTACAATACAAACTTTATCATTGATGGTCAAGACTGCCTGCCTCCTTAAAATATTTTCCAAGTCAGGATGTCAATCATATTTGAATTCTGATTCAGAGATTAGAATATACAGCACGTACAGTCTTGAAAGAGTTGTTCATGGACATTGACTGACACAAACAAAATAATAAATATAAATAAAAATGACCAGATGATGTGACTATTCAGGTTTGTTGCTCTAAGAAATATTAATAAGAAATAGTAAACTAACTTATAGTCTAAGATAGCTGGTCAGTTATTACAGAGGTAAAGAGAACTTAGATGTTCTGTGCAAATATTTTTCTTTATTTTCATACTTTTATTTTTATTTATTAATTTAAAAAGAGAGCAAGGAAGAGAGAAAAAGAGAAACATTGATTTGTTGTTCTACTTATTTATGCATTCATTCATTGATTCTTGTATGTGCCCTGACCAGGGATTAAACCCACAACCTTGGCCTTTCGGGACAACATTCTAACCAACTGAGTTAACTGGGAAGGTCCTGCTGTGCAAATATTTTTAAATGCATTCTATGGTTAACGTTTTAAAGCAATCTATCTACTATTTGACTTTTACTTCATCTTCTCCATTAATGTTCATAGAAATAGTACAGAGCAGCTGTCTTTCAAAATTTACATCTGCTTACCTACATATTTTGTTTTCTTTTATAAATTTAACCACCTGGTATTGGGTGCAGAGAGTGTGGAGAATCATTTTCTTTTTCTTTTCTTCTTTTCTTAATTATATTTACTGATTTTTAGGTAGAGGAGAGAAAGAAAGGGAAGGGCGAGTAGCAGAAAGCATCAAATTGTTGCTTTTCATATGAGCCTTAAGCAGGCAAGCCCAGGGTTTCGAACTGGCAACCTCAGCATTCCAGGTTGACACTTTATCCACTGCCCCACCACAGGTCAGGTGGAGGGCTGTTTGGTTAGCTTGGATTTCTTAGAAAACAAGATGAAGCAAAACTCTGTGCTAATTCTGTATTGGAGACTCAGTTCCGGGGAGGCAAGAATGAGGGGAAAAGGCAAATAAGGCAAGAAAGGAGAAACAGGTAATACAAGTTTTTGCATACTTACTGAGCAGGCTATACCTTTGAAAGAAACTTAACAAGTTAGTTGGTAATGTGGGTTATCTCTAGAAAGGCATTTTGGAATCACTACATCTTGGAATCTTTGAAGGGCAAGCAATTTACCTTTAAGTTTTTATCCATCTCCTTTTTCCCATTGGTAAAAATTTGCCAGCTGGAGCATTAACTCCATGCTGTTCCTGCCACATAAAGGCAAGCAGATTTTGATTTTCCCTGGGAGAAAAGCATTCGTTAAGCTGTACCTTCATGGCAAATGCCAGAGAATAAATTATGTGCTTCTTTAAAGATAACCATATCCTGCCCACTAACCATAATCAGAACTGTCACCAGACTGAAAGTAGGGTGGCCCACCAACATTCATTATAATCCACCTGGTTTTGAGAGAACAGAGAGGTAAATTGAAAGAGTATGATGGGTATCACCCCCCAACATACACACATCCTTCGTGTCTGGCAGTGGCACCAATTGCTACAATCCTTTCTGGGGTGAAGCATATTTTTCTAATTTACATTTTTGATGATGTTAGAAGTGTCAGTTTCTGGCACTTCCATTTGGCCTCTCTGAAAATAATGTTTCTTAATCCACACAGTGCAGGAAACCCTCATAAGAGTTCTGCTATCTATTCCAGCTGATACCTATCCCATTGATACATTCAAGGAGAAAGAAAATAACCACAGGACAGGCTGTTGACTTGTTGATACTACTGTGAATTGGACTTGGGCTTATCCTTCAATTATCATATTGCTACCATAACTCATTCTAGCCCTGGCCATGTAGCTCAGTATCTTAGAGCATTGTCCCGATATGCCAAGGTTGCAGGTTCAATCCCCAGTCAGGGCATATACAAGAATCAGCCAAGAAATACATAAATAAATGAAACAACAAATTGGTGTTTCTCTCTCTCTCTCTCTCTCTCTCTCTCTCTCTCTATATATATATATATATATATATATATATATATATATATTAAAGTGTTTTCAAAGTTGAATATGCTTTTAAAAATAATAACTCTCGTTCTATACAGAAGACCAGGATGGTATTTTGGTTCTCCTAATACCAATGCCAGCTCAGATCTCATATATAACAGATTTGAAAATCCCTTTCCCCTGGCAGAGTTACTCTGATTAATGACTAAAGGTTTCTTTAGAGAAGGCTCAGAAAAATTTTATTATATATAGTATGGTGGCATTTCCAAGTTTTTTCCTCAAGGGGATCTGATCTCCCTTTTAGTCAATAAACTCTGGGTCTATATACTGATTTAGTTCTAGACACTGATTTTTTTTTCATTGTAACATTAATATCAGCTTTCCAGCTCTCAATTTTTTATTGTACAAATCAAACAATGCCTTGGTCAGATCTCCATCTATCTTGCCCCTAAAATCACCATAGATCCATGTAGACCAAGGCACTTCTATTTCTGCTCAGCCCATTGCAGTAATTATGCCCTCTTGCCTAAGGATTATGACTTGTCACTTGCATCTCATTCTGAAATCCCATTATCCTCATTGATATTAGGCAGTCTAATTTCCATATCACATCTGCAAGCATGACCTGCCGAGAACAGACATCACTGAGCTTCTTAAAGAAACTGATGTATCCAGCACTAGTATATTTTCTATTGCCTCAGAGATGGATTGAGCTCTGGGTCTTTCCAGGGAACATAATCAGTGATAGGTTCTCGGGCTGTACATAGTAAATCCATTCTATCATTCCTGCTTCCCTGATCCATGTGTTCTCTTTGCTCAATATAATCCTAAAATGACTGCCAACTATGCCTCACCTCTTCAAGGCCATTGTCAAAAATAAGTTTCAAGGGGTCAACCTGACAGTGTGTTTAGACCAACACTATGTCTTAAAACATGGAACCCTGAGCTATGGGAGAACACCACATACCAGTGAATTCTTCTAACCTTATATCCTCCTACCTGGTATCTTCAAAATTCACTCCTATACATATTTTGTTACCTGCTAGAATATAATAGTCAGATCCTGCCATTTGTGTGATTAGATAGTCTATTTCATCCCTAAGCAGGGACTGTGTTTTCCTTCTCAGACTGTGCTAAAATATAATCCTGGTTACTAGCTTGGAGAACATGAGGTATGATGAAGGCAACTTTTGAGAATAAGTACCATCTTGTTAGACTCCTGCTTCAGATGAGGCTATTGCATAGCCTCTAGGAAAAAGGAGGCTGATTTCCTTTGGCAAAGAAAGCAGGTGTATTTCACTGGCCCAGGAATATTCCAGGGAATTTTTCAGTTCAGGGTTCTTAGGTTTATCCACTCAAATATCTGCATCACAAGTCTTTGTGCCTTCTTCTTCATCTGGGTCCTGGTTTTAATATATTATATTCATGGAAGTTACCAATTTTTTTGAATGCTACAAATTTAATTTTTTTTACATCTCTACTGTTGTTATAATTGAAGTCAAGATCTTGTTTTCAATCCATCCTATCCTAAAGCCAGACTGCCATTGGCATCTCTAGTTTTCAGGGGATAACTCAGGCTAGTTATTAGCTACCCTGAGTCTATCACTTTCTTTTTTTAAGACTTCCACAGTCACCAAAAGAAGCAACAAGTCTTATTTATAATTATCATTATTGATGTAATGATCTCTCAGTGCCTTGCCTTCTGCCTTGCATCTCCTCCCACCTAATCAGAGGCAAGGCTTCATTAGTGTTATTCCACTCTTAGGGATTATTATTGCTCCACTCACCACCAGCAACATGGTCTCCATGCTTAACACCAAGTAGGCAATCCAATTCCAAAATTCCATCCTGAAAGTTTGTTTTTTAGGTCTAGTCTTGGAATCCATTTTCACAGCCTCAGACAGATCCTGAGGCAAAGCTTTTATGCTAACATTTTATTGGGTAGTGCAATCCCAGAGAAGCAAGCATAAGGAAAAAAGAAGTCAGTCAGGGAAGGAGAGAAGGCAAATACTAAGCTGACCATAGTTTCATAAGGCACATGATGAGTTAGAATCTTTTTTTTTTTTTTTTACAGGGACAGAGAGAGAATCAGAGAGAGGGATAGACAGACAGGAACAGAGAGAGGTGAGAAGCATCAATCATTAGTTTTTCATGGCCGTTGCGACAACATAGTTGTTCATTGATTGTTTCTCACATGTGCCTTGACCGCGGGCCTCAGCAGACCGAGCAACCCCCCGCTGGAGCCAGTGACCCTGGGTCCAAGCTGGCAGGCTCGGGGTCTCGAACCTGGGTCTTCCGCATCCCAGTCTGACGCTCTATCCACTGCGCCACCGCCTAGTCAGGCAAGGCACATGATGAATTAATTGCTCAGTATCATAGGACCTCTCTAGAAAGGCTATATGGAGATACCATATCTTAAAATCTTCTGCCAGGGAAAAGAAGAAGTGCCAATTTATATATGGATTCTTTCTTGTTTCTTATCGCTTTTTGTTCAATTTTATAGTATCGACACCCCTGTATTTCCACATTCTCTCTAGACATCCACTGGTTCCAGATAGAATAGACAAGACCTTAGAAGTACTGAGATAACAGCCAAGAAACATGGAACCTGCTGGATTGAATGGAACTGAAAAGCACATAAATTAGGTCTGTTAAGACATAGCACAAATGGGGTGGGGCTTGAGGGGGTATCACAATTAAAGCCATTCAAACTTAATATGACAATTGTCAAAGAGAACTTTGACACAGTTAAAATTCTAGCTGAACACTAGTTGAAGGCAGTAAAGACAGATTTACTCAGCAGCTACTGCAGCAAGGGAGAGTCCAGTGTAAACCAAGTTCAACTTTGATTCATATAGAGGTGACTGGGTGTCTTGAAGGGAAAATGAGGGAATAGGAAGAGAGTAGAAGTAGGAATTCAACAGAATTAGGGAAGTGAAAATTTACAAAAAACAGATAGGGAAGTTAGTTAATGTGATTAGACCATTTGAATTTTCTAAACTAGTACTTACTGAAGTTAGGCTTCTGCCTTCACACAGAGACTAGAAGACAGATATTAACTAAAAAAAATATTTTTTTTGACAGAGACAGAGAGAGGGACAGACAGGAAGGGAGAGAGATGAGAAGCATCCATTCTTCATTGTGGCACCTTAGTTGTTCATTGACTGCTTTCTCATACGTGCCCTAACTGGGAGGCTACAGCAGAGCAAGTGACTTCTTGCTCAAGTGAGCAACCGTGGGCTCAAGCTAGCAACCTTGGGCTTTAAGCTAGTGACCTTTGGGCTCATACCAGTGACCATGGGGTCATGTCTATGATTCCACGCTCAAGCAAGCGACCTTGCGCTCAAACTGGTGAGCCCATGCTCAAGCTGGATGAGCCTGCGCTCAAGCCAGCAACATTGGGGTTTTCAACCTGGTCCTTCACGTCCCAGTCTGATACTCTATTCACTGCGCCACCGTCTGGTCAGACAACAGTAAATTCTTTTGGCAAACTTGGTATTTTCCAGGCAGGAACTTAAAGGGTGCTTGATCATTCCAGGTATATGGACTTGGGCTATTTACTCAAATATCTGGGGGTGGGGACAGTGATGGGGTGGGGAAGAGCAGCAGTAATGTAATGAAATTATTTGTGCTGACAGTTTGCAGTCTTTATAGGCCAAGGTTGAGACCTATTCAAAAAGAGGGTTCAGAGAAGCCTGCATTTGGTCAAGAAAAGAGTCTTTGTGAGTATATTCATGAAATAAGGACTGTGGTATCTGATATACATCACTATCTGACATCAGTTCTCTAGCCTAAAATATCTCATACTATTGCTGCAAAAGCAAGCTTTATAAAATTGTTGCCTTTTACTGAAACCTTTTTGTCTTTTACTTCAACCATTTTTTTTAACTTCTACAAGGGGAAGAGGATAATATTAAATGAGAAGATGTATATAAGAAAGCATTCAAACCAGGCGGTGGCACAGTGGATAGAGCGTTGGCCTGGTATACTGAGGTCCCAGATTTAAAATCTCAAGGTCACTGGCTTGAACACAGTTTCATCAGACTTGAACGCAAGCTCACCAGCTTAACCGGGGAGTCACTTGCTTGAGTGTGGGATCATAGACGTGATTACATGGTCACAGGCTTAAGGGGTCACTGGCTCAACTGGAGCCTCCAGGTCAAGCCACATATGAGAAGCAATCAATGATCAACTAAGGTGCCACAACTATGAGTTAATGCTTTTCATCTCTTTTCTTTCCTTTCTGTCTGTCCCCTCTCTCTCTCTATTTCACTTAAAAAAAAAAAAAAGGCATTCAACCTGAGCAAATATTGGCCCAGTGGATAAAGCGAAGACCTGGAATGCTGAGGAACCAGGTTCAAAACACTGACATTGCCAGTTTGAGTGTGGGCTCATCCGGCTTGAACAAGGCTCACCAGCCTGAGCATGAGGTAGCTGGCTTGAGACCAAAGGTTGCTGGCTTAGAGCCCAAGCTCTCTGGCTTGAGATCAAGGTTTCTGGCTTGAGCAAGGAGTCACTGGCTCAGCTGGAGCCCCCCTGGTCAAGGCATGTATGAGAAAGCAAGCAATCAATGAATAACTAAAGTACTGAAACTACAAACTGATGCTTCTCATCTTTCTCCCTTCATGTGTCTGTCTGTTTGTATCTCTCTCTCTCTCTCTCTCTCTCTCTCTCTCTCTTTTTGTCTCACTAAAAAAAAAAAAAAAAAAAAAAAAGATCCTGACCAGGCGGTGGTGCAGTGGATAGAGAATTGAACTGGGATGCGGAAGTCCCAGGTTCGAGACCCCAAGGTCACCAGCTTGAGTGCAGGCCCATCTGGCTTGAGCAAAATCTCGCCAGCTTGGACCCAAGGTCACTGGCTCTAGCAAGGGATTGCTAGATCTGCTGAAGGCACATGTGAGAAAGCAATCAATGAACAACTAAGGTGTCACAACGGCAATGAAAAACTAATGATTGATGCTTCTCATCTCTCTCCATTCCTGTCTGTCTGTCCCTGACTCTCTCTCTGTCCCTGTAAAAAAGAAGAAGAAGAAGAAGAAGAAGAAGAAGAAGAAGAAGAAGAAGAAGAAAAGGAAGAAGGAAAAAAGAAGGAAGGAAGAAAGGAATAAAGAAAGGAGGGAGGAAGGGAGGCAGGGAGAGAAAGAAAGAAAGAAAGAAAGAAAGAAAGAAAGAAAGAAAGAAAGAAAGAAAGAAAGAAAGAAAGGATAAGAGAAGAAAAGCTGGACCAAGAGATTTTTTTTCCTAAGAATCATTTTTCTAAAAATAACACCAGGGAACAAAATTTTTGTTGTATCCACAAAATCACTTGTTCTTACCTAATTTGAGTGTGCTGATCTCAAATCTTAGTTTTTCTCTGTAAGCTATAGTTTTATTGCAATTCAAGATTTTAGGTTTTCATCTTATTGTAAAATTTTTAACAGAGTCTGAAATGTGTTCTTCTACACATCTAATTTAGTTTAACATAATAAAGTAGAATGTCTTCTTGGGCATCATCCTTGTGAAAATATAATAATTTATATAATGCAGTAAATACACTAAAAGATATAATTGCATCAGAATTTGTCTACAATTTCAAAAGAGAACATATTAAAACACTTATTTTAATCATAAAGTTTGCCCAAAACTTTAAATTCTATTCAGGCAAAAAAATTGCATTTGTAGCTTGTGCGTTTCTGTACTTGTTGAGGACAATCTCATTTGATGCTCTAGCAGTAGTCTGCCCAACACTAACAGCTCCAAGATTTTCGGGAAACTTATCAAGGTGACTGTTCAGAAAGTGAATCTTAACACTCATGTTCCATCCAATGTAGTGGAAAGCCAACAGCATTCTTTGAAACAGAAGTTCATAGTTTTCTGCCAAGAAAGTTATTTGTAACTGCCACAAAAGACTTCCATGCTGCTTTCTCCTCCTTATTCATCTTCCCAGCAAATTCTTCGTCACATATGAGGGTTCAAATTTGAGGTCCATTGAATACACTTGCTTTTATCTTCTTGAAAGACAAGGCAGGAAAAGCAGAAATAATATGTTGAAAGTATTCACTTTCTTTATTCAAAGTCTGAACAAACTGCTTCATTAAGCCAAGTAAGTTTGATGTGAAGTGGGGGAAAAATGATCCTGTCTCGATTAAATACAGGTTCATTCACAATATTTTGCATCCCTACTTTCAGAGCTTCACGTTTTGGCCACTCCTTCTGCGTCTGGTGTTTCTCTGGAGCCCAGCTGTTCCACAAGCACAGAAAGCAAGGATACTTCATGAAATCTCTCTGTTATCTTAGCAGGAAATTGACCATTTTAAGATCCACACAAATGATCCAGTTATGCTTCTCATACTTCTGAAAGTAGAGGACAATTTTTATGTCATTATAATCTTCTCATAGATGAGTTGAATAACCAATTGGAACCACTGCATAAACATTACCATTGTGTAGAAGAACACATTTCAGACTCTGTTTAGAGCTTTCAAGAAATAGCTGCCATTCTGTTGAACTGTAAGTGGTAACACCTAGCTGGCTGAGAAGACTACTGATATCATGACAGTAAACAAAGTGTTTGTTTTCGAAAGAAAAGTCCACAAAAATTTGTTCACGCTTTCTGAAATGGGATACTTAGCTGACCGGTGAAGTACATTCTTTTCTTGAAGCCTGGAGGCTAATAACTCAGCTGCTTTCTTTGATAGGCCCAAATCTCTTACTAAATCATTCAATTCAGGTTGGCTAAACTGCTGAGAGGTTAATGACTGCTTGGCATCAGAAGAAGACCCTTCAGATTCTACAACCATTTTCTCATGCATCTTATCAAAATACACTTGATCACCATGTACACTTTCTTCATCCTTAGAAGAAATAAAACTATTGAAAACTGGAACTGGGAGCATCTCAGAGTGTGGGATAGTTCGTATTGCTGAAGGAATATTAGGATATGCGATCATATCCCATTTTTTCTTGCTGATGCCCTTTGTATGGATCAGACAGAAATAACAGTCCCTGCTGTGGTCCTTAGGTTCATGCCAAACCATGGGAATACCAAAAGGCATTCCTTTCTTTTCCTTTTGTCCAGTCATGAAGCATTTCCTCACAATTATGACACACAATATGAGGAGCCCAATTCTTGTCTTGATCGCCAAGGGGAACTTGAAAATAAGCAATATATGCACGTGTCACAAATGATGAAACATTGCACCTTTTACATTGAAGTGTGTAACAGCCACATATATAACAGGAGATGTCAGGACTATTCTTACATTTATGCCTACTTGAAGAAGCTATGATTCAATCTTAAATCAAAATAAGAGGGTGTTTTTATCAGGTAATAATTTTTTACATTTAGAAACAACTACAATTATGTAGAAGTGATGTTTGTAAAACATTAATTGCCTTGTGATTATTTATGTTCAATCCAAGAGTCGTTGCCCTTTAACTCCCATTTAAAAACTAATGCATGCCATTAACTGTAACAAAAAAAAATAAGATTGCATAAAAACTAGAGCATGCACCAAAAAAACAGATATCATATTTGGAATCAGCGATGCAGAAATACATAGAAACAGTCCTAAAACCTCATGCAACAGAAAATGAAAAAAATTGTTCCCCGGTGAATAGGTCAGGTCAAATAGGGTAAATAACCTATATGAATTATTCTGTTATCGTACCCAAATTTTGTTAGAAGACTGGACAAATGAGAATCATAGAGTCTCATCCTTGAATTAACTCTTTTGACTGATCCCTGCCTAAGAAATGTTCGGTTGATATATTTCAGTTTCTTGGAATGTGACCCAGATCAGAATTTATTAGAATGGTATGTCAAGAATCTGTATTTTTGGACCTGGCTGGTTAACTCAGTGGTAGAGCATCGGCCCAGTGTGTGGATGTCCTGGGTTTGATTCCAGGTCAGGGAATACAAGAGAAGCCCCCACCTGCTTCTCCACGCCTCCCCTTCCCTCATCTCTTTCTCTGTTCTCCTCCCCTCCTGCAGCCATGGCTTGATTGGAGAGAGTTGACCCTGGATGCTAGGGATGTCTCCATGGCCTCTGCCTCAGGTGCTAAAAAAAATGGCTTCAGTTGCAATGGAGCAGAGCATCGCCCTTTAATGGGCTTATCAGGTGGATCCTGGTTGGGGCACATGCAGATGTCTGTCTCTGGCTCCTCATCCTCTCACTAAATAATAATAATAATAATAATAAAAGAATCTGTGTTTTTAACAAATTCTTCAAGTGCTTCTTATGGCCCCTGAAGTTTGACACCTAGGGTGGAAGGAGATGAGGATTCTCATACACTGGATAACAGGGCAAGTTAAAAATACTTTACTGGAAGACAATTTAGTAGAAACTCTCTCAACCAACTCTGGACTAAATAAGTTAATAGATAAATTGACAATATTCCTTCTGTAAAACACACTGCTGTCCCAGATCCATCGAGTCCTTGATACCAGTACATTAATCTTTGATCTACACTTGCCATTTTGAATTATCTGCTTACCAAGAGTCAGTACTTTTATAAAAAGAGAAAGAAAAGAACTTTTGACATGTTCTCCCATTGCAGAAGGATGCTCAGTCCTTTCCATTCCCCCTTTTCTTCCCAAGTATGTTACATTTGCCGTCCTCTCTTCTAATCTCCAAGAACCCTTTTCCTGCCTCTGTAACTTGTTTCTTGAGTCTACATAGCCCAGCTGACTCACATCTACTACTTCTATAACTTTCTACATAATCTTTCTCTTATAATTTGAAAAAAAAATCTTTTATAAGCTGGGGGTCAATATCTCCCATTGACTTACCAACAGTAATCAAGGCTCAAAGGCAACAAGAGGGTTCACACAGCCCATGTGAATGGGAGGACACTTGAAGCACCCAATCAGGTAACCAGGGAGGCTGTACCTCTGGGTCCCACAGGACGCCCACTACATAAGGCCAAGACCAGGAACCATAGCAGCTCTACTTAATACATAGAAACAAGTATAGGAAGGCAGCCAAAATAAGAAAACAAAGAAACATGTCTCAAATGAAGGAATAGGGCAAAACTCCAGGAAAATAACTAAATAAAGTGAAAATAAGCAATCTACCAGATGCAGAGTTCAAAACACTGGTTAAAAGGATACTTAACAAACTTAGGGAAAGAATAGATCAACTCAGTGAGAATAAAGAGATAGGAAACATACAAATGGAGATAGAAATGAAAAATACACAAGAAATATCAACATTGGTATGTAAAGACACATGCATCCCCATGTTCATCACAGCATTATTCATGGTGGCCAAGACATGGAAGCAATCAAAGTGTCCCTCAACGGAGGATTGAATAAAGAAGATGTGGTACATATATTCAATGGACTACTACTCAGCCATAAGAAGTTATAACATATGGACATTTACGACAACATGGATGGACTTTAAGAACATTATACTGAGTGAAATAAGTAAATCAGAAAAAGCTAAGAACTGTATGATTTCATACATAGGTGGGAAATGAAACTGCGACTCATGGGCATAGATAAAAGTGAAGTGGTTACCAGAGGAAGTGGACATGGGATAGGGGAATGGAGGAGGGGGTGGGGGAGGGTATGTAAAAAGGGACAAAAATAAAGTGACAGAAAATTATTTAACTTTGGATGAAGGGTATACAACATAATCAATAGTTCAAATGCTATAGAAATGCTTACCTGAAATCTGTGTACTCTTATTGATCAATGCCACCATATTAAAGTTAATTTTCTAAATAATTTTTTTTTAAAATGAAGTAATCAACAGTAGATTAGGTGAAGAAGAGAATCAAATCAGCAATTTGAAAGATAGCAAATAACACCCAATCAGAACAGCAAAAAGGAAAGGAATACAAAAAATGAAGACAGTGTAAGGAGCCTCTAGGATAACTTCAAGCACACCAACATTCACATCATGGGAGTGCCAGAAGGAGAAAAGAGAGAGCACGAAGTTGAAAATCTATTTTAAACAATAATGATATAAAATATCTTTAAGTCCAAAAAGCACAAAGAGTCCCAAACAAGATGAACCCAAAGAAGCTAACACCAAGACACATCATTATTAAAATGCAAAGGTTAAAGACAAGAAAAGAATCTTAAAAACAGCAGGGGAAGGGCAGTTAATTACCTACAAGGGAGCTCCAATAAGTCTGTCAGCTGATTTTTGAACAGCAACTTTGCAGACCAGAGGACAGTGGCAAGAAATATCATATTTTTCACTCCATAAGATGCACTTTTTTTCCCCAAAAGTGGAGGAAAAATGCTCGTGCATCTTATGGAGTGAATGTTCATTTTTTTTAGCTGCCACAGGTTCCAGACAACTAGAAGAGTATTTGAACATTGAAGTCTCTTCTCATTTGTTAATGACAGTGCTAATGGTTGTTAATACTGCTGTTGAGTTTACATTGTTGAAATGTTATTGTGGTATATTTTATTAAATATTTTAACACACCATTTGGTTCAGAATATATTTTTTCTTATTTTTCTCCTTAAAACCCTACGTGTGTCTTATGGTCAGGTGCATCTTATGGAATGGAAAATACAGTATTAAAAGTGTTGAAAAGCAAGGACCTACCTCCAAGATTACTCTATCTAGCAAAGCTATCATTTAGAATCAAAGAACATATAAAGATCTTCCCACACAAGAGAAATCTAATAAAGTTCATCACCACCAAGCTTTAACAGTATTACAAGAAATGTTAACATGACCGGACAGTGGCACAGTGTATAGAGCATCAGACTGGGACACGGAGGACCCAGGTATGAAATGCCAAGGTCGCCAACTTGAGTGCGGGCTCATCTGATTTTAGTAAGGCTCACTAGCTTGAGCCCAAGGTCGCTGGCTTGAGCAAGGGGTCACTCGGTCGGCTATAGCCTGCCGAGCAAGGCACATATGAGAAAGCAATCAATGAACAGCTAAGATGCCGCAGTGAAGAATTGATGCTTCTCATGTCTCTCCCTTCCTGTCTGTCTGTCCCTCTCTCTGTCTCTGTCACACACACACACACAAAAATGTTAAAGGGTATTATTTAAGAAGAAAAAATAAAATATAATAATAAAATGACAATAAATACATATCTATCAATAATTATTTTAAATGCAAATGAATTAAATGTTTTCATCAAAAAACACAAGGTGGGTCCTGGCCAGGTAGCTCTGTTGGTTATAGTGTCATTTCAACATGCCAAGGTTGTGGGTTTGATCTTTGGTCAGGGTACACACAAGAATCAGCCAATGCGGCATGAATGAGTAGGACAACAATTTGATGTTTCTCTCTCTCTCTCTCTCTGTCTGCCTGCCTTTCTACCTTCCTCTCTCTCTAAAGATCAATTAAACACACACACACACACACACACACACACACACACACACACACACACACACGGTGGCTGAATGGAAAAGAAACAAGACCTATACATATGCTGTCTGCAAGAGATTCACTTCAGATCAGAGATGAAAAAAGATATTTTATAAATTCTTTTTAAAAAGCAAAAGCTGGGGTAGCAATGCTTATACCAAAATAAATAAAGTTTACAATAAAGGCTATAACAAGAAATAAAGACCTAGAAATTCCACTTCTGGGTATTTATCCAAAGAAAACCAAAACACCAATTCATAAAGACATATGAAGCCATAAGTTTATTGCAGCATTATTTATAATAGCCAAGATATGGAAGCAACCTAAGTACCCATCAGTAGACACATGGAGACATACATTCATTAGATCACTCCTTTCTGCTGGTGGATGCTGCCAAGTAAGCATTGTTCAATTCTCTCCTCCTGCAGTTGTCATGTCTATGTCAGAGTCTCCCAAAGAGTCAGAACAGCTGCAGAAGCTCTTTATCAGAGGTTTAATATTTGAAACAACCAACAAGAATCTGAGTGCCATTTTGAGCAATGGGGAGTAGTCACAGACTGTGTGGTGATAAGAGACCCAAATACCAAGTGCTCCAGAAGCTTTTAGTTTGTCACATATGCTACTGTGGGAAAGATAGATGCAGCCATGAATGCAAGGCCACACAAGGTGGGTGGAAGTGTTGTACAATCAAAGAGGGCTGTCTCAAGAGAAGATATTCTCAAAGACCTGGAGCCCACTTAACTGTGACAAAAATTTTTGTTGGTGATATTAAAGAAGACACTGAAGAACATCGCCTAAGAGATTATTTTCAAGAGTATGTTGAAATTCAAATGACTGAAATCATAATTGACTAAGGTAGTGACAAAAAAAGAAGCTTTCCTTTTGTAACCTTTGATGACCATGACTCTGTAGATAAGATGGTCATTCAGAAATCCCGTACTGTGAATGTCCACAACTGTGAAGTAAGGAAAGCTATATCTAAATAAGAGATGGGTAGTGCTTCATCCAACCAAAGAGGTTGAAGTGGTTCTGGAAACTTCAGAGATGGTTGTGCAGGTGGGTTTGGTGGGAATGACAATGTTGGTCATGGAAGAAACTTCAGTGGTCAAGGTGGCTTTGGTGGCAGCCATGGTGGTGGTGGATGAATATGGTGGTAATGGGAATGGCTATAATGGAATTGGTAATGATGAAAACAATTTTGAAGGTGGTGAAAGCTATAATGATTTTGGCAATTACAACAATCAATCTTCAAATTTTGGACTCATAAAAAGAGAAAACTTTGGAAGCAGAAGCTCTGGTCCTTACAGCGATAAGGCCAATATTTTGCTTAATCATGAGATGAAGGTGGCTAGGTGGTTCCAGCTATAGCAGTAACTATGGCAGTGGCAGAAGTTTTAATTACTGCCAGGAAACAAAACTTAGCCAGAGAAGTGACAGGGAAACTACTGATTACAATAGATTTGTGAACTCAGCTAAACACAGTGGTGGCAGGGCCTAGCCACTACAAAAAAGACATGTTTTAGACAAAACTCATGACAATACTCATGTGAATGAGCAGAAAAACTTGTGGACTGTATTTGTTACTAATTGTATAACAGGTTATTTTAGTTTCTGTTCTGTGTAAAGTATAAGGCATTCCAACAAAGGAACCCATGCTATTGATTGCTAAATGTAATAGTCTGATTATGATGTTGAATAAATGTGTCTTTCTAATAAAATAGATGAATGGATAATAGGTGATATATATATGCAATGGAATATTACTCGGCCAGAAAAAAAGAATGAAATTTTGCGATGTATGATAATATGGATGGACCTAGAGGGTATTGTGCTGAGTGAAATAAGTCAGACAAAGAAAAATACCATATGGTTTCACTTATATGCAGAATTTAAAGAAGGAAATAAACAAACAAACAAAAGAGAAACAAACTCATAGACACAGAGAACATTTTGATGATTGCCAGAGTGGAGGGGGGTTGGGGCCTGATTGAAAAATATGAGGGGAATAAAAAGCACAAATAATAGTTATAAAATAGCCATGAGGATATAAAGTATAGCATAGGAAATATACTCAGTAATATCATAATAACTATGTATACTGTCAGATGGATAGTAGATTTGGGGGTGATCACATGTTAAGTTATATAAATGTCTATTTACTGGGTTGTACACCTGAAACTAATATAGTATGATATTATCTGTTAACTATAATTGAAAAAGAAAGAGAAAAGAAAAAAGTTCTAAAAAACTTTTATAACAATTGTACTTGTTTTATTATTATTATTTAATCACTATTATGTAAAAGAAAAGAAAAATACTTGTTTAAAGGAAAACTAATCTGAATACTTTTGATAGATTCTAAAGGCACATCAAACACATCCAAATGTTGTCAAATTAGGAGCAAAAGATAGGAGGGGTACAATTAGTATTTTTTCTGTTCTTGCTCCACCTTAAGAAAAAAGAAACTAAAGGTCTTAAACAATTCATTATGGATATCATTTATCCAAGAAAGATTACATAGAACTTTAATCAAGGAGTCCATTGTCAAGAACAAGCAAGAATAACAAAATCCTTAGCCCTAAAAAGACATTTTTAAATTTCATCTAAATTAGTGAATGTCAAAATAAAATGCTTAAGATATATGTATATGTTTATATGTTCTAGATGTATTTGTATATAACATATTTTTATGATTCCCCCCTTTAACCAGCTATTTTAATAAGCCATTTACCAGTTTTTGTCTATTTGGTTAAGAGGGCTCCTATGTGTTTTCAATCCAGTAATTATACATCCAGGAACTTATTCTAAGGAAATAATCATTTATGTGTGTAAAGAGAGATAGGTATAGATAGATAGATATAGATATAGATATATAGATATAGATATACAGATAGATATATAGATATCCAGATATATGGATATATAGATATGCATGTGTGTATATGTCAGTATTGATTGTAGTAGCAAAACTAGAAGTTTCCCAAATGTCCAACAATGGGAGTTCATTAACTATGTTATCTATTTAATTAAATATTATGCAGACCAATCAAAAATATCAAAATAGACCTATATATAACAAGGTTATTCTATTCAGTATTAAGTAAAAGTTATATATACATGAAAAAAAGTCTAAAAGTATTTATATTAAAAATTATAGTGGTTTTCTCTAGAAGATGGTAGAAATTTTTTTTTTTTTTTTATATATGAAGATGGTAGAAATTTAAGTGATTTTTTTCCTTATTCTGGTTATGTCTTTTCTACAATAAACACATATTGCCTAGGTATTAAAGATAATAAAAATAAAATGTTTTGGGCACAGAAAGACAATAATTTTGGTTGTTTTAAAATTTACTGATGATGTTAGAGTAATGGCAGTGTGAGACATACCCCTGATCTTTCCCCTTGAAATGTCAATAAATTAAACAGCTATAACTCAGTAAAAGTAACCCAAGTGGGCTCTCAGGCTTGCCTGAAAGATCTGCTCACCCAATCAATTAAAGGTGGGAAGGGTAAGAAACAAGGGGCAAGGGGTGGGGGGAGGAGAAGATAAGAAGCACTCACAGTCAGGCTCAGAGAGAGGGAAGAGTCCTAGACTGCCCAGGCTTTTGTCTGCTGCATAGTTTCAGAGAGAAGAGAAACCTAGACTGTCTGGGTTTCTGTCTGCTGGGGCTCTGGAGAGGAGAGGAATCCAAAGAGATTGGGTCTTCTTCTGCTGAGAGGAGTGGAGAGATTGGAGGAAATTTTATGTAAAACTGAACCAAAGTGGCAGAGCATGGGGTCACTGCCAGTATTCCCATGGTCTACCTTAAGACTGCACTTGAACAGAGATACAAACAGACATAGAGCAGCAACCCCATCGTCCCAGATACCACCTCCCTCCCCTTACAGGTATGGAGAGTGGTAGAGACATATTCCACAGCTGAAAAACAGCTGTGTCTGATACCATGCTCTGTTGAGTCAGGGAGGAGCAACTAGAGGTCTGAGATAGTTGTTGCTAAAGTCTTATAGCTCTCATAACAAGTCCCACCCATCATCGTGACTGTAGCTCTGCCTCTAGAAGCTTCTCAGCAGAGTTCAACCTGGGATTTTGTAATCAGTGCCACCTACTGGAAAATGATAGAAAAAAACCTCTCAGAATTTTTTTTCTCTAATTTTTTGTTTTTCTTTCATTTTAGTTGTTGTTTTATTTGAAATTTACTATTTTTATTTTCTGGGTATTTTTTCTTAACTTCTTAACAATAACACTCTCAAATGCCCTCAAGGCAGAAAAGAAAGGATACCATTACTACCCAAGAAAGACATAGTTCAGAAAGAAAATGAAAAATCTCCAGAAAGCTATCTCAATCACATGGAAATCTTAAAGTTAAATGATAGAGAATTCAAAATTGAAGTCCCAAAAATACTTAATGAGATGCGAGAAAACACTGATAGGCAACTTAATGAGCTCAGGAAATAAAACGAATACCTCACAAAGGAGGCTGAAACTTTAAAGACAGAGATGAATTCAATATATGAATTGAAAAATGAGCTAGAAAGTTTAACTAATAAAACAGGCCAGATAGAGGAGAGAATCTGTGACATCAAAGAGAGGTGACTAGAGATGACACAAAGGGAAGAAAAGAGACTCAAGATTTTTTTGAAAAATGAGAGAGCTCTACAAGAATTGTTTGATTCCATCAGAAAGAGCAATATAAGAATAATGGGAATTCAGAAGAAGAGAGGGAGAAGAGAATGGAGAGCTTATTCAGACAAATAATGGATGAGAACTTCCCAAGCCTATGGAGTTAGATCCTTGAATCCAAGAAGCAAACAGGATGCCTAGTTACCTCAACACAAACAGATCATCTGCAAGGAATATCATAATAAAAATGTCAAAAATCAATGACAAAGAAAGAAACCTCAAAGCAGCTAGGAAAAAAACATAACAAATAAAGGAAGGCCCATCAGATTATCATTAGACTTCTCAGTAGAAACTCTACAAACCAGAATAGAGTGGACCCAAACATTCAAAGTACTGAAAGAAATAAATTAGCAGCCAATAATGCTATATCCATCAACATTGTCTTTCATATATAAAGGAGAAATAAAAACTTTTCCAGACATACAGAAGTTGAGGGAGTTTAACATCAGAAAAACCCCACTTCAGGAAATACTAAAGGGGGATTTTTTACCAGATACAAAGAACAAAACAACACAAAACTATAAGTAAAAGCTTCAATAAGGATACAATAAAAAAGATAATTTGTGACAACAAAAACATAAAAGGAGAGAAAATAAAGGTCTGAAATAGCAAAGGAGTGGGGAGTGCAGCACTCATAAAACAAAGAACCCCTGTATATATGAAACTCTTTTTTTTCAATAACCTAACAGTAACCTCCAGGAAAAAACAAACTGAAATATATAACTTTTAAAAAGAGGAAATAGAGAAAAAGAGTATGAAATACCAATAATACTCCCTAACACATTTTATGAAACCAACATAACCTTGACACCAAAGCCTGGCAAGAACAGTAGAAAGAAAAGAAACAACAGACCAATATCTCTAATGAAATCAGATGCAAAATTCCTCAACAAAATACTACCAAATTGAATACAACAAGACATTAAAAAAATAACACATCATAATCAAGTGGGATTCATTTCAGGAGCACAAGGATGATTCAACATATGCAAATTTATCAATATAATACACCACATAAACAAAACAAAGGACAAAAATCATATGATCTTATCATTAAATGCAGAAAGGGCAATCGATAAGATACAACATCCTTTTATGTTTAAAACATTCAATAAAATGGGTATAGAAGGAAAGCACCTCAACATAATAAAGGCCATATATGACAAACCATCAGCCAATATCATACTAAATGGTGAAAAAATGAAGGCTTTTCCTCTAAAATCAGGAGCAAGACAAGGATGCCCACTTTCTCCACTCTTATTCAACATAGTACTAGAAGTCTTAGAGTGATCAGACAAGAGAAAGAAATAAAAGGCATTTGTACTGGAAAAGAGAAACAAAAAGTATCACTTTTTGCAGATGATGTGATCCTATATATAAAGAACTGCAAAGACTCCACTGAAAAACTATTAGAAACAACAGACAAATACAGTAAAGTTGCAGAATACAAAATAAATATACAAAAGTTTACAACTTTCCTATATGCCAACAATATAACTTTAGAAAATAAACTAAAAAAAAAAACAATTCCTTTTACAATTGCAACAACAACAAAAATAAAATACCTAGAAATGAACTTAACCATGGATGTGAAGGACCTATATACTGAAAATCACAAAGCATTATTGAAAAAAATCAAAAAAGAAACAATAAAATGAAAAATATTTCATGTTCATGGATTGGAAGAATCAACATAGTTAACATGGCCATGTTACCCAAAACAATATACAAAATTAATGCAATCCCCATTAAAACAAAAAAATCAGCAGATATGCATGGAACCATAAAAAACCCTGAATAGCCAAAGCAATCCTGAGAAAAAAGAATGGAGCCAGAGCTATCATACTACCTGAGTTCAAATTTTACTATTAAGCCACAATAATCAAAACAGCATGGTGTTGGCAGAAAAACAGGCATACAGACCAATGGAACAGAATCGAGAGCCCAGAAATAAAACCACATATGGACAAATCATCTTTGACAAAGAAACCAAAAACACAATGAAGAAAAGAAAGCCCTTCAATAAATGATGCTGGAAAAATTGGAAAACCACATATGAAAGAATGAAACTTGACTACACCTTATCCCCCTGCACAAAAATTAATTCAAAGTGGATCAAAGACCTAAATATAAGATCTGAAACAATAATTTCTAATTGACATAGAAGAAAACATAGGTACAAAATTTATGGACCTTGGCTATAGAGAACATTTTACGAATTTGACCCCAAACGCAAGGGAAGTATAGGTAAAATAAATGAATGGGACTATATCAAACTGACAACAAAACAAAAAGGTAGCCAACCAAATGGGAGTTGATATTCACAAACAATAACTTTGATATGGTATTAATATCCAAAATATATAAAGAACTCACAAAGCTCAGCGATAAACAAAAAATCCAATTTAAAAATGAGGAGAGAACCTGAACAGACACTTCTGCCATGAAGACATATAAATGGCCAATAGATATATGAAAGATACAAGTTATTAGAGAAATGCAAGTCAAAGCTACAAGATACCACCTCACACCTGTTAGACTGGCTGTTATCAATAGGACAGGTAATAACAAGCGTTGGAGAGGCTGTGGAGTAAAAGGAACACTCATTCAATGCTGGTGGGAATGTAACCTTGTATAGCTATTATGGAAGACAGTATGATGGTACCTCAAAAAATTAAGAATAAAATTACCATATGTCCCAGCAACCCCTTTCCTGAGTATCGACCAAAAAAAAACCCCTCAAAAACATATTTATTGCAGTATTATTCATGGAGGCCATGATATGGAAACAACCAAAATGTCCCTCAATAGAAGATTGGTTAAAGAAGATGTGGTACATATATACAATGGAATACTACTCAGCCATAAAAATTTATTACATATTGCCATTTATGGGTGGACCTTGAGAACATTTTATACTAAGTGAAAGAAGTAAATCAGAAAAGGCTAACAACTATATGATTTCACACATACGTGGAATATAAAACTGAGACTTATGGACACATAAATAAAAGTTAAGTGGTTACCCGGGAGAGGGGGTGAGGAGAATGGAGTAAAGAGGGACAAATATATGATGACAAAAATGATTTGACTTTGGATGATGGGCATTCAACACAATCAACAGTTCAAATGCTATAGAGGTATTCACCCGAAACCTATGTACTCTTATTGATCATTCAATCTAATTTCAAAATAAAATTTACCAATTCTGATTTTTGGAATACTTAAAGACATATTTACCTTTGTGGAATTCAATGTGAATTACCACATTGTTCTCTAAACTTTATCCTAGAAAGTAAGGTACTAACATCTTTTGAAGGCAACTCCTTATCATAATGACATTTCTGTGGATATTGCTATAGATTTTTATCGTTGTTTTTAGCCTTCTGAAGTGTATTTATTTACCTGTGTCAGAGGGGTGGGGAAACAAAAGAGGAAAGACTGTCTCTTGATTGTCATAAGCCAGTCTAGGAACTATTAAAGTGAGACATACAGGTATATAAAAAAAAAAATTTTTTTTTCAGAAAACATCATTGAGCAGCAACAACAAAAACATCTTACCTGGATTTTCAAGGAATTAAGATATTTACGCCTCACCAGGAGGTGGTGTAGTGGATAGCGCATCAAACTGGGATGCGAAAGACCCAGGTTCAAGACCCTGAGGTCACCAACTTGAGCGCGGGCCCATCTGGCTTGAGCAATAGCTCGCCAGCTTGGACCCAAGGTCGCTGGCTCCAGCAAGGGGTTGCTCGGTCTGCTGAAGGCCCGCGGTCAAGGCACACATGAGAAAGCAATCAATGAACAACTAAGGTGTTGCAATGGCAACAAAAAACTGATGATTGATGCTTCTCATCTCACTCCGTTCCTGTCTGTCCCTATCTCTCCCTCTCTCTGTCCCTGTAAAAAAAAAAAAAAAAAAAAAAAGATATTTATAGTGGGTAAAATCTGTGGTTATGCTTGCTAGAGAAAAGAAACACTGAAAATTTTTCTAACTCAAATTTTGAAAAGTTAAAAAATTCTTTATATTATGTGACCATAATGTCATATTTTAAGCCCTAATGATGGTTTTATACTTCCAAACTAGGAAAAATTTCTGTGAGAACGAGCACTCTAAGCCGTGCCAGCAGCACTCAAGCCCCACTCCAGAAATATGGGCAGAACAGCGTAGTGCCCACAGCTCTCTTGATTTGCATCTCTGCCATGTTTATTGAAAAGGAGGAGGGCCAAATCAGAACAGCATTCGTCTTTCAAAATGATTTCTCAGTACACTCCTTCTTCTTTTTCTAAAATGAAGTTATTCTTTTTCTTTTTTATCTTTCTATTACAGTTTGCATTCAATATTATTTTGTATGAGTTTCAGGTTTATAGCATAGTTGCTAGACAGTCATATTCTTCACATATACTTTACAAAGTGGTACCCTGATATTTCAAGTCCCCACCTGTCTATAGTTATGAATAGCTATTCTTAAGACAAAATTTTTTTTTAAATTTTATTCATTTTAGAGAGGAGACACAGAGAGAGAGAGAGAAAGAGAGATAGAGAGAGAGAGAGAGAGAGAGAGAGAGAGAGAGAGAAAGGGGGGAGGAGCTGGAAGCATCAACTCCCATATGTGCCTTGACCAGACCAGAACAGGGTTTTGAACTGGCGACCTCAGTGTTCCCAGGTCGACGCTTTATCCACTGCGCCACCACAGGTCAGGCCCTTAAGACAAAATTTTAAAAAAAGACAAAATGTATACACTGCTTCTACCTCTTTGGGTTATCTATACAAAGCTCATTCTTTTCTCAGTACATATGTGTGGAACTGATTAATTTTAATTATTGGGTTCTTTGTTTTTTAAGGAAAGCATTTCATCTTTAGACATGTTTAGAAAGCAAAATTTGTTACTTTGGCTATTTTAAGACTAAAATAATACATTAAAAGGAAACAAGGCTCTGAGACTTTTTAATTTGCAAAGTAAATAAGATCAGATCATTGTATTCTTTCTCAGAGTGTCATTTTCCCATGAAGTTGGGTTTTTGTTGTTGTTATTTACTTACCAGTGACTAACATTTTAGATAATTGAATTTTTAAGATTACTATTTCACATGTGGCTATAATTCGTTCAGCTTTTAGCAATCTGAAACTGAAGTTAATTTTAAATTTCTAAATTATTTCCAGTGGATTTCTAATAATAATTTATCCTTTATTAAGGTTTGTTGCTCTTTATAATTAGTAATAATTTGTCATTTTAAAAAGAAAGGGTGTAATGAGAGAATTTCAAGTTCATGAGTGTAACAATATCCCATGGACTGAACTGTGTCTCCCTCTCCCCAAAATTCATACGTTGAAGTCTGCGAATATTAATAAAAAAGAAGACAACCAATATTGTAGTTGTAATGGCCTTTAGGGGAAGGTCTCACATCCTACTAGTGGGTTGTCCCAAACGAAAAGAGAGGTTCTTTGCATCTCCAACAGGAAGATGTTTTCTTACCCCAGGAGTAGGAAGGATGGTTTTCTCCTTCCCTGGAACTATTCCCCAGGCAATGAAAAACCACTACACCTAAAACTCCCATGAACTCTTTGTTTATAATAGCTCCTCCCAACTTCCTCTTTCCTCTATAAAAGAATGTATTTCTCATTTGTTCTGGTTTTGTCATAGTTTACATGTCCCAAATTGCAATTCTTTGCTATTCCTGAATAAATTGTTTAATTTTTTAGGTCAACAAGTCCTAACCCACATGGGAGTTATTTGGAGTCAGGGCCTTTAAAGAGGTAATTAAGGTTAAATAGGTCATAAGGGTGAGGCCCTAAATTCAGTATGACTAATATTCTTATAAGAAGAGGAAGACAAACCCCCTTTCTTATAAGGAATAGAAGATGCACACATACAAAGATCATGTGAGGACACAGAAAGGAGGCAGCCACCTGCAAGCCAAGGAGACAGGCATCAGGAGAAACCAAACCTGCCAACACCTTAATCTTAAGACGTCTAGCCTCCAAACTGAGAAAAAATAAATTTCTCTAGCTCAAGCCACACAGTTTGGGGTATTTTGTTATGGCAACCCCAGCAAACTAATACAACATCTGAAGCATTTAAAACACCACTATTTTTAAGGCACAGATAAACGCCTACCAATAAGAATAGAAAATAACTTCTTCAGGAATCTTGCAAATAATGTGCTGGAAAATGGTAAACTGGTTCTATACATAGTAGCAAATAGTATTACCATGTGGTTCTAGATGCTTAATGACTACACCACAGTTGAACTGACTGCTCCCAAACTGGGCTACAGAGTTACCATCTTAATTCCTATATATATATATTGGGACTAAAACCAGAAACCATACAGGGAAGTCATACTTTCTCTGTGTACCATACTATCTCTACTATTGGCCTAATTAGACTTTCTACTTCAAAAGAGCAATTTAGGGGCAAATTCCCAGACTATGGCACATAAAAAATCTTCTAGCAATATTGTGAGGGTTGTTTTGCTGAAGTTACTGAATACAAAATCTGACAAGGGCATGCCCCTGACTCAATTACATTCACTCTCCTTGAGTTCCTTTTGACCTTTTTGACAATTAAAATTCATTTAGCATATTTACTGACTTTGGATAAGGTTGCTGAAGACATGCACCAATTTTAACCACATTCATTTCTAATCCATGATTTTCCCCCCACTGATCTATGAATAATTCAGAATAATTGAAATTCTCAAGGAATATATTTTGAAGATAACCTCACTTTTAAAATTTGTATCTTGCTTCAAATTGTCCTCATAATTCATGATATTAGGAAGCTAAATGTAAATGCATTTTAGCTCTTTATTTTGACTTTTTAAAAATTATACACATGGGGTGTTTTAACAAATGAAAACAATCCAATAGGTCTCATTCTTTCTTATCTTCTCACTCATATGTCATTCCATTCTATCAAATATACTGAACCACACTGTGAGCTAAGTCTGCTCACTGTTCCCCACCTTTCCCACCCCTCTCTCACCTTAGGACAGGGGTCGGGAACCTATGGCTCATGAGCCAGATGTGGCTCTTTTGATGGTTGCATCTGGCCCACAGACAAATCTTTAATAAAAAATATAACGTTAAAAATAAAAAACATTCTCATGTATTACAATCCATTCATTTCCTACTGTTCATGTTCATGGTTGCGGGTGGCTGGAGCCAAGCACAGCTGTCCTCTGGGACAACACCAAATTTTTATTGGATAATGCGTAACGTACACGGGTCATTGTGAGGTCAGGAAGTAAACTTCCCTCCTTTTAATCAAGTAGTCAGCTAGCTAATTGCAGAAACCCTTTTGACGAAGAAGATGGCTAAAAGAATAAGATGAGGAGTATTGTACTTTTCAGCAGGAATGGACAGAGAAATTCACCTTTGTGGAGAGAGCAGGTTCTGCAGTGTGTCTAATATGCAATGATAAAATTGCATACATGAAACAGTCAAATATAAAGCAGCACTTCAACACACGCCATACTACATATGCATCGAAATATCCAGCAGGGGACAGCAGGAAGAAAGCCATGTCAAGAGCCACTGTGCAAAGTGCAAGCTAGTCAGCAGCAACTCTGTGTTTGGTCCCAACAAGGTGACTGGAATTTGGCTAGCTTTGCTGGTGCTTTAGCAATTGTTGGAAATGGAAATCCATTCACAGATGGGGAGTATGCCAAAACATTCATGCTTGATGTTGCCAATGAACTTTTTGACGACTGTTCAGATAAAGACAAGAAAATCAAACAAATAAAAGACATGCCTCTGTCAGCAAGAACTGTTCACGATCGGACCATCATGATTGCAAATCAAATTGAGGCAACACAAGTGAAGGACATAAATGCAGAACCATTCTTTTCTCTCACTTTGGATGAGTCAACAGATGTAAGCCATTTATCCCAGTTCAGCGTGATTGCAAGGTATGCTGTCGGTGACACACTACGTGAGAAAAGTCTTGTTATTTTGCCTATGAAAGAGACAACAAGAGGGGAGGATTTATTCAAGTCTTTTACTGAGTTCCCTAAAGAAAAACATCTACCGATGAATAAACTTATTTCGGTGTGTACTGATGGTATTCCGTGCATGGTGAGCAAAAACAGAGGACTCATAGTGCTTCTTTGTGAACATGAAAAGAGACCCATCCTAAGTTTTCACTGGATCCTACATTAGGAGGAGCTATGTGCTCAGATGTGTGGCGAGCATCTTGGTGAGGTGATGTTGCTGGTCATTCAGGTGGTCAACTTCATTGATGCCCAAGCTTTAAATTATCGCCAGTTTAAAACACTGCTGGATAAAGTTAGGAATAATTATTCTGGTCTGCTTCTGCACAGCAATGTGCATTGGTTGTCAAGAGGGAAGGTGCTCAGCCATTTCGTGGTTTGCGTGAGCGAAATCTGGACTTTTCTTGAAATGAAAAATGTCGAGCATCCTGAGTTAGCTAACACTGAGTGGTTCCTGAAGTTCTACTATCTCATGGACATGACTGAACATCTGAACCAGCTCAATGTGCAAATGCAAGGCGTTGGAAATACGGTCTTATCCCTTCAACAAGCAGTGTTTGCACTTGAAAGCAAGCTGGAACTCTTCACTGCTGACACTGAAACAGGTTGTTTACTACACTTTAAAAAACTGGGAGAGTTTAAAGATACATGCACAGCAAGTGACCCTGCTCAACATCTTGATCTCTAGCTGCTAGCAGGCTTCACATCTTGTCTCCTGCGGTCATTCAAAGCATGATTTGGAGAATTTCATGAGCGCATTCATCTTTTTAAGTTTATCACCCATCCACATGAGTGTGCAGTGGACATCACCAACCTGAGTTACATCCCCAGTGTCTCCGTCAGATATTTTGAGCTACAAGTTGCTTACCTGAAGGCCTCAGACATGTGGGTGAATAAGTTCAAGTCACTGAATGAAGATTTGGAAAGACTTGCATGACAGCAAGCACAGTTGGCAAGCAAACACAAGTGGGGAGAAATGAAAAAACTTCAACCCGCGGACCAGATGATTGTCAAAACTTGGAACGCACTTCCCGTCACATACTACACACTGCAGCTTGTGAGTATTGCTGTACTGACAATGTTTGGCTCTACATATGCATGTGAGCAGTCTTTCTCACATCTAAAGAACGTTAAGACCAACCTATAATCACATTTAACAGAGGGAAGTCTCAATGCCTGCATGAAGCTTAACCTCACCACAATCAACCAGATTACAAAGCCATCAGCAAAACCATGCAGTATCAGAAGTCACATTAATGGTAAGAAGTACTTTATTCATCATTGGTTAGCAACAGCATAAAGTTATTAAAAAGAATTCAGTGACTTATTGTACTTTAAAAGTGTTGGTCTTACATAAAATGCACACATTTACTTATATTTAGTGTTAAACATATTGTATGGCTCTCACGGAATTACATTTTAAAATATGTGGCATTCATGGCTCTCTCAGCCAAAAAGGTTCCTGACCCCTGCCTTAAGAGTTGGTATCCCAACCCTTCCTACATTCGTTTCTGTCTTCGTAGCTCATAACCACCGCTATCATAGTTGGGTTTGATTCAGTTCACTCTGCCTTGAGAATTTTAGGATCACTGTCCTTTCCCTCTTTACACCTTGTGATTCCAGTTAACATTGGCCTCAGGGAGAGGTGAGGTGGTAAGGTTACTTTTCCATTTACAACTTTTTCTCTAAATTACCTGCACACTGTCCCCACAGCATCACTAATATAAGACTGCAGAATGTCTATTGTGGTTTTCCAGAGAATTGAGAGAGAGACAGAGTGAATGACAATGTAGGCAAAAAAACAAAAAGAAAAACAAAACAGAACACCATAGAACTGAATGTTAAAGGCTCAGAAGGACAGAAATGACGGTCTCCTTGGGAGAGCACCACACTTTCTAGACTTGCTTCCACCACCCTTCTGCAAAGTTCACTTTGCCCCAAAGAGCCTCTACTTTTCTCTTCACAGTGAGCTTTTAACCCTCCTTTAGAAATATCCTATTTCCCAACAGAGGAGTAATGCACTAATCCTAGGCTCTGTGCTCCACCTAGAGCAATTCATCTGAAATTGAACATTGCCCCAAATCTGCATCTATATCTACAATAATAGAACTCAGGATATTCAGCAAAATTTTGCGAGTCAAAGCAATACAGCCTTTCTTGAAACTTTTGCTATTTTAGAGGAAGGCTGTGCCTCCTTGCTTTCCCTATGGAAATCTAGTAGAAAACACAAGTACACACACATACTTTCACCACATGTGCTCACATAGCATATGCACACATGGCCACACACGTGCATACATACTCACACACATGCATGTTCATGTACACAGCCTATCGTACTTTTCAAAAAAACCCAAAACAACCAATTTCTCATCGATATCTTTAATGGCAGAACCTGCAGAAGTTTTTTGCTTGTTTGTTTTGTTTTTTAATTAAGTGGGAGGCAGGGAAGTGGGAAGACAGAGAGACAGATTTGCACATATACCCTGACAGGGATCTGCCTGGCAATCTCCCTACAGGGTGACACTCTGCCCATCTAGGGCTGCTGCTCCATTGCCCAGCAACTGAGTTATTTCAGCACCTGAAGCAAGACCATGGAGCCATCCTCAGCACCCAGGGCCAACTTACTCAAACCATTTGAGCCATGACTGCAAGAGAGGGGCAGGGGGGAGGGGAGGGGTGGAGAAGCAAATGGCCACTTCTCCTGTGTGCCCTGACCGGGAATTGAACGCGGGACTTACACATGCCTGGTTGATCCTCTACTGCTGAGCCAACTGGCCAGGGCCAGAAGTTTTTTAACTTAGCTTTTCTTTACTTTCAACCAGATGAAATTTTTACTGGGATTTCTTCTTAATTTTTTAAAAAATTATTGTAATTTTTTCATTGATTCAAGAGAGGAGAAGAGAAGAAGAGAGTATGGAAGGGGAAAGAGAGAGAGAGAGAGAGAGAGAGAGAGAGAGAGAGAGAGAAGATAAGCATCAACTCATTGTTCCAGTTTAGTTGTTCCATTTAGTTGTACACTCATTGCTTCTCATATGTGCCCTGACGAGGGGTCCAACCTGAGACCTTGCTGGGACAATGCTCTATTCACTGAGCAGCCTTGCCAGGGCCCTTTCTCTTTAATTAATCTTTGAAAGAGGAAGAGGAAGAGAAGAAAGCTTTTTATTTCTGTATAAAGATCAATCCTGAGGCCAGGGGTAGGATTTATGTTTTCATTTATATTACTAATAGATAATAAAAGCCTACTTTTTCTAAAAGGGCATTTATATAACTATGTTAGTATAGACATACATAAACATTTAATATACACACAGTAAAGTGTACACATCATAAGTGTATAGCTCACTATTTTTGCATATATAAACTCTCCTGCAGCCACTATCTAGATCATAATATAGCAGTGATTTTCAACCAGTGTGTTGCAAGAGACACACAGGTATGCCACAAGAATTTTTAAAACATGCAATACCTGGCTATTTATTCAGGGGCACTGACCTCTTTTCTCTTAGACTGTCAAATAAAAACATAACAGCCAAAATAACAATAGCTGCCTGGTGAATCAAAACCATACCTATTTTTTTTGTCAGATTGGCAAAAAAATATATATTTTTTGGTGTACCACAGAATTTTAGTAATTAGTTTAAGTGTGCCATGAGATGAAAAGATTGAAAATCTCTGTGATCCAGAATACCATTATCACCCAAAAGTTTCTTTTTTGCTCTCCCCAGTCAACACCACCAACCACCAATTTCTTCACTCCCCATAGTGTTGACATTTTTTTTTTTTTTTTTTTTACAAAGACAGAGACAGACAGAGAGAGGGAGAATAGGCACAGATAGACAGGAAGGAAGAGAGATGAAAAGCTTCAGTTCTTCATTATGGCACCTTAGTTGTTCATTGATTGCTTTCTTTTTTTTTTTTTACAGAGACAGAGAGAGAGTCAGAGAGGGATAGATAGGGACAGACAGACAGGAACAGAAAAAGATGAGAAGCATCAATCATGAGTTTTTCGTTTTGACACTTTAGTTGTTCATTGATTGCTTTCTCATATGTGCCTTCAGCAGACCGAGTGATTCCTTGCTCGAGGCAGCGACCTTGGACTCAAGCTGGGGAGCTTTTGCTCAAACCAGATGAGCCCGCGCTCAAGCTGGCAACCTCGGAGTCTTGAACCTGGGTTCTTCCGCATCCCAGTCCGATGCTCTATCCACTGCGCCACTGCCTGGTCAGGCTGATTGCTTTCTCATATGTGCCTTGACTTGGGATGGGGGGCTTAGCAGAGTGAGTGACACTTTGTTCAAGCCAGTAACCATGCAGTCATGTCTATGATCCCATGCTGAAGCCAGCGACTCTGCACTCAAGCTGGTGAGCCTACACTCAAGCCGAATGAACCCACGTTCAAGCCCGCAACCTTGGGGTTTGGACCTAGTTGCTCTGCATCCCAGTCAAATGCTCTATCCACTACACCACCACCTGGTCAGGCCAAAGTTTTGGCTTTTAACACTATGAATTAAAATTGTATCTTCTTGAACTTTATATAAAAGGACTCATACCATATGTACTTTTTGTGTCTGCCTTCATTTACTCAGCGTAATTATTTAGAGATTTATTCGTGTTGTGGCATATATTAGTAGTTGATTCTTTTTTATCACTGTGTAGTATTCCATTGTATGAATATACCGCATATTGTTCATCCATTTTCCTATTTATAGACATTTACGTGGTTCTTATTTGGAGCTTGTAAAGCCAGTAGCCGCGGCCACCATCACAGCCTCCTGGCTCATGCAGGTTCAAATTTGATTCAGACAGATGGTAATGAAATAACGGAGTCAAGAACTGGTGGGCCATCATCTTTATCCTAGCTTGCACCCGACTGGCAAGAAATACACACAGTGGGAAAACATTTCCCTTTTCATTCAGGGTTCCCAAAGCCACTGACTTATCCGAGTTTCCTAGAATCAAAGGTTTCTACCTCACCAACCTTATTCACCTCTGTTCCCCATCTCCTTCTCTCTGCACGAACTCTGCACAAACTAGCTTCTTCTTCAGCACTCTGCCATCTTAGCTGCTTCTCCTCTCCTCCACATGGCCTTTCTCTGCTCTCCTCCAGCATGGGCTCCACTGCCCCATTTTATAGTGTAGAAATCAAAACCTTTAATTCAATATACAAACAAGGTAGTCTCTGATACAAAGTCACTTAGGGTGGGAAGGCTTAGTATTAAAACTAAGCCTTCGGCTATAACGGCCTTGCCTGCTTACAACCTGTGCCCCACACCCAATGCAAACTATAAGCGAGCAAATATATATCATATTTACAAACTTATTTGACTAACAGAGCTATTAGAACTAAAGCTACTACAAATATTTTTGTATATACTTTGTTGAACATATGCACTAATTTCTAGTGGATATATACCTATGAGTAGAATTGCTCCTATGGTAGCAGGTATGTAAAAACTTCCCAGGGTTCCAGTATGATTAAATCAATTTTCACTCCCACCACCAATATATAAAAGTCCCACTTGCTCTATGTTCTTACTAATACTCAATATTGTCAGTCTTTTTATCTTTAGTACATTCTATTAGGATTTGTGATAAGTTTTAAGAAACTAAATATTACTGTAATATTCTTAAAAGTAATTTTTATTTCTATGGATTTAAAGCAAACAAAACAACTTCTAATGTCTTTTAGATTGCACCATGATATATTCTAGGAAGTCACTGAAGAAAGTATATAATTTTGTCTTAGTTGGGTCATAAATTTGGGGTAGACCAAAATTACCCGCATCACCCATCATGTAACAAAAAAGCAGCTTGAACCAGCAAATATATAAAGTGTACTTATAGCAATAATATGTAGTTGACTGAGAGATTAGAAGATTGTGAGGAATACAGTAACAAGATTACTAATGCCATAAAATCTTATCAATGAGTAATCTATTATGACTAGGTTTAGTAGGAAGTTGTGTTTTAGATTAACTACAAAATTGGTCATAATTATTTCCCTTTCTACCTCTTTGCAATGAGTCTTTGCAGTTCCTCTTATTAAGAAGGGAACTGATTTTCTCTCTCCTTGAACTTGGGATAGCCTTGTAACTTCCCTTGTTCAATAAAATCTAGTAAACTGACACTGCCAATTCCAAGTCTAGGCCTCAAGAGGTCTTTTAGGTTTCACTAGCTCTTTTAGGACCCTGCACATACATCATGTGAACACGTCCAAGCTAGACCTGTATGGTAGTGACAGATCATCTCATGTGAAACCATTCTAAACCATCCAGTCATAATTTGAAGCTTGAAGAACTGCTCAATGGAGCCCAGTCTAAGGTGTTAACATATAAAATAATTAGTTAAATAAATGGTTGTTGTTTAAAGCCTTTAAATTTTATTTGAGCATCATTGCCTGTGTGATTTATCCTTAACCATCTTTTCATTGTAGTAGTAGGATTTCGTTCCTTTAGAAGTAGGTCAATTAGACTAATAGTCATTGTGTTTGATATATTAGAAACAGGCGACTTCTCTAAACATATTATGTTCACCTTTGAAAAACCCCTTTCCAATTCTGCTGAACTTACAGGAATTGTTCTGGAAATATTTTTAGCTCTTTGAACACTTTCAGAAATTGCATAATTCTGGGAGTTTTTTAAAAACATTTTCCATGAAATCTTAATAATCATTAATCTCATTTTGGTAATTAAAAATGTCATTAATGGCCCTGGCTGGTTGACTCAGTGATAGAGTGTCAGCCCAGCATATGTGGAAATCCCAGGTTCAATTTACAGCCAGGGCACACAGGAGAAGCACCCATCTCCTTCTCCACACTTCCCCCTCTCCTTTCTCTTTATCTCTCTATTTCTCTCCTGCAGCCAAGGCTCCACTGGAGCAAAGTTGGCCCGGTTGCTGAGGATGGCTCCATGGCCGCCTCAGGCACTAGAATGGCTCTGGTTGCAACAGAGCAATGGTCCAGATGGGCAGAGCATTGCCTCCTATTGGGTATGCTGGGTGGATCCCAGTTGGGCATATGTGGGAGTCTGCCTTTTTGCCTCCCCACTTCTCACTTCAGAAAAATAAAAAATAAATAAAAAGTGTCATTAAGCCTGTGGTGGCGCAGTGAATAGAGCATCAGACTGGGATGCAGAGGACCCAGGTTGGAAACCCCAAGTTTGCAGGCTTGAGTGCAGGCTCATCTGACTTGAGCGTGGGCTCACCAGCTTGAGTACAGAGTAGCTAGCTTGAGTGACATGATCCCATGGTCACTGGCCTGAGCCTAAGGTCACTGGCTTGAGCAAAGGGTCAATAGCTCTGCAGTAGCTCCCTAGTCAAGGCACATATGAGAAAGCTATCAATGAACAATCAAGGTGCTGCGAAGGATTGATGCTTCTCATCTCTCTTTCTTCCCGTCTGTCTGTCCCTATCTGTCCCTCTCTCTGACTCTCTGTCTCTGTCAAAAAAAAAAAAAAAGTCATTAAATATGAGCAAGTGTTCTTCAGCTGCTTTCCATGGGACCAGTTTTTCTTTAATATTCCAGTAATCTGGCTCTAAAACATTGAGAAATTGTAATTTATTCTTATCTTAAAATTGGCTACTTTTTGCTTTTAAATGTTCACAATCCATTAGTCTTTTTTAAAAATTTTGTTACGTCTTCTAAAATTCTTTCCTGAAGAAACCTGAAAAATTGATGTTTTTCTACAAATTTTATATTTTGAGGGTTTCTGAAGTAATTAATTTTTTAACTTTCTTTTTGTATGGACCCTTTTCTTTCCAAGCATCTGAAATGCTTTAATAGATCTTATCATGGCCTGACCAGGTGGTGGCAAAGTGGATAGAGCATCAGAGTGGGACAGAGAGTCCCCAGGTTTGAAACTCCAAAGTCACTGGCTTGAGCGCTGACTCATCCGGCTTGAGTACAGGCTCACCAGCTTGAGCACAGGGGTAGCTGACTTGGGCATGGGATCATAGACATGACCCCATGGTCACTGGCTTTAGCCCAAAGTCTCTGGCTTAAGCAAGGGGTCACTTGGTCTGCTGTTGCCCCTCAGTCAAAGCACATATGAGAAAGCAGTCAATGAACAACTAAGGTGCAGCAACGAAGAGTTGATGCTTCTCATCTCTCTCCCTTCCTGTCTGTCTGTCCCTATCTGTCTTTCTTGCTAAAAACATAAAAAAATCTTATCACAAGTTTTTCAGCCTTTATTATGTGTATATTTCTTACTTGTAGTGCATTTGAAAGAAGAAAAGTTTTGTTTAAAATATCAATCATCAATGCCAAATCAGTTATAAAATATATATTTTCAAGATGGGCAGCCATACCTAAGTACTTTTTATTTGAATAAAAATAGTGATATAGCGGTGGATAAGTACACCATACAGCTAGGATTGACCTTAAACTGCAGGCAGCCCAGCTTAATCCAAAGCTCTACCAATCTTTATAATTTCAATTTCAAGTTGTTCAGATATTTTGGTAAGTCCAATTTGGTACTTATCGGATTGATGAAAAATAGTATATATCTTATCATAAATATTTTTAGCCTGACCTGTGGTAGCGCAGTGGATAAAGCGTCGACCTGGGAACACTGAGGTCGCCAGTTCAAAACCCTGCACTGGTCTGGTCAAGGCACATATGGGAGTTGATGCTTCCAGCTCCTCCCCCCTTTCTCTCTTTCTCTCTTTCTCACTCTGTGTCTCCTCTCTAAAATGAATAAAATAAAATAAAATAAATATTTTAAAATGATTTACTTGCTTTATTTCCTTTATCAAATCATCTAAAACAAGATGGAGGTGATGGTTTAAACAGGGCTGTATTATTATGTTTGGAAACTCTTTTGCTATCCTAGTGCTCACTCCAGATTTTCTCCCAAGCATAACACTGGCACCATCAGAGAAAAATTCTATTAAATATTTTTTTGAGTAGTTCTTAGTAAGCTCAACATTATTTAAACTTCCTATAAATGAAGAAAATATTGTCTCTGCATCTTGTTTTTCCAATTAAACTAGCTCAACAAAATTTGTTGGCGATGTAACTAGTGCTCAACTTTAAAGAAAAGTATAATAACTGGTTTGCAAAATATCATTGAAGCTTCATCAATAAAAAATATTTTCAGATCATTTTCAATAATTTTGTAAGTATTTCTTTTTTTATAATTTCCTTTACAATTAAATCAATTACTTTCACAGCATTTTTACATGAATGTAATCCTATTCCAATATTTAATATATTTTTTATTTGCACTTCTATCTCATCTTTTATGTCTAAAAATGGTTAACATCTTTTTGCCAGTCTGTAAATTGTATTAAATACTCTACAAGTAGTACTTATATATTTTCCATTCATTGTATCTGTTACTTTTGTTATTGAATTCTGCTCACATTTTTAAAGTTCTCTTTATAAATGTATGAGTTTTTTATAAAAAAATGTTCTTTGATTTTATTTCTGTAGAGAAACTTGTACCTCTTTCTTTTTCCCTGATGCCTCAATCTGAAAATATTTTCATTCTTTTGACTCGTGAACACTTTTCCCTTTTAGGAAGTCATACTTTGCACAATACTTATAACTTAACCTTTTATTAGAAATTACCAGCCTGTCATAGTTTTCCTTAAAATTTTTATATTGTTGGACTGTCCAGCATTCAAGAAGACTATATTCAATTTTGGAGTTGTTATTATTTTTTACTTCAATAACTGACGTGTTGCTTTCTTCAGATTGGAGTGGTTGTGATTATGACTGTTTTGTACCATCCAAGGCCAAGTCTGAATTAACAGATTCTGATTTTGGTTTCTTATTTTAAAAATCTGTCAAACTTTGTTGCCTTTTTATCCTTTTAAGGGTTACTGTAAAAAATTTAAATGTTTTATTTTAATATATTATTATTATAATATATTTACAGACATTAATACCCTTTATCGAAGATTACAAGATATTATACAAAAACGTATTGAAAAGTGTATGCATCAATAACCAAACAAGGACATGTAATAAACAATGCAAAGTTTTATAATATATTACTACAATCACCAGAGGAAATTACAGAATAAAGCACAGGCAATAATTGGAATTGAAAGAAAAAGCAAAAATTGTAAAAGATAAACCAGTAGCTGGGACAAGACAAAAATATCACAAAAATAAGTTGGCATTGCTCAAGTAGAAAAAATATCATAATTCAAACAATATGTATAAACTACATCAGTATCAGTATTTGTAAATAAGATATTTTAAGAATAAAGGAAAAATATATAAGGGAACGAAAGAATATATAATCACGGAACATGGAGAAAATAAACAAAAATATAAAATACCAACAATGGAAGATACATGGCAACACATACATAGAATCACAATAGAAATTAAATTTAAATATAGGCAATAAAAGAGTACAAATTATTAAGACATTACACACACAATAGTAAAGCAATAAACAACAACTACTATAAAAGCTGCATAATGACAAATTATATCAATATCAAGAGGCAGTTCATTATATTCCCTCATCATTCTCTTTATGGCACTGAAATAAGTATAGCTTCTCTACAGAAACTCACATTGAAAAACTTGCTTTCTCTTGTTACAACTTTAGGAGCATTGAAACACAGGGTCAAGGAGAGCAGGACACTCAACAAGATTATTACAAAGTTTGTATATGAAATTTAAGTCAATTACCCTTCTCCTATTTAGTAATGTTGTTAGTTTAAGTGCTTCCATAACATCATGGTAAGGTACATCTTAAGTAACATGGCCACTTTTATAGAACACTGATTTTAAGAACTTGTGTTGTACTCTTTCGATGCTATTTTGATAACTTTTGTAATATGGGTTCCAATGTTGCATTAAATTCCAAGCTGGAGCAAACCAGGGTGCAGTACAGCATTCTTAGCATATTAATGTTACAAAAATCCTTCATAAAGCAATAAACAAAATGTAACATTTTGATGCTTTTGTTAATGCCTTGAATGTACAATCCATCTTCAGGGGATTTCAACTTGACCTTTATGGGACGCATTTTGTTTGCAGCTGATTTACCCAGTCTGTGACCTGTAATCTCAGATACATTAATGGAATCAATCTTGAAGAGCAAAGCTTTTACTTGTTCAGCGTCGTTCATTTGATGTGTTGATTCCCGAAAATTAAAAATTATTGCATTGTTTGCTCTAAGATGTCTGTCTTCAAAGTCTTGGGAGAACTTTTTATCCTCATGTAGTCATATCATAAACTTTTATAGACAAAGTACTGTGCTTATACTATTGCTAAATATCAGTCAGAATATATATTTTCTGCATTTTATTGATACTAAATAAAAATTTCTAGGCAGAACTAATAAATGGCACAAGGTATGCAGATTAAATATGATTGAATAATGTGTATGACAAACCTATTTGTCACGGGAAAGTTGTGAGCATTCTCCCATGGCTTATGAAATGGGCAATAAGATAACCCTTGAAATCTATATTTCTGTTGGTTTATTGTGTCCTAGCTTCCTGAGGGTTTCACTGTTTGGGGAACACCAATGCACTCATAATATCGCGGGAGGAATTTTGGACATAACACAAAGCTGAAACAAATGACAGCTTGTCATCCCCTAGTTGGTTGGTACTTTTTCTCTTTATGTTATATGTTTGTTTACTGAAGTAACAAACACAAGGGAATTAAAATGTAGTACTTCATCAAAGGTATAATGAGTTTTATGAAATGAGTGAATAAATAAATATTAGAAGCATAGTTCTGTTCATTTTTTTTCTCCTATAGACGGAATGAACATTATTATGGATGCTTAGAATATGCTGTTGCACAGATGAATGTTAAAAAAGAGTAAGGAACCTGACCAGGCGGTGGCTCAATGGATAGAGCGTTGGACTGAGACAGGGAGGACCCAGGTTTGAAACCCCAAGGTCGCCAGCTTGAGCGTGAGCTCATCTGGTTTGAGCAAGGGGTCACTTAGTCTGCTGTAGCCCCTTGGTCAAGGCATATATGAGAAAGCAATCAATAAACAACTAAGGTGCCACATGAAGAACTGATGCTTCTCATCTCTCTCCTTTCCGGTCTGTCTGTCTCTATCTGCCCCCTCCCCCACCCATCTCTCTCTGTCTCTGTCACACACAAAAGAAGTAAGAAATGTAAATTTGTGATTTCCACACTGGGCAGCTGCCTAGGTGCCCATCTTAGAGAGAACCCTGATTACAAGTGCCATTTTAACAACTGGTTCACTGAACTCAACAAAATTTAGGTATTGATTCTGCCAAACTGGTGCAAACCTGCTGAATCCCACCACTGAAATTGAGGTTTGCTTCACACAGTTGACTCCAAAGCTAACACCAAAGCTTCAGTTCTCAATCATTGCCATCACCATCTAAGAACTAATGGTTTATTCTAATCCAATCCAGACATTCCTCATTTTATTGCTCTTTGCTTTATTGCATTTTGCTACATTGAGCTTCACAGATGCTGCATTTTTTACAAACTGAAGGAAAGACCCTCCACCAACAAAAAATTTACAACCTGCCTTATTGTTATACTCACTTTATTGCAGTAATCTGGAACTGAACTCAAAATATCTCTGAGGTAAAGCTGTCCTACCTTTCCTGTTCATTACAGTTTAAAGACAGACAACTGATAAACAAGAAAAGCTACAATCTTCCAAAGCAGTCCCTTCTAATTCCCAGTCTAATGTAGTCTTTTGCTAAAATTTTTTGTAGTCTATAAATTACATTAATGCTCATGATTTAAAAAAAAAATCTCCATGGCAGTTTATAAAAGAAAATATTTAGGTTAAATATCCAAGAAAAAATCTCTTTTAACAACCTAAAAGGGATAACAAAATTTCCTCACTGTATGAAAACTTAAAAAATTTTAATATAGTTTTAGAAGGAATGCAGTATATGTATTTGATGTATTTATATTGTGTAAACATCATCTCAGGTACCAGGGAGAAAATAAGACTGTTATGTTGTTATAAATATTTTTTGCAATTGTATTGTGATTGTTTTCTTAGCACAAAGTTGTTTTAGGTTTTTTTATTTACATGAATGGATTAATTTTATTAATTTGTTTATTTATTTTTAATTTATTGGGGTTCCATTGGTTAATATAATTCTATAAGTTTCAGTTGTACAATTTTATAGCATCATTTGTATGTTGTATTGTGTGTTCAACAACCCATGTTTTAAATTTGGGATCTGGAAGTGGGCAGAGAGAAAGCAGACAGTAGATCTTTTTGAGTTTTGGAAATCCTGTGGGATCTCATAAGAGGATAGAAAGGTGCTTAAATGGCCTTTAAAACATTATGATTTGCCTGTTGAACTAATAAACTACCAAAATAATTTAGATAAGCAAATTTGCCAAGCAAAAGTTAGCTCTTTATAATTTAAATCTCCATCTTGTGCTAACTGGACACTATAGGAAAGAGCTCCCTCAGACTCAAAGACCAAAAGCCTTAAGATGTTTTTATTTTATTTTAAGATTTTATTTATTCATTTTGGAGATGAGAGAGAGAAAGAGAAGGAGGGGAGGAACAGGAAGCATCCCATATGTGCCTTGACCACACTAGCCAAGGGTTTCGAACCAACGACCTTGGCATTCCAAGTTGATGCTCTATCCACTACGCTACCATATCAGGCACCTTAAGATGCTTTTAAAAATGACAATGCTTCCCATTTCAAATTATTATTATTTTTTTTAGATAAAGAGGGAAAGAAAGGGAGAGAGGAGGAGGAGGAGAGAAATGAGAAGCATCAATTTCTGACTGCTTCACTTTAGTTAATTACTGATTGCTTTTCATATGTCCCTTGTGGGGGTGAAGGGATGTTAAGCCGAGCCAGTGACGTTTGCTCAAGCCAGCAACCTTTGCTCAAGCCAGCAACCTTTGGTTTCAAGCCAATGACCTTGGCTTGTGGCATCATATTGATGATCCCACACTCAAGCCAGCAACCTCATGCTCAAGCCAATGAACCTGTACTCTAGCCAGTGACCTCGGGGTTTGGAACTGGGGCCCTCAGCATCCCAGGTTGATGTGCTATTCACTGTGCCACTACTGGTCAGGCCTATTTCAAATTATTTATTATATCAAATAACCAACAGAAAACCGAAATAAATTCTAATGATTGAATGCACTAAGGTATTGTCACAAAAATGGAGGAAAGTAAGCAATTATTGAGTGCCTATGCAATGAGACTTTGTCTCATTTGGTTTTTTCTTTCCCAAAGATTTTATTTATTGATTTTTACAGAGAGAGGAGAGGGGGTGCATGGAATGAGAAGTATCAACTTATAGTTGCTTCACTTTAGTATTTCATTGGTTCCTTGTTGTATGTGCCTTGACTGGGCAAGCCCACAGTTTCGAACCTGTGACCTCAGCATTCCAGGTCGACATTTTATCCAATGCATTACCACAGGCCAAGCTTGTTCTCTGTGGCACTGTGAGAGGTATGATTATACCCATTTTAGATATATAAATCAAGGCTAAGAGAAATTAAATAAATTGTCCAATGCCATAATGCTAGTAATTAACAGATCTGACTTAAATTTAGGTCTGACTCTAGAGCACATGGTATTTCCATTATGCTACACACTGTCATTAAATCTTCATTAAACAAATTGCTGAATAGATATAGATAAGTTATATAGAATTTCTTGCTCATGCAAATTAGCAAAATAATGACAATACAGGGATTGATCAACTTACGACCTATGCAACTTATGACCATTCGACTTTATGACCACAATTGCTAGCCACGACTGCTCCGCATCTGGCAGTGCAAGCGTTGCCCAGCTGGGCATATGACAGTGCAGACCAGTTCCAGCAGCACCACCATCTCCGCGTGCACCATTTCAACTGTACAGCAATTTGTGTTTTGAGTCCTGGGTATTTTTCATCAAACCCCTCCCAAGATGTCTACCAAGAGGAAATTGAATTTGTCTATAACAGTGGTTCTTAACCTGGGTTCTATCGAACCCTAGGGGTTCAATAAGTTGGTCTCAGGGGTTCGGAGAAGCCTCTGCCGCAGAGGCCAGAATAAAGTAATACCGTAATTTGTTGTGAGTTCATGCACTTTGTTAGTTTTGTTCTTTGAGCAAGGTGATGTTCATGCACGGCTCATTTTGTGCACCAGTAAAAAAACATATACCTATGTCTTGAATTTGAAAAAAAAATCATTTTATTTATCACTAAAGAAGGGTTCGGTGAATGCACATATGAAACTGGTGGGTTCGGTACCTCAGAAAAGGTTAAGAACCACTGGTCTATAGCCTACTCAACTTACAACCAAATCGTTTTACAACCGGTCTGTCGGAACAAGTTGTGGTTGTAAGTCGAGCTCTAGCTGTATGTGTTTTCAACTGGAAAACCAGGAGAAAATATCTCTCTATAGAAAGTATTTTAATATCAATAAACTTTCCTCTTCACAAGCAATAATCTTTTCTTTTTTAATTTGTCTTAAGTGAGAAGTGGCAAAGCAGAGAGACAGACTCTTACATGTTCCCTGACTGGGATCCACCTGGCAAGTCCCCTATGAGACAATGCTCTGCCCATCTGGAGCTGTTGCTCCATTGCTTGGCAACTGAGCTATTTTAGCACCTGAGGTGAGGCCACGGAACCATCCTCAGCACCCAGGCCAACTTGTTCCAACCAAACCATGGCTATGGGAGGGAAAGAGAGAGATAAAGAGAAAGGAGGGGGGAGGGATGAAGAAGCAGATGGCTGCTTCTCTTATGTGCCCTGACCAGAATTGAACCCAGGACATCCACATGCTAGGCCAACACTCAATAATCTTAATTGCAAAGTATTATATTAGTGAGACTGGAAGATTAATAAAAAGAAATCTCATTTAAATTGGAGTTACAAGCTGACTAGGAATCACTTATTCCTTACCACTCATTGTCAGTTACCCTAAACAAAAAATATCTACTTTCTACCTCCAACAGGAAGACATTTTTCTACCCCACTTTAGCAGGAAGAATAAGGATCTTCTCATCAGCCTGCAACCATTTTCAACCAATGAAAGACTCAGCCAGTGAAAAGCCACCATACTTCAAACTCTGTTTCCTCCAATGAACTCTGTTTACAACAGCCCCTCTTAACTTCCCCTTTGCTTTATAAAATATTGTTTCACTCCTTTGTTCTTTGGACTTGTTCCTGGGTCCCTAAAATAGACTGGTAGGTCACCAAAGGAGGTATGCATAGGCCTGATGAATTTTGTAAGAAATTTATCTATGCATCTGCAAACAGATAGGCTAAGTCCAAAAATGGCATCAACCCTGAGCATCTGAGGAGTTAAGCTTTTATAAGGTTAGTGAACAAAGATAATTAGGAATTTAGTTTTGGAGAGGAATTTTGGGGCAGGGTGATATTAATCACTAAGTAACAGAATGTTTAGGTAAGTGATAGGAAGTGATTAACTGGTAGGAGGTCTGAAGGTCGGAGAATAATGGCTGAATAACAGAATTTTTGATAAGTCATGGGAACTGATTTACGGGTGGAGAGTTACCCCAAGAACTCACTGAGCATTCCAGACTTGCCCTGGCACCGGGAACTGTCATGGCGCTGGGTCATCTAAGGTTTAACCTGGCTAATTGAGGCTTTTGAAAGGGGACCCTGGACCAGAACCTAACATAGACCACATACCCTGGTGGCACTTCTTTGTTGTTGTTCCCAAATAAACCCACTTTGTTGGAGAAATATCTGCCTATTTGTTTAAAGTCAACAGATTGAAACATTATATATATTTTTTTCTAAACTAGTCTAGAAAAAAAAGTCTATTTTTAATTACCTTATTTTTCTTATCATGCTTCATAAAAAGGAATAGCTTAGAATGTGGGGGCTTAGATTATAAGAAAATGTACAGCAAAGTGTTTCCTGTGCAAAAATTATGGTTATCTGTATAAAAGAAGACACGATTTAACTGCCTCCCTGCAAAGAGGAGGTGGGAGGGCATGAAGAAATGCTCTAAGGTAAGAATGATGAACAGACTCATCTCTGCCTTTAGAGGCCTATAGATTATGCACATTTGTTTCTTGTTCCAAACAGACACCTGAATAGGCACTAGTTCCTCTTTCCCTCTCTTCTACCAACAGTCACTTATTAAGTATATTTAGGTACTAAACTCTGAGTTTTGTGTTGGAAACAAAGATAAATAGAATAAGTCCATGTCCTCTAGGGAATAAAATATTTAATGGGGAAGAAAGTCATGCAAAGAAATAATTACAGCTCTAAGTTAAGTGTTAGAGTAGAGTTATGGATTAAATAGGGAAATATGGGGGAAGCATTTCCCTCATTTGGGAGGTATCCGAAAAGGTGTCCTGAAGGAAGTGGCATTTGAGGGAAATCTTGACATTTGAGTTGAAATTTTTTAGGCTGAGGGGCATGGTAAGAAAGAGCCAGGACATGTTCCAACAATGGTGGCCAGAGGGGTCTTAAAGGCAGAAGTTTACTGACCCTTACACTGAAGAATAAAAGATGAAAACTGGAATCCAATGAAGCTTTCCACAAATCAAAATCTAGCAAATCTGTCAGTTTTACTCCTAACTCTGTGTTTCTCAAAATTTCTTCTTAAGGCAGAGGAGCATGATAAGGGGTAAGGATGGATTATAATGTAAAGTCATTTTCAGAGAACACAATATATCTGAAGTACCATAAGTTTTATATCAGAGTTGGGGTCAATAAACTATGATTCACAGGCCAAATTCTGTACTCTGCCACCTATTTTGTGAACACAGATACATCCATTCATTTACATATTGAATAGAGCTACTTTTGTACTTCAACTACAGAATGAGTAGTTGCAACAGAGATTGTCTACCCTAAACACCTAAAATACTTACTATCTGAGCCTTTAAGAAAGTTTGTATTAGAGCTATATATCAACATGAATCTCGAAAAATATTGAATTCTAAAAAATGTGCTAATGTTATAAAGAATCATGTTAAATAAAGCTTAATAATGACCCCAATTTAATATTTTTTGAGATACATGTACATGTACAGTAATAAAAATATAAAGACAGGCAGGCCAATAATAAATACCCTACTGAGGACAATGTTTATCTCTTTGGAAAAAGGAAAGTGGAATGAACTCAAAGAGGGGTTTTAATTATTTGAAATGTTTTATTTCTAAAGCAAGGTGGTGAATAAAAAAAGTGTTTATTATATTATTCTCTATACTTTTTTGTACTACTGATGTATATCATAATTTAAAAACTCACCATACAATCTGACCAGGTGGTGACGCAGTGGATAGAGCGTCAAACTAGGACGCAGAGGACCCAAGTTCAAAACCCCAAGGCTTAAGCACAGGCTCATCCAGCTTGAGCACCGGCTCACAACCTTGAGCGTGGGATCATAGACATGACACCATGGTCGCTGGCTTGAAGCCCAAGGTCACTGGCTTGAACAAGGGATCACTCATTCTACTGTAGCCCCCACTGCAGGTCAAGGCACATATGAGAAAGCAGTCAATGAACAACTAAAGTGCAGCAACGAAGAACTGATGCTTCTCACATCTCTTCCTTCCTATCTGTCTGTCCCTATCTGTCCCTCCCTCTGACTCTCTCTCTCTCTCTGTCTCTGTCAAAAAAACAACAACAGAAAATGAAAAAAGAAAACCTGGTCCTACAAAAATGTGGTCATACAGAAAAATCACATAGAAAAAATTAAATGGAGGAATTGTGTTGTAGATTCTATTCCCCCCCCCCCCAAATGATTACAACAATATCTTCCATCCCACATGCTCTTCTTATAATTTGACTTTGACACCCTTCCAATTGAGTGGTGGGGGGTCTCTATTCTTCCCCTTGAAGTTGAGTGGGCTTTTGTGAATGATTTGGTCAAAAGAATATGGGAGAAGTGACAATATGTGACTTTCAAACAAGGCCATAAAAAGTAATACAGCTTATACTTTGTTCCCTGGAATTTTCATCTTTGAAGTCTTCAGCCATTGTGTAAGCAGCCTAATTGCCCTATGGAAACCATGCTGTGAGAAAGCCCAAACTAGCCCACAGAGAGACTATATAGAGAATCTAGTCCTGAGACTTCTTGAGAAGAGATGTCTAGCTGGTTCCCAACTACCCTTGTCCTATTCTTCCAATGTTTGCTGAATCAGAGTACAATGGATTGACAGTCTGGCCAAACTTAGGCTTTCCAACTGAGCCAATTCAGAATTCCTGCCCCACTATGAATGAAACTGTGAGAGATAGGAAAGTAATGACTGTTATTTTACATTTCTAAAATTTGTTTTGCTTTTAGTTTATGAAAATTCTAATTTGCTTCTTATAACAGGTAGTTTTTTAAAAAATATATCATTAGAGATTATACCAGAAAACTTCCAGTTAAGATACTTTAATGTTTCTCCCTCCATCCCTCAAGGAACCAATTAAAAGTGTATGGGCCAAGTTATAGGAAACTGATGAACTATGCATGAATCTAGGAATATAAAGGTGTTACAGTCCCCAGACCCAAAACTACAAGAAGAGGAAGAAATTTCTAGAACATGAGTGAGTCAGGTAGAGAGGGCCACCTTAAGATTGGGGTGAGTAGTGACTTTCCAGCCATGCAATAGAGAACTGGAGGTAACCTTTCAGAAAGAAAGCCAGGGGAATAAATATACTGACTGTTGGGCAAACAAGTGTGTTAGGCTTGCTAGCTTGTACTTTGCCTGATTGATGCATGAGCACAGGGCAGCGCCAAGTATGTATAGTCTATATAAGGCTGCAGGTCAGATTGTAGATTGTGGACTGCCTGCCACCATTGGGAGGGGCCAGTTTTTTTGCTATTGTTTGCTGGAGAAGGGTTCCCTCACCTCAGTCTGTATGCTCATCAGCCCTGAGAGAGAGAAGTGGTTTTCCCTGCCTGCTTGCTGGTCTGCTGTTGCGAGACTCTAATGAACAGAATGGCCCACCATTTTCCAGCTCTACAGTTCTTTTACCATCTGCCCAAATCCAATATGAACTTGCATGGCCACAACCACTAGCCGTACACTGACCTCATTCTCTTCTCATTCTGCATTTCCTGTCTGTGCTTCTTCCCCACTAGCCAAACTCAGTTGGAAGCCTGAAAGCATTGACTCCACTGATGTACTCCTCACTCACGGACTGTAGAACAGAGAGCAGTTTGAGAATGGGCCCGGTGGAGCAAAAGGAAGACAATCAGCACAGAGGTACCAGTGACAAGGTGGTAATCATAACTTCAAAGAGCAGATTAAAATTCATTTTTTAAAATATATATATAAGAATTCTTGACTTTGGGACATAATCTAAGAAAATTGAAGCTATTCTGAGGTGTAATAAGATTCTAGCATAATTAGTTCTACAATCATCAATCTTTTACTTTCTGTTTTGCCTATTTTGACTTGAACAAATATTGGATCATAATTGGTGGCATAAACTTTAATATTTGATCTGCATTTGTGTAAAATATTTATTTTTTATTTCTCTGTTCATATCCAAGTTGTTTCAGCTACACATTTAGACGTGGTATGTCTAAACTATCTGATATTGTGGTTTTTGTCATAGAACTTCTCTCTTGGTTTTACAAATGGGAAGCTTCCTAAACAGACAACAACAGCATTGTAGGAAAGGAGAAAAAAACCTTAGTTACAACATGTACTATGTGAAGTGTCCCAGTAGAACCCGAGCTCTATGTTGATCAGGTGTCGTTCCTGATTCGACTTTCAGTTGCAGTGGGACTTTCCTGCTTATCAGCAGGACTGGCAGCCTCTTCAGCATTAATTTTGAGGCGGCTATGAGGATTCTACTTATCAGTGCCAACACCAACTGCCACCGGAGGAAAGACATGACTGACACACAAGTTAGTTTCAAGAATCACATAGGCAGTTTATTACTCACAAATTCTTTTGACTTGGGAGAGGAGCAAGATGGCGAGGGAGTAGGCTGACGTACCAACTTCCAACTCCCAGAACCAAAGTGGATTACAACTCAATTTTAAGAACCATCACCTGGATAAACCAACTTTGAACAAAACTAAGTGGACTCTTCAACCAAGGAACACAGAAGAAGCCACATTGAGACTGGTAGGAATAGCGAAAACGCGAAGAGGGCTGCCCAGCTCCCCGGAGCAAACGGCAGCCTAGAGAGACCCGTGTGGCGGGAGGAGAGTTTGGTGAAGAGGGAGGGACCTGGGTCCCAGGAACCAAGCCCCAGCCTCCAGTCCTAGAGCCTAGAAGAGGCGTTTGGACAGTATTGAGCTGTGAAACAAGTGAGGGAGCTCCCAGGCCTACAGTGTGGAGTATTAGGTCCCTTCCTACTCTGCTGAGGGCTGCTTGGGGTTTTGGGGTGGCAGGACGCTGAAAGGCGGTTCTGTTGGCGTGGGCAGAGGCCAAGCCGGTGGGAGATCGGTCTAGCCCAGAGGGTCAGAGGGGACCGAGAAGGAGGTCCGGAAGCTGTGGGCCCGCCTTTAATCCCACTTACGGGGACAAAGCGGGAGGCCAGGAATGGGAAGGCCCTGCGCAAGCCTGCCCTGACAGCGGGGACCGGGCTAGAACCAGGGACGGGCAGGGGCTGGGGCTGAGCTGACGCTACCAGTCCCCCACCCCCCCCCCACCCCACACCCCTGGGCCGGAGAAACCGCGGTTGGCCAGTATACGTGCGCGAGCGGACTCTGAGCGTGGGAACGGGGTGGACCCCGAGACAAGTGGAGGCTCGCAGCTGAGCCCACGCTACTATCCCCATCCGGCCGGAGAAACCCCGGATAGCATTCATACGTGCACGAGCGGCCCCAAACGCGGGGGCGGGGTAGAGTCCGGGACCAGCGGAAGTACGCAGCTCAGCGGAAGCCAGCAAACACGCCCGCCCCAATAAACCTTGGTTTCCGACCCTGCGCAGAAGGGCCCTGGCCTCGAGGGCGGGGCTAAAGCTCCGGACGGACAAAAGCTTACAGCTGAGAGCACGTCAAAAGCCCCGCCTAACCCGCGGAACTGTAGCGAGCAGGCTCCGAATGCTGGTTCTGGGCGGAAGTCCTGAAATAGGCTGGGTCTGCAGCTGAGGAAAGGTGCTCACCTCTACCCTTGGTGCTAATCTTGTGGCTTCAGTGACAGCCCCTCCCACGGAGGAGAGGCAGAAATCATAGCAAAAGCCACAGTGGGCCGGCGCTGGCAACGCTCATACCCAACCACCCTAGGCACCGGCAGAGGGGGTGAGGGGCCTGCAGATAGACCACACCTAGAGAACACAAAGGCAACACCTACTGGACTCCAGTGGCCACAACTTGCTTATACACAGAAAAAATGGGCAGGCAGAGGAATGCAAACCAAATGAATCAAGAGAAATCCCCAGAGGACCTGAATGAACCAGATATAACCAAATTACCAGAAGCAGAATTTAGAATAATGATAGTTAGGATGTTCAAAGAAATTAGAGCAACAATGGATAGTCATTATAAACACCTAAATAAAGAGATAACAAGTATAAAAAATGAAATTGAAATAATAAAAAAGTATCAGACAGAAATGACAAATACAGTATCAGAACTGAAGACCACAATGGAAGAAATTAAAAGCAGGATGGATGACACTGAGTATCGAATAAGTGAGTTAGAGGACTCAATAATCAAAGGCACAGAAGCAGAGAAGAAAAAGGAAAAAAGACTTAAAAAATGTGAGGAAACTCTAAGGGAGCTTTGTGACAACATGAAGAGAAACAACATTCGCATCATAGGGGTGCCTGAAGAAGAGGAGAGAGGACACGAAATGGAAACTTTGTTCAATCAAATCATAGCAGAAAACTTACCTAAATTAAGGCTGGGAAACACTCCACACATTCAAGAAGCACACAGAACTCCATTAAGGAGAGACCCAAAAAAATCTACACCAAGACACATCATAGTTAAAATACCAAAGCTAATGGATAAAGAAAAAATTTTAAAAGCTGCTAGAGATAAAAAGACTATCACCTACAAAGGAGCACCCATAAGGATGACATCGGACTTCTCAACAGAAACACTTGAGGCCAGAAGGGAATGGCAAGAAATAATCAAAGTAATGCAGAACAAGAACCTACAACCAAGACTACTTTATCCAGCAAGGCTAACGTTTAAAATTGAAGGAGAAATAAAGAGCTTCCCAGAAAAAGAAAGCCTGAAGGAATTCATAAAAACCAAACCAATTCTGCAAGAGATACTAAGGGGCCTCTTGTGAACAGTTTAATAGGAGGAATGAATAGAGCAAAAGAAGAATACAGCTTTAAAGAATAAAATGGCAATAAACAACTACATATCAATAATAACCTTAAATGTAAATGGATTAAATGATCCAATCAAAAGACATAGGGTAGCTGCATGGATAAAGAAACAGGACCCATACATATGCTGTCTACAAGAGACACACCTTAAAACAAAAGATGCTCATAGACTGAAGGTAAAAGGATGGAAAAAAATATTTCATGCAAATGGAAATGAAAAAAAAGCAGGGGTAGCAATACTTATATCAGACAAAATGGACTTTAAAACACAGGCTGTAGTAAGAGATAAAGGAGGGCACTACATAATGATAAAGGGAACAATTCAACAGGAAGATATAACTATTGTAAATATCTATGAACCAAATATAGGAGCTCCGACATACATAAAGCAGACTTTGATGGATATAAAGGGCGAGATTAACAGCAATACTATCATAGTAGGGGATTTCAATACCCCTCTAACAACACTGGATAGATCCTCAAGAAAGAAAATTAATAAAGAAACAGCAGACTTAAAGGAGACACTAGATCAACTTGATTTAATAGATATCTTCAGAACTTTTCACCCTAAAGCAGTAGAATATACATTCTTCTCAAGCGTTCATGGTACGTTTTCTAGGATAGACCACATGTTAGGACACAAAAATGGTCTCAATAAATTTAAGAAGATTGAAATCATATCAAGCATTTTCTCTGATCACAATGCCATGAAACTAGAAATTAACCACAAAAGAAAAAATGAAACATACTCAAACACTTGGAAACTAAATAGCATGTTATTAAATAATGAATGGATTAAAAATGAGATCAAAGAAGAAATAAAAAAGTTACTAGAAACAAATGATAATGAGAATACATCAACTCAAAATTTATGGGACACAGCAAAAGCAGTACTGAGAGGGAAGTTTATTGCACTACAGGCATATCATAAGAAGCTAGAAAAAGCTCATATAAGCAACCTGACCCTGCATCTAAAAGAACTAGAAAAACAACAACAAATAAAACCCAAGACAAGTAGAAGGAAGGAAATAATAAAGGTCAGAGCAGAAATAAATGACATAGAGGCTAAGGAAACAATACAGAGGATCAATGAAACAAGAAGCTGGTTCTTTGAAAAGGTAAACAAGATTGATGAACCTTTAACTAGACTCACCAAGAAAAAAAGAGAGAGGACTCAAATAAATAAAATTAGAAAGGACAGTGGAGAAATAACAACTGACACAACAGAAATACAAAGCATTGTAAGAAAATACTATGAAGAACTATATGCCAAAAAATTAGACAATCTTGGTGAAATGGACAAATTTCTTGAATCATATAACCTTCCAAAAATCAATCTGGAAGAATCAGAACACCTAAACAGACCAATTACAGCAAATGAGATCGAAACAGTTATCAAAAAACTCCCAAAAAAGAAAAGTCCTGGGCCTGATGGCTTCACAAGTGAATTCTATCAAAAATTCAAAGAAGAACTAACTCCTATTCTTCTCAAGCTATTTCAAAAAATTCAAGAGGAAGGAAGACTTCCAAACTCCTTTTATGAGGCGAGCAGAATTCTGATCCCAAAACCGGGCAAAGACAACACAAAGAAAGAAAATTATAGGCCTATATCCCTGATGAATTTAGACGCTAAAATTCTCAACAAAATATTAGCCAACCGGATCCAGCAATATATGAAAAAATTCATACACCACGATCAAGTGGGATTTATTCTGGAGAGGCAAGGCTGGTTCAATATTTGCAAATCAATCAATGTGATTCACCACATAAACAAAAGGAAGGACAAAAATCACATGATAATTTCAATAGATGCAGAAAAGGCATTTGATAAAATCTAGCACCCATTCATGCTCAAAACTCTCAGTAAAGTGGGAATACAGGGATCATTCCTTAACATGATAAAGGCCATCTACGATAAACCGACAGCAAACATCATACTAAATGGACAAAGATTAAAAGCAATCCCCTTAAGATCAGGAACCAGGCAGGGTTGCCCACTTTCACCACTCTTATTCAACATAGTTCTGGAAGTCCTAGCTACAGCAATCAGACAAGAAGAAGAAATAAAAGGCATACAAATTGGAAAAGAAGAAGTAAAACTGTCATTATTTGCAGATGATATGATATTGTATATTGAAAACCCTAAAGTCTCAGTCAAAAAACTACTGGACCTTATAAATGATTTCAGCAAGGTGGCAGGATATAAAATTAATACTCAGAAATCAGAGGCATTTCTATACACCAACAATGAAATATCAGCAAAAGAAATTAAGGAAACAATCCCCTTCACTATTGCAGCCAAAAAAATAAAGTACCTAGAAGTAAATTTAACCAAGGAGGTTAAGGACTTGTACTCGGAAAATTATAGAACATTGATAAAAGAAATCAAGGAAGATACAAACAAGTGGAAGCACATACCGTGCTCATGGCTAGGAAGAATAAACATCATTAAAATGTCTATATTACCCAAAGCAATTTATAAATTCAATGCAATACCAATTAAAATACCAATGACATACTTCAAAGATATAGAACACATATTCCAAAAATTTATATGGAACCAAAAAAGAACACGAATAGCCTCAGCAATCTTAAAAAGAAAAAATAAAGCAGGAGGTATCACTCTTCCTGATATCAAGGTTTACTACAAGGCCATTATACTCAAGACAGCCTGGTACTGGCATAAGAACAGGCACATAGATTAATGGAACAGAACAGAGGACCCAGAAATAAACCCACAGCTTTATGGACAACTGATATTTGACAAAGGAGGAAAGAACATACAATGGAGTAAAGACAGCCTCTTTAACAAATGGTGTTGGGAAAATTGGACATCTACCTGCAAAAAAATGAAACTAGACCATCAACTTACACCATTCACAAAAACAAACTCAAAATGGATAAAAGACTTAAATGTAAGTCGTGAAACCATAAGCATCTTAGAAGAAAACATAGGCAGCAAGCTCTCCGACATCTGTAGCAGCGGTATATTTGCCGATTTATCTTCATGGGCAACTGAAATAAAAGGCAAGATAAACAAATGGGACTATATCAAACTAAAAAGTTTTTGCACAGCTAAAGACAATAGGAACAGAATAAAAAGACAAACCACACAATGGGAGAACATATTCGACAGCACATCTGATAAGGGGTTAATAACTAAAATTTATAAAGAACTTATAAAACTCAACACCAGGAAGACAAACAACCCAATCAAAAAATGGGCAAAAGAAATGAATAGAAATTTCTCCAAAGAGGACATACAGATGGCCAATAGGCATATGAAGAAATGCTCAACATCACTAATCATTAGAGAAATGCAAAGTAAAACCACAATGAGATATCACCTCACACCAGTCAGAATGGCACTCATCAGCAAAACAACACAGAATAAGTGCTGGCGAGGATGTGGAGAAAAGGGAACCCTTCTGCACTGCTGGTGGGAATGCAGACTGGTGCAGCCACTGTGGAAAACAGTTTGGAGATTCCTCAGAAAATTAAAAATCGAACTGCCTTTTGACCCAGCTATCCCACTTTTAGGAATATACCCTAAGAACACCATAGCACTGTTCGAAAAGAAGAAATGCGCCCCCATGTTCGTGGCAGCATTGTTCACAATAGCGAAGATCTGGAAACAGCCCAAGTGTCCATCAGAAGACGAGTGGATTAAAAAGCTTTGGTACATATATACTATGGAATACTACTCAGCCATAAGAAACGATCACATCGGATCATTTATAACAAAATGGATGTACCTTGATAACATTATACGGAGTGAAATAAGTAAATCAGAAAAAAAGAAAAACTGAGAACAGCACGATTACATATATAGGTGGGACATGAAAGTGAGTGTATGAGACATGGACAAGAGAGTGGTGGTTATGGGATGGGGGGAGGGAGGGAAGAGTGGGATAGGGAGGAGGGGAGGGACGCAGGGAAAACCAGATTGAAGGTGACAGAGGACAATTTGACTTTTGGTGATGGGTATGCAACACAATTGAATGATAAGATAACCTGGAGATATTTTCATTGTACATATGTACCCTGATTTATTGATGTCACCCCATTAGAACTAATAATAAAAAAAAAAAAAAAAACCACAAAGTCGCTGCCATGAAAAGCCCAAGGTTGCTGACTTAGGCAAGGGGACACTGGCATGGCCCCAATTAAGGCATGTATGAGAAGGTCAATGCACAACTAATAGTGAAAGCAAATATGAGTTGATACTTCTCACTCTCTCTCTTGTTCTCTCTCTCTCTCTCAATCAATCAATAAAATATGTATATTCCTTGTTAAAAAAAAAAAAAATTCTTTTGACTTGCTTGGGCACAGCTTAAGGGGAACCCATCAGCATGCTCCTCTCAGCTGTCTTTAGTCAGAGCTGCATGGAGACAATCCATGTTCACACTGGAGTCTGGGTGACTACTGCTGCAGCAGGGCCCCTTAGCTTTAGTACCTCTTCTTGCCAACACCTTCTAACAGGTGTCAATCTACAAGATTATCATCTCAAACCACCTTTTTGGGAGTTCCTTGCAGGGAGCCCTTTTTATGTTAATCTAGTATAATGTTACATCAAGTCACTTTTAAGATGTTCCTAGGGAAGCCTCCTGTTCATGTCAACCCACAGAGTTATGACATCAAGCCACTTCTTATTTATATGTAACCACACATATGCTCACTGAGCCTTGCTTGAAAGGCAGTCTGTTTATCATATCTGTACACACTATATTAATTTATATCCAGACTGCATAACTTTAATTTCCTTAATTGCTTTTAATATATCCTAATTATTTTTATATATCTTCCATATTTTTTTATATTTCTATATATTTAAGTACTATAACCTTATATTACTGCAACATGAAGAAACAGAGGATGCATTTTGTTATATATAGAATCACTATTTGAAATTATTTATATCTTAATTTACTTACTACATACATGAGCTTGTTATCATATGTAATAAATTTGAGACCAAATTATGTCTCTTTTGAGTCTCACATCTCTAAACTCTGGCCTCAGTGGGGATTCAGCCGGTTTGTACTCCTTTGGCAGAACCAATACGTAATTTTTTGTTGAGTTTTCAGCAAACAGGTTGTTAAAATGGCAGGCACCTGAGCAGCTGACCAACATGGAAATCACAAATCTACATTCCTTACTCTTTTTTTAATGTCCATCTGCACACCAGAGTATTCTAAGCGCCCATAGTAATGTTCATTCAGTCCACACATGAAAAAAATTGCAAATGAGGATGCCAATCAAGAAGCAATATGGGAATATCTTAAATGACAGTTTTGTTGTTTATTGTCAGGTATTATTTAATATTTTTTCATTAGTATTTTAAAACTTTCTTATAACATAATCTAGTTTTGTGTACCTCTTTTATTGTTATTTAAGTATTAAATGAATGAAATAATAAACTATCTTTCAGTATATCAGGGTTTTTTATACTTAAAACGGTCATTAGGGCAGAGAACTAGTTGTTAAATTATTTGAATCCCGCCACTGTCTGGCCTTCCAATCTTTTGGGATCTATATTGACTAGATTAACATAGGACCTACTGTTCCCAGCAGAGACCTAATTTTGACATTAGTCCTCCCTCCCCAACCCAAAGGGTTCCCTATTAAAGGCCCATCACATTGGAAATGAGAAATAACCACAAGGAATTGAGTATAGGAGATCTTGACTGGTTCTTCTTTCGAACTTTTCTACTTCCTTTCAGAACGTTGGATTTATATTTCCATCTAGATATATTTTGAATGCATTTCAAATGCAACACAGCTCAAGTGGAAATCACTGCATTTTTCCAATTTGCCTTCTCTTCTAGTTAAGAGTATCACTATTGTTGGGCAGATAAAATATATTATGCTCACTTTGTTAAAGATGGCGCTCCCCACATGCAAGTTTTAAGAGTAAGCTTTTCCCTTGATTGATTGGATGATGTAGGGTGGTGCACTCTCATGAGGAATCCTCCCAGTATGTCTCAGATAAGTGACTTTGTATCAGAGACTTCCTTGTTTGTAGATTGGATTAAAGGTTTGAATTTCTACACTATATGGTGGGGCAGACCGGGAGCTTGCTCTCCCTTGGTTCCTGAAGTTAGTATTAGAGAGGAGAGCAGAGTAAGGCCACATGGAGAAGAGGAGGCAGCCAAGATGGCAGAATGCTGAGGAAGAAGCCAGTCTGTGCAGAGTTTGTGTAGAGAGAGGAGATGGGAAACTGTTGGTCAAATAAGTTTGTGAATATGATATATATGTTTGCTCGCTTATAGTTTGTATTGAGTGTGGGAGATGGGCTGTAAGCAGGCCGTTTTAAGACTAAGCCTTTCCCACCCTTTTTGATGTAGGGTGGTGCACTCTCATGAGGAATCCCATTATGCCGCAGATGAGTGACTTTGTACCAGAGACTTTCTTGTTTGTAGATTGGATTAAGGGTTTGGATTTTTACACTATAAAGTGGGACAGACCCCAGGAGCTTGCTCTCTCTTGGTTCCTGAGGTTAGTATTAGAAAGGAGAGCAGATTAAGGCCACGTGGAGGCCAGGAGAAGCAGCCAAGATGGTGGAATGCTGAGGGAGAAGCCAGTTTGTATAGAGAGAAGGAGATGGGAAACAGAGGTGAATAAGTCTGGTGAGCTAGGAACCTTTTGATTCTAGGAAACTCAGATAAGTCAGTAGCTTTGTGAGCACTGAATGTGTGGGTTTTGGAACCCAGTGTGTGTTTTTGCTTGCCCGCCGGGTGCAAGCTAGAATTAAAGCTGATGGCTCACCAGTTCTTGGCTCCGTTGTTTCATTACCGACTGTCCGAATCTAATGCGAACCTGCACTGGCCAGGTGGCCCTGTTGTTGGCCCTGACTACTGGCTTTACAGAAACAGAGGTGAATAAGTCTTGTGAGCTAGAAACCTTTTGATTCTAGGAAACTTGAATAAGTCAGTAGCTTTGTGAGCACTGAATTGAGTGGGTTTTGGAGCCCAGTGTGTGTTTTTGCTTGCCCGCCGGGTGCAAGCTAGAATTAAAGCTGATGGCTAACCAGTTCTTGGACTGTCTGAATCTAATGAGAACCTGCATGGGTCAGACGGCTGATAGTGGCCTTGAGCACTGGCTTTACAACTATCTACCCAAGCCATTAATTAACTTATTTTTAATGAATTTTATTGGAGTGATATTGATTAATAAGATCATTTAGGTTTCAAGTGTACATTTCTATGATACATGATTCATATATTGCATTTTGTGCATACCACCCACAGTTGAATCATCCTCTGTTACCATTTATTTGGCTCTCTTTTCCCTTTCCTATCCCCCATCCCCTTTTCTCTGATTACCATTATGCTGCTGTCTGTGTCTAAGAGCTAAACCATTAATCTCTTAGGCTAGAAATTTAGGAATTATTCTCAGCATTCCATTTCTCTCATCTCTCATAACCACACATTCTACAGGTCTGATAGGCTTGATTTTATAAAATTTTCTGATATCTACCCTTTCTTATCTTACCTATTGCCACACATTTTATTAAAACTGACAGGACTGCTTCTTCTCTAAGCTTTCTTACATCTTCCCTGCCTCATCATCCCTTAGTTTTTCCCTAAGGCATCCTTCCATGTTCCTCTGCTGTCTTTACAAATGCGTATATAATCACAACAGTAGACTCCTTAAAAACATTAGTTTCTCCCTGGGGCCCACAAAATATAATGCTTTGAATGCTAATCTTCACACTCTGCCCTTTTCTATTTAGTCAACCTTTCTTGGACAAGAAATCTCTTCTGACCTCTCTCTGACCTAAAAAAATGCATACCTTCTTTCTTTGTTTAAACTGTCTTCCTTGGGCATTTTCTGTTTATCTAAAATCCTTTCCATTATAACAGCATGAAAATAATTTGTGTACTACCAAGGGACAGGCACCACGTAAACATTTGACATTCATTATATGTTATAAGCACCATTTCACATTGAGGAAATTGAAGCAATAATTTGTCCAAGATCACAGTTGAATAAAACAGCAAATCTGGGATTATAATTCAAGACTATCTCAATCCAGGAACTGAACATTTAAATGGTGCCCCCATTACAAAACACCTTCTTGCTCAGTTCAAGTTGTACCCTTATCCTTATAACTCCTAGATCATTCAAGTCCCTCCTCTTGCATCTTTGCCATTTTAACCAAGAGCATACTGTTTAGTACTAAATTATTCTTTAATATTTTCATTTTTCTAAATCTTAGAATTGTAAATTTTTAGATTATAAATTCATTGTGAACAGGGAATTAAAATAAATTCTTAACATGCCTTTATAAGGGCATAGCATATAGTTATACCTTTAGTAGCAATTAATTATCTCCTATTGGAGCAAGTGATAAGTTTGCTTTACATTTTACATGTCTTTATCATCACATTTGCACATGTAACGAATACTCAATATTTGCTTTATTTAAATCAGGAGCAGAAAAAGATAAGCTATATTTAGAGAATATAAGTGAATGTAAAAAGGCCTCGAAATATGTACATATATAAAAATACATATATATACACATTTCTTTTTCCTGCCCCTCCGTGTCTGGCCTTCTTTTTTTTTATACTACCGGACTTTTCTGTACTTGTAATTACTTTAATTGGTTATTACAAAAATGTTGCTCTACTTTTATGGTAATAATTGGCACCCGTCTCAAAATTCAAGTTTAACATGAAGTCCCAGTGTGTGTGTGTGTGTGTGTGTGTGTGTGTGTGTGTGTGTCCCCACCCCCTTTCACATGCTCTCTTCTTTCTTAAGACGTATTTTCATTTTAAATGAGCCTACTGTTAGGTAATGCCGTGATGGGCAAATTTCCTAGGATTTCTTCCTAGTAGGATCTTTGAAGTTCTTTCTTACAAGGTGTACAGTTTTGCATCCTCTAAAAGTGATTTCCATGACCCAGTGGGCCAAAAAGCGCAGTAACACGGAAGGTCCGCAAACGGAGACGTCCGGTTCAGGCGAGTAGCCCTCGGGTGGCGGCACCCGCAGCACCAAGGCCTGAGGTTCGGTGTGAGCGCCGCGAGCCAGGCAGGGCGATCCGGCAGGACCCCCGCCTGTGGGCCTGTCCACTGCTTCGGCCCGCGCGGGAAACCACCGGAAACGGTTTCAGCGCGAAGGCAGCTTTGGGCCTGACGGGAAACGAGTTGGCGAAGCTGAAGGGTCCCTGAGCTTTTCCAGGCAGCCAACCCCACCAGGCCGCGTGGCGGACGGTGTCCTAGTGAAGGCGATAGCGCAGGCTTTCTCAGAAATTTAGGCCGCGACCGCCAGCACCCCCCTTTACGGGATCATACAAATGCATATAAATAAAAAATAGTTTTTATTTCTGGTGTGTCTTTGAAACCACAGAATCGGATCCGCTAGAACTAAGGAGACGCTCGCCCCCTGGGTCCCAAAATAAGGACCAAAAACAGCAACTAGTGTGGGAGGCCTCGTAACCGCTCGAACCCCAAAGGCTAGAAGGCGTGCCCAAAATCCAGGTGCAAAAGAAGAAGCAAGTAACGGCTCGGGATAGTCCCGCCCTCAGCCCCGCCCCGTCCCGCCCCGCCTATTTTAGTTCCCTTCGGTCTACCGCCACTTCCCCAGCCGCTTCCTCTTTAAGGCGGAGCCCGGCGTGGATCTCGCGAGAGTCGGATTGGCGCCGTGACCTCCATGTGGTAGCTACAGCTCTATAAGTAAACACTCCGCGCGGCGCAGACAAGGTTTCTTCCTATTTGTGAGGCGGTGGTTGTAGCAGCGGCGCCTCAGGCTAGTTCCGGTTTCCTTTCGTTCTCAGCTCCGCTGGGCGGGTTCGCGGTCTGGGAGTCGCGGCCGCCTGTCGGGCCCGACGTCTGGGAGGTCTTCCTCGCTTGTGCGCGCGCTCGCCCGCCGGCCGCGGGGAGCGGGAGCTGCTAGGGAAGCGGCGCGGGCCAGGCGGGGTGCGGCGCCTTAAGCGCAGGGGGAGACAAAGCACAGCCAGTTCCCTTTTCCGACGCCAATATGTGGATCCAGGTTCGCACCATCGACGGCTCCCAGACGCGCACCATTGAGGACGTGTCTCGCAAAGCCACGATTGAGGAGCTGCGCGAGCGGGTGTGGGCGCTATTCGACGTGCGGCCCGAGTGCCAGCGCCTCTTCTACCGGGGCAAGCAGGTGAGGCGCGCCCACCGCAGCCTTCGAGAATCCCCATGCCAGCGCAGCGCAGCGCCTCCGGGACGCGTGGGCTGGGCGGGCCGCAGGGCTTGGAGCGCCGCTTGCGCAGAGCCGCACTGGGCTTCATTCGGCGTGGGCAGCCCACGAGCCTCGAAGTGCGGGCCTGGGCCCGCCGAGGGGGCGCAGAGGCGTCCCCGCCGGCCCCGAGTGCAGGTGCGTCCGGCGGGCTCGGAGGCGGGGGCTCCTGGAGCACTGAGACCTCACCGCGCATTACGGTGGGGCAGCAGCCCAGCCGCAGGCACAGCCGGCCAGAGCGCGTGGATTCCTTCGCTTCCCGCGCTCTACGGGTCAGGGGCCCCTGGAGGGCGGGGAGGGCAGCGAGCTGTGGCGGCCATGCCACAGTGCAAATGGGGAGGGCCGGCGGCTCGGGCTCCCGGGAGCGCTGCCCGCCTAACGGCTCTCGTCGCTCCCGTGGCTCTTCCGCGCTCTGCCTCCCAGATGGGAGAGGGGGAAACTTGTGTACTGGGCATAAGATCCCCAGCCCTGCTCTTCCTCGTGGAAGAGGTTTGTAAACACTGAGGGTTCACAGGGTTTCCAGAACTCTGGACCCCGTCCCTCACCTTCTCACCTAGAATTGGAATCTGTGTTGAAGAACATTAGAGAACTGGGCTGAAGGGAGCTATCGATGTATCTCACGACCAGTGTATTTCCATAAGGGAAGGAATATACTGTTTTGTTCGTCTTACTTGCTCCCTCATCTAAGTTTCTAACACCACAGCTGGAGCATAGCCAGCGGTACAGACGTGAAAGCTGAAAGTGTTTTTGGCTGTGAAGGTGTCTGGGCGTCTCTGGTAGGTGTATGGTATTGCCATGCATTGGCCCATTGAAGATTTCTCCAATCCCGCAAATCTCTCGTGGTCTATAATCAGAGACCCAGACCTATCTTATTATTTTTTCTTTTTTCAATCTTAATCCACTTTAAAAAGTTGTCATTCTCTGGTTGATAGACGACAGTTTGCCTCCAACCCTGTGGTTTGAAATAAATGTAGCTATCTTGAATTTAGTGGTAGCTGTTCTAGGAGAAAAAGGATTTGAAAGGGATATTTTTCTACCCTTGATATGTTTACCGTTCTAAAACTGCTCAGAAAGTTCTAAGTAACAAGATTACACTCAGAAGAGTGAGCCATAAGATGATGTAAGTTGTTTTTAAATGTTATAGCACCTTTGATATATTCTTGCAGCCAGTTTATATTGATATTTTAGTGTTTGACTTGTAATAAAATCAGGTATTCCATTTAGTTGTAAACTTTTCTTTTGAAATAATTGTATGAAGCACTGTAGATGTCTAGTGCTGTGCTGCCAGTGGCTGATCCTTTTTTATATTTTGGTCAAAGGTAAATAGCATGTAATCAGGTCTTCTGAATTTTATTTTCTAGCTAGGAATAGTACAGGAATATTACCAGTACAGGAATACCACCAGTGATAGAGATAAATCATGAGAATGTATTCCTGGGCAATACCCCTAAAGTGTAGTTATCAAATACACCTAAAGAAAATAAGCACCTGGTTATCTTGAGGAAAAGGTAGGGGTTGGGTAGACTTCCAGTAAAGCAGGAAACTGATTCCAGGTTAAAGGAAAAACTGTGAGGATGACAGTGGTTTTTTTTGTTTGTTTGTTTGTTTTTTTTTGTAGTTCTTCTCCCAGGGCAGTTGATAACTTACTATTTTGATTTTTTTTTTTTTTTTTCAGCTCAGTGGTAAACCAGTAGGGATGAGGAATGGACCTTTGGTTCCCCGTTGAGTTGGAGGCAGAGAAGACTGCTCCAGCTGTGTTTACCTCCTTATAAGCATACAAGTAGTCATGGCAGTGAATATTACCTTCGTTCTCCTTTCCTCTGTGGAGATCGCAGTCCATGGACAGGATAGTATTTCTAGCAGGCAACTACTGGATTGGTGTAAAATGCCTTTATATTTATTAGAAAAAGGCACCCCTTCCTCAAGATGCTTTACTGCCACATAGTGAAAAATGTCATAAATAAAAACAAATTCATACTGTTTATGATGTAAATAGTACCCTTCCCACCTTTGTATGTCATGTCTGCTGATTTTAACCAGCAACACTTGTGGACATTTTATTGTAGATGCTCAGCCCACCCCAGAATTGCAAGTAGGTGAATTTAACTAGATCCCATGGGACGTTATGACTACCAGACTTTAAAAATGAAAGTTAAAGGGTAGTCTAATACTGGTTTCTTATTATTCAAAGTATGGTCCCTGAATCAGCAGGACCAACAGCATTGACTTCACCTGGGAGCTTCACACCAGACCTACTAAAGCACAATCTCTATTTTAACAAGGACCCCAGGTGATCTGGAAATATGCAAATTAAAATTGACAAACTGTGTAATTGCACTTTTGAGGATCAGAATGGAGAGTAGCAATCATAGTTAAGTTCTGGTTAGAGTAGGGTAACTTCATTTGGATATTCTCTGGGGGGTGGAGTTTGAAGCATACTGGGGATTGGTTTGTTTTTGTTTTGTTTTTCTAAAGAAGTTGTATTGGTGGGTCTCTAAATCTGAGAATCCAGAGCTTTTCCTACTATGTTGAAAGAATTCTCTCCCCTTCTTTCATTCTTTCCCCTGTACTACTTAGAGACAGTCTTAGAGTATGTATAGATGGTAGGTATAGGTATGGGGCTTGAACCAGAGCTGAAGTAAAACTAGAAAACTAAGCAGTTGCCTTTTGCCTGTGGAATCTTACTTTTTACACAGAATGTAGAGTAGTAAAAGTGTTCCCCTGTTTAAAGGGGTATGTGTGTATTTGTGTTATGTATTGTATATTATGTTAAAAGTACATGAGAGTTGCTAACTTAATGCCCTCCATCTGCATGTTTATTAGGCTCATCTGGATGACTTCCCCATTGCCTTTTCGGTCACTGCCACTTGTTGCTTCCTAGTTTTCTTTGTATCACTGTTAATCCTTTCTGTTACATAGAATTTATTCCTTCAGCCCAGTAAAAATTCAAGTGTGCAGTATGGCAAGACAGAACGGACCATTACTACCTCTAGTATTATAAATGTGGCCCCATCTTCTGGGATGGCAGTTCTGAAACATTTTTAGCTCTGAGACATTGATGGTTTATAGTTACATGCCTGAAAGCTCCTAGGTGTTTGTAATTTCTAAGTGACCCAATCCCTTTCTCCCCACTCAAAGCATAATTTAAGTGACAGGTAACTTTTAGTCTTCACTTTCATTAAATTTGGGAGAACTTCAGTACTTTCTAAGTAACAAATCATTTTAATAATCTTCACCACTCTTTCCAGTGGCTTAGTTGTGTGAAACTTGCTGTGGAATGGACAATAGCTTTTAGGAAAACTGGAAGGGTACCTATGATTTAGGGAAGAGAATAGATAATATAGGTAAAAGTGGCTATCATAGTAAGCATGAATAATTGGAAAGATGGTTACATGTTATTATGAGCCTAATTTCTAATATAGAGCCTCATGCCTTGATATACTTAATGTTCCACTCTGAATTTCACTCAGACATTGCTTTTCCTGTCTGACCAAGTACCCTTTGAAACAGTTTATAGTATTTACTTGGTAGAAAACTACTCAAATGGCTTGAATGTAAGAATGCCCTCCAGGTCCCTCTGACTCTTGTGCTTCAAATTTCAGTGAAAAAAAAATATTTATACAAACATGTTGGATTTCCAATTACTGTTTTTGTATATTTCCGAAGTTAGAAGCAGGAAGGCAGAGTCCAGCATGCGCCCAACCGAGATCCACCCGGCATGCCTACCGGGGGGCCGCTGCTCTGCCCATCTGGGGTCTTGCTCCGTTGAAACCAGAGCCATTCTAGTACCTGAGGCAGAGGCCATGTAGCTGTCCTTGGCGCCTGGGCCAACTTTGCTCCAGTGGAGCCTTTGTTGCAAGAGAGGAAGACAGAGGAAGGAGAGTGAGAAGAGTGGAGAAGCAGATGGGTGCTTCTCCTATGTGCCCTACTGGGAATCAAACCCAGGACTTCCACACGCTGGGCCGATGCTCTACCGCTGAGCCAATTGGCCAGGGCTGGATTTCCAATTATTTTAGTACCTTAACAGTTCTTTTCATTTGGGGGATTGCCCTATCAGTTATTTTGCATGTTCTATGCTATTAGAGAGTTTCTTTTCTACTTTAAACACTTCCATTTTAAAAATATCATAATATGCAACAATTGTATGTTTAATCAAGTTGTGCTTTTTTGGCTGTTCCAGAATTAGTGTGTTCTTTTTTGGGAGAGGGGAGGCTCTTGGAGAATGTCAAAATGAAGGTGTGAGTGTATAGTTTTTTTGTTTCTTCAGTTTTTTTCACAAGAGTTCAGGATTAGGAGTAGTTATTATATATCTTTTAAAAAAGGTAAACAGTATTAACTTTGCCATCCCTATAAGTACATATTGGCTTACTGATTTTTAGAAGACTTCTTGGGCTTATTTGGAATAAGTATATTAACTAACCTATGAAATAGTGTCTAATTTAATTCCCTCACTGAGATATTTATGAATTTCTTAATCATGTGTTCTGTTTAATAATTATGAACACCTGTAATATGCAGGATTGTGCTAGGTGTGTTCTTGGACCACTTGAATTAAAATTAACTTATCTAGTAGTAAGTTTATCATTCAAGGTAGACTTGCATTCTTTGTCTTCTCAAATGTGGTCTTACTGTGATGTGATAGTTGTAGATGGTGATATTACATACAATGAGTGGAAAATGAACAGTTAAATTAGTATTTTTGGGGAAATGATGGTTTAATCTTAAAAGAGTTTTGTTTTGTTTTTTTAAAGAAGAAAATGGACAGAAAGGGAGAGAGATGAGACGCATCAATTTGTAGTTGTGGCACTTTAGTTGTTCATTGATTGCTTTCTTATATATGCCTTGACTAGAGGGCTCCAGCTGAGTGACCCCTTGCTCAAACTGGCCACCTTGGGGTTTTGAACGTGGGTCCTCAGCATCCCAGGTTGACACTTTATCCACTGTGCCACCTCCTGGTCAGGCAAATTTTGTTTTCTTATTGCATCATAGTGAAATGGTCAACCAAATTATATAAAGGAGCAAAATGGAGACTTAGTTTTCTACAGCTTCTGTAACAAAGTACCAAAACCTAGGTGGCTTACCACCACAGAAATTTTTGTCTCAGGGTTCTGGAGGCTCTAAGTCTGAAATCAAGGCATCAATAGGGCCCTGCCTCTGATAGCTTTAGAGAAGAATCTTCCTTGCTTCCCTTACCTTCTAGTGTTTGCTACCCATCATTGGTATTTACTGGCTTTTAAATGCATCACTGAAGTCACATGGCTATTTCCTCCCTGTATTCCTTTGCATCTTCCCTCTGCGAATTTGTCCAAATTTCAACTTTTTAGAAGAATACCAGTCACAGTGGGTTAGGGCCCACCCATATTGCCTAGTGTAACTTGATTACCTCTATAAAGACCTTGTTTCCAAATATCACATTCTGAGATATGTGGAATTAGAACATCAAATATTTGGGAGGAGCAGGAGAGGTTGAACACAGTTCAGTTTATTATAGAGACCTTGCCAAAATATGGATAAGTTGCAAGACAATTTCTTCCCTATTCACCCTGGAAGACTTTTCATAATACAACTGATAACCTTTAGAAATGGATAGAATTAGAGAGCTTTAGGCAAGTGGAATAGCATGAGCAAGAATTATAAACTTGCTTGAATTGTTTTTCCCTGCTTGATTTTTTTTAAAAATCACAATCTTTAGAAAGATGAAATGCTTAACTTAATGTCTTTATGAACACAAAGTCATGAAACAACTCATTTAAAAAAAATCAACTTTTCTTTCTTGGAGTAGATTCAGGCACTGTTCACTGAAATAGAACTTGGTGAGAAATCTAGAGTGTTACTGCTTAGGTGTAAAGGTTATAACAGCAGTGATATGTTTTTTTAATTTCCATGTCTATCAGTGTATCATGTAGCTAATGTGGAATGATTCTTAATTTATTGAAGTCCTGAGACAATACACCAGAGTCCATAGCGTAGCAGGAATGGTTTCAGGATCACTAAAATACAATACTGTGAATTTTATTTTACTAATTTGGTGGCTCTGGCTGGTTGGCTCAGTGGTAGAGCATAGGCCAGCGTGTGGAAGTCCCAGGTTCGATTCCCGGCCAGGGCACATAGGAGAAGCATCCATCTGCTTCTCCACCCTTCTCTCCTTTTCTCTCTCTTCCCCTCCCTCAGCCAAGGCTCCATGGGAACAAAGTGGCCGGGTGCTGAGGATGGCTCCATGGCTTCCGCCTCAGGCACTAAAATGGTTCTGGTTGCAATGGAGCAACGGCCCTGATGGGCAAAGCATCACCCCCTGGTGGGCATGCCGGGTAGATCCTGGTCAGGTGCATGCGGATGTCTGTCTTTCTGCTGTCACCACCCCACTGCCACCTCCCCTTCTCACTTCAGAAACACACACACACACGTAATAATTTGGCTAGGACCTTTGGGTAACCTAATATACAGAAAGAACAAATTTTGAGAGAAGTATTTTAATATTTTTCTTTTTTTTTAGTTGGAAAACGGATATACTTTATTCGATTATGATGTTGGACTGAATGATATAATTCAGCTACTAGTTCGCCCAGACCCTGATCTTCCTAGTACATCTAAACAGACTGATGTACAAGCCAAGCCCTGTTCTAATAATCCACCTAAAGTGAAGAAAGTACCAAGAGTGGGATCTTCTGGTCAGCCATCTACATCAACTCGTGATTTTCTTATTGATCCTGGTATTGGATTGTATAAGGTATGTTGTCTTCTTCAGAATTCTTGTGAGAATATAGATGTTTGTTTTTTTCAGGATATTGTGAATAAGTACAGTGATTGCCATTTGAAAGTAAAGAGCAGGCTGTTAATACTTTTAAAAGTATTTAAAATTATGAGATATACAGACAGATGTATAAAATATATATGTATAGTTATAAGCATAATAAAGCAGATACCAGTGTAATGCCACCAAGGTTAAGAAGTAGAATGATTGCCAGTTCCTTTTTAAAATCTCCTGTGTGCCACCCCCCTCCTCTCAGAACAGGGTAAACTACTTGTTCTGATTTTGATGACTATTTTCTTGTTTATCTAGAAATAGAAGCGCTGGTTTATCACTCACAGGGTACAGCCAAACTGCTCTCTACTTTATTCTATTGGTCTGTTTGCCTGTCTCTGCTCATACTATCCTAACTACTGTAGCACTGCTTTGATATCTCCTTCTCCTCCATTTCCAAATTTAATTCCACTTCAATGGTGTCTTGGTTTTTGGCCTTAACATTGCATGTAAAAATTTTAGAATTAGCTTGTCAAAATTCTACAACTAAATAATCTGGTTGGATATTTGATGGGGTTTGTATATATCTAAATCAGTGTGGAGAATTGACATTTTTACTATATTTAGTCCTTCATTCATGAACATGATAGATATCTCTATTAATCTATCTGTTTGACATCTTAGTTTTCTCTTTACATATCTTGCTTTATTTCTAGTAGCTTTTTTTTATTCTATTATAAATGGTTATCTTATTTGTTTGGTGATGTATATAAATCCAATTGATATGTTTAGTGACTTCTATATTCAGCATCTTTTTCAAATTCTATTCTAATAAATATTGTAGAAATAATTGAGTGACAGTTTTGCTTTATCCTTTCCTATCCCTATAACTCTTACCAGTTGAGATAAATTGGTACTTCCCTGATGGGATAGCTGGGTTGGTTAGAGGATAGTCCCAAAGCACAGAGGTTGCTGGTTCGATCCAGGTCAGGGCACATGCAGAAACAGATTGATGTTCCTGTCTCCCCCTGTCCTCCCTTATCTTCCCCTTCTTTCCCTCCTTCCCTTCCTCCTCTCTTCCCTTCCCCCTCCCCCCCCTCTCTCCTTCCCTCCCACCTTCTCTTTCTCTCTTACTAAAATTAATAAATAAAAATTTTAAAAAGGAGATAAACTGGTACTGAGACTTAACTTTTCAGAGCATTTATTTTTTTTTTCCCAGAGACAGAGAGGGACAGATAGAGGCAGGCAGGCAGGGAGAATGATGAGAAGCATCAGTTCTTCATTGCGGCATCTTAGTTTCTCATTGATTGTTTTCTCCCATGTGCCTTGAGGGGGAAGGGGCTCCAAGAGAGTGAGTGACTCCTTTCTCAAACCAGTGACTTTGGGCTTCAAGCCAAAGATCATGGGGTCATGTCTGTGGTCCCATACTCAAGCTAGTGAGCCTGTGCTCAAGCCAGTGACCTCGGGTTTTCGAACCTGGATCCTCCGTCCCAGTCAGACTCTCTATCCACTGTGCCACCACCTGGTTAGGCTTCAGAGCACTTTCAAAGTTAAAAATTAAAAATTGGTAGATGTAGTGAATTATTTAAGAAAATGCAAATAGAGATGATTTTGAGTCTATGAAAAAATGCAAACAGATCCATACATCAAGAAAATTGTCCTAGAGCTATATCTCAAAAGTATCTCGCCTGGGTGGCTACATTGATGTATTGCTTTAAACCTATAAAAATAGAGAATTATAATGTTACCTAAATTGACCTACAATCCTTTTTTGTTGTTTTTAAATTTAGAATAACTTTGATACCAAAACATGACAGAAACTACACCAGTATTACTACAAATTTTTGTAAAGCCTAAGTTATATTTAGCAAATAAAATTATGTCTATATATTAAAAGAACATAGTCCCTGATCATGCATGGTTTCTCACAAAGTGGTATCATTTGTTATTAGAAAGTTTTATTGTAATGTATCATATTACAAAGAAAACGAATGATCTAATCTAAAATGTTTTTTACATCTAATTATAGATTTGAATCCATTTCTGACTTCTTAAAAAAATCTTTGGTAAGAGGAACAGATGGAATAAATATTTTAAGCCACGCCCAGCATCATGTGTAATGGTGGGGAAAAGTTGGAAGCATTTCCATTAAATATAGGAGCCAGACATGGAAGCCAGTAAATGCTGCTGCTGTTTAACATTTTTCTAGAAATATTAGATCATACCCAGGAGAATAACAAAGTGTAAATATTGGAGAAGGCAAAGTCATTACTTACAGATAACTGGAAAAGCTGAGAAAAATCAACTTTAGAGCAGTATGAGCAGTCAGTCAATAAGGTTGCTATTTAAATACCAATAGCTGTCCTTGCTACCGTCCTATAGTAAAAGGGAAAATAATTGCAGTAACAAAGTTTGGGAATAAACTTATATGATATGGGAAATACACATAAATTAGAATAGTGCTTTATATAGTTCTCACAAAAGTCAGACAGAATTGTTAATATTGGAAGTCCACTTGCTGTATTGTTGTCTACATCAATGTTTTTAACCACCAATGTGGTCCGCCAGAAATTTTGTACCGGTCCAGGAAAGAGGTAACCACACAGCATCAGAGTGGTTAACTCTCACAGACCCGACACGAAACTTCTGGCAGATCAGCAGTTGAAAAACACTGAATTCTACACCCCCCATTGATACTATCACCCTTTAGTTACCAATACTTTATATCTACATTGATATCTTTCACATTGTTACTTTTAAATAAACTTGTTATTTTTTTAACAATTTTAGATTTATAGCACAATTGGGAAGATACTACAGAGTTTCCATGTTTCCTGTACCCAGTCTGTCCTGTTATTAACCTCTTTCATTAATATGGTACATTTGTTAAAATTAATAAACCATTTCTCCTTAGCTTTTTACCTAATGTCCTTTTTTGGTTTCAGAATTTCATCTAGGATACCACATTACATGTACATGAGTGTTATACTAAATAGTTGTCACATCTTCTTAGGCTTCTCTTATCTGTGAGTTTCTCAGACTTTCTTTGATCTTGACAGTTTTGAGGTGTACTGGTCAGATATTTTGTAAAGTGTCCGTCTGTTAGAATTTATCTGTTGTTTTCCTCCTCATTAGACTGGATTTATGTATTTTGGGAGGAAGACCACAGAGATAAAGTGATATTTTCATCATATATCTAGGAGCATGTACCAGCAACATTCTATTTGCTAATTATAAAATTTGATTTTATATCAATAGTAAATTATCACCATTGATGTGAACCTTAGTTAGTTGGCTGAGGTAGTCTTTGTTAGGTTTCTTCACTGTCAAGTTATTCTCCCACCCCAACCTCTGTACCCCTTTTTATACTATATGTAATCTTTGAAATGAGTCATTATTTGCAGCCCACTCTTAAAGAGTGGGTAGTTAAATACTTCACTTTCTTGAGGGCAGATTATCTACAAAAATTAGGAATTCTTCCACGTGGGAGACTTGTCTCTTCTCCCATTTATTTATTTAGTCGGTCAGTCAGTCATTTATTTACATCCGTATGGATTAGTTTTTTGTTCTTGTTTTTTAAGTGAGAGGAGTGGTGACAGACTCCCACATTGCTCCAAACAGGATCCACCTGGCAACCCCCATCTGGGGCCAATGCTAGTAGAATCAACCTGAGCTATCCTCAGGGCCGGTGCTAGAACCAGTGGAGCTATCCTTAGGAGGCTGATGCTTGAACCAATTGAGGGAAGAGAGAAGGGGGTAGGGGGTGGGTGAAGAGAAGCATATTGTCACCTCTCACGTGTGCCCTGACCTGTTACTGAGCTCAAGATGTCCACATGCTAGGCCAATGCTCTACCTCAAAGCCAACTGGCCAGGGCTAGTATGGATTATTTTTCTACATCCTTTTGACATACCTTCATTATTGTGGCTTTTTTGTTGTTGTTGGTTGTTTGTTTTGTTAAAGCATTTTCTTTCTGTTGCTAGAAGGAGCGCCAGGCTCATCTTGTATATTTTCTGCTCCATTCCTATAATCAACAGTTTCTCCAAGAAACCTTGGTTCATTTAATGGTATTAGAAATGAAGCGAGATTCTAGGTATGCTCCTTGCTACTGGGGTGTTACTACTTTTAGGGTCCTCAGCTGACACAGCAAGGAAAAAAATATATATGTATGTATAATAAGTCCTGTATATTCGTATGTCAATAAATACTATACATAACCATCTGTATTTATATTAATTTACTTTTGTTTAATTTTTAAGAATACATTTATTAAAGCTGGGGTCAGTGAAAAAAGGAAGGGCTTAGGCTAGAAGAAACACCAGGAGAGAATCTTACATTATTTTTAACTTTGGTTAAAGGCAGTGGTTCTTAATCTGGGTTCTATCGAACCCTAGGGGTTTGATGAGTCGGTCTCAGGGGTTCGGAGAAGCCTCTGCCGCGGAGGCCAGAATAAAGTAATACCGTAATTTGTTGTGAGTTCATGCACTTTGTTGGTTTTGTTCTTTGAGCAAGGTGATGTTCATGCACGGCTCATTTTGTGCACCAGTAAAAAAAACATATACCTATATCTTGAATTTGGAAAAATAATCATATTTTATTTATTACTAAAGAAGGGTTCAGTGAATGTGCATATGAAACTGGTAGGTTCGGTACCTCAAAAAAGGTTAAGAACCACTGGTTAAAGGCAACAGTTTAGAAGCTGCTACTTTTTGACTTGATTTGTCTTGGGTAGTGATGGTATGAATTTCCTCATAGGAAGGCCAGTTTATGTATCCACAGGTCTGAGATTAATAAAGGTTAAGCAGTTCTGGCTAATTTAACTTCTGTTTAGCATTCTCTCAACTTTCCTGCCATGTCTCTTCCCCCAAATCTAAGAAGAGCGTCATGAAAAACTACTACCCTATAAGCCTTGACCGGATAGCTTGGTTGGCTGGTTGGTTAGTGTTGTATGATGCGCAAAGGTTGCAGGTTCAATCCCCAATCAGGGCACATACAGGAGGAACAGATCATTATTTCTGTCTTTTTCCCTTCTCTCTCTCTCTTAAAAAAAAACAAAAATACTACTTCCCTCACCACATCTTAGTTCTTTACTTTAACACCTTGTATTTTGTATTAATAAGTAGTAAAGATGTTGAGGACTTTAGCCTTTGTCATTAGACTTGGTTTCAAATTCCAATTCACTGGCTTCTGTTTTACAAACTTGCTGTAAATTTTACATTGTCTTCATGTAGAAACACATTTGTGGAATCTAGCACTTAAATAATTAAGTCTCAGAAGGTGACTTTTTTATAAAGTACTATGTTTAGCCAAAAGTGCATTTAACCTTGTTAGTTCAAGACTAACACAGACTTCCCTCTTTTTTTTTTTTTTTTTTTTTTGGTGAAGCTCAGTATTTATCACAGGTATTTAAGTTTTTTTCTAGTGACCTTTTAAAATCTAGAAGTGCTTGTTTCTGAATACATTATTCATTAATGAGTATTTGAATATGTAGTATATATTTATACTAGGTATTAGAGATAGAGGGGTAAGCAAACGATATTGCCTACTGCCTTTATGCAATTTTATTAGATATTAACTTCTTTTTGGCTAATTGGAAAATGCTGAAAAGCTGCTCCTTTTTAATTGATTTGTTTTGAATTTGCTTTGAATTTTGTCTCTTAGCCTTAGAGTAGGTCTCTGAATAGTAAGGATATTAAAATTTCATTAAATTGTTTCTAGATAACTTAAAAATTGGGAGATTTTTTTGTGTGTGGCCTTAATCTTTAATTCTTGTATGTCTTTTTTGCTTTGTAAAGATTATTTTATAGACATAGAGCTGTCTATAAAATTTTTTTATGGATGAGCAAACAAATTTTGGGGCTTTTCCTTTTGCATAAAATTTCCTTTAGACCTCATGATAAGTGTGAGGTACAAAAGGTGAATTTTCAAATAGACATTACTCAAAACTGGTGTAGGTAAACACTAAACTTAATGCATTAAAACAAATTTTTAATCTGAAGTTACCTGACATTCTTTTGCACTGTTTGGTAACTTAGAGCAACATTTGCTCAGTTTCACATCTTTTCATGTATTATAAGAAACAATATCACTTCACATTGGCAAAGGTGAGAAAGATTATACAACACAAATCGAATCACATGGACTCTAGGAACTAGTTTATTTTCTTAAATAAGGTGGACTTTTGAGACCTAAATTTATTTTAATTTTTGTTTCTGGATGTAGAACTTTGTGTAAGTCACATAAGATCCTACTTTGAAATAACTGTTGTCATTACCTAAATAAAATCTGATTAGACCAGTGGTTCTTAACCTGGGTTCTATCGAACCCTAGGGGTTCGATGAGTCAGTCTCAGGGGTTCAGAGAAGCCTCTGCCGCGGAGACCAGAATAAAGTAATACCGTAATTTGTTGTGAGTTCATGCACTTTGTTGGTTTTGTTCTTTGAGCAAGGTGATGTTCATGCATGGCTCATTTTGTGCACCAGTGAAAAAACATATACCTGTGTCTTGAATTTGGAAAACAAAATCATATTTTATTTATCACTAAAGAAGGGTTCGGTGAATGCGCATATGAAACTGGTGGGTTCAGTACCTCAAAAAGGTTAAGAACCACTGGCTTAGACTGATGTAGTACGCTTTTAGGGTCTAGCTGTATGTGTGGCACTGGTAAGCCTCTTACGTGTTTTGTTATGCTCATTATACAAAATAAAAGGAAGAGGAAAATCATTAATAATAACTAAATAAGAAAATCATGGATACCTTAGTCTTTTGTCTACAGTACAACTCTGCTTCTTGATATTTCACCTCTCTGATTAAGAACCCTAACAGACAATATGAAAAGGAGTAGAGAGCTTAATGGAATATTATGAAGTCAGTGTTTGTAAACACCTTCCAAATTTAAGAAATACAGTAGTTATCCCCAGCAACTTCACATGTGTCATACATAATAACTCCTTTCTCCCTAGTTGTAACTACTACTTAAACTTCTATGGTAATCATTTCTTTGCTTTTTATTAACTATCCTATCCTTTAACAACTTCTTAAGAACTTCTAATCTGTGTGCATCCTAATTTTCCTTTTTGTTAGGAAATGGTACCATATTACATTTTGACTTGTAACTGAAGAAATATGGTATAATAGAATCATGTTCAAAGCTAGAGAAACCTGTATCAGCTTAGCTCCCACTTTTAACGGTTATCTTCTGAGGGCAAGTGTATTTCAGTTCTGAACCTCACTGTAAAATAACAGTGACTTTAAATTGTAATTATGTAATTATTAAAGGAGGTAATGTACATAACAGTAAGCTGCTAATATGTGTGCTAAGCATAATATGGTATTGAGACTATACTCTTTAAGTTTTAATGAGTCTTAACATTCAATATATTGATACTTCCTGGAAGGAGGCAGTTTCATTTGTGCCTACTATGTGCTTGCTAACATCGGCACATCTCATGGATTTTTGTCACCTAATAATACACTGCTAAGTATGTTATTTTATAAAGAAGCTGAGGTTAGGACAGCTTAAGTGACTTGTTCAAGGTTGCACCTAGTAGGTGATAGGCAAGGACTTAAACCTAGGTTTATCTGTAGAGCTGGTATGTTTTCCACAGAAAAAATAAAGTGCTTAGAAGTATCTCACTCCCCGCCCCTAGAAAAAAAGTATACCCAGCATATAGTACATCTTTAGATATTTGCTATTGGTACTGTTCTTATTTTTTAATGATTTCTTTGTGTTTCATACTTCAAGGTTTTTTTTAATGTATATAAGATAAACAACACTTCTCTAAATGTAGATATATTTTTGACTTGAATAAATCCAGTTTTTATGCTCATAAATAAGTGATTGGTTTTTCTTTAAAAACAAAACACCTCTCCCCTATGAATTGTGGGGTTTTTTTCTCTCTTGTGATGTTGGCATATTGGGGTATGGTGGGCTGAGGATGGACTCCCTCTTAGAGCTAGCTAGGAGACAGTGAGCACCTTGTCAGTGAGCCTGCCTTTCATATGCAGATGAACCAATCCAGAGTCCATGCCCCAGCCACCTTCTTTATCTAACTCTTACATACTAACAAATATTCGTGTGCTCTAACAACCCAGGTTCAGGTACCAGACAACTAGAGACCGCTCTGATAGCCCAGAGCCTGCCAGTGTTATTCAGGTTAGCCAGTCATAAACTGTTTACCCTGCCCTGCCTTTCCTTTTACATAGAAAATGCACTAGTCTCGGGCCTTGCTTTCCATGCTGCTTCTGACTTCTGACCAAACCTGTTGTTCCTACTTTTGGCCCTGTAGGGAGTGTTCCATTCTCTTGGGAAATGGAAGTAATTTTTATAGTGGCATTGGCCTCTCCCTACTGTCCATTACCTCCATAAATTAAAGTCTGTGGGTGTAATTAAGACACTCATGCTTGATCTGTGGTGGTGCAGTGGATGGAGCATCAACCTGGAATGGAATGCTGAGGTCTATGGTTCAAAACCCTGGACTTGCCTAGTCAAGGCACAAAGAAGAAGCAGCTCCTATATATAAGTTAGTGCTTCCCACTCTCTCTCCCTTACCCCCTCCTCTTGCTCTCTCATCTCTCTGAAAAATCAATAAAATCTTTAAAAAAGATACTCTTCCCCTTTACCACACAGACTTTCTATTTTCCTTTGTTAATATGTCTGCTTTTTTAAAAAAAAGCAAGAGACACACACAGGAAAGGAAAGAGATGAGAAGCATCAACTCGTTGTGGCACGTTAGTTGTTCATTGATTGCTTTCTCATATGACTTGACTAGGAGGCTCCAGCTGAGCCAGTGACCCCTTGCTCAAGCCAGCGACCTTGGTTTCGAACCTGGGTGTGTTCTAGGTCGACTCTTTATCCACTGTGCCACCGCCTGGTCAAGCTTTTGCTCCATTCTGGCTAGTTACTTTTAAGTTCGTTCTTTTTTTTTTTAATAGACTTTACATTTTACAACAATTCTAGGTTCACAGAAAAATTCATAGGGAACCATGAGGCTCCCCTTATATCCCCTACTAACAAACGCACTGCCTTCAATATTATCAACATCCCCGACCAGAGTACATTTGTTAGAATTGATGTACCTACATTGAGGCAGCATCACCCAGAGTCCATAGTTTACATTAGAGTTGATTCTTGGTGTATATGCTGTGGCTTTGGAACATACTTTTTAGCTCTTAATTTCAGCTGGATTACTAAGAAAGTTACTATGGCAATATCCTCTGTTTTCATGTTAATTATAGTCTTTTCTTCTGAACCATCTTTAAAACTCAGGCTTACAAAAGACCTTTAACCTCTTGCAGGCAGTTTGACTCATTCTAATTTGGCCTAAGTATGTCTATGTAATGTGCAGAAACTTTACTTTTGAATTTAAAAGCATTTTTTCCACACATTTTATATGTATGTAATGAGTGTTTAATTATACTTAATAGGAGAATTTGTGGTTGTTTCCTGTTATTAAATCTAGGGTTACTCAAAGAATGCCTTACCTTTAAGAGCTAGTAAGTTCTCTTACGTGTGATGTTTAAGTAGTGGCAGTAGTTTTAGATTGACTTAAGGTTTCTGTTAATTCTAATTGTATTGCCAAAAGTATCCAGTCAGTGGATCTGCATGCTAGTTTCTTACTTTTGATATGCAAATTTAAGTATTTTATTTGTACCTTATACTGTTCCATAGTAAGGTTTATATTGCTGAATGTATTTTTGCTGTGACTGTTTTAGTATCAAGTCCATTTTATAAACTCCATAGTATAAACTGCATTCTCTTCTAGAATAAGTAATTGTGTAGTGCTGTATGAAACATACATTTTGATTTGCTATGAAAGAGTAATTGCCTCAGTTTATTCTCCCAAGCATGATAGACCTTAACATTTTTTGTTTTAGCTAGTGTTGTCTATAAGAAATTAGTCTTAAAGCTTGTCAGTGACTATTGTGGAAAAGAACTTGTGTCCAGTTAATGCATGAGTTAATTTATGCAATACATACCATGTTCCATTTGTGGTCTTTGTTATGTCTAGCCTAGTTGGCCCTTAAGTGTTTCCTTTTCTCCTAAACTTTGTTCTTATGTTACATTGAATCTTAAGACTTTGAGGATGTTTTCATTGCTACTGTGTTATGGCACACAATGTCTGGTCAAATGTGGTACCTCTTCTGGTAGTCATAGTTATTAATTTTTGGTTTTGTCAGTATTCCCTCTACCTTCTGTATTAGCTCATTGATTTGAAAGCTTTTTATGTTTTTATTATCTTACTTTGGTTCATCACTTAACCTTTGAAATTCCTGTTTACTTACTTGTTACCTATGGCAAAAACGTAAGCTTCAAGGTCAAGATGTCTTCCAATTCTAGCTTTACATTTCATTAGCTTTCACTGGAGGAAGTTAACTTATCAGCCTTTGTTTCCTTATCTTGTAAAATAGGAATTATTAATTATTAAGGTTGTTAAGAGTTAGACAAGCCTAAGTAAAGGAGCCTTGCATAAATCTGGCATATGAATATTTAACTATTAGTATATATAGCTTCTTTACCCCTGCCTCTGTCAGAATTCTTTTGGATACCTTAAGTGGTCTCATACCCTCAGGAAGAGCTAGCTTGACTAGGTGATACCATTTTTCTTCTCTTTTTAAGCCTTTAAAAAAAATGTTAAAGAGATGTGTTTTGTTTATTGCTCCTGAAAGGGCCTTGAACCTTGGAAAGGATTTTTTTTAACCAGCTTCCATATTGTAACTCTTAACTTCTAGTATACTGTTTTTCCTTTTATCACATTGCATGGTTTAGTTCTGGATTATCCAGTAGACTTCACTATATCTGTTTTGCATCATATAGCTCTGTTCTTTCTATATTTTACATTTGTTCTTTGAGATACTAAATGGTGTATTTGCTAGTGAGTTACTAACTGGTAGGACTTACCATTTTGTATAGATTTGGTTCACATGCACAGTCCCTCATTTTTTTTTTTTAAAGTGAGAGGAGGGGCAATAGTAAGACAGACTCCCACATGTGCTCTTACTGGGATCCACTGGGCAACCAGCACCAAAACCACCCCTACCCCCTGTCTGGGGCTAAGCTAGTTTTAGCTCCTGAGTCTGGCAGACTAGGACCAACCGAGCCTTGGTACCAGTGTGAACCCAAGTTGAGCTGTGGGAGGGAAAGAGAGAGATAAGGGGGAGTGAGGAGAGAAGGGGATGGTTGCTTCTCATGTGTGCCCTGACTGGGGATCAAACTTCTGTACCCTGAGGCAACGCTCTATCCACTGAGCCAGCCAGCCAGTTCCAGTTCCCTCAATTTTTAGTTTTATTTTCTGCTTAATACTTTACTATTTTCTGGTTGGCCTGACAGTATAAGTTGTATTTAGAATTCTGCAGAAATTAATATACCAAGTTAATAACGCAGTCATAACACTTTAAAAAATTTTTTTAACTTTATTTTTTTCCCAAGGACAGAGAGAGGGATAGATAGGGACAGACAGACAGGAACGGAGAGAGGTGAAAAACATCAATCATTAGTTTCTCGTTGCCCTTGCGACACCATAGTTGTTCATTGATTGCTTTCTCACATGTGCCCTGACCGCGGGCCTTCAGCAGACTGAGCAACCCCTTGCTGGAGCCAGTGACCTTGGGTCCAAGCTGGCGAGCTTTTTGCTCAAGCCAGAAGGTCCGTCACTCAAGCTGGCGACCTCGGGGTCTCGAACCTGGGTCTTCTGCATCCCAGTCCGACCCTCTATCCACTGTGCCACCGCCTGGTCAGGCCGCAGTCATACACTTTAAAGTCCTGGGTTTTTTGTTTGTGACATCTTATTGAATGACTTGCCAGAAAGAACACTCGTGAGTACATAAGAATTATATTTTTAGAAGTGAGATGTAGACGGGAGTGATTAAGTTAAAGAAAACACTCATTTTATTGAATGAAGGGAATTTGGAGGAAAGTTAATTTTCTTACTAGTAAATAACAGATATACAAAAAGAATAATATTGGTATAATCTTTAAAATTACTTGAAACTTTGAGTAGCTTCTAATATTGTTAGCCATGATAACCATAAAAATTGCCTGAGTTATATTAAGGTTTTTGAAGCAATAGATGAAATTAAACTTTGTTAACTAATTTTAAACTTTTTTTAGGTAAATGAATTGGTGGATGCCAGAGATGTCGGCCTTGGTGCTTGGTTTGAGGCACGCGTTCATAGTGTTGCTAGAGCTTCTGAAGGACATTCACGTGGCAAAACTCCTCTGAAGAATGGCAGTTCTTGTAAAAGGACTAATGGAAATGTAAATCATAATTCCAAAGAAAACACAAAAAAACTGGACAATATACCTTCTACATCTAATTCAGACTCTGTTGCTGCTGCTGAAGACGTTATTTATCATATCGAGTATGATGAGTAAGTGCTCGTGCTATTGAGGACTTCATGTTTTTGTTTATAGCAAAGCCATTTCAAGAATGTTTTCAAATAATAGTCTTTGAAAAAATCATTTAGGGGTCTGATCAGTCTATTACCATTTGTTTGTTTAGTAGTTGTAATATACTAAGGGTTTCTTAATGCTCAGTTATCTCTGACTTCTATGTGGTTTCTTGTTTTCAGTATTCTGATACCTGATTTAATTTAGTATGTAAGGGTTTCTCTTTGTTTCTTCCTTTGAAGTTTTTGATAAATATTTTAATAATATTTTAGAGAGCATATAATAACAGTATAATAGCTCTTAGGATGAGGTTGAAATATTTTTTAAATAGCTTTACTATTGAGATAATTCATATATACCTTATTCATTTAAAGGATACAGTTCATTGGTTTTTAGTATAGTCACAGGATTGTGCATTACCACAAAGTAATTTTAGAACATTTTTATCTCCCCAACCTCCCCAAACCTCATATACCCAGCAGTAACTTCCCAGTCTCCCTGCCCCAGCAAAATGTTTTTAAATGTTCATATGAAGACAGTATTAAGAACTTACCTTGATTCTAACACTAAATTATTCTCTTTACCTATTTTCAAAATCCTAGTATAAAAATAATTGTGACAGATTGAGTATTTGTTCAACACACTGAATGAGCTTAAGTCCTCACTCAAGTGATACCTTAATATGTATACAAAATATTATGCTACCAAATCCTCATCCAGTATAAGAGTTCAAGATCCTGAAGTGGTTGTGCTTTTTTCCCTTCCACAAAATGGTATAAGACTTTGGTGTTAACTCATATTTCAGGATACCTGAAAAGGAGTTAAAAGTAGATCCTTTAATTCTTACTTTTCTGATACTTGTTAAATGGTTGTGGCTAACTTGACAACCTAGCTTATTTCAAATGAGCTATCATCTTGCTTTTTACCATAGTAGGTGGTAATAGAACCAACAATCAGAATGAATATTAAGATCTGAGATGGGCCAGGACTGACAATATTGGTAAATTGAGGCTGAAATGCTCTGTGTGTTCTTAGTAATCAGTCTCTGGCTTCCTAAATGCCATAGCAGAGGGTCAAGAAACTATAGTGGTGGCACATTGATCTATATGTATGTTTGCTATCAAGTAGTGTTCTGGATTTGCTTTGAAGTTTATTTCTTGATTAGAATAGATAACTAGGAAAACTACTACCTGGAACCTGATCCTGGTCAGTAAATGAGTTACTGTGTAACAAAAATTTTACAGAAGGGCACACATAGCATAGAAATAGGGTAAGAAATGTTTTTTCTTTTTTCTTCAGTGAGAGGAGCGGAGGCAGAGACAGACTACTGTATGTGCCCCAACTGAGATCCACCTGGCTAGTCCACTCAGGGGCGATGCTCTGCCCATCTGGGGTGTTGCTCCATTGCTTAGCAGCCAGGCTCTTCTTAGCACCTGAGGCAAAGGCTCTTCTTAGCACCTGAGGCAAAGGCTCTTCTTAGCACCTGAGGCAGAGGCCATGGAGCCATCCTCAGTACCATCCTCAGCCATGGCTCAACTCGTTCCGATTGAGCCATGGCTGCAGTAGGGGAACAGAGAGAGAAAGAGAGGGAGAAAACGGAGAGGGGTGGAGAAGCAGATGGGCACTTCTCCTGTATGTCCTGACCAGGAACTGAACTCAGAACATCCACACAGCGGGCCTACGCTCTACCACTGAGACAACCAGCCAGGGCCAAGAAACTTTATAACACTACATAAATTAGGGTTTATTAAATTTTTACAGGTTCAGGGGCTTTTAATTTTGGAATAAGACATTCCAAAGTATAGGCCTGAGTTTGGTATATAATATTAGGGCTCAAAGTGCAGTATCTCATTGTTAATTTGGCTTTCTTTTTTGAAATGGAGAAATTTGTCTTGATTAGAATGAATGTTAGTTAAAAAGAGAGTCTAAATCTGACATGCATGAGAAGACTAAAATCTGTTCTAAATAGTTTTTCATGATGGAATGAAATGTTTCAGTGCTGGCAGCTTATAAAGTTATGGTAGTTGAACTTTCTTTGAGAAATAAAAGGTAATAAAAACTTAGTGGTAGGTAAATGTCATGCACATCTTTAAAAAGAGAAAATGACTATATAAAACTAAATGTAAGATAAATTAAATAGAAGAGCTTCTCGATAAGAGTTTCAAATAACAAAGGGCTAGTGTAAGAATCATGATGACCCAATATGGATATGATAACAAATCCTGTTAAGGTTTCATTATTATGGTTATTAGCAAAGTACATAGGAAACATGTAAAGTATATGTTTTTTTCTACAAGGTACAAAACAGGTTCTTTGGGTTGAGGATGCATTAAAAAGAGCTTTTGGAGTGTATGGCTTAAAGCAGTAAAAATATACTGCTCACAAAAATATTTCAAAATGAACATGAAGCAATAAGAAAAGCATTTGATTTTTTTTGTTAAACAAGGACATTAGAAAAGCAAAAGAAAATCAGAAATCAAAGTTGATTATGCATATGAGATTCAAAACCAACTTTTATTTTATTGGTGAAAATGCACTATAGAAGGCTGAAAGTATTGGAGTATCTCAGGGATCCCCAAACTTTTTACACAGGGGGCCAGTTCACTATCCCTCAGACCGTTGGAGGGCCACCACATACAGTACTCCATACACTAACCACCAATGAAAGAGGTGCCCCTTCCGGACGTGCGGCAGGGGGCTGGATAAATGGCCTCAGGTGGCCACAATTTGGCCCGCAGGCCATAGTTTGGGGACCTCTGGAGTATCTGAACGGTTCCTGATGCCCTAATTTTTGTGAGCACTGTAGTTTTATTGAGTAGTAAGCTCCAAGTGAGTCAGTATGTTATGTCTATGAAATAGTTATATTGTAAGGATGTTCCATATGAAGTAAGATATCTAGCCCTACGTGTGGTGGCACAGTGGATATTGCATTGACCTGGAATGCTGAGGTTGACAGCTTGAAACCCCAAGCTTATTTGGGTCAAGGCAGAAGCAACTATGAGATGTACTACGAGTGGATGCTCCCCACTCCTTCCCCAGTTTTCTCTTTAAAATCAATAAATAAAATCTTTGAAAAAAGGGAAGAAAAAAAAGTAAGGTACCTAGAATAAGCCCAATGATGCTACTGTTGTGTGGGGCTGGTGATTCCCTACTGGGAGTTTTTTCTGTCTCCTATGCTTTAAAGCCAGTAACAAACATTTTTCATTTTTAACAATAGACTGGGAGAATAGTAGAGATGTTACATTGCAAAGGAAATTTGTATAACTTCAGTATAACTTAATTTCAGGACAGTATTTCTCAGTTAACTTTGTTGTACTTTAACTTACTAAATAAGTTTTAAATTTAGGCTGTCATCCCATTTCATTTATGATACTGATTAAGTATTATTATTTCCCTCAATGAACTGTTTTTCTTCTACCTAGAGTAAGTTGAAAGTAATCTTTGAAAGTAAAGTAAGTTAAAAATTAATCTGCTTCTTTAATAATTATATCTTCAAGCCTCTGACTACAGCAGTGTAATTTAAAAAATTTGCTATTAGCCAAAGCAGAGAGGTATCAAACATGGGACCAGGGAACCTGCCTCAGGAATTCTTTGGGATATGTTTGGTTTTCAGTTTAAAATGGCATAGTTCAAAAGCTAATATTTTTAGGCCCTGGCCGATTGGATCAGGATTAGGACATAGGCCCGGCATGTGGATGGTCCAGGTTCGATTCTTGGTCAGGCTACACAGTAGAAAAAAAAAATTAAAAACTATTTTTATGCTGACCTACAGATCTAACAGATTACTAGATGAAATGCATTGTCAATGTCTGAAATGAATTTTATTAAAACAATTGCTGGACAAGAACAAGATAATTAGGTACACATACTCTTGCATTTTCAGTTCCCACTCTAGACAAAGCAGAGTTAAAAACAAACACTTTAGTCTTTGAGAAATGGTTTTACAGATTTCTAATAGTACTTAATAGAGAGGTTTCAAAAACAACAACCCCCAAAAAATGTTAAAAAATGAACATTGTTCTAAAATATAAATGAAATAATTTATTTTCTAACAAACATTGTAAGTTCATAAAAAGCAGGTTAAGAGATTGTTTGAGCCTGACTGGGCTGTGGCACAGTGAATAGAGCGTTGGACTGCGACGCAGAGGACCCAGATTTGGAGCCGCAAGGTCTCCTGCTTGAGTGCCATCTCATCCGGCTTGAGCGTGGGATCATAGGCATGACCCCATGGTTTCTGTCTTGAGCCCAAGGTCGCTGGCTTGAGCAAGGGGTTGCTCACTCTGCTGTAGTCCCTTAGTCAAGGCACATGAGAAAGCGATCAATGAACAACTAAGGTGCCACAGTGAAGAATTGATGCTTCTCATCTCTCTTCTCTTCCTATCTGTCCCTATCTATCTCTCAGTGTCTCTGTCACAAAAAAAAATTTTTTTTGTTTGAAATGTTTTAAGATTTTTATTGTTGCGAGGGTTCCTTTTTTTTATAGATTTTCTTGAACATGGACTAAATTGAGTGCTTCTTGTGAAGATTTTGTAGTTTGTCAATCATAAGGCTTAGATTAGGCTTATCAGGTTTGATTCACATCTTGATGCCAAAAGTATAAAGCAAACGTGGAGTTCACATCAAAGTGCCTGGGACAAAGTAGGTATTTATGGGGTTTTCTTCCTGATTGATATTCTTTACCATTCATCTTTTGTCACCTTTGTCTTTGCAAGGTCTTTGCGTTTTTAGAATTCAGCCAATCCAATAAGTACTTGGAAAGAAAAATGTTGGTGATAGGAATGTTATATTTAGACTTTAGAGATTTAGATTCCAGGTGATTCTTAAATCCATTTTAAGATTCTTTTGTTTTTTTATTTTTAAGATTTTATTTATTTATTTGTTTGTTTGTTTGAGAGAGAGAGAGAAGGGAGACACAAGGAGGGAGGAGCAGGAAGCATCAACTCCCATATGTGTGCGTTGACCGGGTAAGCCCAGGGATTTGAACTGGCAACCTCAGCTTACCAGGTTGATGCTTTATCCACTGCGCCACCACAGGTCAGGCTTAAGGTTTTTGAAAGCTCACCATTAGTAGGCATATACAACTTGGCTGTGAGGAGAGTTATCCTTTTTCCTCTCAGAGTCATCATTACAGGGGAGAGACTGTGCTTGATTGCAACCTCTATTTTTAGTGGTATTTTGGACTGAAACGGGAAAAGGGGATTCAGAAATGGCAAGTGTCAAGGTAAAACAAGCATTTATAAATCATGCAGTAGTTTGAGTGATTAAAGAAAAAAGGGAGAGAATATAGAATTTCACCTTATTTCATAGTAAGCTTGTACTGTATACTTCCATAGCTTTCTAAAAGTTGTGTTTATTCTTATCAGTTATCCTCTCTATAGTTAAGATATTTAAAGTTTGAAAATTTTGAGGGCTCTGATTTAAATTCACAAAGCTGTGACTGTGGTCTTATAGAGACCTTAAAGCCATTGTGGTGAAGAGACATGATGACTGAAAGGAAAAGTAGAGTTGTAAAAAGACAATGATTTTCATAGTGTTTCTCGTAGGTTAATATGTCTGGCATAGCCTACCGCAAGTAGATTACATCAAATCCTGTTTGCCAGACTCTGAGCTATTACATGGATGCTCAGATTTATGTAATCTTTGACACAAATACAATGTTAGTTACATTAACTTCTATTTGAAGAGACCAGGCTTACGTTGTTACAAGTAACTTCTATAAAATGATCGGATTCCAGTGCCGAAGAATTAACCAATATGCCGTATTGCCACTTAGCCTATTCATGGTATGGTACGTGTGATTGCCATTAGTAGTCCACACTTCTCATGCCTTCAAAGGTCAGCCATTTTATATGACCTCTGAAGACTTGCTTTAGACTTTGGGATTTAAAGCAGACAGCATGCATACAACTTCTGCTGAGTTAAATCCTAGTTATGTAAGCAACTGAGGCCACCCTATTGAATTTAATCTTTACTCATTACTTGGGCTGCTTTATTAGCATATAAAGGATAAAATCCTTATCCTGCTTTTGTACCAAGGAACATCTGTTTTCAATGGATTTAGATTCATTTACAGTAATTAGACTAGTCGTTCTCAATCCTAACTATACATTAGTCTTCTAGGAAGCTTTAAACATGTGAGTGTCTAGGACCTACCCCCAGAACTTCTGGCATTATTGAGCTGAGGGAACTCCAGGCATTGTTTTTTTGTTTGTTTGTTTTCAAAAATTCCCCTATGCTTCTAAAGTGCAGACATGGTTGAGAACACTGCCTTAGAGCAGTGGTTCTCAAATATAATCTCTGGCCAGGAGCATCAGCATCACTTATTATAAATGTAAGTTCTTGGATTCTCTTCAGAAATAATGAATCAGTCTCTAGTGGTGGCCCGGATATTTGTTTTAATAAGTCCTCTGGGTGATTGTGATACACACTCCAGTTTGAGAACCACTCATTGAGGTTGCCTTTGGCCCAGCTTTATCACTCATTTGCTACTAAAGAGCAATATGGGGAAAAGGGTTGATAGTGACAGTTTAATTAAATATAGTAAATACATTTTATTAAAGATGAAAGATGTTATGTAATTTAATACCTGACAAATCTGAGTGTTCACCCTTGATTTAGTACATGTTTATGTGGTCTGTGGCTTGTTGACTTTTCTGTTTTGTTTCCATATATACACAAATATTAGAATTTGGTCTTTTTCTAAAAGAACTATCAAGCTAAATGATCTGTATGTAACCTAAAATGAGGGACCATTTTCCACTGTGCAGTCTTTATCTGTACTAACTTTGCATAGAAAGCAATCAATGTCCATAATGTATATTGGGAATTTATCTATTGTGATTTGTTGCTTTATTCTTGAGTGGGTGAAAATACTCTGTAATACATGCATATTTGTTCTGAGATGCATATTTGTTCTGTTAGTCCTGGTTTTCCTGTTATATTAGACTCTTAAATGTAGCAGTGATTTTAGGACAAGCTTTCTGAATTTGACATATTATCAGAATTTCATCTCAAAATTTTCCCTGATACTTTCTTCTAATGATTCAACATGTACCTTTAATTAATCTTACAGAATTTGAGAATACTATTCTTGGCCCTGGCCGGTTGGCTCTGGTAGAGTGTCAGCCCTGCGTGTGGATGTCCCGGGTTCAATTCCCAGTTAGGGCACACAGGAGAAATGTTCATCTGCTTCTCCATCCCTCCCCCTCTCACTTCTCTTTCTCCCTCTTTCTACCTCTCTTGCTCCCCCCCTCCCCTTCATTTGCTCTCCCCTTTCCCTTGCTCCCCCCTTTCCTTTTCACTTCCCCCTGCAGCCATGGCTTGATTGGAGCAAGTTGGCCCGGGGTGATGAGGAGGGCTCTATGACCTCCACCTCAGGCTGCTAAGAAGAGCTCTGTTCCTGAGCAGCAGAGCAACTCCCCAGTTGTCAGAGCATCACCCCCTAGTGGGCTTGCTGGGTAGATACTGGTCGGGGCGCATGTGGAGTCTGTCTGTCTCTGCCTCCCTTCCTCTCACTGAAATAAAAAAAAGAGAATACTTTTCTTGTCATTGATTTGCTTTCTTTAATTGCTTTATTTAGTGGTCTAATTTAGAGATCTTGATTTATAACTTTAAATGATTTCATTAAGAGAAGGAAGCTAGAACCTAATAGTCTGGAAAAGGAAGTATATACACTGCTCACAAAATATTAGAGGATATTTTATCACTTCATATTTATTTTGAAATATCCCCTAATTCTGCTCACAAAAATTAGGGTATGTTTTATCGCTTCATATTCATTTTGAAAGCATTTTGAATTAGCCCCTAAATTTTGTGAGCAGCATATTTAAAAATATATATACTTGTGAAAAGTTTTATTATATCTTAACAATGAGTAATTATTGTCTTGTAGCTAAGAAAAGCTGAAATCTTTAAACATAAGTAAATGGCCTGACCAGGCTGTGGTGCAGTAGATAGAGCGTCGGACTGGGATGTGGAGGACCCAGGTTTGAGACCCTGAGGTCACTGCTAGCTTCAGCATGGGTTCATCTGGTTTGAGCAAAGCTTACCAGCTTGAGCCCAAGGTCGCTGACTTGAGCAAGGGGTCACTGGCTTGTCTGGACACCCCACCTCAATCAAGGCACATATGAGAAAACAATGAAAAACTAAAGTGCGCCTGACCAGGCGGTGGCGCAGTGGATAGAGCGTCGGACTGGTATGCGGAGGACCCAGGTTCAAGACCCCAAGGTTGCCAGCTTGAGCATGGGCTCATCTGGTTTGAGCAAAAGCTCACCAGCTTGGACCCAAGTCGCTGGCTCCAGCAAGGGGTTACTCGGTCTGCTGAAGGCCCGCGGTCAAGGCACATGTGAGAAAGCAATCAGTGAACAACTAAGGTGTCGCAGTGGCAACGAAAAACTGATGATTGATGCTTCTCATCTCTCTCCATTCCTGTCTGTCTGTTCGTTCCTATCTATCCCTCTCTCTGACTCTCCCTCTGTCCCTGTAAAAGAAAAAGAAAAACTAAGGTACCGCAACCGAGAATTGACGCTTCTCATCTCTTTCCCTTCCTGTCTGTCTGACCCTCTCTCACTAAAAAAAATATTAGACCTGGATTCAGAAAAGCACATGCTTGCAAATGACTCTACCACAGTATCTCATTTTAAGAGAAGCGTGCTTATAAAATAATATAAAATACTTAGCATAGGGGTTGTTTACATAAGTTAGAAATTTTCTTTTTTGTGTGTGACAAAGACAGAGATAGAGACAGACAGGAAAGGAGAGAGATGAGAAGAATCAATTCTTTGTTGCAGCTCTTTAGTCTCCTTAGTTGTTCAGTGATTGCTTTTTCATATGTGCCTTGACCGGGGACTACAGCAGAGCGAGTGATCTCTTCCTCAAGCCAGTGACCTTGGGCTTCAAGCCAGTGACTCGTGCTCAAGCTGGTGACCTTGGGGTTTCGAACCTGGGTCCTCCGCGTTCCAATTCAATGCTCTATTGTCTGCACCACCGCCTGGTCAGGCTAAGTTAGAAATTTTCTTTCTTTCCAGTTATGACGATTTTGCAGAATAGCTACCTTAAACCAAATTTTTTTTACCTGGCCATAAATAAATGCCTGTATGTCTCATTACTATTTAAAGGAATTTTAAACCACATAAGTTAAACTGTTTTTAAATGTGACATGGGATTGAAATCAAGTGGAACTGTCAATTTAGGAACTTGAAGGTAAACTTATGCCAGGCTTTAAGTAAAAGCTTATCTGCATATGTCTCAAGATTATGTTGTCATTGCTGCCAGCATTCTTCAAGATTTTTTGAGCCTTTCTCAGCCTGTGGTGCATGCTTTTGAGTAGCTTTAATTATGGCTACTGCAAATAGAAGTCAGTAAGCCAATTCTGAATAAAATGAAGTGGTATTTTAAGATAAAAGTTTTTCTATAAAGTAACAACTGACTTTCTTGAATGTATTGATATAGCAATCTCTTTCTAAAGGAGTCCCAAAAATGTTTTGAGTAATGTCAAAATAATGATTTCTAGGTTTTGGCAGGGGAGAAAAAAGGAAATTTTCTGGTAATCAGGATCAAGCCAAACGTGTACTATTTACTGCTTTTGAGTATGGGGATCTAGAAGCAGAGGTTTAGTTCCAGCATCTTGGGGCAGTCTGCCACAGTGCTTCTTGGGTGTTACTAACGTGCAGACAGGAGTGGACAAAAGTAGGTTTACAGTTGTGACTATGCAAAGCAGTTTATGCTTGTGGTTTTTTTTTTAATATATTTATTTGTATTAAACTGTAAACTTGCTTTTGCCTGCCCCGGAGTTTATCAAAGACCGAAAATATTTCCTCTTTCTCTGACTTAGCAGCAGCATTCTGAGTGGATGATAAAAGGATGGAAGAAGTTGTAACCTTAACCATTGCTCTTCTGTTGTGTTATATAAGATCACTTAGTGCTTAGAAAAATTTTACAGATAGCAGTTGATTTTTGCCTTTTCAGATATTATACATCATTTGTTTACATTAGGGTTTCTCAGAAAAGATAGCCATCAATATGGCTGATTTACCTAGATAAAGGTGTTTAAATTCTGATTCCTGAGGGACACCAAACCTCACCCTGACTCTCTACATTGGGGTTGGGTCTGAGGTAGGTGTTAAGAACCTGTTACAGATACTCCAGGGACCTATTAAATACACAAAGCAATGGTTCTCTCACAGGCTGTACACAGTTCAGGCATTAGAATTAGGATTTGGTTCGAATTCTAGGTCTTTGGTTTCTTGGTAATTTTTTTGTTTAAACTCAACTTTAATTTTCTCATCTGTAAGTACATGACTTTTGTGATTTTTTTTTTGGTGATAACTTTGAAAAGTACCCAGTAATAATAGAATCAGATTTTCTGGTTTTCATTTATTTATTAATAAAACAAGGTTATTTTGGCCTGACTGGTGGTGACACAGTTGACAGAGCATCAACCAGGGGCGCTGAGGACTCTGGTTCGAAACCCTGAGGTCACTGGCTTGAACACAGGGTCTCTGGTTTGAGCCAAAAGGTTGCTGGCTTGAAACCCAAGGTTGTTGGCTCAAGCAAGGGGTCACTGCCTTGGCAGGTGCCCCCCCTCCCTGCTCTCAAGGCACATATGAGAAGCAACCAATGAACATCTAAAGTGATGCAACTAGGAGTTAATGTTTCTCCTCTCTCCCTTGCTGTCTCTCATCTCCTGCTTTAAAAAAAAAAGAAAAATGTCATTTTGGTAAGTATTATTAATATGGATTTATCTTTAGTGTAGGTATTTTTTTCTTTTTTGTCTTTTTTTGATACAGGTATTTTTAACCTAAATATGTTGTTTTCATTGCTATGAAAACAGTTGCTCTACATTGTTAATTTGTTTTATAAATGAGTTTTATTTCCATGTAATATGTAAAGTGCTACTGTAAGCAGTTTTAAGTAAGTTATTCTTAGTTGTCTAATAAGCTTTACATTTAAGGTGTGAACTTAGTAATGTTATCAGAATAAGAAATGCTTTTTTTCTCTTTTTTGCATGTGGTATGACATTAAAGATTTGCTAAACTAGAACATGCCTCCAGATGAATGGTGTCCTTATTTAACCATATATGCACCAGAAAACAATGTTTTGAAGGAAGATTTCAGTGATACTACTTAGGACAGTTTGAGTTTTCTAAAATTATTAGCCTCTTAAGAAAATGTACTTTTACTATTTTATAATAGACCTATTTTTAATAGTGCTTAAACCAATTTTCCTGAAAATTCCCTAGAGTTTATTCAATGATTGTTTTGTTTGTCAATTATTTATCTTATTCCTATATTAGAATAATTCTTTGACTTCAGGTTCTGAGAACAAGAGGTCATGTAGTACAAGAGAAAGAAGAACCCTACTTTTGTTCTTCTATAGGTATAGGTTGGCCCTCAGTGTAGGTAATGTTGGCCTTGATAAATTTCTACTCTGTATGCTTCAGGTTTTTGTGGATATCTTGAGCTCTGTTTGAGAAGTTGTTTGATCTTCTAGCACTTCACAAGATGTTTCATACAATCTGCAGTTTTTCTCAGTACAAATGCTGGAAGAAATCAGCTGCGTGGACTAGTTTGCACTTATTATCTTCAACCATACATTAAATGTCATGGGAGTGTGGAAGAATGCTGTTTGCCTACACTTTAAAAAGAAGAAAGACTTTCTTTTGGCTACTGCTGTAAGTGGCAGTTGAGCTGATTACAGGTTTTTCATTTGTAAGAATACCCAAAACATAAGCTTTAAAAAGCTTTTTCTTATTAATTCTGCATAGACTTCTGTATTCCCATAGATCTAGAACTATCTAGATCAAGGCTTCTCAAGGAAGAATAGGAAACACAGTATAATCAAAAGAATCTTTTGAAACATGGTGGTGATAGTTTATTGTATTTAAGAGCTTTAGTTATATAAAAGCAGACTTTCTGTTTAGTGAGTTGTGTGTTTCCAAATATTTGTAAGCCTGATACACTGCAAACACACTAAAGTTTGAACATAACTGCTCCTTGATGAAAACTTGATATTTTACAGTATCACTGCTGTGCTAGAAATATGCACACCTAGCTTTTAGAATACCTAGAGCCCTGAGAGTACAGGTAGAAGAGATACTTCTGTATTCCTGAAGAATACCAAAGGTGAAGAAGTAGGAATTATGAAGTTACTTGAGGATGGACTAGTATGACTGGAGTGTAGGAGGTATATGGTGAGTAGTAAAGTAAACTGAAGGTGAATAAAGACTTCTAGCTAAATATAACAGATTAACATTCATGTTTGCATCCACCCCTTAAACGCTTCTTAAATTTATTAAAAGAATAAATGCATAAATCCCAAAGACAAAAAAAGTGGGATAGAAATAAGACACAGGTGGGCAGAGGTGGAAGAGGGTACGGGGGGATAAATGGTGATGGATGGAGACTTGACTTAAGGTGGTGAACACACAATACAGTGTACAGAAGATGTGTTGTAGAGTTGTGCCCTTGAAACCTGTATAATTTTGTTAACCAGTGTCACCCCAGTAAATTAAAAACAAAGAAACCAGAAAACACCAAAAATTTGGAAGGTAAGCTCATGGATAAATGAAAGGTAACTTGATAGGCCAGAAAAAGCTGAAATCCAAGAATGTGAAGCCAACAAGCAAGTAAATTGGCATTGAAGACTCTGGGAGGCTCAGGCCTTGGACTCAACAGGTACACCTTGGGGTTTGGGGAAGTAGGCATGCAGAATAAAACTCAGAATAAGAGGATTGGTTAATTTATATGAAAGAGCATTTTAACCATTCTTACCCCACTCAATGTGGGGAGGGGGAAGGAAGACATGTATTTAGGAAATAGGATTCAATACAGGAAGTGTTGAAAGGAGGTCATAGCATGACAGCTGTCAAACAAGTCTAGTCCTGCAAAGCAAGCTCTCCAGATTATGATAGGATAGAGGTCTTGAAAAGATGTTTTGAAGCCCAGAAGATTAGAGTACCTGAAATGTCCTGAACGTAGAGGAGTTTTACAGCTGGCAGAATGGAAAAAATTAATGATAGATACACAGAAAGCTAAGCAAGTTGTAAGCACTCAACAGAAAACAAAGCTGTTGAAGAAAGAACATGTAATTAAAGTATACTTTACTATTTAGCTGTGAACACTAAATAGTCAATAGTTCAGACATCTTTCATTGTATTTTTAAAAAATATACTTAGATTGTTCAAATAAGGATCCACCCATTACATTTAGTTGATAGGTAGGTCTCAACCTATAGATTTCTTTTGCCTTCTTTTTTTTCCTTGCTAGTTATTTGTACAATACAAGTGACAGTTGATATTGTTTTCCCCATCACCTGGACTTTACTGATCATTTATATTTTTATTTTATTTTATTTTTTTGCAGAGGCAGAGAGAGGGATAGATAGGGACAGACAGGAACGGAGAGAGATGAGAAGCATCAATCATTAGTTTTTCGTTGTGGCACTTAGTTGTTCATTGATTGCTTTCTCATATGTGCCTTGACCGTGGGGCTATAACAGATCGAGTAACCTCTTGCTCAAGCTGGCGACCTTGGGATCTCGAACCTGGGTCCTCCTCATTCCAGTCCGACAGTCTTTACACTGTGCCACCGCCTGGTCAGGCATGGACTTTACCGATTATATATCTATAATGATATGTAACACGTTCCTCCATTGTTAGTTTATTGAAAGCTTTTACTTATATCTAAAGGTTTTATTAGATATAAATCACAGTATTTAAGAAGACTAATTGAGAAGTGGTATTTACTTATTGTATGTCATTGGGAGGTACATAATGCCTGCTTCTCTTGTGGTAAGGTTTTAGGTATTGTCAGCCTGATCCGTCCATTATGAAATTTGCTACTGACTTAATAGTTTTAGCAGCCATGAATCTTTACCTATATCCACTGTTTCATTAAATTTTACAGAATGGTGATACTTCATTTTATCTTTCCATTTATTAGCTATTTCATAAAGAACTTACTTTAACCAATTGATTCATGTATGAAAAGTAGGATAAATTATTATGATTAATTATTAATTATTTATTGATTGATTTTGTAGAGGAAGGAGGAGAGAGACAGAAACTTTGATATGTTCCTGTTATGTGCCCTGACCGGGGATTGAACTAGCAACCTGTGCTTTGGGACAGCACTAACCAACTGAGCTTAAAAAAAAAAAATGTTTTTCAGTTTTAGAGAAGAACATTAATTTGTTGTTCCACTGATTTATGCCTTCATTGGTTGATTTCTTATATGTGCACTGACTCGGGATCAAACCTGCAACCTTGGCCTGTTGGGACTGTGTTCTAACCAGTTGAGCTCCCCAGATGGGCAGGATAAATTATTGATTCTTGGACTTTTTCAGTGTTCAGAATGATTAAGTTCCTAAGCATCCTCCAGAGGTTGACCAGTGAGATTTTTACTTTTAAGTATCATGAATTAATAGATGTTAACACTTGTTTTCATCTCAGTTTCTTTGGATGCCCAAATAGTCCCATCTCTGGTCTATGAACGCTCCTTCTTGTTGAATCTGACATAATAGTTTTTAGGGCTTCTTTGCATGCATTCCAGTACAAGAGGATGTCACAAACTTTATGTTTCTTCCCAGCCTTGGGTTCAGTTGTTTCTTCAAGGAGCCCTGGTTCTTAGTTATAGATGCTATTTAGAGCACATAGTCTGGGGTGCTTATTGACGTGTTTCTAGGTCTCTTTGGACACAGCTAGGAAATACTTAAGTACGCCATAGATTTATATTGATATTTCTAATTTAATCTTTTAAATGCTCTAGTCATTTTCTTCCCTTGGAAATCAAGTTTCCTAGTAATACACCATTGATTTGCTTTATCCTACTCATATGGTAGTTTCAGATGAGCAATACTAATATTGCAAACTATGATTACTTAAAAATTGGGGTTTTATTTATTTATTTTTTTTAATTTATGTCGTTGGCAAATCATTTCATTTAGGGATATACATTTAATTTAGTGTATTTTCAAGTCACTTGTAATAGTTCCATTCTGTGTAGTTAAGCCATTAATTGTCTACTTTTGTTTCATTTTGCCCTTTTATATGGAATTTGTTGGGGTGACATTGGTTAATAACACGTTTCAGGTGTACAGTTTTGGTACATCATCTGTATATTGTATTATGTGTTCACTACCCAAGTCAAATCTTTTCATCATCATTTATCCCCCTAAATTCCTTTCTACCTCCCTTACCCTCTCCTTTCCTCTCTGGGAATCACCATACTGTTGTCTGTGTCTATAGGTTTTTCTTTTTTTTTCCCCTTTAATTCAACTTCTGTGCACAGTCCCACAATCTCCTTCTTCCTCTGACAGCTGTCAGTCTGTTCTCTGTGAGTCCGTTTCTATTTTTAGTTTATTTTGTTCATTAGATTCTACATAGGCATGAAATCATATGGTACTTACCTTTCTCTGACTTTTATTTCACTTACTATAATGTTTCTCCAGGTCCATTCATGCTGTTGCAAAGGGTAAGCTTTCCTTTTTTATTAGCTGAGTAGTATTCTGTTAGGTAAATGTACCGCAGCCTTTTTATTTTTTTAGAGAGAAAGACAGGAAGGAAGGGGGGAAGAGAGAGATGAGAAGCATAAACTTATAGTTGCTTCATTTTAGTTTTATTGATTGCTTCTTACACATGTCTTGACGGCAGGAGAGGGGCTCAAGGTGAGCCAGTGACCCCTTGTTAAAGCCAGCAACCTTTGGGCTGTAGCCAGTGACCCTGGGATCATTTCGATGATCCTGCACTCAAGCCAGCCACCCTGTGCTCAAGCTGGAAAGCTTTCACTCTACCCAGTCACATTGAGGTTTCAGGGGGCTCTCAGTGTCTGGAGCCAATGCTCAGTCCACTGTACCACCACTGGTAAGGCACCACAGTTTATTTATCCACTTATTTACTGATGGGCACTTGGGCTTGTTTCATTTTGCCTTTGATTTTTAGGGATTTCTCATATTTTGTTAATTATGTTTTATAATTATGTGAAACATCACATAGTTCTGTTGGTAAGTCTCCAAAACAAGGTGCGTTAGGAGAAAGAGTGTTTCTACCCTGGTCCCTCCTACCTTATTTCTGAACTTTTTATAGTAACTATAAGTTTTGGTTTATCCTTCTGTTTCAAAATGTATGTATGTATAATTATATATATGTATGTATTCACACATTTGTATTTTCATTCATTAGGGAAAAAGTAGTACACTATCAAAACTGTTTGCATCTTGCTTTTTTTTAAGTTAATATTTCTTATATATCACTTCATAGTTGATATCATTCTTTTTATAGGAGGATAATACTCTATTATATAATTATATCATGTTATTTTAAGTGGTTTCTTATTGTGGGCAATAGATTGTTTCTAGTCCCATTACAGGTAGTGCAGCTATAAATGGCCTTGGTATGTGTCTTTTCATAGAGATTTTTGTTAGTTATATTTGGGGTAAATTCCTAGGAGTGGATCCTGGATTAAAGGTAAATATATAGGCATTTTGTTGGCAATGACCAAATTCCCTCTACAATGACAGTATTTGTATTCCCATCAGTAATATATGAGAATATCTGTTTTCCCACAGCCTATGAACATATTGTTATCAGACTTCACAAAATATTTTAAATCTGTATTTTACAATCTTTGGCAAAAGTATGATGTGGGCTCTAAGGTGTGATCCTAATGATGGAGATATGTTGAACGTTAACAATAAATCAGAAAAATACAGGTCTTCACTAATGAGCTATAGTTACATTAAAGACGTATTAAAGGTAAAGCATGAGGAGGACCTAGTAACTGGATGGAGAAATTATGTGGAATTGGGAATAAAACTCCTCTAAGTTTCTAGGAGTATGAAAGGTTTTCTCTAGAGCAGTGTTTTTCAACCACTGGTCCTCATACTGTTGCCAGTCTGTGCAAGAGTTAACAACCCTATAATCATAGACTCTTAATCTTCATACCAAATCAGGATGGTTAATTCTTTCACTAACTGCATGAAATTTCTGGCCAGTGGGTACCAAACCGTGGACTGGCTGATGAAAAACAATACTCTAGAGAATATTGAACATCAGCAGATTATGGGATGTGGGAATTCTATCTGGGATAACTTGAATTTCAGGTGCTTCTAAGACATCTGTTAGAAATGTAGTTGGATATATGATTCTGAAGAAAAAATTTGGATTAGAGTGGAACTTTCGAATCATCATTCTACATGGTGTTGAGATATGTGTAGGTGAAGATGCCCAGGGAAAGAATAATAGTAATATTTAAGTATTTGCATGTTCTTGACTTCGATAAGAGTAGTTTATGTACCCCTTCCATGTTTATTTTTTGCATACATTTGACTTAACATCTTTTTTGCTAGGATTAGAAAAATATACCTCATTTTTATGACTTTTTGTTTACAGATTTACTATATACATATAGTGCATATTTACATATATACTGTACAATATAATTCTGTTCCGAAGGCTTACAAATATAGTTCCAGGACAAACATAGCTTAAATTCTTGTGCTCTGAAATACAGAATGATGTATTTTCCCTTCTATAAACATGTTATATACAATTTTAAAACTTTGTTCAAATTCTCTATTTTGTTCATAATATTTCCATTCTTAGTATCTAATATTGACAGATAAATAAATGGAGTTGTTTGCCATTACAATATGCTTCTTTATAGTATATTAAACATACAGGTATACATGATAATATGATGTCAAAATATAAATTTCACATTACAACTAGAAAAGAAATCTCATCTAACAGAAGAGTTTTCTAACCTGTATGGCCTTAAAACTATTGAGGCAGGGAACAAGTTCACGATTTTAGAATTAGGCCCTAAAAGACCTAGATTAACTTCTTCATTTTATAGATTGAGAAAGTATTAGTTAATTTTTATGATCAAACTAATATGAAACATGAGTCTATAAATACCTAATACTATACTAGAGACCTCTAAATTTAGCTTTGACCATTAAAAATAGAATTAAAATGGGAGGAGAGTAAACCATAGACATGACCCTGTATTCATCACTTACTTTCTTTAGGATTATTTCTGGGTGATAATGACAAAATATTAACAACTGACATCTGTTTACATCATGATACAGTTAAAGCACCCAAAGTCTTCTCATTTTAGTTCTTAACCTGTTGAGTACAGTTAGTTACCGTTAGGTACACTTTTTACGTATAGGAGACAGTCACAGAGATTTTAGTAACTTGCATAAGTATACACAGTAGAAGAAGCCAAAGTGGGAATTTAAACCCAGACATTTGAGTGATGTTAAATGATTTAAAACCTTGCCATATACATTGAAGGAAATTTATTTAAATTGTTTTTATTTAGGAGAGAAGGTTGAGGGTGGCAGAGACATTTTGAATGTCAAGTATTAGGTCTGTTCTTGGAGAGAGCGTATAGATTTCTTCATGGAATTTAGGCAGAAAACAAGTGAGTTCCAAAGCTTATCTTTGATCCAGTATCAAGTATATTCTCTTTTTAGGGTTAAAAGTAATACCTCATCACTAACTAGCTGAGCAAAATTTGCATGGCTATTTGGAAGGTTTGTGGTAGAAGGGAATTATGGCACTGAGAGGGTAAAATGGACCCCTTGCTAATCCTAAAATGATTTTCTTTCAATTAAGTAAAATTAGAGACTTGAATAAATCGGGTAATTAACTAAATATCCCACCTAGGATTAATATCCTTTAATTCTAAATGAATTAGATATACTGAGAGACTTCTAGGCTTTCTCAGTACTTGTTTGACTCAAAACTACCAAGGCTAGCTGCTGGAGCTGCTTCCAACTTTAGACCCATTTACAGTTTCAACAGACCACTCACTCAGTTGGTTAAGGATTAATATGCTCCCCTTAGTTTCTGTCAGTTAATGCTGTCACACTTGGGTATGATATCTAATTGTTGTGTACCTGTATCACAGTAGGTTATCAAATTTTAGCATGTTTTAGTTTTTACTAATTTTTATTTATTGATTTTAGAGCAAGGGGAAGGTGGAGAGAAAGAGACAGAAACATTGATCTGTTCCTATATGTGCCCTGACCGGGATTCAGCCCCACAACCTTTGAATCTCGGGATGACACTCTAAACCAACTAAGCTCATTGGTCAGGGCATTCAGCATGCTTTAGAATTTCTGAGAGGGTTTGTGAAAATAGATTGCTGGGCCTTATTCTGACTCAGTAGATCCAAAGCGGAACACAACAGTTTGCTTTTTTTAACATGTTTCCAGATGTTGCTGGTGCTGCTGGTCTGGAGACCACACTTTGAGAATCACTGCTATAGTAGTTTAGCCTGCCCCAATAGAGCTTTCCAAGAGAACAAACCAGATATTATTCATTTCTTTGTCCATCTATTACCAAGCAATACATAAAGGCAATAGTATTTAGTTTTATAGAAACCAGTGTGGACTGTTAAATTGTTGTCTTTGGTCTGTTGATACCAGAAATTAGGCCTAAGATTGAGTAACCTTCTGAAACAGGGGTTGGGAACCTTTTTGGCTGAGAGAGCCATGAATGCCACATATTTTAAAATGTAATTCCGTGAGAGCCATACAACGACCCGTGTACGTTATGCATTATCCAATAAAAATTTGATGTTGTTCCGGAGGACAGCTGTGATTGGCTCCAGCCACCCGCAACCAATAACATGAGCAGTAGAAAGTGAATGAATTGTAATATATGAGAATGTTTTATATTTTTAACGTTATTATTATTTTTATTAAAGATTTGTCTGCGAGCCAGATGCAGCCATCAAAAGAGCCACATCTGGCTTGCCAGCCATAAGTTTCCGACCCTTGTTCTAAAGCTTTAAGTTCAGGTCAGGTTTAGTTTTATGTTAAGCTTACCTTTAGAAACAAAAATCAAGATTCTGAAGGAATTCTTTCACATGGTTCTACTTTCTGATACATAAAAAGTTTTGAGTTTGTTTTGCCATTACTAGGAAGCTGGCTACATGTAAGAAATAGAATTTTATCTTTTATTTCCTGGAATAATGGAGGCTATTGAAACGTTCTGGGTTCATCTTATGTCTAAAGCAAATGGCAGAACTGGAACTGGTTCCCAATTCAGGAAGAGGTCAGCCTCTACTCCTAATAAAGTAATTTTTAAACTTGTTAAGAAACTGCAGAGGCCTAAACAAAAAGTGACGCAGTAGATAGAGCATCGAACTGGGGCACAGAGGACCCGGGTTTGAAACCCTGAGGTTGACGGCTTGAGCTTGAGCACAGGGTTGCTGGCTTGAATGTGGGATCATAGGCATGACCCCATGGTCACTGGCTTGAAAAGGCGTCAGTCGCTCTGCGGGAGCCCCCTGGTCAAGGCACATATGAGAAAGTAATCAAATGAACAACTAAGGAGTCACAACAAAGAATTGATGCCTCTCTCTCCCTTCTTGCCTGTCTGTCCCCATCTGTCCCTCCCTCTGTCTCTTTTGCTAAAAAAGAAAGGAAGAAAGGAAAGAAAGAAAGAAAATGTGGAGGAAGAAGAACTTCTGCTATTTTTTTACCACCCTCCCCCAAGTTAGAGAATATCTCACTAAGGTTTTAGCAAGAATGAATTGTTCTGGCAGTTAATATCATGAATAAATATAATTTATTTTAAATGCCATTAAGAATAAAATGATTAGGTTTTTATATATGTTGCATATAATTTTAGTCATCTTTGACAATTACCATAATCAGTGCCTTGATTCTTCTCTCTCTCCCAGATACCCAGAAAGTGGTACTGTAGAAATAAATGTGAAGGATCTTCGACCACGAGCTAGAACGACTTTGAAATGGAATGAACTAAATATTGGTGATGTGGTAATGGTTAATTACAATGTAGAAAGTCCTAGTAATAGAGGATTTTGGTTTGATGCAGAAATTACTGCATTGAAGACAATATCTAGGACCAAAAAAGAACTTCGTGCGAATATTTTCTTGGGGTAAGATTCTCTTCACTTATGTCATTTAATTACCAAATTAATCAAGGAATGTAATTTTTATGTATTTAAGCACATGTTTGTTTGTTTTTTAATAAGGAATCTATGAAAAGTGGAAATTTATATTTCTAAAGGAGATTTAAATAAAATAAATTCTTGCGATTTTTCTAAGAATGGCCCTTAATCTCTAGCTACTTTAAGGTTAGAGATATTATTTGAAAGCATCTTAGAAATAACTGTTTTATTAGAGGAATTCTTGCTTCACGGGATTTTTATAGATTAAACCAAATAATATGCAAAACCATTTCAATAGCTATGACTGTTTACTTCATCAGCTGTCTGCTGGACTTGCATGACTATCTGAAATTTTTTTTTATAGTAGTTTTCTTCAACTTACAGAGAATTTCATAAGCTTAATGAAAAGAATCCAAAAGGTAAACTGTCACTAAAATACCAAATCACTCAGGTAGTTCCATTATTAACTCTTTCCCTCAAGTGATGCAGTTCTTTGTGGTTTCACAGCTACCTTTTTACACTTAGGAAAAGATTACAACCATCTTTCTTAATTCATTTCTTCTGAATAGAGTTTATTGGATGAATAGTCATTAATTTACTTTTAAAAAGTTTGTTAAACTGTTTTAATTTCTTTATTATAAATAATGTTTAAGTAAACAAACTTGTGAATGCATATTTGTGCATTTCTTTTATTTAGAATGAATCCTAAAAGTATCTTTGTTGTGTGATGCATTGGAGATTCTGGGATGACCTTGACTGTTTTCTTTTACATAAGGGAAACAGCCAAACTAATATTCTTGTCAAGTTCTGGTTAAATGGATTATTCTATGTTGCTCTAATATATATCCTACATAATATATACAATATATATAAAATAGTAGGTTATATGTAATATGTAGGGGATATATTATATCTATGATAATAGATTGAGGTGATAAATCTGGGATAAGCATGCATTTATGGTTAATAATATAAAGCAAGGAATCTGTAAACTACAGTTCATTTGCTGCCTGTTGTTACGGAAAGTTTTATTGGATCATCGCAATGCCCATGCATGTATATATTTTCTATGGCTGTTTTTGTATTCAGCAGCATTGTAGAGTATTTACAACTGAGACGATCTGGCATGTAAACCTAAACTCTGTTACCCTTCATGGAAAAAGTGCTGACTCCTAAAATAACGAAAACGAATGTTATGTGAGGTACTGAAAATAGTTTATATTTTAGAAAACAGTTGGAGAACTTTATCCAAACATAGTATAATTTTCTTGCCAGAACAAGGATTTAACCCAGTTACAGATTCCAAGCCACTTGATATTCTGATATGGATACAAATCACGAAGAAAAGGAGAATGCATCTACATAAACTTGTTATATAGGGAGCCTTAATAAGGTACTTGAATACAACAAGTACAAAAAGGCATGTGTACACAATGGGAGGGCATAACAGTTTATCACATTGAGCTAAAAAATAACACGCTATTTTAAGAAATGTTTCTCTGAGTGATTCTGCGGTACAGTTAGAGTGGAGTACTCTGACCTTAGGGACTTGAACTAAGATTGAGTGGAAATTACAGATAGGTAAATATTGGCTCACTAGAGAGAAAAATTATGTGCTAGCTAGCTATCCCGACAGTAAACCACACTGTCCTATAAAGTATTATGTGCTTTGTCATTTAAATTTTTACTGGACATGTTAGGAACACAAAGCCAAAAATGACCCGATGTGACTTCTGGATTAGAATTATTTTGTGTGTGGGTAGAACTCTTTTCTCCTCAATGGAAATATTGGGTAAATATACTGCTCACAAAAATTAGGGGATATTTCAGTGCTTCATACTCATTTCGATAGATTTCCCTAATTTTTGTGAGCAGTGTAATTAGAATGAAAGTATAAATGTATTCTGCTGCTGATAGTTTGGAGCTGTTACCAACAGTGCTGCCATGACTTACATTTGTGTCCTGGTGCTTATATGTATTAGTTTTTGTAGTGCACATCTTGTGTAGAAGTGGAATTGCTGGGTTGTAAAACCTTTGCATCATGGACTTTAATACATAGGACCAATATTTAAGTGATTGTACTGAATTATACTTCTATAGCAGTATAAGAATCCCCATTGCTCTGCATTCTTATTCACACTTTGTCAGACTTGAGTTTTTGCTAATCAGGTGTTGTGTACAGTAAAATAGTATGTCATTTGTGGCTTTAATTTTCATTTCCCTGACAACTAATGAAATTGAGAACCTTATGTTTATTGGCAGCTTGGATGTCTTTTGTGAGGACTCTGTTTTGAACATTGGGTGTTTTGTTGTTGATAATTGGGTAGTCTCTTACTGATTTTTAGGAGTTCTAATTGTGGAAACTTGACCATTTCAGGCATATGTGGAGAAAATATTTTCTCCAATTTAATGGCTTATCTTTTCTTCTTATGTTTGAATAGTGTTCTTAATTTTAAATAATTAAGTATCAAAGATTTATCTTATGCTTATACTTTCTATAAAAAACTGTCTTGCTTAAGAAACTTTTCAGGTTTGGTGAGCCTAGGAATGGAAGGGTGAAATGGGTGAAGGTGGTCAAAAGTCCAGACTTCCAGTTATAAGATACATAAGTTCTGGAAATGTAATATACAACATGGTTGCTAAGAATCTAGATCATAAAAATTCTCATCACAAGTAAAAACGCTGTAGGTGAATGCAGGCATGGATGTTACCTAAACTTTTTGTGGCAATCATTTATCTATACATATATCAGATCATTATGTTATATACCTTAAACTTATACAATGCTATGTCAATTATATCTCAATAAAACAGTGGAGTGGGACAGAGAAACTTTTCCCTGCCCAGAGAGCATAAAGATATTCTCCATTATTACATTTACAGTGGTTCTTAACCTTTTTTTGAGGTACCAAACCCACCAGTTTCATATGCGCATTCACCAAACCCTTCTTTAGTGATAAATAAAATGTTTTTTTTTCCAAATTCAAGACATAGGTATATGTTTTTTTACTGGTGCACAAAATGAGCCGTGCATGAACATCACCTTGCTCAAAGAACAAAAACCAACAAAGTTCATGAACTCACAACAAATTACGCTATTACTTTATTCTGGCCTCCATGGCAGAGGCTTCTCCAAACCCCTGAGACTGACTCATTGAACCCCTAGTATTCGATAGAACCCAGGTTAAGAACCACTGCTTTAAAAGTTTGTGGTTTTGCCTTTCTGTAGGTCTTTAATCCACTTGAAGTAGGTTTTTGTGTACAGTGTGAGGCAAAGGTTTAACTTCGATATTTTAGTGTATGTGCTACTGAAGCAGGCACTAACCTTGATATATATGGGTAATCATTATTTATTGAAAAGCCCACTTTTCCCTCATTGACCTTCAGTATCACCTTATAACAAGTGTTTTTATATTTAATACATCCATCTGGTTGCTATTCTATAACATTGGTTGTCTGTCTTTTGTATCCTTATATCGGTCTCATGCTTTCACAGTATGACAGAGCAGATCTTCCTACCTTGTTCTTCAACTCTATTTTCTTAGCTTTTTTTTACTTCATTTGAAGTTTTCAGTAATCTTGGTAATTTCCACATAAAAATCATTGGGAATTATTTAGGTATTACTGAAGTTAGGTTCTTTCACAGATTTGAGTTTGCTTCTGCTAGTCATCCTGTAGTGCCATCTAACTTGAATTTAAATTCTCTGTTTGAGCTTTTTAGACCATACAGGTAGAGTGGATTCAGATCTGCAAACCTGCATGACATAACTTGTGGTTCAATTTTTAGGGGAAATTTTTACCCTTCTACTCTGGTAATATTGAGACAGCCATATTTATTTTACTTCATGTTGTAAGGTAATTTATTTCCCCTTTATCTTTATCTATGAGAGAAGCTGTTTGGCTTTCCAACTTTGAGGATCCTTCGTATAAGGCTTTTTGCTTTCTTGGGGTTTTATTAAATAATGTATCTCATAGTTTGGCTTCCATTTTGTGTCCCAACTTTGAAGGTTCTTCTTAGACTACCCCATTGCAGGCCAAGTTCATAAAATAATGTGTTTTATAATTGTTCGTTTATTAGAGTCAATGAAATTTGGTATTTCTTAAAGGAAAGAATTGATTATTTACTTAACACATTTTGGTTGTGATTCATGATTTTATCATTTTTGAGTAGAAGAAATGGGTGAGGTAAGCCTTCAACTAAAATTATAGATAAATGAGAGAAGTGAGTTTAGTTTTGGAGCATTTTTCATGATATTTATTGAAGCACTTAAAGAAATATGTGTAAGGTTTCTATCTCTGGGTAGTATGGAATTGCTGGCAGAAGATCATTATCTAAAATTACTATATGTAAAGCCAGTGGCCGCAGTCACCATCACAGCCGCCTGGCCCATGCAGGTTCACATTACATTCGGATAGTCAGTAATGAAACAACAGAGCCAAGAACTGGTGGCCCATCATCTTTAATCCTAGCTTGCACCTGGTGGGCAAGTAAAAACACACACTGGGCTCCAAAACCCACTCATTCAGTGCTCACAAAGCTACTGACTTAACCGAGTTCCCTAGAATCAAAGGTTTCTAGCTCACCAGCCTTATTCACCTCTGTTCCCCATCTCCTTCTCTTCACAAACTGCACAAACTGGCTTCTCATTCAGCATTTTGCCATCTTGGCTGCTTCCCCTCTTCTCCACATGGCCTTTATCTGCTCTCCTCTCTGTTCTCCTCTTAGAGCATAATTCCTCTTTTTCCGGAACAACATGATCTCTCTTCCTTTTAAAACCTTTGGTGCGGTGCAAAAGCCCTCTCCCAACACATATTAACATAATCACGCCTATCCTAAGCAAGAAGGGCAACTGACATTATCACATGGGCGATGGGCTTCCACGTGGGCAGCGCCATCTTTAACAAAGAGAGCATAATATATTTTATCTGCCCAACAGTGTGCAACTTCTGAGATTGGCTTATAAAAACATTGTAGCTTCCATTTTGGGCTCTCTCAGATCACTTCCCCCGGGGGAAGCCAGCTGCTGTGTTAAAAGAATTCAGACTGCCTGTCAGTCTTTCCTCAATAGAGCCTATAGATGAGGCTCCCCCTGCCCCTGGTTAACAGTTTGAAACCTCATGAAAGCTCTCAAACCAGATTTACCAACAACTAAACTGCTTCTAAATTCCTGATCCATAGAAACTGTAAGGTATTTGTTTTATGCTGCTAGTTTTAGGGTGATTTGTTATGCAACAATTGGTAACTAGTACAGCAGCTGAAGCTAGAAGGGGTGGGCACCCCAGTTTGAGTGAGTACAATCAGTTTGCAGTAAGGTCTAAAGGGATTGATTATAGCTCTGTGAACTCTCAAAATTAGCTAAAATTCCATTCCACGACAAAGTCCGTATTGAGAAGAAACTAATGCGAATACAATCTAAACTTAATAGAACAGGGACAGTAAAGACAAAGGAAAAAAGGATCCAGTTAAAAAATAGGGAAGGGGAATAGAGCCAGATTTTTAGAAAGTAAACTTTCATAATGTCTTTTGAAAAATAATTTTGAAGTATAATTTACATACAGTAATAGGTATTATATATTAAGTGAATATAGTGGCAAGTATATATACTCATGCCACTGTTATAATCCAGATATAGAACATTTTGATCACCCCAAACAGTTCTAAAAGTCACCACTACCACCACCTTCATCCTTGGCCCCAGACAACTCCCAATCTAATTTCTGTCTGATTAGGTTTTAGCTACCATAGTGTTGAATGCTTCTCAAAAAAGCAACAACAAAATCAATGATTTTTGTGGAACTCTAGCTGTGAACTAGGAAACCAAGTGAAATTATACCCTCTAAAGTCAAGAAAATCAATTTTATAAAAAAATAAGAAAAGATACCTTACAAAATTAAAATAAGGAACTAGAATAACACCCTTACGAGTAAAGCATTCCAGAAAGACATGTATGAGTCAAGAAAATGTGAGCCAAGGATTTTAAGTCAGTTGAAACTGGTCTTTAGTATAAAGGCTGAAGACAACTCATTAACTTGTAAGAACTAAGGGCAGCATTGTTTCTGAAACCTTCCTGAGAATCTGCTAGAGAATTAGCTTCAGACCATCAAGATGACTGAAGAGAATTTGACAGAGTGGTTGTAAAACATTAAAATATGGCTATGTTTAGACCTAGGGCTAAAGGAGATGAAGTATAATATGTATATAATGGTTATATGATCTGACATGAAATATACAAAAGACATGGGGCGGGGGATGTATAGAGAAATTTTAAAGCATTTTCAGTAATCCTAATGACAACTGGCAACAATGTCTTATGTACTTTGGGATAAAACTAATAACTATACTAATAACTATTTCTAACATTCTAATTCAGGTACCACTGGTGTCTTTCTGAGTGGGGGAAAAAGGAGAAACATATATAATTGTTTTTTAAAAAGTAAATTCACCCTTTAGTTTGTATGAATGCATGAGGTATTTTTATTATGTTCATATTTCAATTCTGTAGCTCTGTCCACTGGGAAAGCCTAGAAACAGTGATCGATCCAGTTCCAATAAGCATTTCTAGTGCCTAAATTATAGTACTGAAATACCATATCCACCTAAAAGAAACCAGGCTTCCTTTGGAGATAGGACTCCAGAGAGCAGAAAATGTACAAGATGAACTTGAAACATCTTGTCTTATAGACAACAAGGAAGCTCACAAAAACTGTGAAGTTCTTGTCAAAAAAATTTGGGAGTCAACTGGGAGATCCCATTGGCCAAAGATGAGACAATTTGAACATTGATAAGGAAAGTAACTACAGTGGATTGAGACACTTCAAATACATGAATTCTTACTAATATCAAAACTCATTGGTCACCTGTCTGGGATGTTAGAGGAACAATTTATTTATTTATTTATTTATTTATTTGTTTGTTTGTTTGTTTGTTTGTTTGTTTATTTATGGCAGAGACAGATTCAGAGAGAGGGACAGATAGGGACAGAGACATTTCATAAGATTTAAGAATCCTAAGTCTGCATACACCTAATGACATAACTTCAGAAATAAAAAGAAAACTTAACAGATTAAAAGGAGAAATGTACATTTCCACAGTCATAGCAGAAAACTTTGAAGAAGCATATGCAAACAGGTAGAGACTGTAGCTAGGAAAAATATGGCTTAGTATTTGAGACTTATTTTTAAAGATGTCATCTTTTTACCTAAAAACTCACTTTATTTATTGGAAATATTCATTTTGATTGAAAGATTTTATCTACTCTTTACATTAAATTTATAAGATAGCTACCTTCTTATCAGATAATTGCAGTGAAGTCTCTAAATTTTTTTCTTAATATTACACCATAAAGCTACATTAACTTTGAATATTAACTAATTACTATTGGACAGGGTATTTTTTTTTCCGTTGGAAACAATAACTCAGAGTAGTAGGAATAACTGTAATCCCACTTTATATGTAGACAGAGTTCACGAGTTTTCACACTGCTTCTAATTATTATTTGCATATGGTTAGATTTTATTGGCAGAAGTTAACTTTTCTTTCTTTTTTAAACAGGGGTTCTGAAGGAAAATTAAATGACTGCCAGATAAGATTTGTAAATGAAATCTTCAAGATTGAGAAACCGGGAGCCCATCCTCTTTCATTGGCAGATGGAAAATTTTTAAGTATGAATGTTTTTATGGGATTAGACTACATATATTGTACATGATTGGCATTTTAATTGGCCAGGGAATAACTTTTGAGGAAATATAAAACTTAGCTCATACAATTTTGTTTTCAAGACAGTTTTGATCTAAGATCCATTTTGGACTAATGGATTTTTCTCAAGATAAAATTTGTTTTCAAAGAAATATATTTTCATCTTGGCATTTTATTGCCATTTTCTTGCTCTTTTCTGTTGTATAGATTCTGTTCAAATAAAAACCCTATTTCAGTCATTTTATGGACCTCCAGGAGGAATTTTTACTAACAAGACTTATTTTTTTACCAGTAGAGACTAAGAATAATAGTGCTGATTGATCCTTGAATTCTTGGGAGGTAATAAATGAGGTTTATAAAATCATTAGAATGTCACCCTACCTCTTCATGGTACATATTTTACTTGCTTAATAGCATACATTTAGTTGTTAACAGAGGTATGACTAGATTCTAGGCCTTTTCATTCATGATTTAATTGCTGTTTTTCCAAATAAATTAGTGTCTCACAAGCTTTTTAAAATTATTTTTGGAAAGCAATCCATTGACTTTATGCCACATGTCAGTGTCTAGTATACATAGTATGTTCTAGGAAAGAACTGTTCAAGATAAGAGGGATCTTCCTAACCTCTTCTTACCACAGTCATGCAAGATGGTAAGACAAGGACTTGAACAGATCATTTAACAGACTTACATGTTACCAGTCTAGGCCACTCTCATGTTTTGAGGCTGCAATGCTAATATTTCTAGATTTGAGGTAACAACCTCAAGGCGTGCATACTCTGTCTGACTACTTGTATGGTTTTATCTTAGGAATAAAGGTAGCTTGATGAGTAAACTTATTTAATGGGACTTAGTCTTTCTTAGTAAAACACAATGGAAAACCAAGATTGACTAGGTTTTTCTTGTGTCTGTTTTCCCATTCAGTCTATCTGCTATATTTTTTATTCTCTTGTCTAATGCTAATCACATTATAGCCACAATGTTGAACTTGTATGTAAATAAACCATTTCAGAGCTGCAGCCAGACCTCCATTAATCAAATCACTCACTCTCCAAACCGAAAATCTAAACATGCCTTTTAGGGTTATTATATTGCTATTACTTATTTGTTGTCACAACTACCTTAGTAGAAGTGAAACAAAATTATGATATTCATTAGTAAGGATAGGCAGTAATCAGTCAAAATTAGACTAAAGTCTGTAGCCCATTCTCTTTTCCTTCCTCAATCTCATTATTAGGTACTTTTCCCCATTTCATTTCCCTTATATTGATAGATTAGTTTTGTTATGTTAAATTTACATGTATGAGCAATTCAGAATGTAGAATTATATAAATTCAAATCCATATAGATTACCAAGAGGTAATAACTCTAACAGCATATGTCATTCTAGATATCTTCCTCTAGGTATATAATTGATCTTCGTGTATTTAAAATTCTTTGTTTTTAAAAAAAAATTATTCTCCAATATCCTTTTTGAATTTAATACCTGGCTTTATCTGTATTAATAGTTCTTGTAAATTTACCAGTGTTTACATAAATCTATCCAACTGTTCCTCTTTTGATTGACATTTAAGTTTAACTTTTTGCATTATGAACATCAAGACTTTTTGTGTACCTATGCACGTTTTAAAATTTCAAGAGAACAACCACTTTGTCAAAAGGTGTTTGGATTTAGATGGGGAGGGACAATAAATGGGACGTCTTAACTTGCCAGAATTCTGAACCAATTGACAAGATAAAAATCAGCCGAGTTAAAAATGCCACTTACTATTTACTTAATAAAGAGAACTTTGGGGGTATAACTTGTATGGCAACTCAAATGGGCTTATTGACTCCTAATAGCCCATCTCCTCCTAGTTCAGCTCACCCAAGGAAAAATTTGGGTCTGCAGGACAGATGGTACCTAACAATTCCATCCAGTAAGTAATTAGGTCCTTTGTAAGTAATTAGGACTCTGCTTGACATAGTATTTTTATTTCCCTTGAAATTTTAAGATATCTTATGATGCCTCTCAGTGAATTCACTGTATTGCTGCGCATTTGGGGACCATGAGTCAAGTCAATAAAGATTTTTAAGAGAGATATGTGTTTTCCTTGTGGTTGAGTGTAATTACACCACTCACAAAAATTAGAGGATCAGGGAACGTGCAGGTATTCCAGCACTTTCAGCCTTCTGTACAGTACATTTTCATCAATGAAATAAAAGTTGTTTTTGCATCTCGTTTGCATAATCAACTTTCTCTGACTTATCGTTTGCTTTTCTGATGTTTAATGAAAAAAATCAAATATCAAATGCTTTATTTTATTGCTTCATATTCATTTTGAAATATCCCCTAATTTTTGTGAGCAGTATAAATGTATTACTGGCACATATCTGGACCTCATCCCTGAAAATTTGATTTGTAACTGTAGAGTGAGGCTCAGGCATTTATTCCTAAAGTCCCATATGTGATTATTCCTTATGGTTCCTTTCTCGTCATGAAAAAAGCTGTGTGGTATTTTCATGGGTGTTTCTTTAGAAGATTGATAGGTAGAAACCTGATTTTAAGACTAGGCTTGCTATATTTTGTTCTTAATAGGGAAAAATGACCCTGAATGTGACTTTTGTGGCGGGAACCCAGATAAGAAATGCCATTCTTGCTCCTGTCGTATATGCGGTGGAAAACAGGAACCCAGCATGCAGCTTCTGTGTGATGAATGTAACATGGCCTATCATATTTACTGCCTGAATCCACCTTTGGATAAGGTCCCTGAAGAGGAATACTGGTATGATTATCAAGGTTTTATTGTTATTATTGTGTTAAAAATTGAATGTGGCCTAACCAGGTGGTGGTGCAGTGGATAGAGCATTGGCCTGGGACACAGGAGCCAGGTTTAAAACCCCAAGGTTGCCGGCCTGAGCACAGGTTCATCCAGCTTGAGCGTGGGCTTAACATTTTGAGCGCAGGGTAGCTGACTTAAGCATGGGATCATAGACATGATCACATGGTTACTGGCTTGAGCAAGGGATCACTGGCTTGGCTGGAGCCCCCTGGTCAAGGCACATATGAGAAAGCAATCAATGAACAACTAAGGTGCCACAGCTATGAGTTTATGCTTCTCATGTCTCTCCCTTCCTGTCTGTCTGTTCCTATCTGTCCCTCTCTCTGTCTCTGTTGTTAAAAAAAAAAAAAATTGAATGTGAAATAGGTATTTGCACCACCAAACAGATATCTAAAGATGCATAATGTATATAAAAGTACTTAAGTTTGCCTGACCAGGCAGTGGCGCAGTGGATAGAGCGTCGGACTGGGCTGTGGAGGACCCAGGTTCAAGACCCCAAGGTCACCAGCTTGAGCCCAAGGTCGCTGGCTCGAGCTAGGGGTCACTCGGTCTGCTGTAGCCTCCCTGTCAAGGCACATATGAGAAATCAATCAATGAACAACTAAGGAACCGCAACAAAGAATTGATGTTTCTCATCCCTCTCCCTTCCTGTCTGTCTGTCCCTATCTGTCCCTCTCTCTGACTCTCTCTGTCTCTCCCACAAAAAAAATAAAAATACTTACATTTTATAGCCAGAGGTTATTTGGCATTGATACTTTTATTCATTTATTACTGCAGCTTCTGTACCACTCTCTAGCTCCATACTTAATCCCTTTATTCTCTTCTCCAATTCAGAGTTGTCTTCTTTCAAAAATACAAATCTAATTTTGTTACCTTTTTCCTTCAGAGACTTATGTGGTTTTACAGGGTCTTGTACAATATTTTTTAGTTGATATCTCCAGCTGTATCTCTTAACACTTTCCTCTTCCATTTCCCCAAATACTCTGTGCTCTAGCCAGATTAAATATCTTGTACCTCTTTATTTATTATTTCTTTACATATTTACCTTTTCCAAGTGTGAGAAGGGGAGATAGAGAGACAGGCTCTTGCATGCGCTTTGACCGGGATCCACCCAGCAGCCCGTTTGGAGCTGATGCCCTGCATATCTGGGGTCATGCTAGCAACCAAGCTATTTTAGGTCCTGAGGCAGAGGCCCCATGGAGCCATCCTCAGTGCCTGAGGCTGATGCGCTCAAACTGAGTTATCGCTGCAGGAGGAGAAGAGGGAGAGAAGGAGGGGTGCCCTGACCAGGAATTAAACCCAGGGCATCCACATGCCAGGCCGACCTCTACCACTGAACCAACTGGCTAGCACCATCTTATACCTCTTTAGAAAAGTCACGTTCTTTTTCTCCTCTGGGCTTTTACACTTGACATATTTTCTTAAAAACATTTTTCTCTTTAACTTTGGAATTATATTCATTCTTTAGTTTTTCACTTAAATATGCTTCATTTGAAAAACCTTTGTAGATGGTTCGTCATCTAACCAGCAATTATTTTAGCTGCTCCTATTATGTCCTATAATAGTACTTAATAGTTATTAACACTTAATAAATGCTGGACACTAACAAAGTGTTTTGTATGGATTGTAGCATTTAATCCTATTACGTTTACGAGCAGAACAGACATCAAGGTCAAATATACTTGACAAAATCTGTAGTTCTTGTACTTAGTTAGTTACAAAAAATAATTAGGAAAGAGACCAGGAAAAATGTACCCAAAGTTATAATGAACTTTTTAATGTCATATTAAGTTTTTTTTTTCTTTGTAAACTGTGGGCCATGTTGCTAAATACAAGGATTTTTAAGTTGGAGGGATGACATACTCAGAAATATTAACATCACAATGGGGTAGCTGGTATCATTGTAAATAATAGATTGCTTTCCATTCTTTTAGTGCCCCTTCCCTATTTTAGGAACGTTTTTATTGTATTATAACAGGTATAGGAGTGATAGAAAAAGGAAGAAATATAACTTTCTTTCACCTCCTGCTTTGCATGGTTCACACCATAATTTTTATCATCACTAGTAACTATATTTCCTGTGAAGTCTTATTTTTGTTTGTTTGTTTGTTTCTGTGGATATATATGTTCTTGCTTCTCTAAAATGCAAGCCCTTTTACCTTTTCTCACAATTCCAAATTCTTTGCCTTTTCAGGAACTTTACTCATACAGTGAATTCCTCTTCCAGATTGCCATTACTGGTTTATTCTCATTAATATCCTAGAATGTTGTTGAGTTTTCACAACAGACACCCATACACACCCTTCCCTTATCCCATTTCTCCCATCGCCGCCTCCATTTCTCTGCTCTCTTCATGGCAAAGCTTCTCAGGAGCTATCTCTAATGATTACCATATTTTTACTTCTTCTGCTACCATTTGTACCTCAGCACTCCAGTCTGGCTCCTCTCCTTCCCACTACTCCACTCTATCAGATTAGGTCAGGCTCACACACACTTTTCCATTGCCAAACCCAATGGTGACTTCTCAGTCCCCTCCTATGTCCCGCTCAGCGGCTCACTCTCTTTTTATAGATTGTATGTCATCATGGTCTAGTCTTTCTCCTCCTCCACTTTCCTTGTATGTCTTCTCACCTACCAGATTTCAGTTTCCCAAAACACTACTCAACTTGTTTATCTTCATGCTTGCTCCCCAGATGATGTCATCCAATCATGAGACTTGAAATACCATGTTAATGATTCTGAATTTAGGCCTTCAGATCTAATCTCCCCTGAGCTTTATATTCCTATATTCAACTGCCTACTTGCCTGTCATCACAAAGTTAATGAGTCCAAAATTAGTGAAAGAATCTTTGATTCCCTCTTTACCATCCCCTTATATACTCTACATTCAATAATATATGAACATATTTTGTCAGTTCTCCATAATCTTTCTCTCTTACCTGAACTTCTATAGTAAATACCTAACTAGATTCTGTGCTTTCACATTGCTAAGCAGCTTTCTTTCTCCCCGAAACAGCAGAATGATCTTACTAAGTTCTGAATCAGGTTACTCACCTGTTTAATACCCCTTACTATCTTCCTGTTGCATTTAGAATAAAATCTAAGCTCTTGCCATCTATGACCTGGCCCCTGCCTACTCTCTAACCTCATCACTTACCTTTGTATTGACAAAACTTCAGCTCTCCCCACTTCTTTGTGTTTTAATGCAATGGTTTTGAACTTCTTTACACTTGGGAACAAGTGAAAATAGAATTGTTTCGGGGACCACTAAGGTAGAAATCACCCTGAGCATACGCAAATTGGACTAAGATAATTGGATCTATACTGCTCACAAAAATTAGGAGATATTTTATCACTTCATGTTTATTTTGAAATTATCCCCTAATTTTTGTGAGCAGTATATAATATTCATACATCATCAGGGTAGTTACTTCTTTCACAGACCGGCACAGAATTTCTGGCAAACTGGTCCGTGGACCTTCGGTTGAAAAACACTGCTTTAAGGCATACCATTCCTTCCTTTCCTCAGGACCTTTATGCTTTATTTTATGTCTCTTTGCCTGAAATGTCTTCCCCGTTTCTTCATACGACTGACTCTTCTGGTCTTAGCTGGAATACCACCTCAGAAGATTTAACTATATTAAAGACACAGCATTTCTAATCACTCTTAGCACACCCAAAAAACATGATGTTTCCTTTATCACACTTGCCACTTTCTGAAATTGTTTCATTATATGCACTACTTTTCCTTAGCTATTGTGTGCAGATATATTGATCACAGACACTTATCCCCAGCATCAAAATAGTGCCTGGCATCACCTGATGAAGGAATGGATCTAGGTATGACTTTAGGATCATATAATTAGAAGACTGTCTTAGGTTACCCTGTGGAATATTTCTACATTCATATGGAGGTCCTTCACTTCAACTGGAACTCCTTAAACTTAAATCTTTTCTACATCTCCAAGTCATGTTTTCTGTACATTTTTAACCTCTCATAAGACAGAGATAATACCTGTTTTAAACATGACATCTTTGGCCTGACCTGTGGTGGCGCAGTGGATCAAGCATCAAACTAGAACACGGAGGTCCCCGGTTCAAAACCCTGGGCTTTCCCGGTCGAGGCACATATGGGAGTTGATGCTTCCTTCTCCTCCCCCACTTCTCTCTCTCTCTCTCTCTCTCTCTCTCCTTTAAAATGAATAAATAAATAAAGATAATTTAAAAAAAATTTAAACATGACATCTTTGATAAAATTATAAACACAGGTAAAATACAGTTTTACATTCATTTTTAGAAGCTTTCCTGATTTCCTAATTAGGAGGGATTTCACTTGATAGTATTTATTGCCTTCTCATACATAATTTTGCCTTGATTTGTGTCTGTATCTCACTACCTAATTTTCTCAGATTTTGAGACTGAGTTATTTACATTTTTCTTTCCAATAGCACTAAACAACATACTTCATAATTAGGCTGTTAAAATTAACCACATAGTTGGGCATAGGTATCATCTTTGCTCTATAGGCCAAATGGAGCAGATGGAAAGTATAGACAAAAGAAATTCTAAATTAATGAAGGGAGTAGCCAGCTGATCTTTAAGATACTCCATTCGTTGGTGACACAGAATAGCCCATTTGATTCTATAGACATGCTTTGCTCTTTAGAAACTACCTAAGACAACTTATGCTATATAGGCATACCTCATTTTATTGTGCTTCACAAATGTGTTTTTTATAAATTGAAGGCAAGGCCCTGGCTGGGTAGTTGAGTTGGTTAGAGTGTCATCATGGTAAGCCAAGTTTACAAGTTTGATCCCTGGTTGGGGCACTTAGAAGACTGAACCAATGAATGTATAAATAGGTGGAGCAATCTTTTCTCTCTCTCTCTCTGGTCAATAAATTTAAGAAACCAAAACAAATTAAAGGCAAGACACTCCACCAGCAAACATTATTACTTGCTTTATTACAATGCTCACTTTTTTGCAGTGGTCTTGAACAAAACCCACAATATCTCTGAGGTTTGCCTGTACAGGTTACAGCAGTGTGGCCAACTACAAAATAAGCTAAAGGACAACCAGGGATAGGGAATTAATATAAACAAACATCCTTGAACACTTGTAACAGACCATACATTTCTCACTTAGAGAAGTCTAATAATCAATTTTGATGGCGAGATGTGTAAGTTACATAGTTCAGTGTTCAGTTTAGAATCATCTATTCTTGCTCCTTTTGCTTTAATGATGCAAACTTCAAATGGATAATTCCCCTTCTCAAGGTTAGTGTTAAAATTATACCATCTGAATTTTTTAGCTGTGTCTGACTTTTGAATTAAATTTGAGAATTTATGATATTAAAATTTAAGTTTTCTAAAAGTGACATTTTTTTTTTTGATCAGCCTGTGTAAATAGTTTGAAAATTTTAATACTCAAGTGCCAGTTGAATCTCTAAAATATACCTAATTATAATGTCTTAAAACTTGTTCTACCCTGGAAAGGCTATTATCCTTTTACTGACTTTATATTATCAAAATCCTTTATCCTTTTAAAGGTATTGTCCTTCCTGTAAAACTGATTCCAGTGAAGTTGTAAAGGCTGGTGAAAGACTTAAGATGAGTAAAAAGAAAGCAAAGATGCCGTCAGCAAGCACTGAAAGCCGGAGAGACTGGGGCAGGGTAAAGAAAAACAGTCTACTCTTCTTCTTAAGTTACAATATTTATAATAACTATAATGCAAGTTATAATGTGTTAATAACAATAGTAATGCTATAAATGGTACTTTAAGTATCAGAAGTATTAATAAATAACTTGTTTTATGATATTGTTAATTTATAATTGTTATAACTGTTAACTGAATTTAATAATAGAAATTGTTATATTGTTAATCATATAAATAGTCGGGTTTCTGTTCCATTCACACTTGATGGGATTTAAGGACTTTAAGATTTAACATAACTCAAACAGCTTGTTTTGTGACTTGCAGGGAATGGCCTGTGTTGGTCGCACTAGAGAATGTACTATTGTTCCTTCTAATCATTATGGACCTATCCCCGGGATTCCTGTTGGATCAACTTGGAGATTTAGAGTTCAGGTATTTTTTTAATTGGCTTACTTGAAAGGGTAATATTGGGTATAGTTCAAATTGTTGTCAATATCAGTGTCTGTTGATTATAAATGGACTAGCCTAGGTAGTATCACATGGTATTCAGTTGTTAGAATACAAAATTTTCTTTTGCGATGGTTAGTCTTAACAGAGGAACATGCAAAGTTGTGTGCGTGGTAAGTTCTCATCTACTGTCATTGAAGTCCAGGTAAACTCACTTTAGGTGTTTTCTTGGGGCTTATTCTGGGGTTTATCCAAATAATCCCCCAGATAATCTCCGGATAAAATTATTTCTCTTTTCCCCTTGAGGAAGGCTCTTTTATATTTATTTTTTTCTTTCTTCTTTAGAAAGGTAATTTTATCCTTATGGAAAACTTAATACAGGCAAAAAAAAATCTTAGAACAGTTTCCAATTAGAGTATTTTGAACTTTAGAGTAGAGGGATAACATTTTAAAATTAAAATAGTGTAATACATATACACAGGTTGAAAAATACTAGTATATGGCATATTTTAAAAACCTACCCTTTTTTTGTCCCCATTTTCTGTTCATCAGAGACAACCACTTTACCATTTTAGTTGTTTTCTAGATTTACCTCGTTATTTCTAAATATGTTTTTACTGCTTTTTTCTTCATATATTAGCTTTATTAACTTCCTTCTATAGAAGGTGAATATTTAGTTTAACACACTCTGTCCTCCCATCCTTATGATGATTAAAATAATTTTGAATGAATTAATATTCAAAGTTTATATTATTATGACTTTGGATCTATAAATACAGTAAAAACAGTATAAATAAAAGCAATATAATAAAATGTAAATACAGTAAAAAATATACTGTGCATTTTTAATTGTCTTGGGTTTTTTTTTTTTTATTCCTGTTACTAATTCATTCTCGAACTCTGAAAGCCCCATTAATATAGTCTGAAGTGATTTTGAGGTTGTTGGCCTGAGCATCTAGAAGGATGGATTTGCCATTCAGGAAGTGGGGAAGAATCAGAACAGGTTTTTTGTTGTTGTTTTTTCAGGGTCAGTGAGGTTGGGAATCAAGTGGTCTTATCTTCTGAAGTACCTGGTGTTTCCAAGGACTAAATTTAGGTTCTGTTGCCCTCACCAGCCTCTCATGGGCTTCTAATGTGCCTCTTTCCCTAGCCCACTATTCAGGCTTGGATTTTCACTTTGTTTTTCTCTGCTACAAACAATTGTATGTTAAGCAGCTGAATTATAAAACTTCTTTCAGGGAGTTTGAAGTACATAAAGGAGGGATACTTGTTTCAGTGAGCCAGATAGATATAAAGGTATATAGGAAAATAGTTAGCTATTGAAGTAATAGAATAGCATGAGTAAACCAAGAGAATGGGTAGCATGTTTTGGGTAACATTGAGTAGTTTTGGATCCAACATAGAAACTCCATGAAGAAGAAGATAGAGATAAAGAGATAGGAGCCTGATTGAGAGAGGATAATGTATAATACTTAACTTGGGTTCCATAGACTGTCAGATCATTTAATATATTTTAAGCAGTTGAAAATTAAAAGATTTCCCCCTAAAAGTAACATTCTATTTGTGGTGGGTAGAATGGGTTTGAAGGAACAAAACTAGAGGCAGTGAAATAAGGTCCAGTTCAGGGGTCCCCAAACTGCGGCTCCCTGAGGCCGTTTATCGGGCCCCCGCCGCACTTCCGGAAGGGGCACCTCTTTCATGGTGGTCAGTGAGAGGAGCACAGGATGCATCTGCACCCATAGTTCCCATTGAAATACTAGTCAGTTTGTTGATTTAAATTTACTTGTTCTTTATTTTAAATATTGTATTTGTTGCCATTTTGTTTTTTTACTTTAAAATAAGATATGTGCGGTGTGCATAGGGATTTTTTCATAGTTTTTTTTATAGTCCGGCCCTCCATTGGTCTGAAGGACAGTAAACTGCCCCCCTGTGTAAAAAGTTTGGGGACCCCTGGTCTAGTTTAAGCATTAATGACTCAAACTAATGTTACAGCTGTAACAGGAGAAAAAGATGGATTTGGGAGATTGAATCAGCAGTATTTTGACCAAATAAATGGGTTTGAACAATAAAGGCAAAGAATGAGACTAAAATGACCCTTGCCTTTCTGACATGGCCAGGGAACCAGTGCCATAATCAGAGATGAGAAAAAAGAAGGAAGAGATCTGGAGCACTAATAGTGAATTCTTGTTTACCCAGATTGAGTTGTTATTAGCAGTAGACATAAAATGATTACTTAATATTTATTTTGAACCTCAGAATTCTGCCTGACCTCTGGTGGCACAGTAGGTAAAGCATCAACCTGGAAAGCTGAGGTCGCCATTTTGAAACCCCGAGCTGGCCCACTCAAGGCACACAAGAAGCAGCTACTACAGATTGATACTTTCCCCTCTTCCCCCCTACCCCCCATTCTCTTTCTTTCTCTTCTGTCTCTAAAATCAATAAATCTTTGTGTGTGTGGTTTTTTGTTGTTGCTGTTGTTTTGGTTTGGGGGGGTTTTTTTAGAAAAAAAAGAAAGAAAAAGAAACTCAGAATTTTAAGGCTGAGTACTTTTAAGAGTCATCAGCTTAGTACCGAAGGGATATATAACTGGGGAGAAGTAAAGTCAGTGAGCAAAAGGTAGAACTGGGTGGTATGCATTTCTCAGTTGGAGGCTCTTAAGGTCCATTGGTATATGTGAAAGCATTTTATAAATGTAACAACTAATTGTTCAAAGGTATTTTGAGACTATATTTATTTTATAGGTGAGCGAAGCAGGTGTACATAGGCCCCATGTTGGTGGAATTCATGGTCGAAGTAATGATGGGGCTTATTCTCTTGTCCTGGCTGGTGGATTTGCAGATGAAGTAGTAAGTCATGCTACATACAACTTTGTACTTTAGAACCTGTTTTGATCATTCAGTAAAATACAGAAGTTTTGTCTAGGCTATATTAAGTCCTATCTCTTTTTTAGTGTAATGTCTATATTGAAGTGGTCAGTCTTTACAAGTTACAAGGTAAATCAATTAATTGTATTTAATTTGTGCATGTATTTTATATGTATATGTATATATGTTGACCAATTATTGCAATGAACATACATTCTCTATAGAGCTCATTTTCTAAATTAAACTTATGCTTTTGGGATAATTGTAGATTGACATGTAGTATTAGAAATAGTACAAAGATCTGTGTGCCCTTCACTCATTTTCCCTCAGTGGCACATTTTACAAAGTTATATAACAGTACCACAGCCCAACATTGACGTGATACATTCAGGACACTGAACATTGTTTTCCTTAGCACAAGGATCCCTCGTTGCCCTTTTATAGCCACACAACTACAATATCTGTTTCTCCAACCCCTCCTTAACTCCTGACTTCCTCTAATCTGTTCTCCATTTCTAAAATTTTGTCACTTCAAAAATCTTTATAAGTGGTATTATAATAGTACGTGAACTTGGGAAATGGGCTTTTTTGCTCAGCATAATTCTCAAATTATGGCATGTATCAATAGTTTATTTCTTTCTATTGCTAAATAGTAGTCCATGATCTAGGTGTAATTTGTTTAACTATTCACCCACCTGTAGGGGAACATCTGGACTATTTTCTATTTTTGTCTACTATAAATAAAGCTGTAACAGACATTTTATACAGGTTTTTCTTGTTTGTTTTTGTTGTCTCCTCCTCCCAATGTAAGTCTCTAATTCTCTGGAATGTTGTATGGTAGAAGCTGTGCATATTTTGAAACTATATCTTGAAGCATTTTTCAAAAATACAAAGAATGTTACATAGCTTATTAAAATCACCACTTAGAATTTTTTTAAAAGGCTCTGTAAGAAAACAAACCAACTAAAGTGGAGTCTCTTTAACCCATGTTAGCTCAGATCTTTGATCTGAGCTGTAACATTTGTTTGTGAGACCTTTGCCAAATTATTTAATTTTACTAAACCTCAGTTTCCCCATGTGTATAATAGAAAAAGTAATATTATAATTTTATATTAGAAAATTACTAATTTTAGCCTGACCTGTGATGGCGCAGTGGATAAAAGCGTCGACCTGGGAACACTGAGGTTGCCAGTTCAAAACCCTGCACTGGTCTGGTCAAGGCACATATGGGAGTTGATGCTTCCAGCTCCTCCCTTCTTTCTCTCTCTCTCACTCTGTGTCTCCTCTCTAAAATGAATAAAATAAAAAAAGAAATTTAAAAAAAAAAAAAGAAAAGAAAATTACTAATTTTAAATGAGGTAATTTATGTAGTGCTGGGTTTATAACAAGGATTCAGACAGTTTTATAGTCTGGATAAGAAGCTTATCTTAAATATAAGGAACATATAACATGTAATTGTAAATCTAAAAACGAGTACCAAGTTGAAGTAAGATGGGTGTTATTCCATCTTTTGAGTATAATTACTAGCCAGACATTAAACATTTATGGAGAAAAGTGCTGATTAGGTGTTATAACCTGTTCATTCTGTCTATTAAATAATGTGAAGAATATTTTAGAACTAAAACACTTAGGTTTAGATTCCCAACTAGGATGTATCTGGAGAGTATTTTGTGAGCATTTTCAATCTTTTGATCTTTTATTGTAAGCAAATTATATCTACAGGAATAAGTAGAGGAAGCCTGAATAAACTTTCTCATTCAAGAAAAAAAAAATTGTTCTGAAACCTTAATTTGATAAAACATTCATGGAGCCAATGCTTTTGTTCTGTTTGGATAAATGGACACGAAACTATTGAATACTTGCTGATAAAATAGTTAACATTTTAATGTAGTAACATGGAAATTAGTCAAAAACTAACTTAGTGCCTTGCATTTGGTGATCTTGTTTGAGAAATGAGTACTCACAAAGATGATCTGCCTCTTTGAGTTGTCCTGAGAAGTCATTTACTCAGTGATCAGGGATAGTTGCAGGAGCCAAGCTGTTTGGGTTTGTGCCCTTGTGCCATCTCCTACTAACTGTGTAACCTTAGGAAAGTTACTGGATTCCTCTACCTCATCTATAAAGTAGGGCTCATAGGACCTACCTTGTAGGGTTGATTGAGGGTTGAATGAATTAAGCATTTGTAAAATGCTTAGCCTAACCTTCACACACAGTAGTAGTGGTAGCACCCAGTTTTATGGGCATAGAAGAGGTATCATGAAAGAAAAATGGCAAAAATTGAGACTATATTTTCGATAGTCTTGAATTAAGGAGTCATTAACCCTTTGAGTAGTATGAACTCATGTACGTCCTCGTGCCTCCTGACCATCCAGAGTTCATTTGTAACAAAAAAAATTTATTTTAAAAATGTGTAAGGCAACATTAAAAAAAGGTTAATGTATGTTCTTCTTGTTTCCATAAATTGGTTATCAAACAAACATGATTTTAAGTTAAAACTGTAAGTGGAACTAATTTCATTTTTTGAAAAAAAAAAAGACTCCCGGGGGTCAGCGATCATGAAAAAAACTCACTGCTTAAAGGGTTAAATGTGTCTGGGAAAAGTGTAATGATATTAATTGTACATTAGGATATTTATCTAACAGTCTTTTTTTTGGTGAGAAGATAGAGATGAAGGTATTTCGCTTGATAAGAGTGATGGCAGGAATGGGAGTACCCAGCTTATAGTGTTAGGCAGCTGCTTCATAACCTGGTCGAAGAGTAGAGATTGGGAAATCGTGGGAAATTGAGTCACTCTGGGCAGCACTATATTCCCTGTCTAGAGGATGGCTTTTTTTTTTTTTTTTTTTTGGACAGAGGGAGAGAGTCAGAGAGAGGGATAGATAGGAACAGACAGATAGGAATGGAGAGAGGTGAGAAGCATCAATTGTTAGTTTTTCGTTGCCGTTGTGACATCATAGTTCATGGATTACTTTCTCGCACTTGCCTTGACCACGGGCCTTCAGCAGACCAAGCAACCCCTTGCTGGAGCCAGCGACCTTGGGTCCAAGCTGTCAAGCTTTTGCTCAAGCCAGACGGGCCATACTCAAGCTGGCGAGCTCAGGGTCTCGAACCTGGTCTTCTGCGTGCCAGTCCAACGCTCTATCCACTGCGCCACCGCCTGGTCAGGCGAGGATGGCTTTTTTTTTTTTTTTTTTAAATATATATATTTTATTACTATTAATTCTGATGGGGTGACACCAATAAATCAGGGTACATATGTACAATGAAAACATCTCCAGGTTATCTTATCATTCAATTGTGTTGCATACCCATCACCAAAAGTCAAATTGTCCTCTGTCACCTTCAATCTGGTTTTCCCTGCGTCCCTCCCCTCCTCCCTATCCCACTCTTCCCTCCCTCCCCCCATCCCATAACCACCACTCTCTTGTCCATGTCTCATATTCTCACTTTTATGTCCCACCTATGTATGAAATTATGCTGTTCTAAGTTTTTCTTTTTTTCTGATTTACTTATTTCACACCGTATATTATCAAGGTACATCCATTTTGTTATAAATGATCCGATGTCATCGTTTCTTATGGCTGAGTAGTATTCCATAGTATATATGTACCATAGCTTTTTAATCCACTCGTCTTCTGATGGACACTTGGGCTGGTTCCAGATCTTCGCTATTGTGAACAATGCTGCCACGAACATGGGGGTGCATTTCTTCTTTTCGAACAATGCTATGGTGTTCTTAGGGTATATTCCTAAAAGTGGGATAGCTGGGTCAAAAGGCAGTTCGATTTTTAATTTTCTGAGGAATCTCCAAACTGTTTTCCACAGTGGCTGCACCAGTCTGCATTCCCACCAGCAGTGCAGAAGGGTTCCCTTTTCTCCACATCCTCGCCAGCACTTATTCTGTGTTGTTTTGCTGATGAGTGCCATTCTGACTGGTGTGAGGTGATATCTCATTGTGGTTTTAATTTGCATTTCTCTAATGATTAGTGATGTTGAGCATTTTTTCATATGCCTATTGGCCATCTGTATGTCCTCTTTGGATAAATTTCTATTCATTTCTTTTGCCCATTTTTTGATTGGGTTGTTTGTCTTCCTGGTGTTGAGTTTTATAAGTTCTTTATAAATTTTAGTTATTAGCCCCTTATCAGATGTGCTGTCGAATATGTTCTCCCATTGTGTGGTTTGTCTTTTTATTCTGTTCCTATTGTCTTTAGCTGTGCAAAAACTTTTTAGTTTGATATAGTCCCATTTGTTTATCTTGCCTTTTATTTCAGTTGCCCGTGGAGATAAATCGGCAAATATACTGCTGCTACAGATGTCGGAGAGCTTGCTGCCTATGTTTTCTTCTAAGATGCTTATGGTTTCACGGCTTACATTTAAGTCTTTTATCCATTTTGAGTTTGTTTTTGTGAATGGTGTAAGTTGATGGTCTAGTTCCATTATTTTGCAGGTAGATGTCCAATTTTCCCAACACCATTTGTTAAAGAGGCTGTCTTTACTCCATTGTATATTCTTTCCTCCTTTGTCAAATATCAGTTGTCCATTAAGCTGTGGGTTTATTTCTGGGTCCTCTGTTCTGTTCCATTGATCTATGTGCCTGTTCTTATGCCAGTACCAGGCTGTCTTGAGTATAATGGCCTTGTAGTAAACCTTGATATCAGGAAGAGTGATACCTCCTGCTTTATTTTTTCTTTTTAAGATTGCTGAGGCTATTCGTGTTCTTTTTTGGTTCCATATAAATTTTTGGAATATGTGTTCTATATCTTTGAAGTATGTCATTGGTATTTTAATTGGTATTGCATTGAATTTATAAATTGCTTTGGGTAATATAGACATTTTAATGATGTTTATTCTTCCTAGCCATGAGCACGGTATGTGCTTCCACTTGTTTGTATCTTCCTTGATTTCTTTTATCAATGTTCTATAATTTTCCGAGTACAAGTCCTTAACCTCCTTGGTTAAATTTACTCCTAGGTACTTTATTTTTTGGGCTGCAATAGTGAAGGGGATTGTTTTCTTAATTTCTTTTGCTGATATTTCATTGTTGGTGTATAGAAATGCCTCTGATTTCTGAGTATTAATTTTATATCCTGCCACCTTGCTGAATTCATTTATAAGGTCCAGTAGTTTTTTGACTGAGACTTTAGGGTTTTCAATATACAATATCATATCATCTGCAAATAATGACAGTTTTACTTCTTCTTTTCCAATTTGTATGCCTTTTATTTCTTCTTCTTGTCTGATTGCTGTAGCTAGGACTTCCAGAACTATGTTGAATAAGAGTGGTGAAAGTGGGAAACCCTACCTGGTTCCTGATCTTAAGGGGATTGCTTTTAATCTTTGTCCATTTAGTATGATGTTTGCTGTCGGTTTATCGTAGATGGCCTTTATCATGTTAAGGAATGATCCCTGTATTCCCACTTTACTGAGAGTTTTGAGCATGAATGGGTGCTGGATTTTATCAAATGCCTTTTCTGCATCTATTGAAATTATCATGTGATTTTTGTTTATGTGATGAATCACATTGATTGATTTGCGAATATTGAACCAGCCTTGCCTCTCCAGAATAAATCCCACTTGATCGTGGTGTATGATTTTTTCCATATATTGCTGGATCCGGTTGGCTAATATTTTGTTGAGAATTTTAGCGTCTAAATTCATCAGGGATATAGGCCTATAATTTTCTTTCTTTGTGTTGTCTTTGCCCGGTTTTGGGATCAGAATTATGCTCGCCTCATAAAAGGAGTTTGGAAGTCTTCCTTCCTCTTGAATTTTTTGAAATAGCTTGAGAAGGATTGGAGTTAGTTCTTTGAATTTTTGATAGAATTCACTTGTGAAGCCATCAGGCCCAGGACTTTTCTTTTTTGGGAGTTTTTTGATAACTGTTTCGATCTCATTTGTTGTAATTGGTCTGTTTAGGTGTTCTGATTCTTCCAGATTGAGGTTTGGAAGGTTATATGATTCAAGAAATTTGTCCATTTCACCAAGATTGTCTAATTTTTTGGCATATAGTTCTTCATAGTATTTTCTTACAATGCTTTGTATTTCTGTTGTGTCAGTTGTTATTTCTCCACTATCCTTTCTAATTTTATTTATTTGAGTCCTCTCTTTTTCTTGGTGAGTCTAGTTAAAGGTTCATCAATCTTGTTTACCTTTTCAAAGAACCAGCTTCTTATTTCATTGATCCTATGTATTGTTTCCTTAGCCTCTGTCATTTATTTCTGCTCTGACCTTTAATATTTCCTTCCTTCTACTTGTCTTGGGTTTTATTTGTTGTTGTTTTTCTAGTTCTTTTAGATGCAGGGTCAGGTTGCTTATTTGAGCTTTTTCTAGCTTCTTATGATATGCCTGTAGTGCAATAAACTTCCCTCTCAGAACTGCTTTTGCTGTGTCCCATAAATTTTGAGTTGATGTATGCTCATTATCATTTGTTTCTAAAAACTTTTTTATTTCTTCTTTGATCTCATTGTTAATCCATTCATTATTTAATAACATGCTATTTAGTTTCCAAGTGTTTGAGTATTTTTCATTTTTTCTTTTGTGGTTAATTTCTAGTTTCATGGCATTGTGATCAGAGAAAATGCTTGATATGATTTCAATCTTCTTAAATTTATTGAGACCATTTTTGTGTCCTAACATGTGGTCTATCCTAGAAAACGTACCATGAGCGCCTGAGAAGAATGTATATTCTACTGCTTTAGGGTGAAAAGTTCTGAAGATATCTATTAAATCAAGTTGATCTAGTGTCTCCTTTAAGTCTGCTGTTTCTTTATTAATTTTCTTTCTTGAGGATCTATCCAGTGTTGTTAGAGGGGTATTGAAATCCCCTACTATGATAGTATTGCTGTTAATCTCGCCCTTTATATCCATCAAAGTCTGCTTTATGTATGTCAGGGCTCCTATATTTGGTGCATAGATATTTACAATAGTTATATCTTCCTGTTGAATTGTTCCCTTTATCATTATGTAGTGTCCTCCTTTATCTCTTACTACAGCCTTTGTTTTAAAGTCCATTTTGTCTGATATAAGTATTGCTACCCCTGCTTTTTTTTCATTTCCATTTGCATGAAATATTTTTTTCCATCCTTTTACCTTCAGTCTATGAGCATCTTTTGTTTTAAGGTGTGTCTCTTGTAGACAGCATATGTATGGGTCCTGTTTCTTTATCCATGCAGCTACCCTATGTTTTGATTGGATCATTTAATCCATTTACATTTAAGGTTATTATTGATATGTAGTTGTTTATTGCCATTTTATTCTTTAAAGCTGTATTCTTCTTTTGCTCTATTCATTCCTCCCTTTAAACTGTTCACAAGAGGCCCCTTAGTATCTCTTGCAGAAAAGGTTTGGTTTTTATGAATTCCTTCAGGCTTTCTTTTTCTGGGAAGCTCTTTATTTCTCCTTCAATTTTAAACGTTAGCCTTGCTGGATAAAGTAGTCTTGGTTGTAGGTTCTTGTTCTTCATTACTTTGATTATATCTTGCCATTCCCTTCTGGTCTCAAGTGTTTCTGTTGAGAAGTTCGATGTCATCCTTATTGGGGTTCCTTTGTAGGTGATAGCCTTTTTTTCTCTAGCAGCTTTTAAAATTTTTTCTTTATCCATTAGCTTTGGTATTTTAACTATGATGTGTCTTGGTGTAGATCTTTTTGGGTTTCTCTTTAATGGAGTTCTGTGTGCTTCTTGAATGTGTGGAGTGTTTCCCAGCCTTAATTTAGGAAAGTTTTCTGCTATGATTTGATTGAACAAAGTTTCCATTTCCTGTCCTCTCTTCTCTTCTTCAGGCACCCCTATGATGCGAATATTGTTTCTCTTCATGTTGTCACAAAGCTCCCTTAGAGTTTCCTCACATTTTTTAACTCTCTTTTCCTTTTTCTTCTCTGCTTCTGTGCCTTTGTTTATTGTGTCCTCTAACTCGCTTATTCGATCCTCAGCGTCATCCATCCTGCTTTTAATTCCTTCCATTGTGGTCTTCAGTTCTGATACTGTATTTGTCATTTCTGTCTGATTCTTTTTTATTATTTCAATTTCATTTTTTATACTTGTTATCTCTTTGTTTAGGTGTTCATAATGACTATCCATTGTTGTTCTAATTTCTTTGAACATCCTAACTATCATTATTCTAAATTCTGCTTCTTGTAATTTGGTTATATCTGGTTCATTTAGGTCCTTCTCTGAGGATTTCTCTTGATTCATTTGTTTTGCATTCCTCTGCCTGCCCATTTTCTCTGTGTATAAGCAAGTTGTGGCCACTTTAGTCCTGTAGGTGTTTCCTCTGTGTTCTCTAGGTGTGGTCTGTCTGCAGGCCCCCCACCCCCTCTGCCGGTGCCTAGGGTGGTTGGGTATGAGCGTTGCCAGCGCCGGCCCACTGTGGCTTTTGCTGTGATTTCTGCCTCTCCTCCATGGGACGGGCTGTCACTGAAGCCACAAGACTTAGCACCAAGGTAGAGGTGAGCACCTTTGCTCAGCTGCGGACCCAGCCTATTTCCGGACTTCCGCCCAGAACCAGCAGTCGGAACCTGCTCGGTACAGTTCCATGGGTTAGGCAGGGCTTTTGACGTGCTCTCAGCTGTAAGCCTTTGCCCGTCCGGAGCTTTAGCCCCGCCCTCGAGGCCAGGGCCCTTCTGCGCAGGGTCGGGAACCAAGGTTTATTGAGGCGGGCGTGTTTGCTGGCTTCCGCTCAGCTGCGTACTTCCTCTCGTCCCAGACTCTACCCCGCCCCCGCGTTCGGAGCCCGCTCGTGCACGTATGAATGCAATCCGCGGTTTCTTCGGCCGGGTGGGGATAGTAGCGTGAGCTCAGCTGCAAGCTTCCACTTGTCTCGGGGTCTACCCCGTTTTCGCGCTCGGAGCCCGCTCGGGCACGTATACTGGCCAACTGCGGTTTCTCCAGCCCGGGGCGTGGGGGGCTGGTAGCGTCAGCTCAGCCGCGAGCCCCCGCCCGTCCCTGGTCCTAGCCCGGTCCCCGCGGTCAGGGCCGGCTTGCGCAGGGCCTGCCCGTTCCTGGCCTCCCGCTTTGTCCCCGTAAGTGGGATTAAAGGCGGGCCCACAGCTTCCGGACCGCTTTCGCGCGTCTCCTCCGACCCTCTGGGCTAGATCGATCTCCCACCGGCTTGGCCTCTGCCCACGCTGACAGAACCGCCTTTCAGCGTCCTGTCGCCCCAAACCCTTAAGCAGCCCTCAGCAGAGTAGGAAGGGACCTAATACTCCACACTGTAGGCCTGGGAGCTCCCTCACTTGTTTCACAGGCTCTAGGACTGCAGGCTGGGGCTTGGTTCCTGGGACCCAGGTCTCTCCCTCTCCGCCAAACTTTCCTCCCGCCCCGCGGGTCTCTCTGGGTTGCCGTTTGCTCCGGGGAGCTGGGCAGCCCTCTTCGCGTTTTCGCTATTCCTACCAGTCTCAGTGTGGCTTCTTCTGTGTTCCTTGGTTGAAGAGTCCACTTAGTTTAGTTCATAGTTGGTTTATCCAGATGATGGTTCTTTAAATTGAGTTATAATCCACTTTGGTTCTGGGAGTTGGAAGTTGGTACGTCCGCCTACTCCGTTGCCATCTTGCTTCTCCGAGGATGGCTTTTTTATGTGAGCTTTTTCCATGCAACAATTTTGTTTAAGCCACTGCCTCATAGGAGTACAACTTAAACTGGTCAATTTCATGGGGGAAATGGTCTAAAATAATATTGACTGAGTTCTGACAGTCTGGCAGTGACCCCCCCCCCCCAGGTAATAATTCAAAGTTCTGGTTAGTATAAAGATTAAAGTATAGCCCAACCAGGCAGTGGCGCTGTGGATAGAGCATTGACCTGGGATGCTGAGGACCCCGGTTCGAAACCCGGAGGTTGCTGGTTTGAGGACAGGGTTGTCGGCTGAAGCATGGAATCACAGACATGACCCCATGATCGCTGGCTTGAGCCCAAAGGTCACTCACGTAAAGCCCAGGGTTGCTGGCTTGAGCACGGGATCACTGGCTCAGCTGGAGCCACGCCCCCCCCCCCAGGCACATAGGAGAATCAAAGAACAACTAAAGTGCTGCAACTACCAGTTGATGCTTCTCATCTCTCTCTCTTCCTGTCTCTCTGTCCCTCTGTCTCTCTCTCACACGTGCACTTAAATAAAAATAAATAAAGATTAAAGTATAGATGAGTTAACAGAATTTTAAGTATTTTTACTTATTAGCTTCTTAAAGAATAATCAGAAGTGTTTTTGTTTGTCTGTTTTAAATACTGTTTAATTTAGGTTGCCGCTCTTATGCTGTCCTAGTTCCCACTACTTTCTTTTTTTATAGTACTACCACAATGATAACTTTAAAAATTGACAGGGTTATGAATATGAGCATTGTTAGGCCAATCTAGATATCATTCGGAAAACTTTATGATCAATTTAAGAAGTTCTCTGGGCTGTTCTAGATGTACTTATTTATTAGAATTTCTTCAAATGGAGGATACACTAAAGATGAAATTTCTCAGTGCTTTAACCTTTAAAATATAGACCTTAATACTGGACCAGTAAAAGATGAATTCAAGGTTTTTGGACACTTTTAAAACCATGAGATTTTAGTTATGTGACTTTTAAACCATTACCTTTATAACAAGACTGCAGTAGAAAAAATTCATTATCTTCAGTCTGAACTAATTAAATAATGTTACATTAAAGAAGAATCAATTTATATACTGATACTTGCCTCAATTTTGGTTACTTAGGTAGAGAATTAATATCAATATAAATGTGTAGCTACTACAGAAATATTTATGCAACTAGTTCATGTACCATCGATTTCTTTTGACATTTTGTTTTTTTCACATTTGGTAAATACTTTATACAACTTAGTGATAGGTAATTATTTCACTTGAATGTAATTTGGTAGAACTTATAGGGTGTGAAATCTGGGTAATTTACCATGCTCTTAAGATTTTAAAGTTGAAATTTAGCAGCAAACTTGGATGTGTAGTGTAGATTCCTGTCAGGAAATCAGTTAAAGTTTTTATTAAAATGGTACTCCTATCTCTTCTTGGCTTTTTAGCTAAGATCAAGTGTAGTAGTATCTGTTCTTATCAGTAAAATGGTACTCCATCAAGAATCTAGAAGCTAGTATTGATACATTTATTTTAATAATACTGAACTAAATGAAAAAATATTTCCAGCCCATAAGAGCTAATTTCTTATATTATTCTGTATATTATTTTATATGTATATGAATATATATGCATATATATGTATTATTTTATATATATGCATATGTATGTGCATATATATATGTATATGTATATTGCATGAGAATAGTTTGGAGGGGTATAATTTTAAAATGAAATCTTTAGATCAAGTGATATAACTTGAAGGTATACTATACAGTGTGTCTGTAAAGTCATGGTGCACTTTTGACCCGTCAAAAGTCAAAAGTGCACCCTGATTTTACGGACACACTGTATATAAAATTGGATTTGGCCTGACCTGTGGTGGCACATTGGATAATCGACCTGGAACGCTGAGGTCGCTACTTCAAAACCGTGGCCTTGCCTGATCAGGGCACATATGAGAAGCAACTACTATGAGTTGATGCTTCCTGCTCCTCCCCGACCTCCATTCTCTCTCTAATCTCTCTTAAAAAAAAAAAATTTGCATTTGAATTGGGTTTTATTTTGGTAGATATCTTGAGAAAACATGTCAGTTTACAACATCCTAACTAAATGTTCATTCTCTGAAACAAAAATTAATGGAATTATACTTGGATTTAGGTGTCTTAATGATGAAAAATCTTCTTCTGCAGGACCGAGGGGATGAATTCACATATACTGGGAGTGGTGGTAAAAATCTTGCTGGTAATAAAAGAATTGGTGCACCATCGGCTGATCAAACATTAACAAACATGAACAGGTACTCTTTATTGTTAGAGTTTGTTAAGACTATTTAGAATATGGACTTTGTATAAATGTTTGATCATAGGACTGTAATTTATAACTTAGACTGTAGAGGAGAATCTTAAATTGAAAGTTAAAAATCTAAAATTAAAATTCCATTACCTGATTATACAATATTTTGCAAGCATCCTAGCTTAATTCTTTGAATTATTATTTTTAAAATGATGTAATTCCCAGTCTTAATAGATGTGCTTTGCACTTTAAAACATGTTGAATCCTTTGAAAGAAAGGAACCTATATAATTTAAGTGAAATTGAGGACAAGGTGGCCTGTCTACTACCACAGGTCAAAGTTATGTTCTACTCAGCACAGATTTCTTTTTTAAAGTGACAAAGTTCTTTTTAGAAGAGACACTAATGTGGAACAGGGTTATGTTCGGGAGCCACATTTATGCACACAAGTGACACAACAGATAAATTAATCAGAACTACACTCAAGGTGTTTTTTAGGTTTAAGATTCTTGAAATATTATGAGATAATGTTTGTTTAGTGACAGAAGTGACCTTTTTTTAACTAAATGCTTATAAGGCATTACAAAAGAGCCACCTTGTGTTGACTTTGACTCGATAGAAGTATTAATGACATTTCAGCTTCCATGGGAATAGAAAATTTAGTAACTCAAAATTTTTCCTTTGTAAGTGCATGCTAATATCAATAATAAGTAACCCAAACCATCAAATAGCAATGACTACATTATAATTTGTCATACTGTTAATTTTGTAATCATTTCATAAATGTTAAAATTTTTTGGCATTCTATTAATAAAGGTATTTTGTGGGTTATTGCATAAAATTGAGTATTTTTCACTTTCTTGAGTCTAAATCACTCAGTTTTAAGTAGTGTGCCCATAATTTCTGATTATTGTGTGAAGTAAAGAATATACCAGTATGATTTCAAGATTTTATTGCATACCAAGTTAATATAGAATGTTTTCATGTCTTCCTTCTATATTATTTCTGAAAATAGGATTATTTTCTGAACCAGCAGAGGAGACAGGTCAGATTTGCTGGTGCAAACATTCCTGAGGCAGGACCCAGTCACTAGTCTTTTTCTAGCAAGATAGCAGCTCTCTAGGAGGAATGATCTTAAAAGAATTTAGAAAAATTTGATATGTTTTATCCATGAAAATGTACCTTGAATTTTCAAAAGGCTTTTCCAGGTTGTCAGATCTGAAAATTATATTTTTCCCTTTAATAATAGGTTATTTTGTTTGAATGAAACTTCTTTCATAACTACCTGAGCTTGAAATGTACACAGTAGATTCTTTTCAAGCTTTTGAAGAATCTAACAAGTACACCCTGTTTATCATGTTATAATGTGATTATAAAATAATTGACAAGTAGTAAAAATGTTTTAAAGGAAGGTAGTGAAAGTGAAATATTAACTCAAAACACTTGAGGATTGATATCAGTGGTGGGATTCGGCCGGTTTGCATCGGTTCAGCAGAACTGATACCTAATTTTTTGTTGAGTTTGGCAAACTGGTTGTTAACATGGCACTTGCAATCAGGGTTCCCTCTAAGGTAGGTGCCCAGTGGGGAAATCACAAATTAACATTTCTCCTTTTTAACGTTCATCTGTGCAACAGCGTATATTCTAAGCGCCCGTAGTCATGTTCATTCCGTCCATAGGGGAAATAATTGCAAGTGAGGAGGCCAATCAAGAAGCAACATGGAGCCTGACCTGTGGTGGCGCAGTGGATAAAGCGTCGACCTGGGAACACTGAGGTCGCCAGTTCAAAACCCTGCACTGGTCTGGTCAAGGCACATATGGGAGTTGATGCTTCAAGCTCCTCCTCTCTCTCTCTCTCTCTCTCTCTCTCTCTCTCTCTCTCTCACACACACACACACACACACTCTGTGTCTCCTCTCTATAATGAATAAAATAAAAATAAATTAATTAATTAAAAAATTTAAAAAAAGAAGCAACATGGAAATCTCTTAAATAACAGTTTTATTGTTTTTCGTCAGGTGTTATTTAATATTTTTCCGATATTATTTTAAAACTCTTACACTCTAGTTTTGTGTAACTCTTTTATTCTTATTTAAGTATTAAATGCATGAAATAATAAACTACCTTTCAGTGTATCATTTTTTTATACTTAAAACAGTTATTAGTACAGATAACCGGTTGTTAAATTATTTGAATCCCACCACTGGTTGATATATCATAGAGACTAACATCTATTCAATTAATTTATACATTAAGTTCTGAGTGTGCCTTATGATTGATTGATTGTAAAGACCTCTTGGGCAAAGGTGCCTACATGTTTCATAAACGTGAAAACTGAAGTGGAAGTCCCTTAGTTCTGACCTATAGTATACTCTTGCCTGACTAGTATATATGGTCCAATTTATTTTTGCTTCTCTGCTAAGAGGTAGTTTGATACCTGCTTTTTACTTTTGAGAAATTTGTTCCTATTTCTTCTCAGTTCTTCCACTTTATGAAACTGTAAAGGGCAGCAAGGTAACCTGGATATCCTTGATCCAGGGTAGTTAGAGCAACGAGCTGAGCTGCGGATAGAGTAATGGAAGAGCCTTGTTATTTTTGCTCTTTTGGCTAGTTTCATCCTCTTGGAGACTACATACTTGAAGAGCTGGAATACTTATGTGTAACTAGAAGTGTGTTAATGCCAGTTAGTGGTGGCAGTCATTGTGACCGAGCACCAAAGAATTCTAGTCATTAACATGAAGATAGTATTTATCTTTATTCTGGCTCTTTAAGAAGATAAAGTATGTATTGAGAAGCTATTCCATAAATAAAATGTAATACTGGCGCTAGAGTTGATGACTGTATTTTCTTTCACCCCCCTGAGTTTTAATGCATCTTCCTTTTGAGATAAAAAGACAACTTGGTAAGGTCTTAAAGTAAATTTACTTTAACAATATAACTATGATCAAAATTTTTTTTGTTTCTTTTATTTTTGATCAAGATATTTTAGTAGATTATTAGTCATTAGGTCTTAAGGCCTATTTGAACCTGAATAAAGAGAACTATACCTTGAACAGGTATTTGTATCAAATCTGATTTCACCAGATTTTGTGTGTGTGTGTGTGTGTATTTTTGACCCTACATGTTCTCACTGGTTCTTTTTTTACCTAAGTTAGGAAGTAGGTGTCTTAGAAAATACTAATTTTAAATAAATTCTAGTGTTTTTTTGTTTTGTTTTGCTTTTTTTGTGGGGGAGGGAGGTGTTTGGCAAGACTAAATTCTCCCAAGAAAGGTCTTCTAACATCTAATAAGCTTACGGATTAATTACTAGTAAGTGAGTACACATACTAAGAAAGCTTCAGCTAAATCAGGTGCTACTTTCAATTCAGTGTTCCTCCTTGTTCATGTGTCATCAGTAAAATGCAGTGATCTTGTATAGCTAGAAATCTTTATTGTCATGATTTAGCACACATTTGAATGCTTCAGTTTTATTTAAACTTATCTTTTACTGGAGGTCTTTAAAGGATATTCTCAGTATTGAACTTGTTCTTAATAAGGAATCTCTGTTGTCTTAAACGTGGACAGTGGACCTAGAGAGGTCATTTGTACCTTGCTGAAAAATTTGTTTTTCTGGATTTCTTTCTACATTATTCCAGCAATTTACCTCACTCCCTTATCTAAAATAACTATTGCAACAATCACTTGCTTTAGTTTTCCAACTTTTTCCCTTCCCTCAACAAACGTTATTTAAAGAAAATTCCATGTATTTCTAGTTGTTTTCTATTATACGTGGCACAGATGTTATTACTTTCAGAAGAACCCTACAGGCTATCTGAGAACCAATCCCCTGGCTTGGGGGTGACATCAGAAAACTGATTTGTCTTCTCTGCTGGTGGGGGAATGCATAATCCTATTATCTGGAATAATATGGAAAGAATCATAGAATCTTAATCTATCAGGTAAGGCATAATTCACCTTTTAATTGAGCTAATGATGCGATTATATACTTGAAGAAAGATTACTTGGTATAAAGACTTTGTTTTATTTTTTAGGGCATTGGCCCTAAACTGTGATGCTCCATTGGATGATAAAATTGGAGCAGAATCTCGGAATTGGAGAGCTGGTAAGCCAGTCAGAGTGATACGCAGTTTTAAAGGGAGGAAGATCAGCAAATATGCTCCTGAAGAAGGCAACAGATATGATGGCATTTATAAGGTGCTCTATCTGGCATGACCTCTTGTTAGTAATTCTTCCTGGGCTTTCAGGACAGGGTTACCACAGGGAACTACTTGGCTGTGGGTGGGCCAAGGAAACTGTAGATCATCTTAGTTGGTATTTCTACTTTTCCTGGAAATATAACATATACAAAGTGAGCTCTTAACTTTGATACTTTTCTAATTTCAAGTCCATAAGGGCAGAGCTATATTTTGGGTTAAGCTTTTTATAACTATGTTCTCTATGATAAAACAGTTTTTTAAAAAATTAAATAACTTGGCCATTGTTGATCTTGATTCTTATATATCAGTATGATTTTAAATGTAATAGATTTTCAAGCAGAGTACATTATGGTTTTTAAAATAGGTTGTATTCTTTGTTTAAAAAACAGGCTTCTACTGCCACCATTTCTATTTACTATTATGCAAAATTCCATTAATAAATAAGGATAATTTTGTTAGTATTTTAAATTTATAGCAATCTATATTTATATGGGAACTACTGTAATAGGGAATAAGGTCAAAACAATATTTTGGTGAATAATCAATGTATTTACTATTACAGCAATTAGCAAGTACCTTTTGAAGTTGCATTTAGTTTTGGCAAGTTGAAACCAATAATCTGTTGACATAGATAAGTTTAAACTTTAAATCTCAAACTAGTACTGAAATATTATGATTTAGGTGGTGAAATACTGGCCAGAGATTTCATCAAGCCATGGATTCTTGGTTTGGCGCTATCTTTTAAGAAGAGATGATGTAGAACCTGCTCCTTGGACCTCAGAAGGAATAGAACGGTCAAGGAGATTGTGCCTACGTTTACAGGTTAGATTACATTTGTCTAGGCTACTTGTGTATTCATGAAAACCTCTACTATCAACATACCTAAGCACTGGATGTAACCCACAGCAGTTGATCAGAGGACGGTAAGGGATAAGAATGAGATCATGCAAGTATACAAAAGGAAAAGCAGTAAAAGGGTAGCATCCTAAGTGTCAGACTGCCCTCACACCAAGAATTGTGCTTGGGAAAAGTTGGGCTAGTCAGTGAAAAGGAAAGTTTTTCCAATTCAATATGAAAATGACTTGAAGTATGAGGGAAATGAAGGCATAAAATTTAGGTATAGGAGACCTTGAGAAGTTTATTCTAGATGGTATAGGGGGTATGTCTCTGGTAGGGGAATGGGGGAGGTGGCTTATAAGAGTGGTCTATTTCCTACCCTTCTCACTTTTCCCCACCCCTTTTCTCTCTTCCCCCTCAAAGCTGCTTCCCTGTCCTGTCACCACCTTTAGTGTTGTGCCTTTGTTTTCCCTTTGCCCATGCATAGCTGTTAACCCATAAAAGACTGTTGGTTTTGTGTGCATAGTGGATGGTATGGCTACATTCCTCCTCCACTGCCTATACACCCTAGACTTTATCTTTGACACTGACTTCAGAGCATGGTTTTAGTTCATTCTCCATCATTCCCCATTGTTGTGCTTTCCGTAAAGACTACCAGCTTTGTCATTTTCCCTGGCTCTGCCCATACTGCATGTGTAGGGGCTGAACTATGGGCAAGTGTCTGACCACCCAGGCAGGTGAGTGTGTGTCTTCTAGTGCAAGTCTGTTTCTGTTTTTGTTTTCTTACTAAATTTGTAGAATTGATTGTTTAAATGAGACTCGTGAGCTGATAAAATAACTCCCAAAATACAGGTGACCCTTGAACAACATAGGGATTCTAGGGGCATCATTCTCTCCGTGCACAATTGAAAAGCAATGCATAACTCTTGATTCCACAAAAACTTAAGTACTAGTAAACTATTGACTAGAAGCCTTACTGATAACATAAACAGACTACTGACACATTTTGTATGTTATATGTATTATATACTATATTCTTTTATAACAGTGTTATTAAAGTCTAAAGAGAAAATACATTTATTGTACTATCCTGTACTTATTGATACTGTAAGTTTACATCATCTGTTTACAAGATTAATCTTCTGTCAGTACCTCTATCAATACTGTCTTATAGATGCAAAACACTAGATAGTATAATATATGTATTACTAATAATAGACATGAAAAACTGTAAAAAAGAAATGTATATTTATTTATAGGTATAATGGCTCATGCATTGAAATCTCTAAAAAATTTTCCTATATATATTTATTGAAAAGAATTCACATATAAGTGAACCCACACAGGACTGATCTATGTTTTTTAAAAGACATTTTCAGATCCATTGCTCATCAAATAATATTCTAGGTAGGTTAGACATGAAACTGAATGGAAGCATATAAGTCCATCTACTATGATGAGATAATGTGTCATTGATGAGGACTGAAACATACTGAACTTTAAACATGAGTGTTATCACAAACCATGTCCCCAAAAAAGGGTAGCCAGTAAAATACAAGGGTAAAGGTGGAATTTCTTTCTTTGGCTGATAAAGAATTCAGTAATTTAGTGGTGTTAGGCCTCAAAAAGCTTTTATTCCCTCCCCACCCCACCCCTATTTTGAGAAATCAGAAATTTGGCCCTTAATGTTTTGGTGGGGGGGTTTTGTTTTGTTTTTTAGATTGGCTCCACAATTTAGTGTAATCCCATCTATGTGAGTACCATCTATTTGCTCTGCAGTTGATCTTTACTTATCTTCATATCAAGATCCTATTTTCCTTTCTTCCTCAAAATTTTCAAGCCACCTAGTCACAACTCCTATAAACTTATCTTTCTGTTTTAGACCTAAAACTAAGGTCAGTGTATTCTAAAATGGAATTTCTTAATCAAAACTACATGGTTTTACACTGAATTTTGGATTTTAAAAGTTTTCTGTCCTTTGAATTTTGTTTCTTTAAGTCTCTGTTTATATAAAGTGTCCTTTTTATAAAGTCATTCAGTTAGGGGAAGCATAGACTCTTCTCCCTCCCCTTTTTAAATTTCTCACCAGGATCTTGAACTCCCCTTCTCTCTGAAGCTTAAGTCTACATTATACTTTTCCCCCATCAGTATCCAGTAGGTTACCCTTCAGATAAGGAAGGGAAGAAGACAAAAGGACAGTCAAAGAAGCAAGCCAGTGGAGCCTCAAAGAGGCCAACTCCAGATGATGATGGTAGGTAATGATTACAGAAAATAAATCCTAATAACGTAGTTTCTAATAAAGAGAAATCAATAGTAAGAGAATAAATTGAGATACTCATAAGAGATTAAAAACAAAATTAAGGGGTTTTGTTTTTGTTTTTGGTGTGTGGGGATACTTTTATTGTATTTTAGTAGTGTGAGAACCAAAATAGCAGCAAATACAGTGTCCAAAACTCCAGGGGAAGTTGGTTAGGTTATCTTAATGCTAAATATTACTGGTGGTGGTTATCTCTTTTGTTTCATTGTTCTGTTTAGAATTACTTATAAGTCTTCTGGTGTATTTTTAAATAAATCTAGATGATTGTCCAAGTGCCTCCAAAGTGTTCAAAGCATCAGATTCAGCAGAAGCGGTTGAGGCTTTCCAGCTAACCCCTCAGCAACAACATCTAATCAGGGAAGATCATCAAAACCAGAAGCTATGGGACGAAGTGCTTGCACATCTTGTAGAAGGACCAGTATGTAAAGATTTATTTTTCGTTATAATAACATGGTTAAATTTAATTTATTTTTAAGTATAGTTGACATAAAATATTATTAGTGTCAAGTGTACAGCAGAGTGGTTAGATATTTATATACCTATAGAAGTGGTCACTATGATAAGTCTAATAACCATCTATCACCATACATACATAGTTGTCATAAGATTTCATAAATAATTACATCCTGATATTAACAAATGATGGAAAAAAAATTCCCTATGAATTACCATTTTTACAAGTCCCCCAAAACTTGAGCTTTAATTTTTTCATCCAGTGTCTTCACCTTTCAGAAGCAATCTGAAGCAATACTTAAATGCTTTTAAATCTATTTTAAACCTCTTAGATACTGGTTTTTTACTTCTTTGTGCCAAACTTAATAATTTATATTGAGGAACTGTTCATGGAAAGGCTTTTCAATTGTGGAACGTACTCAACTTAATCAAAAACTCATCAGGAAAGTTTTTCAGTTCAGAGTTGCCTGATAGAATAAGACTTAAGCAGTTTAGCACAATTTTAATGCCTGTGTGTTCAACCTAGGGGTAAATAAACCAGTATTGATCACGTACTTAATATGTTTTGGATCTTTTTTTAACTTTTGGTAATCATTGAGTTTTAAAGTAAAAAAAAAAAGAGTTAAATGATGTGTGGACTTTGTAGTAAGACATGTTTTTCAGACAAAGCTTTCTTATTGGATCCCCGAAGCATAAAGTGTTCAAATTTGAATTGTCTATTCGTTCCTTGCTTGCTCACTTGCTTTTATTGTCTTGAATTTTGCTTATAAATTCAAATCTTCTATTTTACTAGATATTAACCCCTTTGAATATTAAGCTCTTGTCATGTGTAATATAGTTACTTTCTTGGTTTTTTTTCCTGCTCCAAAGTAGTGTGATGTATAGCTATCATTTGTGACCTCTAGTATCCTCTCTTGAAATTCCATCTTGTCATCTTTTAGTAATTTCTTCTTTCCAGTGTTCCTTTTATTTCTACATTAGCCAGAACATCTCGTGTGTCTGAAATAAGGTTACTGAATATCTCTATGTGCTTTCTATCTGTTTTTAAAGGGAACTCCCACAGAGTTTTTGTGTTGCTTTTTGTTTCAGAATTAGTCATCATCATTAAGGAAGAATCTTCTTGATATAATTGCTAAACTTTTAGGAATGGGTATGGCTTATCGAATACCCTTTGGGTTTATAGTGCAGTCATTTCATTTGCCTAAAAATGTAATATGTTGGGCTATTCTTGGTAGAATGAGGCTTATATGCTTGGAAGACAAAAGTAAAGTGATTTAGCTATGTGAGAAGTGTTACTTGATTCTTAGCCAAGAAACTCAGGCATAAAGAGAGTCTAACTCTACAGGTCAGACACATTTTCACTTAGAGTAAGATACAGCAAGCAGTTGTTGATTGTGGTCTAATTAATCTCTGGTTGGAGAGGATGCAGCTGGTTAGTGAAAACTCAGGTGAGTTCTAGCTGTGGGTGGGCAGGGGACAAAATAGCACATATTGCGGAAGGGAAGCTACGTGAGTGCACATGGAGGTATTTTTGCACATTTGTTGTCTCAGTTGGATGTGTATTGGGCTTCAATGTGAGGCTTTTAATGTGCATATATTGGTGTCAATAGAAAATTTCTCAAAGTGGTTGAATCCTGTGCAACTTGGCAGGGATATACAAATCCAGTGTACTTTCCAACCTCTTCTTTCAATGTAACTTCTATATGAAATTAAATTATCAACTGACAGTTCTCAAACAAAAAAAGACCCACCCCAACAAAACCCCCCGAAATCCTTCTTGCCTGTGGCAGGATCTTAAACAGGCATGGGTAGGATGCTTGTGATGTAGCTTCTAGTGACATTTTATACTATTGATTGCCCTGGGCACGTTTCATGTTTCATGCCCAGTCTTTTCATATAAGCCAGGAACACATTTATTAAGTCAGAAAAATCAAATGTAGGCCACGGTGACTTTTAAATAAATGTGCATACGTATAATGCATTTATTTCCAAACACCTTCCTAAGTCCCTACATGATCTGTCATTCCTGCCAATCTCTACAGTCTCCTAGCTAGTCTCTTGGGCCCAACTAGCTTTGGCCACATTGATTTCTGTTATTTACCTACTCAGTTAGGCCTTTACATGCTGGGATTCTCTTCTACATCTTCATGTGGCTCAGTCCTTCATTTCCTATAAATCTCTGCAATCTTTTCACATTCCTCAGAGAGGCCTTTCCTGACTACCCTTTCTAAGGCAACCACACTTTACTCTGTTGCTTTAATTTGCTTATATATATAGCAAATTATATATATAAGTATATATATCAGTTATATATAGTATATACTATCTGAAATTAGTTTGGTGTTTTTTGTTTCAGTTTCTTTTTAGTGTGCTCTCCTAAAGGAATATAAAATTCCATGAAAACAGATACTTGGGCTTTTTATCACTGTTATGTAGATGAGTGCCTAGCACATTGTAGCAAATTAGAATACTTCTAGTACATACACTCATAGGCACCATGGAGGTCCTGGGAATATATCAGTCATGAGAAAAGGCATTTGTCAGGGAGAGGGTATCTGGTACTAAATTTATAGTTTTTTCCACATCTCCCCTATATGGTAATATTCTTTTAATGTGTTGCATAATTCTGTACTGGTAATTCAGACTTTCTGTAAATAAATTAATATCAAGACATAACTTTGAAACTTGAAATTCTTGTATATACTACTTTTTCTATTAACATAAGGAACATAAAACACACTTCTTTACTATCAAAAATAACTGAATGAAGGATTATTATCCTTGTGACTATTTAAAAAACTGTTTATCCTTCTAGTTTAAAAGAAACAAACAGCTTGGGTAAAGTGGAACCAGTAATGCTTTTGGAGAGTATAGAATATCTATTTGATCGTGTTTGCTTTTGATGGCTCTACATTTTATAATTTAGTCCTAATTCGAGTAAACATCGGCATCAGGGAAATGTGGGACTTTTGGCTTGAGGCAAAACATCACAGAAGATAATCCTAGGAAAATAAATATGTTGATTCTTTGGGGTTTTTGGATATAACAGATATTTCTCTCTCTTTCTCTCTCTCTCTCTCCCTCCCTCCCTCCCTCCCTTCTTAAAGAAAATCAAGTTTTGTAGCAAAAGACTGAATAAATAATACATGTTTATATACTGGAATACCATGTATTTAATAACCTTACGAAATCCATTTGTGACTTTTTCATTTCTTTTTTTTTTATTTTTATTTTTAACTGAAAAATAATAAGGTTTAGGTGGGGGCATTTATGTTTGAGTGCTATATATTTGACTTTGCAACCTTTCCAGTGCAGTCCTGAAATTTAAAACTAATGTGTATATCTTATGAAAGGTTTTTTTTTTTCAGTTTCTAATACGTGTTTGCTAGTCATTACAATCACTTGATATATTTCCTAATAGACATGTATTAAATGTGACTAAGACCCTTTTTAAAATCACTTTGAACTTTATTAATATATTATGAAATGCTAACCTTTTTTTCCTTCCCTTTGGGGGTACCATCTAGAATTTTCTGAAGAAATTGGAACAATCTTTTATGTGTGTCTGCTGCCAGGAGCTAGTTTACCAGCCTGTGACAACAGTTTGCCTTCACAATGTCTGTAAAGTAAGTAGGATTTTTTTCTCATTTTCCCTTATTCGGCCAGAAGGCACACTAACCTCCAGACCTGTTTTTAGCATGTGAAGAAGCATTTTTCCATAAAACAGAATAGTTAAAAAAACTTTGCCAGTTCAGAAGCACTTAATTACATCTTGGTGGTAAGTGCATGTTCTAGCTGGATAGTAATACTAACTCAAGCATACATATAGTTGAGGTATTCTATCATGTTTGGTGGTGTTGGGGAAGGTTGAAATGGAGAAGAGTAAGTAAAGTGTTTTTTCTGACAAGTCTTACATGTTTGATATAGTATATTACAAACTGAACTACTTACATGTACTTAATGGAATATAAAACAGATTTATTTTTTTAAGTAAGAGGATGGGAGATAGACTCCCTGCATATGCTCTGACTGGGATCTACCTGGCAATCTTCCTGGGGCCAGTGCTCGAACCAATCAAGCCACTGGTTGTGAGAGGGGAAGACAGAGAATTTGGGTAGAGGGGAAGGGGATAGAAGTAGATGGTTGCTTCTCATGTATGCTCTGACCTGGGATCAAACCCAGGGCATTCGCATGCCAGGCTGATGCTCTATCCACAGAGCCAACCGACCAGGGCCTAAAATAGATTTTATATGCCAGCTTTTCCAGTGGAATTGAATATTGTGTTATCAGTATGGTGTGAAAGGAAAATTTTGAGTTATAATAAAAACAAGATTGGAATCTTACTCTACTACTTGGTTGTTGTGTGTCCTGACCTAACTTCCAAACTTCAGTTTCTTTTGTAAAGTGGAAACAAACCTTCCATATGTGTTTCTGCCTGATTTGAGTTAATTAACTGTGTAATGTATTTAGTATTTTTTAAATATATTTTTGAAAGACACATTACCTGTTATTTGATAATGTATAACTTAGTTCTTAGTTGGGGAATCCTGAATTCTTTAGTGCTCTATCGAAAAGAACAGGATTAAAATCCATCCTAGAAGATGAGCCTAATGAGAATTATAATCTTTAACACTCTTATTTTTCTGGATGAGGAAATTAAAGCATGCAAAAGTGAAGTCATTTACCTGAAGTCTCACAATATGTGCTAGAGCAGTAATTTTCAACCTGTGTGCCTCGAGAAGTTTTAAAACATGCAGTATCTGACTGTTTAGTCAGGGACACTGACCTCTTTTCCCTCAGATTGTCAAATAACAAAATGACAGCAGCCAGCACAACAGCTATTTGGTGTGACTGCTCTGTCTCGAACTCTAAATATACTGCCCACAAACATTAGGGGATATTTCAAAATTAATATGAAGCAGTAAAATATCCCCTAATGTTTGTGAGCAGTATATATAGGTCACATGATAAAATTGCATCTTTACTGGTCACATCGCATAATAAGGTTGCATCTGATTGATTAATTCTTGGTGCCAGATATCTTTATATGTAAGTGTAGGCACCTGCTTTTTTAAAAAGTCAGTTTGGAGCAAAAAGGGTAATTACTATTACTTTTTTTTATTGGTCAAAATCTATTTTTTATACCTATTTTTTGTCAGATCATCAAAACATATATTTTTTGGTGTGCCATGAGATGAAAAAGGTTGAAAATTGCTGTGCCAGAAGTAGAACTAAAGCCACCATGTCTGTGGACTAGTGTTTATAGTCCAAGATTCAGGCCTTTATATAGTTCTTCATCTTTTATGCTTTTTTAAAAAATTGCCAAACAGTATGTTTCTAGTTCCTATTTTGTTGAGTACGTTTCTACATGTATTACCCTCAGATGAAATTGAGTGTATTTTTTGGATTTTTTGTTTTGTTGTGTTTTGCCCTAGGATTGTTTACAGCGTTCCTTTAAGGCTCAAGTTTTCTCCTGCCCTGCTTGCCGGCATGATCTTGGCCAGAATTACACCATGATTCCCAATGAGATTCTCCAGACTCTACTTGACCTTTTCTTCCCTGGCTACAGTAAAGGACGATGATCTGTCTGCTTCCACTGTGTTGCTCCTGGTGATTTTTTTTTGGACAATAAAGAATCTAAAGAGATTGGGGATGGGTGGGGGTGGAAGCAGTGGTGGACCATATCTCTCATTTCTGAAGCAGCTAATCCTCTTTCCTACATAGCCATCATCTTGTGTGTGTAGTAAGAGGCCCATTTCTCAACTGTCTTTTAAATATCAACAGGTAGTCCTGTCAGTAACAACTAGTTGTAATGAGTAAAAGTCAAAGCCTCAGCTCTAGTTGATATCCAAGTTATGATTTATTTTGCAACTACCTCAGGACAGAAAAGATTTATGGGGATTTTTTAAATCATTGAATAATTAGTTAAATGAATTTTAGCTACACACTGCCTCCCAAATATTAGTTGTGCCTGGTTCATGTAATTTGATTTTACAGAAAAGGAAATGACACTTGAGATCATTGGAATGAACGCAGCTTCAGTAGTATGTATAATACATTTTTAATATCTTGTTCCATTACAATGTGAGTTTTGCAAGGGTAGGTTCATTTTTTAGCCCATTTTGTGAGCTCCATTGTGCTTTTTTCTGGTGTTTTATGCAAATTGACTACTAATGACCAATGAGAACAATATGAACGCATTGTTGCTGCATTAGTGTAATGTGTGGTTTTGCACTTAAAAGAGGTATTCCGATGCTCTCAATATAAATGTTTATGAAAAGCCTCTTCTGTACTAGTCACACTGCTTCTAGTGAGTCTCACCAGTGGTTTCACATCTGCAGAGCACTGAGGACTGGGCTGACTTTTGAGAGGGCTGAAATTGCTTCATATTGTGATCCTAAATTTTATATTCACTATACTCCCTAAAGTATACCTTAATAAATATTTTATGACCAGCAAAATAGCTCATCTTGCTTCACTGTTTTACATTTGTCTGGCTTATATTATGTACCTTTAAGAACCAATCATTTTCAGGGTACTTCATTGTATGTATTTATTGAAACATTTCACACAATTTTTCACTCTTGATTTTTGGTAATGAGAGCTAATATGAACTCTTAATTCATAAGGAAATCACTAAGGACAGATTTCACCCTGGATTAATTTTACTGAATGGGAAAAATGTTCAAGATAAGAACCTAGTGACTTCTTTTATTTATAACAACTTCAGTCTTCTTTTTTTTTTTTTTAAGCGAGGGGGCAGAAAGGAGAGATGAGAAACATCAACTCATAGTTGCAGCACTTTAGTTGTTCATTGATTGATTCTCATGCATGCATTTACTGGGGGATTCAAGCTGAGTCAGCGACCCCTTTCTCAAGCCGGTAACCATGGGATCATTTCAGAGGTCCCACACTGAAGCCAGTGACCTCAGGGTCCCACATCAGTGCTCTATCCACTGTACCATCACTGGTCAGGCACAACTTCAGTATTTCGTTCAATTTTAGCATGATGAGTGCTACTTCTTATTTCACAGACACAAGAGTATTCTAAAACACAGTTCTAGTCTCTGAAATTATATTATGTTTTTATCAAAGTTTTAATTTTAATTGTATCAGTTTTCCTACGCCTGAATTAAGCGCCATATATCTAGCTGATGTTTATTGAATGTTTGCTTTGCACTAGTCCCTTGTTTTTTTTTTAATTTATTTATTTACTATTTATTCATTTTAGAGAGGAGAGAGAGAGTGAGAGAGAAAGGGGGGAGGAGCAGGAAGCATCAACTCCCATATGCGCCTTGACCAGACAAGTCCTGGGTCTTGAACTGGCGACCTCAGTGTTCCCAGGTCGACGCTTTATCCACTGCGCCACCACTGGTCAGGCTCGCTTGTTTGTTTTTATGTGTATTCATTAATTTAACTGACAGTCTTAAGAGGCAGGTACTATTATCTCTATGTTCTATATGAATATCAAAGACAAAGATAGGTTAAGAAATTTGCCAGAGTTCATACACCAAGAAAGTGGCAAAACTGTGCTGTAATGTAAGTTTAGGCAATGAGTCCAGACCTGGCAGTCTTCACTTTAGCACTATTTTTGGCATTCTCACATTTGAATATAAGCCAGAGTAGTTTCAGTGCTCTATGTTCAGTAAATTCAAAATCAGGTCCTGGTTTATAGCAGAGTGACTAGAGCTATTGTTGCTTAGGGCTAGTTATAAACATTGGAATCATTTTTACTTTGAAGAATCAAATTTAAATGAAAATGGATCATTTAATTGTAACATCTGATGATACAGTTGCCTCCTGCATTGGCCATGTCTCTGTATGAAAGGTGGGGAATATCTCCCAGCTTCAGCTACTTAAACTAGTTTAGTTCTACCACTTTTAATGGTAAGATAAATGATTCCCAGAATTATGCCGCAGTGTCTTAACTCTGCTTATAACATGATAGACTAAAAAACAACACTGATTACACTGGGGAACAAAATTTTTTGTTGCATCCACAAAAACACTTGTTTTTACCTAATTCGAGTGTGCTGATCTCAAATCTGACATTAGTTTTTCTCTGTAAGCTACAGTTAATTTGCAATTCAAGGTTTTAGGTTTTTATCTTACTGTAAAATACTCAACATTTAGTTTAACATAATGAAGTAGAATGTCTTCTTGGGCATCATCTTTGTGAAAATATAATAATTTATATAATGCAGTAAATACACTAATACACTAAAAGATATGATTGCATCAGAATTTGTCTACAATTTCAAAATAGAACAAATTAAAACATTTATTTTAATCATAAGCTTTGCGCAAAATCATTTAAATTCTATTCAGGCAAAAATTTGTGTTTGTAGGTCTTGCGTTTGTATACTTGTTGAGGACAATTTCGTTTGGTGCTCCAGAAGTAGTCTGCTCATCACTAACAGCTCCAAGATTTTCCGGAAACTTATCAAGGTGACTATTCAGAAAGTGAATCTTAACCCTCATGTTCCATCCAATGTCGTGGCAAGCCAACAGCATCATTTGAACCAGAAGTTCAGTTTTCTGCTTTTTTTTTTGCCAAGGAAGTTCTTTGTAACTGCCACAAAAGACTGCCGTGCTTTCTCCTCCTTATTCATCTTTCTGGCAAATTCTTCATCACATGAGGGTTCAAATTTGAGGTCCATCAAATATACCTGCTTTTGTCTTCTCAAAAGAAAAGGCAGGAAAAGCAGAAATAATATGTTGAAAGCATTCATTTTCTCTATTCAAAGCCTGAACAAACTGCTTCAGTAAGCCAAGTTTGATGTGAAGTGGGGGAAAATAGGATCCTGTCTCGATTAACTATAGGTACTTTCACAATATATTGCATCCCTACTTCTAGAGCTTCACGTTTCGGCCACTCCTTCTGTGTCCAATGTTTCTCCTGATCTTGGCTATATACCACAAACACAGAAAGCAAGGATACTTCGTGAAACCTATTGTCCTAGCAGGAAATTGACCATTTTAAGATCCACACAGATGATCCAGTTATGCTCCTCATACTTCTGAAAGTCGAGGATAATTTTTGTCATTAAAATCTCACAGATGAGTTGAATAACCATTTGGAACCGCAGCATTAACATTACTGTTGTGTAGGAGAACACATTTCAGACTCCTTTTAGAGCAGTCAAGAAATACGTGCCATTCTGTGGGACTGTAAGTGGTAACACCTAGCTGGCTCAGAAGACTACTGATACCATGACAGTAAACAAAGTGTTTGTCTTCGAAAGAAAAGCCCACAAAAATTTCTTCACAATTCCTGAAATGGGATACTTTAGCTGACCGGTGAAGTACATTTTTTTTCTTGAAGCCTGGAGGCTAATAACTCAGCTGCTTTCTTTGATAGGCCCAAATCTCTTACTAAGTCATTCAGTTAGGGTTGGCTAAACTGCTGAGGTGTTAATGACTGCTTGGCATCAGAAGAAGACCCTTCAGATTCTACAAACTTTTCCTCATGCATCTTATCAAAATACACTTGATCACCATGTTCACTTTCTTCGTCCTTAGAAGAAATAAAACCATTGAAAACTAGAACAAGGAAATCTTACCTTTTGTGACAACATGGAGGGACCTGGAAACTATTATGTTAAGTGGAATAAGCCAGGCAGAAAAAAATATCATATGACCTCACTCATTTGAGGAATCCAATGAACAATGAACTGAGAAACGGAATTGAGACAGAGGAGGGATCAATGGTACCAGAGGAAAAGAGGACAGAGGGAAAGGGGATGATAGGATGGAATAAACCTGAGGGAAGGGGGGAGGATGTTATGGGGAGGAGAGGAAGGGAGATTTTGAGGGGAATACAGGGGAGAGGGGATGCATTTGGGGCAACACTAGAATCTATGTAAACATAAAATTAATTAAAAAAAAAAACTGGAACCGGGAGTGTCTCAAGAGTGTGGGATAGGTCGTATTGCTGAAAGAATATTAGGATATGCGATCATATGCCGTTTTTTCTTCCCAATGCCCTTTGTATGGATCAGACCGAAATAACAGTCCCTGCTGTGTTCCTTAGGTCACACCAAACCGTGGAAATACCAAAGAGCATTCCTTTGCATTTTTCTTTTGTCCAGTCACGAAGCATTTCCTCACAATTATGGCACACAATATGAGGAACCCAATTCTTGTCTTGATCGCCAAGGGGAGCTTGAAAATAGGCAATATATGCATGTGTCACAAATGATGAAATACTGAGCCTTTTACGTTGAAGTGTGTAACAGCCACATACAGAACAGAAGGTGTCAGGACTATTCTTACATTTACACCTACTTGAAGAAGCCATGATTCAATCTTAAAACAAGAGGGTGTTTTTATCAGATAATTTTTTACATTTAAAAACAACTACAGTTAATGTAGAAGTGATGTTTGTAAAGCATTAATTGCCTTGTGGTTATGTTCTAGAGTTGTTGCCCTTTAACTCCCACTTAAAAACCAATGCATGCCATTAACTGTAACAAAAAAAAATTAAAATTGCATAGAAACTAGAGCATGCACCAAAAAACAGATTTTAGATTTGGAATCAGTAATGCAGAAATATATAGAAACAGTTCTAAAACCTCAACAGAAAATGAAAAAAAAAGTTCCCCGGTGTTATTAACAAGTATCAGGTATGGTACAAATCTAAGCAATTTTATGTTGCTTTTAGATTCTTTTAAAGACTTTTCTTACATTAATATTTCACTTTTATCTGAAAGGTAACAGACTTTTAGAAAGCTTAACAGTACCATTGTCACCCATTTTAAAAAATAATTAATGGTAATTATATGAAACATCTAGTAAATGTTCAAATTTCCATTGTCTGAAATGTCATACGTGGATATTTTAAATTACTTTGAATTGGGATCCAAGTAAGGATCTTGCAGTTATTTATACTGTCTCTTAAGTATCTTTTAATCAGTATATAACCCCTTAATCTTTCTTTTTTTACCTTTTACAGTTTTAAAATTGTTCTGAAGTCTTTCTGACAGAATAGATTTTTCTGATATAACCATGTAGAATGGTTTAACCTGTTTGTCTTTATTTTCTGTAAATTGGTAGTTAGAATTCAGGTATGACCAGAGTCAGATTTGCTTTTTTCCCCAAGACTTCGTAAGTCGTGTGGTTTTCCCTTAGTTGGTCTGTAGTATCTTGTCTCTTAAGTTTGAAAGGTGAGCTATTCACCAGATTTTGTTACTTTTAGTAGGTTACAATGATTACTGTTAAGTACTTAGCCACTTTAATATGGTTAGAATTTTTTTTTTAATTTTTTCTAGTGTAGGCAGGGCCTTTAGTGTTAATCTTCACTTCTAAATAATATGGTTTATTCGGCAAATATGTGCATGCTAGTATGTTTAAGGATAGTAGATAATCTTTTGTAAGCTAGCAATCTAAAACACCCTTAGTTCTCTTACAACTCTGTTGTGACAATTTGGCTAACAGAAAGGAGCCCTGCCTATATAACCTTAAAGCTTTGGATTGTTTTTATAAGACATGGATGAGCACTCTCACTACTCTTTTTTTTTTTTTACAGGGACAGAGAGAGGGATAGATAGGGACAGACAGACAGGAACGGAGAGAGATGAGAAGCATCAATCATTAGTGTTTTGTTGCCGTTGCGACACCATAGTTGTTCATTGATTGCTTTCTCACATGTTCCTTGACCACAGGCCTTCAGCAGACCGAGCAACCCCTTGCTGGAGCCAACGACCTTGGGTCCAAGCTGGCAAGCTTGAAAGCCAGATGGGCCCTTGCTCAAGCTGGCGACCTCAGGGTCTCAAACCTGGGTCCTCTGCATCCCAGTCTGACGCTCTATGTACTGCGCCACCGCCTGGTCAGGCAAAGCTTTGGATTTTAATACTATATAAGACGGGTGCCCACATTTTTTCAGCTTGCAAGCTACTTATAAGATGACCAAGTCAAAATGATCTATCTACAATAAAAATGCAAAACATAAATTTATTTCTTCTATATTATCATTATTTAAGTTACTATTATTACTATTTAATATTGTGTATTCTTCTTTCACCTTTCTACCTTCTCAGCTCTCTTTTCAGAGTAAAGTCAATGTCATAGTTTCTATGAACAGTCCGAAAAAGCCGCTCCACAATTCCCTTCTTTGGAATAGCAATGGCACACAGACAGATGAGGCAAACGCACTTAGAATATGACATAGTGGAAATAATCCCCTCCCATTGTGTATGAAAGTGGTAGGTTTTAGGCTTCTTACTCGAACCAGCTACAGCACTCATTTTTATACCCTTTGTTGTATTTAGTTTAAATAAATTGAAGGTTAACTACGCAGCAATGTAACTGAACAAGTTAGCTCAGTTTAACGTGCATGCGTAGGGTGTCAAAAGTTCAGACGTCAGATTGGCTACCCTATATGCCAATCAAAAGACAAATGTCTTTTTAATGTCATGCAATCTACCCACACTTCCTTCGCGATCGACCAATAGATCGCGATCGACGTATTGAGCACCCCTGGTATAAGAGGTGGTTAGAGTTCTACTCCACCCTGCCCACTGATAGAGTTCGTGGCTGTCTGTCTAAAATTTTTATTTTTCCATTGATTTGAGAGAAAGGAAGGAGAATGGGGTGGGAGGTAGGGGAAGAGAGAGAAACATGAACTCATTATTCCACTTAGTTGTGCACACATTGGTTGTTTCTCATATGTGCCCTAGTTGGGGATCAAACTTGTGATCTCAGCATGCCAGAACGATGCTGTATCCACTAAGCCACCTGACCTAATTTGTACTGATAAGTACTGACCTAATTTGAGGGAATTGAGCTTTGATGGCCTGCTTGTTAACTACCTTGTGTTGGGAAGAACAGTTCTTGCTTATCTGCAGTCTGTTGACTGGTCCCCATACCAAAACATTAAATCCTTGAAGGAATTGATATTTAGTGACCTGGATTAATCAGATACTAAACAGAGGAGGGGACGAATTAAAATACCAGTCACGAAACATAAGTCAAAGCTCAAGAGCTAGAGGGAACCGAACAGGATGACCAAACAACTCCTATTGAAAATAATAAGTTTTGCAACTATATCCTAAAGTATGAAATGGCATTGCATTGATGGAAGGAGAACAAGCTGCTGTGCGAAGAGTAATCTGAGATTAAAATTTTTAGAAATGAATGATTTTGAAAAAATATGTAACAGACAAAATGGATACTGCGAAAGTTTTAACATATCAGTAATCTGTTATATATGAATATCCCATGGTATGTTTTTTCTTTTCATCTGCTGATAGCTATTTTGGTTGTTTCCAGGATTTCACTATTATAAATAAAGCTGCTGTGAACATCTGTGTGTAAGTCTTTGGGGAATAGTTTCACAATTTCTTCCAAATTTATGTATGCTTACCATATATATCAATTTCATTAGTAGTTCTTTCCTCAAGAAAAATGAAGAAGTATTAAATGGGTTTTTACCTGCAGGTCATTGTTTTTCTATTTCTTGGGCTTGTGAGAGCAGACCTTTTATTTTTCCTTTATATGGGCCCAGTGATGTTGGGGTTGTAGGTTTCCTTTGCACCTAAGCCAAAGAAGGTGAAAAGGAAGCATAAGAAAAACTCCAGCCAACTTCCAGGTCATTCCTTAAATTCTAACGAGCCTACCCAGGCCACCTTTTTCCACCTTTTTTAGTTTTGTTAGTTACTTTATGTTTTTCTTTTTTTTCTACAGAGAGAAAGTCAGAGAGATGGACAGATAGGGACAGACAGACAGGAATGGAGAGAGATGAGAAGCATCAATCATCAGTTTTTCGTTGCAACAGCTTAGTTGTTCATTGATTGCTTTCTCATATGTGCCTTGACTGCAGGCCTTCAGCAGACTGAGTGACCCCTTGTTCAAGTCAGCGACCCTGGACTCAAGCTGGTGAGCTTTGCTCAAGCCAGATGAGCCCGCGCTCAAGCTGGCGACCTCGGGGTCTCGAACTTGGGTCCTCCGCATCCCAGTCTGACACTCTACCCACTGTGCCACCACCTGGTCAGGCACTTTATGTTTTTCATCTAGACTTTCTAGTTACACAACTGTCCTTGCCTTATCCATGGTTTCACTTACCTGACAGAACAATTGTGGTCCAAAATAATTTAATGGAAAATTTCAGAAATAATTCATAAGTTTTTAATTGTGCACCATTCCGAGTAGCATAGTGAAATCTGCAATCTTGGACTTGAATCATCCTGTTGACCAGCATATCCATGTTGTATACACTTCCTGCCCATTAGTCACTTAGCATACATCCTAGTTATCAGATCAACTTGTGATATCACAGTTCTTATGTACAAATAACAGTTATTTTACTTAATGGCCCCAAAATGCTAGAGTAGTGACACTGGCAATTTGGGTATGTCAAAGAGAAGTCATAAAGTGCTTCGTTTAGATGAAAAAATATGTATGTTTAAGAAAAACATAGTCTATGTAGGTGCTATTTGTAGTTTCAGGCATCCGGTGAGGGTCTTGGAACATATACCCCACAGATAAGGGAGGGCTACTACTGTATTTAGCAACAGGGATAGGGTGGAAAATATTTACTCCACCTTATGTGGAACTTGAAGTCCCCCAAGTAATCTTTTAGAAACAGGTTTAACAAAGGAACTCTGAGAGGAAATGGATATTAAGCACTATGTGTCAGACACTATATACTAAGTGATATTAAAACTTATCAGCATTTCTCCACAAAGGATGTTGGTGTTGAGAATATCACTACCGTGTCTTCTAGTGCTCTGACGAAATCTCAGATGCGTGGCCTTATGGCCAAGTGTCTGCAATTTCCTATTGGAACTGTCACATCCCTGGGGTTTGTAGTTTTCTGTAAATTTGCTGTGGCTGAACCAAGAAAGAAGGCATATGCAGATTCTATAGAAATTATTCCATGAATGATTTAGAGGAGATGTGGAAGGCTGATATCTTTCAGAGTGCAAGGTATTTTGGAATGTAAAGAATTTCTTTGGGTTGAATTCCGTGGAAGTTTGTCATGGACCCGTGTTCCTGAACTAGGAAACATGAATATTTGAGCTAAGGAATCCTTTCTTTTGATAAATATTTAAGAAATTCTGTGGACAGTTAAGTCTTTGTTCACTTATTTTTTGTGTGACAGAGGGACAGATAGGGACATACAGGAAGGGAGAGAGATGAGAAGCATTAATTCTTTGTTTTGGCACCTTAGTTGTTTATTGACTGATTTCTCATATGTGCCTTGAGGTGGGGTGCTACAGCACAGTAAGTGACCCTTTGCTCAAGCCAGTGATCCTGCACTCAAGCTGGTGAGTCCATGCTCAAGTGGGCAACCTCTGGGTTTCGAACCTGGGTCCTCTGCGTCCCAGTCCGATGCTCTATCCACTGTGCCATCTCCTGGTCAGGCTGTTCACTTAGGCTTAATGATATAATTCTGGGTACTTGCATCAGAATTGGTTAGGGGTTTTAACTGGTTATGAACCTTATGAAGATAACAATGTCAGTATTAAGTTTTTCATTATTTTAGGAAAATAAAAACTTCACAACAACACAGCAAAGAAGATCTTTTCCTTTTATTATAAAGAAACAAACTCAAGCCAGAAGAAGGCAAGTAACATCTGTGCCATGCTCTGTGTCTATTGCAGTTTGGGTTTTTAAATGTGAAAAATTACAAAGAAACTGTAGTGAACACTTTGCATACAGACTAACCAGTATTGATCATTGTTAACATTTGTTCCTAAATGAACATAATACTACAAACGAAGCTGACATGATTTTTATTACCTCCCCACCCAAGAAATGATGAGTTTTTAAAAGAAATTGTGAATTTAATGTCTTATCAGTTTTATTTTTTATAAATGTTATTGTATAGGTATTCATAAACAAAATATAGTATTTCAAGTGTTAAGATTTATATAAATGACACATTGTATATATTCTGCAACATTTTTTCATTCAACTTATGTTTTGGGGTAGTCTAGTAGCTATATTTAGTCTCTGTTACCAAGATAATTTAGATTTATTCTTATCATTGCATTTTGTTTCCTATTTATCATTATAAAGGGGGCAGTGGTAAGTCTTTTTCTACTTGTTTTGAGGATTTGATCATTCTGCCCTCCCCCAACCTTGCATTAGACTGAAAGTTACTCAATTATTCAATCAGTTTCTGTTATTTTGTGTTCATTCTTAAGTTTTTTTAAATTTTATTTATTTATTTATTTTACAGGGACAGAGAGAGAATCAGAGAGAGGGATAGATAGGGACAGACAGACAGGAACGGAGAGAGGTGAGAAGCAACAATCATTAGTTTTTCGTTACCGTCGCAACACCTTAGTTGTTCATTGATTGCTTTCTCACATGTCCCTTGACCGCGGGCCTTCAGCAGACCGAGCAACCCATTGTTGGAGCCAGTGACCTTGGGTCCAAGCTGGCGAACTTTTGCTCAAGCCAAATGGGCCAACGCTCAAGCTGGCTAGCTCGGGGTCTCGATCCTGGGTCTTCTGCATCCCAGTTCGACGCTCTATCCACTGCGCCACCGCCTGGTCAAGCCATTCTTAAGTTTTTAATGTGTATGCATGCATATTGATATTTATAAAATGGCCTGTACTTCAGGTTTTTTCCTAGTTAAGACATAACGTATTTTTATTTCCCTTCATATTATCTTTTCTGATCTATTTTTCTACAGTAATGATTACTATTTTAGTTATAACATTTTTAAAGCCCAAGTTTTTTTAGTTGTGAGAGTTACCGATTTACTGACAAGTTTTGTCATTGGCTCACTATTTCTTGTTGAACACTTCAAGGTGTTTTTGTACCATAGACCTTCCAATGAACAGTAAATTTTCTCAATCATTGTAAGTCTGAAAATGATAGTTTTTTACTGATTTTTAGATAGATAAATTGACAGTTTTAGAATTTTAGGTTGCTAATTATCTTTCTTCAGCATCTTATAGGTAGGTATTCTTTTGTGTTCAGGCATCTATTGTTGCTGAAAAAATGTTAGATGTCAACTTGATAGTTCTTTGAAGGATATGTGTTTGCTCATAGCTTCTGAGTTTCACTGAAATTTTTCTAGGTATGGATTCATTCTGATTTGCTTTTCTGGGGATTCATTGTACTCCTTTGAATTGAAATTTTACGACTTCTTTTCTAGAAATGTTTTATTCTAAAAAATATTGCTCTTCTTCCATATTCTCTATTTTCATCTCGACCTACTAGGAGTTTTCAGCAGTCTACCCTCCATACCTTCACATCTCATATCATTTATCTCTTTACACCTCTGTGCTATGTTCTAGGTGACTTCCTCATATCTTTCTTCCAATTCATTAAATTTTCTTACAGAATCTAGTCCTCTGTTTAATTCATCTAAATAAGTTATTTCAAGAGCTATTCTAATTTTGTTCATGTTTGTCGGTTCAAATTTCATAATTTCTTAGTTTTCCCAATATTTCTTTGAGCATTTAAAACACGCTTATTTCAAAGTCCTTTTAATCTTTAATTTCTGGTTCTTAAAGTAAGAATTCTGCCATTTCTTGGTGCTAAACATTCAATTTCATTGTGTTTTGTAAATTTTTTAGTTCATCTTCTGTGACATTTTCTTAGTGTTTTGTTTAGGGCTTGTTTGTAGACAGCTGTTTCCTTTGGAGAAATTTTTAGATTTTTTTCTTCTGGGGCTTAGTATGTTTTCCTGAAAATGAACCATTTGTTACATTAATTTTGTTGAATGGGAGTTCACGATGTAAAGGGTATGAAGTGAAACCTCTTGTTAGTGACCCATGATCTGGTTTTCTGCTATGACCCTGGCTTCAGTAGATACTGATGATTTGGCCCTTATATTGGAACAGGGCTTTCCCAGTTCTGAAAATGCCCCATTTTTGCTTCTTACTACTTATTCTTTCCTTGAGAACCTGAATGGGGGTAGAATATTTCACCATTATATCCATGTCTTTGAAACAGGGATAACAATATTTCCCATACCTGTTCAGTTTCTCCAAAAAGAAGGGGATGCTGTCGGGGTATTTTTCACATTTTATTTTACTTGGTACTCACAACCTGTGAAGTAAATGGCATTATCTCCATTTTACAAACAAGGTAGTGGTTTCAGAGAATTTACTTACCCTAAGTCACAGTTAGTCAGCAGCAGACTTAGAATTTCAGTGGAAGACTTACTTTCTACTACTTTTTCTGCTATACTATGTTATTTTTAATGTCTATTACAGTCCTTTGGCCCTTTGAAAACCAGGTTGGAACACTGTTTTGTTGGTTTATTTTTAAATATTTTATTCATTTTAGAGAGAAAATGTAGAGAGAGAAGGGGAGAGGAGCAGGAAGCATCAAATCACATATGTGCCTTGACCAGGCAAGCCCAGGGTTTCAAACCAGCGACCTTAGCATTCTAGATTGATGTTTTTTCTACTGTGCTACCACAGGGTAGGCAGGAACACTATTTTAAAGAACTAATGTGTACTCTGACTGACTTGCATCTAAAAATATCTGAATCATTATTGTATGGCACATATTTCTTTTAGAGACTCTTCTCATTTTCATACTTACAAAAACCTTAACCTGGCTCTGGCTGGTTGGCTCAGTGGTAGAGTGTCAGCCTGGCATGTGGAAGTCCCAGGTTTGACTCCTGGTCAGGGCACACAGGAGAAGTGACCATCTGCTCCACTCCTCTCCCTTTCCTCTCTTTCTCTCTCTTCCTCTCCTTCTACCCTCTCCCACAGCCATAGCTTGATTGGTTTGAGCAAGTTGGCACCAGATGCTGAGGATGGTTCCATGGCCTCACCTCAGGCACTAAAATAGCTCGGTTGCAGAGCAATGGAGCAGTGGCCACAGATGGGCAAAGCATTGCTTGGTAGGGCTTGCTGGGAGATCTTTGTTGGGGCACATGTGAGAGTTTGTCTCTCTGCCTCCTTGCCTCTCAATTAAAAAAGAAGAAAACAACAAAAACACAACCATGGGCTGCTTCCTCCCACACCCCAAGAAGGACAGATGGACAGACAGGAAGGAAGAGATGAGAAGCATCAGTTCTTCATTGCAGCACCTTAGTTGTTCATTGATTGCTTTCTCATATGTGCCTTGACTAGGGGGAGCTCTAGCCGAGTCAGCAGCCTGGGGCTCAAGCCTGAGAGATTAGAGCTATGTCAATGATCCCATGCTCAAGCCAGCAAGCCCGCACTTAAGCTGTTGAGTCCTGCCTGTGCTCAAGCCAGTGAACTTGGAGCTTCAAACCTGGGTCCTCTGTGTCTCAGGATGATGCTCTATCCACTGTGCCACTGCCTGCTCAAGTGGGCTGCATTTTTAAAAAACCTTTTGTATTTTGTTACATCATTGGACTGTAGTCTTAAATGCAACTAATTTCTGGGAAATAATGAAACAAACTTTTTTTTTTTTTAATTTAGTGAGAGGAGGTGAGGCAGAGAGACAGACTCCCTCCCACATGTGCCCCAACCAGGATCCACCTGGCAAGCCTACTAAGGGGCAATGCTCTGCCCATCTTGGGCTGTTGCTCCATTGCTACTGGAGCCATTTTTTTAGCGCCTGAGGTAGAGACCATGGAGCCATCCTCAGTGCCTGGGGCCAATTTGCTCTAATTGAGTCTTGGCTGCAGGAGGGGAGGAGAAGAGAGAGAGAGAAGCGAGAGGGAGAGTCATGGAGAAGCAGATGGGAACACTGTTTTGTTGGTTTATTTTTAAATATTTTATTCATTTTAGAGAGAAAATGTAGAGAGAGAAGGGGAAAGGAGCAGGAAGCATCAAATACCATATGTGCCTTGACCAGGCAAGCCCAGGGTTTCAAACCAGTGACCTCAGCATTCTAGGTTGATGCTTTTTGTACTGTGCCACCACAGGGTAGGTGCCCTGTGTGCCCCTCCCACACCCCTTTTCCTCCTACTCACAGAGTGCTCCCTCCATGACCTTTGTTCTTAATGCCTGGTGCGTCTTCCTGCCTTTCTCGTGGAGAACCTGGACCTTAGGTCTGTTCCTCCCCTAAACTACCTGCTTCCCCCAAAACTTGGAGCCTCCTCCTGCCTTCCATCCCTTCCCTTTGCTATCTTAAGCTTTTTAAAAATATTTTATTTATTGATTTTAGAGAGAGGATAGAGAGAAAGGCAGGGGGAGAAACAAGAAGCATCAACTTGTAGTAGTTGCTTCTCATATGTGCCTTAACGGGGTTTGCCCAGGGCTTTGAACTGACAACTTCAGCATTCCAGGTCAATGCTTTATCCACTGTGTCGCCACAGGCCAGGCTTAAACTGACTTTTTAATTGTCTCTCTTCCCCATTCTCTTGACCTCTCTCTTCCTAATTTGAGGAAGTCCCGTCCTGGGCCTTATTGCTTATGCTCTTGACTCCCTTCTCATTCCACCATGGAGAGCCATCTCCCATCTCCCCTACCCCACTTCTCTAGCTTTTCTCTCCTCCCTCTTTTTGACTTCTTTCTTCTGACATCATTGAGCTGATGTTTTTTCCACTTCCACACTGTAACTCTTTACTTACCCTAACACCCACCATAGGTCCTTATCTATCCACTTTCATTCGTATTCCCTCCATTACATAACACACACATGTACCTTTCCCCACTTTTCCTCAGAGCCTTCCACCTGGATTAGGGTCCCCTTCTTCTCTGGACCCTATTATTATTCTCTATTATCTTGACTCAACACCCCCATCCCTATTTCTTTTTTTAATTTTTTAATTTTATATTTTCTGAAGTGAGAAGCAGGGAGGCAGAGAGACATTCCCACATACGCCACATACGCCCGACCAGAATCCACCTGGCATGCCCACCAGAGGGCGACACTCTGCCCATCGGGGGCATTGCTCCATTGCAACCAGAGCCATTCTAGCACCTGAGGCAGAGGCCATGGAGCCGTCTGCAGCGCCCAGGCTACCTTTGCTCCAATGAGCCTTGGCTGAGGGAGGGGAAGAGAGAAATAAGAGAGAAAGGAGAGGTGGAAGAGTGGAGAAGCAGATGGGTGCTTCTCCTGTGTGACCTGACCAGGAATCGAACCTGGGATTTCCACACGCCTGGCCGATGCTCTACTGCTGAGCCAACTGGCCAGGGCCCTGCCTCCCTCCTTATTTCTGACTTCCAGCAAGATTTGTACACTTTGCCTCAACCCCAGCTTTTATTCCTCATCTTTCTCCCCTCCCTATTTCCAGGGATTCTTAAAACTCTGAACATATGAGATTGAGAATAAATGCTAAAATGAAGAGTACAGATACTAAGGCTTTCAAATATACTTCTCTCTCTTTATTTAACTGTTGTTTGTCCATCTAGAATTGATACTCCATGAAAGGCCTTATCTCTCTCTCTCTCACCTTGCATCTCTGCCATTTAGAATGGTGCCTGGTAGGTACATAAGGGCTCAGTCAGCATTGTTGAATGAGGTCATGATTTCTGGGTGCCAGACACTGTACTAAGTACTCACTCTGTGCTATCTCAGTCCTTACAGCAAGCCTGAGGTAAGTACGGTAAGTACTTTTATCATTGCTACTTTATACTTTAACCCTTTGAGTAGTGAGTTTTTTTCATGCTCACTGACCTCCGGGAGTGAGTTTCTTTTCAAAAAATGAAATTCGTTCCAGTTCCAGTTAATAAAACTTAAAATCATGTTTGTTTGATAACATACATTTGCCTTTTTTAAATGTTGCCTTACACATTTTTAAAATAAAAATTTTTGTACCACTGTGCTCTGGATGGTCAAAAGGCACGACGACGTACATGAATGTTTGTACTACTCAAAGGGTTAAGAAAGAAGTGCAGAAAGCATAAATGTGTTTGTGTATTGTCTTGAAACAACTAACATAGCTGAGAATTCCATCCAGGTCTGTATGAAGTCACAGCCCATGTTCCGTTCACTTCCTGTGGCCATCCAGAGGGAAATGGGCCATTGGGAATGGAAAGCAGAGGAAAGGAAGCTGGATCTGCATGTGATGTGCATCAGACTGGGGGTGGGGCGCCTGCGCTGCACCAAGGAGTGCAGGCCTGTGCAGCACGGGACAGGACAGCCTAAGTGAAGAGGAGAATAATAATAAAAGCTAACATTTGCTTTATTGGTGCCAGGCACTGTTCAGAGCAATATATTGAATGATATATAAGTGTTATTATTTTACAGGTAAGGAGAGTGAGGCTCAGAGATGTAACTTTCTCCAAGATCATGCAGCGCAGATATAGAGGAGCTGGGACATGACCAAAAGCAGTCTGACTACAGAGCAAGTATTCTAATTGCTCTGCTGTACTCCTCCAGCAAGAAGATACCCAGATTGACAATATCAGTGTGCTCCGTATGAGGCACCAGCTCCTGCTTCCTGGTTTCTTCTCTTCATGGAGTGACTGCAGTTAACGCAACACTCCTGCTCTGGCCCACCTCTCTGTTCTCCAGAAAGGAGGTAGTTGATGATGCCCTCCATTCATCCAGCTACCACACCAGCACAGGGACACCCCTCTCTTCTCTTCCCTCTTCGCCAACACCAGCATGGGGCGGCAGTTCTGGGCTGGTCTGTCTGCTCCACACACTCGGACTGTCCCTTGGGCAGGGTCTGAGCCTGGTGAAGCTTCAAAGATGAAAATGGAGAGCAAGTCCTCTGACTAGAGGTCTAAACCCACAGTCTCCAATCAGCTTTATTGGTAATAAAGCTGACATTCTGATCTTTGGGGTGGTTAGGGGGCTTCCCTGAGGCAGTGTTGGCAGGAGTAAGCCTGCCGGTCAGGGTGAGGCCAGGGCACAGGAGGTGTAGCTCTGACGGCCTCCTCCAGCCCAGGGAGCCTCGGTCAATGCCAGGAAAGGGTGTTTTTTTTGTTTTTTTTTTTTTCTCAAAATAATAAGGTTGGTATAGACAAAACAAGGCCAAATTCAGCATCTTTCCTATTTTCATCATCTCTTAAAGGTTTAGGGTTCTGGAAAAGTCCCTGAAATGTGAACAAAGGAAGCTCAGAGGCAATATCTGAAACTTGTAGAAATGGTAGTCTGTTAGCCCTGCGCCAGACCTAGAGTCCGAAACTATGGAGCCTGGGCCTGGCGTTCTGTGTTAACAAGCCCTCCCATTTATCTAGACACCCCAAGGTTTGAAAAATCACTGCCCTAGGAAACATCTCTGAGCCTGCCCAATGTCTGAGCCAAAACACCTGTCTCGGAGCTCTGGGAACCTCAACAGTGCTATTATCTCAGCTTTCAAACTGCTTGTCCCAGATGGTTTCATGTACCCAACAGTGGTACCTACATCTTTTATTTGGATGAAATGCACCGGTTTTGTCATTGGAAAACATGTCCCCTATTATGTATCTAGGGCTTTGACAGGTTTCCTGCCCTCATCACATGCCTGCAAGGCAAGGATTATTCCTATGGCCTGTGGCCTGTCTCAGGGCTCTGAGGAGGCATAAGATGTGTGTGCAGGTCTACCTCAGAACCCTCTTCTTCAGAACTGCTCCAAGAGCACATCCTGCACAACATTGTTAAGGTACTTTATGCCACCACACCGTAGAATTTTAAAAGGTTAAAGTGGTCAATGTTATGTATGTTTCCCCACAACAGAAAGGAGGGGAGCACCCTACACAGTCTGGCCAGAGGCCCTGGTAGGAGGTCCAGTATTTGTACTTGGCATTTAACAGAATCCATAGAAGGCATTGGAAATGCTGGTTTCTGTGACCATGTCCCTCTTTGAGATCAAGGATCATTCTTCATTCAATTAATATTTCTTTTTTTTTTTTTTTTTTTTTTTTTATTTACAGTGACAGAGAGAGAGATAGATAGGGACAGACAGACAGGAGTGAAGAGAGGTGAGAAGCATCAATCATTAGTTTTTCGTTGCCGTCACAACACCTTAGTTGTTCATTGATTGCTTTCTCACATGTGCCTTGACCACGGGCCTTCAGCAGACCAAGCCACCCCTTGCTGGAGCCAGTGACCTTGGGTCCAAGCTGATGAGCTTTTGCTCAAGCCAGATGGGCCCGCGCTCAAGCTGGCGACCTCGGGGTCTCGAACCTGGGTCTTCCACATCCCAGTCCAACGCTCTATCCACTGCACCACCGCCTGGTCAGGCTCAATTAATATTTCTTTGTTGAACACGTACTACAGGTAGGACCCAGACTTAGTCCTGGGAATCCACTGATGTGCAAGGTCTAGTCCCTACTCTCAGGGAACTTTGTTTAATGAGGCAGACAAAAATCAGCTGAGCAGAACCGATGCTAATTTGTGCTGAGAGTACAGGAAAACTGTGTTTGAAAGACAGAAAAGAAGAGCCCATTTTGTGGAGATGTGTGGAAGACCTTTGTGAGGAGGTGCTGAAAGATGAACAGGAGCCAGCAAAGCAAAGGGGGCACGTGGGAGGGCGCCCGGCAGAGGATGTCACACAGGTAGAGACCCGGAGGCAGGAAAGTCAGCACACAAGTGTCAGGTAAACACATGAGTTACTTAATAGTGAAGGACAGATAGTTCACTTGACTCTCCTAATCACTTGCACTTGCCTCTGATATATTTGGGGGCAAGCAATGGATGAACTGTTGTGGAAACATTTCTGGCATTCAACCGCTAACACTGCACAGCCTGATAAAGAAATTAGAAAACCACTGTTCACTTCTATGATTTGTTTTCATCTGCTTGTCCTTCCTTGAAAGGAGCTACTCTGTGTCCTGCTGGCTACTGTGTGGAAAGCCCAGTGTTCAGCACAGGAAGGACAGTCTCTAGTTTGGCAGTGGCCATTGGCAGTGGGCAGCCTGCTTTCACCGGTGGGCACTGGAGCTGTTCAGCCAGGTTCAAGTTCTGACTCACCCTCTCACCAGCTCTTGGGCAGTTCTCCAGCCACTCCCCACGTGTGTAAAAGTGGGATGTTAGGAGGCTCCCGTGAGGTTATAAATCAGTAGATAATAATTATTTAATTATTCTGTGAAAAAGGAGCCAGGGATCCCATCACTTCTCTGCTGCTTGATTAAGCTGAAATAAGTTGTTTTACAAACTTCTTTAAGTGTGTGAATAGTGGACCACCAGCAGAGCATTCAGTACAGCTCTGACCCTTTGTCCGGATCACTGTCAGGATTGCTGAGGAATGGGGAAGTGAGCTCCACACAGAAGCCACGTCCTTGGGCCTAGAGCACATGCTGAATAATAATTGGGGAGAACGTGTGAAACATTTGCTCTTTCTACCAGAAACTTATTTATGAAAGGTATCCTACTTGCCTACCTGAAACCATTTCTTCCCCTTATCTGTAATTAACAAACTCCTGATTTTCTTTGGGGCAGCAACATGCCCAGGTAGAAGACCTCCTCATGACCCTTGCAACTACGAGTGGCAGTTGGAACCAATTCTGGCCAGTTACAAGTAAGCAGAATTACTAAGTGGACCCTCTGGGAAAGCATTTCAAAAGAAGTTGACTTGCATGGAATCTGCCTTTTTGTCTCGTCCCCACCCCCCCGCCCGCCTTCCTATCGAGAATGGGGACGTGATGCCTGGATGTGCGGCAGCCATTTGAAGACAAGGAGGGTGAAGACTATATGCAAAAGAAGACAGGACAGAAAGACTGAGGGAGTACCAGCCCTTGGTTTATTTCTTAAGTGGGAAAAAATAAACTACTATTTGATTAAACTTCTGTAGTTAGGTTTCAGTTACACACAACCTAATATAACTCTAACAAAAAGGGCCAAAGTGGTATTCACTGCTGACCAAGACACACACCCCATCTTTAGCGTGCCAAAGACTAATCTGATCATGTCACAACAGCTATTATTGGGTTATGTGTTCTTATTACCCTTCAAATCCCTCTAAGCCTGTATGAGGAAGATTGAAAAATGGACCAAGAAGGCATTCTTAATCAAAATGCTTTTATTAGAATACTAATAATTGGAGATTAAAAAAATACCCACACACATAAGAAAAGAGAAAAACACTCAAATGCTATTACAGATTAGGAAAATTATTTGGAGGAAAAAGATTTCTGCAGCATATACAAAATGTAAACATTTACCCTGGGATTTCCCACAGATGGCATAGTCCATAAGGACTTATTTGAAAGAAAAATATGTCTATCAAGTCTCCAGCATAGCCTCTACTATATGTCTGTGAACTTGCTACATTGAAAGTTAAAGTTCCTAGTGTGCCCCAGATTTTCTATGCAAAAAAACCTAAAAATGGCTTCCAATCAAGGCAATTTTGAATATCAACAGACATGTGAAAGCAGAGGCACCAAAGCAAATCAATCTTCCAACAAAGAACTGCTCGCTATGCTAATTGTATTTACATTTACCTTGACAGAGATTACAAAACTATACACAGTATGTAAAATCCCTACTTGAGCCTGCAGTGGTAGTAGATGAAATATGTTTTGCTTATCAAATGCTCCAGAGAGAGGCACCAAATCAGTCACTTGAACTCAGGGAGAGGACTAAGAAGAGGCCCTCTTCTATTCAGAAAATGGAGACTCATAGACTTCCATCGGTGGGCAGGTGCAAACCAGGTGCTGGTCTCCATAGATGTCATCAATCCGGGCAATGCTGGGCCAGAATTTGTTCTCTGGTTTCACAAAGGGCTGTAAGAACAAAGGATGGAAACGTTCTGTGATGTTCTCGAAAGTTTCTCTCAGAAGAGGAGACTGCAGTAACTCCACAGCCTAAGGCACCACTAGCCCAAGTATTCAAAAAGTATAAGAAGCTAAAAGCTAACCATTCATTAGTATCCTCCCAAATACAACTTTTGACGCTTGTCCCCACCCCAACAAGCAAACAGCACAGCATATAAGAACCAGAAAAGAAAGCTGCATTTGGGGCCACCTCACTGTTGGATGACAGTAGAAAACACCTCCTTGACAGGACCCCCTATTTGGTCTCTCCGCTGTGTGACCTGCAGATGCCAGGCCCGTGGCTGACACTCAGAGATCTGAAAGCCAATGCCCATGCTCTTCAGACTTCCCTCGTCATGATCCGCATTTCACAAGTGTCCCACTTAGAGTTGATATGAGACTGTAAGAGTGTAAGCGATGGCCCCTCACATGCACGTGAACACTATCCCAGCTGGCATAGTCGGCTTCAGAGGAGAACTTACGAGTGGAAATGCTGCCACCTCTCTGGAATATGGCCGATCCCAGTGCGAGGATGTGATGCAGGTCAGGGAGTGTGGAGACATCTGAGACAGATATGGATGGGAGAGGGATCAGAGCAGAACACTGCTTTCTCCTCCATCAGTGAGCTTCTGACAGACCATGGACATAGAAGGCTTTTTTTGTTTCAATTTGTGGGAGGAACATCTTGGTAGGAAATTTTATTTTATTTTATTTTTTTAGCAAGAGAGATAGCAAGATAGAGGAATGGACAGAAAGGAAGGGAGAGAGATGAGAAGCACCAACTTGTTGCGGCACTTTAGTTTTTCATTGATTGCTTTCTCGTGGATGCCTTGGTTGGGGGGTGCTCCAGCAGAGCCAGTGACCCCTTGCTCAAGCCAGCAACCCTGGGGTCATGTCTATGATTCCACACTCAAGCCAGTGAGCCCACACTCAAGCCAGATGAGCCATGTTCAAGCTGACAACTTTGGGGTTTCAAACCTGGGTCCTAAGCATCCCAAGCTGTTGATCTAGCCACTGCACCACCACCTAGTCAGGTGGCAGGAAATTTTTTATTGTGGAATATTTCAAATATCAGAAAATTATGGTAATATAATAAGCACATCTTCTACCCAACATAAATCAATATATTTGCTTAGCCTTTAAAAATAAAAAACCCAAAAAGCATTAGAGGCAGCTAAAGCTGCCCATATTTTCCCTTTCCATCTCTGTTTACCTTCCTCCCCAGTAATAGACAGTATCTTAAGTTTGATTTTCACCATTGTTATCATGTTTTTACACTACTCCTGCATGTATTAACCAGTGTGTTTTTTTAAATTTTATTTTATTTATTCATTTTTAGAGAGAGAGGAGAGAAAGAGAGAGAGAGCAAAGCGGGGTGGAGAGGAGCAGGAAGCATCAACTTCCATATGTGCCTTGACCAGGCAAGCCCGAGGTTTTGAAACAGCAACCTCAGAGTCCCAGGTCAACAGGCTGGCACCACCATAGGTCAGTACTCCTGCATATATTAATAAATAGCATATAGCATAGTTTGTTATACTTTTAAACCTTATATCATCCTATGAGTAGTATTCTCTGCATGCTTTTGTAAGTCAGTATAAGTTCTTTAGATGTCTGTTGCCATTTTTAAAAACAGCCTAAATCCACCTGACTGGTGGTAACACAGTGGATAGAGCATTGATCTGGGACACTGAGGTCACAGGTTGGAAACCCCAAGGTTAACAACTTGATGCGGGCTCACCTGGCTTGAGCACAGTCTAACCAGCTTGAGCATGGGATCTCATGGGTACTGGCTTCAGCCCAAAGGTCGCTGGCTGAATGGGGTCATCGGCTCAGCTAGAGACCCCCGTCAAGGTATATATGAGAAGCAATCGGGGAACAATAAATTGCTGCAACAACAAGTTGATGCTTCTCATCTCTCTCCCTTCCTGTCTATCTCTATCTTGCAAAAGTTAAACAAACAAAAAAACAGCCTACATCCTAAAAGAATCATCAGCATCCAGAGGAAAAAAAAATAATAGTACAAATGATTATATTGTGTTCCTTTGTTACCCTGTCAAATTCACGCTGAGGAAGGTGTCTGCCTTCCCCACCAGGCATTGGCCCCTGCACTCCACCTCCAGCTGAGCAGTTTGGGAACTTGTCTGGGCTTCCCTGAGCATCTCAGGAGTGTTGTCTGGCCTGGAGCCATAACAACAGGGTCGTCATGGTATTCTCAATTCATGATACCAGCTTAATAATATCTGGACCTAAGGAGAAAAGTAGGGTTCTAACCAGATATAAAATGAACATATTTTGGAAGAGTTGGGGTAATGCCTAACAAATTTTCCTCCAACATAAGCCATAAACATTGTAAAACATTCCAGCCAAGTACCAACCCTGTTGGAAGAGGTAACTCCTCTAATATAATTTACTTTAATATAATATAATAAGAATTTACTTTTATCTAGAGTTTCGGAGGTAAATAATCTCACTACAGTGCATCAGAGACACAGGATAAGATTTCCTCCGCTAACCAAAGCCCTTCAGCCTCTGCTCCCTCTTTGGCAACCAGCTGGATGTATGTGGTGTGGTGCTCCCACAAACCCAAAACAATTACATAAACAGAGTTAAGACACTGAAAATATCTACATTATACTTGAGTAACCCCTATGTTCAAGATTTCAACTTCCAAGTAATAAATGCATCATCTCAGAAGAATGGCCTTAATTCTAGGCAAGAATATCATCTGATGAGAGAATTCACAGGTTGCTGACACTGACCAACAATTTTTCTCGTCTATGGGACATTTTGAATAAAGTACCAGTGCTTACATACCTTCAGTGGATTGACCTTAGGGTCCATGCGGCCCTCTTCAATGTCGGCGATTTCCTGCCGAATGCTGATCATTGCATCACAGAATCTATCCAGCTCTGCCTTGTCTTCTGACTCAGTGGGCTCAATCATGAGAGTCCCTGTCACTGGCCAGGACATGGTAGGGGAATGAAATCCTTCAAGAGAAAATGGGGAACATGTGTCACTAATTTTGACCTCTTCAATTTGAAAGAGATACTTCCTATCTTACAAGTTATCCCAAGGATGTGTATCTGGGCATTCATTTCAGTACCACTTACAAAAGAAAACTTCGGAAATAACTTACCCAACAATATAGGATCAGTTAAGCAAATTTTATAGGTTATCCATATAATAAACATGCAACCATGAAAAGTATGTACAGTTATATCTGTTAAATTGGGTAAACATTCAAAAATATAAAGTGAAAAAACCCCAAGCTACATAATGATATTATCCCATTGTATTTAAGAAAATGACAAAGTATCTATATATATATACTTTGTGCCTTATATATTTTATATATACTTAAATACATTATATAATATAATTATATAATAAGGGAGACACCGTGAAGAATAAATTCTAAGAGAATACTAAAAAATAGCCCTGGTTGTAGAGCTTGGTTGGTTAGAGCATCATCCCGAAGCACAGGGTTGCTTGTTCAATCCCCAGTCAGGGCACATCCAGGAACAGTGTTCCTGTTTCTCTCTCTCTCTCTCTCTCTCTCTCTCTCTCTCTCTCCATCCCTCTCTCGCTAAAATCAATAAACTAAAAAAAAATATTTTTTAATACTAAAAAATAAATACTAAATAAGAATAGTAAAAGTTTAACAAGGGTTATTGCCAGATAACAAGACTGGAATTTTTATTTCACTTTGTATTTTAGAATCTTCCTATAATGTTCATGTATTACTTGCAATTAAGAAAAATTAAAATAGTAAAGCCTATCAAAAGTTAAATAATGAGGAAGCCGGCAGTGGGGGCCTAGAGTGAGTGTTGCTGAGCCATCTCACAGATAGGGGGCTGAGATGTGGGCATTCTGTGGGAGGCCTTCGCCTCTGCACTGAACACAGGCAGGAGGAGTTTCTACATTACCGTAAGTTTTCACATGTAAGATTAATCAGAAACAGGGTCAAAAGAGAGATTTCCTGGACAAAAGCCAAAAACAATTTTTGCCCTATTTTATACTTTTTCTGCAAAATTAAAAGATGAAGAATAGCTCTTAGGTTAATATAGTGGTCAGCTGAGTTTGCCCTAGAGCATAATGATTCCCAATTCTAGTGCATCGTTACATGGGTGTTTGAGCATCGTGCTATAAGGAATTGTCTTCACAATGCTTTATTACAAAAAATTTCAAATGTACCAATAAGTTTAAAGGAGCGAAGAACCATATACCTTCCATCTAGATTCAACAATGACGCTCATCTGGTTTATCACATATCTACTCATCCATCCCCCCATCTTATTTTTGATGCATTTCAAAGTACGTTGCTGTCATAAATACACTTCTCCCTTAATCACTTCAGCATGTATATCATTAATTAGAATTCAATATCTGGTTCACATATTTTTATGATAAAATGTACATACAGTGAAATGTACACATTTTAAGGGTACCATTTAATAATGAGTTTTGTCAAATGCATAGAATTGTCACCCAAACTAGAAAGAGATTTTTTTTTAACAAAATATTTGTCTCATGAAGTCTGATCTGAATTCCTTGTTAGCGAATTCAGCTCAGCTGTATATATTCTGCTATAGTGGTTTCCACATGTAGAACTATCTGAGTTGTCTTGTAAATACAAATTCCGAGATCTCGACCCTGATTCAGCAGACCAAGGTAGGGCTCAGAAATCTGAGTTTAAAAACTCCAGGTGATTCCAATCATGGGTTATGTTTAAAAACCTCTGACCTAAGGCAGTGAGCCCCACTTGTCTGCTAAGACTCATCCATTGAGTGCTTGTTAAATATACAGATTACTAGGACTTTCCACTGGAAATTCTGGTTCAATAGGTGTGACTAAGATCCAGAATCTTCATTGTCATTTTCATTGGGTTTTTTTACCCCTTCTTTCCTTCCTTCCTTCCTTCCTTCCTTCCTTCCTTCCTTCCTTCCTTCCTTCCTTCCTTCCTTCCTTCCTTCTCTCACTCATTAAACACATACATTCTGAGTGCCTGCTATGTGCCGGGCTCCTGGACAATTCTGGGCTTAGGGCCAGTGTGGCAATTGCTCCATCAAGCAGCAAAATAATGTCAAAGTTGAAGACAGAAAAGAACTTGGAAATACTGAGTGGTGACTACCTCCCTCCTGGCCCCTTCTTTCTCTCCCTCCAAATGCTGCTGTAGTCAGAGGTGTCATCCCAGGAGATTGAATCAGGTTATAGGAATAGCCAAGAGGATATTTGATGAGGTAGTTGCTAATTTCATTAATGAAACCATTCTCTGGCTTTCCCATTTATTATCAGTGTAACTTTGCATTATAAGATTATTCATTCAAGAGAGAATGAGTCACACACATGGGACTTCCATTATGATGAGGTAGTAAACCTACTAAATTATTAAGGTTTCACTTTCTTTATTAAAAGAAGTCACTCAAATCATTAAAATTCAAGAGGCATGATATGGTCTCTTTCAGAGCACAGTACAAATGCAGTCATAATGGCAAGATTTTTCTCTAGCACTTTGAAGTTTGCCTAGAACCATGGGCTCCTCATTTAGCAGATGAATCAGTTTTCTTTTTCTTTCTTTTTTTTAAATAAAAGAGACAAAGGGGGTTGAAGTGGGAAGCATCAACTCATAGTAGTTACTTCCCAGGTAAGCCCAGGTCTTCAAACCAGTGACCTCAGATTCCGTCAATGCTTTATCCACTGCGCCACCACAGGTGGAATCAGTTTTCTCTGGGGACTGCACATTCAGTTTGTACCTCCACGGAGTGGTCCACAGGCAGCACAGGCAGCCACATGAATGACAAAAGCCTGAGTTCCCCTCCCTGCAAGGGGTCACTTCTATGAGGCCACTCACCATAATCCTGAAGCCTCTTGGCCACATCCAAAGCCTCAATATTTGCAGACTTTTTGAAGGGTCTGGTATCCAAAATAAATTCATGAGCCACATAACCTGTTTGGGAACATTTTCAGCTCAAGATTAGCATCAGCTTATTGTTTTACACAAGCAAATGGGCAAATTAATCAACTTTTTAATGCACATTAAAAGGAATAGGCTCTTGGTAAGTTCATAGTTGGAAACAAAGACTTCCTCTACTCTTATTACAAAAATAGTTTTTAACCTGTCAGGCCAATGTATCCTATTTTTGGTGCATAACACACCCATGAGCCAAGAAGCTAATGGGAGGTGGAACTTTGGTGCCAAGACACTGCCGGAACATTCAACAGAGATTCAGGGGGATGAGATTATTTATAATTCTGAGGACCTAAAATCTACTTGCAATAATCATCACAGGCCTAATCCTTTTATATAAAATGTTTTTGGCCCTGGACGGTGGCTCAGTGGATAGAGCATCCTGGGTTTGATTCCCAATCAGATTGAACAGGAGAAGCGATCGATCATCTGTTTTCTTCCTATTCCTCTTCCCCTTCTCTCCCTCTTCCTCTCCCACAGCCAGTGGCTCAACTGGTTCAAACATGGTCCCAGGAACTGAGACTAGCTCAGTTGGTCCTAGCATGTCAGCCTCAGGTGCTAAAAATAGCTCGGCACTAGAGTATCGGCCCCAGATGGGGCTGCTGGATAGATCCTGGTTGGGGAAAATGCAGAAGTATGTCTCACTGTCTATCCTCCTTTCATCAAAAAAAAAAAGAAATAAAGAAATTTAAACCTAAAGATCCAGTGACACCCTTTGCAGCAACTTTGCCCCAACATCAAAAAACTGTTTCTGGGCACACCTGGAAAAGCTGATGGATATTTAATTGAGATCTTCACTAAGACCTTCCTTAAATTCACAGCCTTTAAAAACCCTCAAAACAAAGGGCACAATATGTGCCCTGGCCAGATAGCTCAGTTGGTTAGAACACTATGCCAATACACAAAGGTTGTAGACTTGATTTCCAGTCAGGGCACACACAGAAATAGATTGATGTTTCTGTCTCTCTCTTTCTCCCCTTCTCTCTGAAACCAATTTAAAAATAGAGAACAAGTTTTTGTCTGAAGGTTTGTTTGTTTTAAAAAGGGAACGGTGTGCACTCTCCCACTCTGGACTACATCCTCACCTTCCTCTTCCCCTTCTTCCCCCACAGGTATGCATCTCCTAAACTCTCCTAAACTCTAAGGGTCCCCAGAGACTTGCAACCAGGGGAGCAATCGGCAGTGACAGCTTGTCCCAGGCTCACTCCCAGAACCAGTCTCTAGGGCCCCCTTTTCTCTGAGTTCTCAGTGAGCCGGAGCAGCCCTGCCTTGGCTCTCTCCTGTTGCTTCTATCCTAGCCCTTTCTTGTTTCACTGCACTCAGCTTTATCAAACACACTCTCAAAGTCACCTGGACTCACGCGTGAAATCTTTCCTACACGAAGTCAAGAACCCACACATTACCAGGAGGCTCTAGACAGACCTGTTAAAAGCCAGATCCCCTTTCTGTTAACATCTCTTCTGTGTGTATGTAAGTATACTAAACATATAGCCATAAAACACACACAGAATTTTACATGATTCTTCAAAGGGGCTTTTGAAGTTTTGGTTTCAGACTGAGAATTAGAAATAGGGGCTGTCAAACAGCACGCCAAAAGTGACAAAGAGTTGATGAGGCCAAAGTCTTTGTGGAGGTCATTCCACTCTGTTCGAGTTGGTAAAACCAATTGTCCCTCTATGCCCAGGCTGCTGTTTCCCTAGCAAGAGCTGTTGACTACCCATCCATCATCAAAAATAAACTACCAAACCTGACCAGGCGGTGGTACAGTGGATAGAGCGGTGGCCTGGAATGCTGAGGACCCAGGTTCAAAACCCCAAGGTCGCTGGCTTGAGCGTGGGAATCATAGACATGACCCCATGGTCACTGGCTTGAGCCCAAAAGGTCACTGTCTTGAGCAAGGGGTCAGTCACACTGCTGGAGTCCACCAACCCTCACCATCAAGGCATAGATGAAAAAGTAATCAATGAACTAAAGAACTACAACAAAGAACTGATGCTTCTCATCTCTCTCCCTTTCTGTCAGCCCCTATCTGTCTCTCTCTATCTCTCTATAAACAAACAAACAAACAAACAAACCACCAAGTAACTCAGCATTTTCATAAATAGAACAACATTCCTGGGACCTCCCCAAATTCCATGGCCTATACAATTTATGGATTTCCTTTGAGGAAAGTATCTATTCAGGAGATAATAATGTACTCTCTCTTAACCTGCTTTCCTGACTCCCAGCAAACAACGAATCTACTCACAGGTCCTTGGAGCAGACAACTCCTCAAGCCTGAGGAAAATAATAGCTCCAGTCATTAAGAACCTATGCAGATAGTTTGTGAACTGCTCTACTTTCTAAACTAGTGAACACACACAAAAAGATTGATTTTGTTTGACAAGTGAACTTCCTTTGAAGGAACCACTGAGCTAAAGTCAGCCCCAGCTCTGGCCAGTGACAGAGCGTTGGCCCAGTGTGTGGAAGTCTCAGGTTTGATTCCCAGCCAGGGCACATAGGAGAAGCGCCGATCTGCTTCTCCACTCTTCCCCCTCTTCTTTCTCTCTATCCTCTCTCTTCCCCTCCCGCAGCCAAGGCTCCATTGGAGCAAAGTTGGCCTGGGTGCTGAGGAAGGCTCCAAGACCTCCACCTCACGTGCTAGAATGGCTCCGGCCTCAACCAAGCAAGGCCCCAGATGGGCAGATCATTGCCCCTGGTGGACGTGTGGGTGGATCCCAGTCAGGAGCATGCGGGAGTCTGTCTGACTGCCTCCCCACTTCTAACTTCGAAAAAATACAAAAGAATAAATAAATAAAATAAAGCCAGCCCTAATTTTGTTTGAAAAGAAAAGTAAGAAATCTCAAGACTTTGAATATACTGTCACTGCATATATAAAAATATATGTTTTTCTAACAATCACGGCTATTAAATTTGTGAAGAGTGTGATTCAGAAGTACAAAGTTGTATTCATAGGTAGGTGAACTCAGAAGGGTAAAGTGCCAGGGGGAAAATCAAGAGATAAAAGTCCTCATCAACCATTAATTCCAAGAATTCTAAATGCTGTACTATGTTACTCCATTTTGGGAGCCCAACATTTGACTGCTGTTGTTGGGGGCCAAACAATAGGATCTTCTAGAGGTTTAGTAACAACTGAAAGGCCCACGAAGCCCAGCCCAGTGCTGCTAATACCAAGACTTCCTCTGCGGAGGTCCCCACCACAGCCACGTGGTTTGGGAAGAGCTCTATTTCTAAAATGAGATCCAGATGTTATTTTCTAAATCCATAGTCCAATGCGTTCAAATGGAAACTGTAGTGGAATTTCAGCATCTCTTTCTCTACTTGAGCCCTGAAAGGGGTGAAATTTAAACTTGGTGGTTTTTGGAGGCCAGATCCCAAGAAGTTCATTTTTGTTTGCAGTTTTTAAGGAGAAAAGAGATACAAACCTTCAATGGCATATGGTGAGTCAGGACAATCTGAAGTAGAAATTGCATAAATTGATCAGAGTAAGTTTTAATTTTTACCAAGTAGGTGTTTCTGCTGAGCCTAACCATGGGCTATAACTGAGAGTCTAAATAGATACCAAGTCAAAGAAAAAAGGAGAGGAGAAGGTGGAATGATGGAAAAGCAAAATAAAAGGGTCTTTGCTCTAGGGGAACATCTTCCCTCCCACCCTCCAGAAGTTAATTACCTTTTGAGGCTACAGAACAGTACTACGGAAAAAAAGGAGACTTCTCAAACCCCACCCCTTGACATCAGGAACTGGACTTTGATTCCCAAGCCTCAGAGTGACCATAGAAAGCAACTGTCAGCCTTTCAGTTATACAAGACCACAATTAACAAAATCAACACCCCTGATTGTTTCCCTGAGAGAGGTGGGGTGGGCAGGGCCCCCGGCTGTTCTGCTCCCAGAGAGGGCTGTGGGAGATGAGCTCTGGAGGCCTATGTCTGCCCATAGCGCCACCAGGAAATCTCTTCAGGGACAAGAATTTCCAGACAGAGGTTTGTCCAAAGTCAAAACAGGACAGGCATTTAAGAATTTAAAACATAAATAAAACATTGGGATATTAACAGTGTTGTCTACTCCACTGATAGGAACTCCATTTGGATCAAGAAGTATCTATGAGATTAAACACCTGTAAATATTTTATTTATTTACTTATTTATTTATTTATTTTTATTGATTGATTTTAGTGAGAGAGGAAGGGAGAGAGAGAGAGACAGGAATATTGATCTGTTCCTGTGTGTGCCCTAACCAGGGATCACACTGGCAACCTCTGTGCTTCAGGACCATGCTATAACCAATTGAGCTATTTGGTCAGGGCACCTGTGAATTTTTCAAATTCTTTCTTTAAAAAAGTATCATTGGCGAAGATGTAAAGAAAAAAGGAAGCCTTGTTCACTGTTGGTAGGAATGCAGATTGGGGCAGCCACTGTGGAAAGCAGTATGGAGTTACCTCAAATATAAAAAATAGAACTGCCTTATGACCCAGGGATTCCACTTCTGGGAATTTATCCAAAGAAGCACTAATTTAAAAGAATATGGTGGGAGGGGAAGGGGAAGGGCACAAAGAAAACCAGTTAGAAGGTGATGGAAAAAATTTGACTTTGGGTGATGGGTATGCAACATAATCAAATGTCAAAATAACTTGGAGATGTTTTCTCTGAACATATGTACCCTGATTTATCAATGTCACCCCATTTATATTAAAAATAAAATAAAATAAAAGAATATATGCACTCCCATGTTCACTTCAGCATCATTTATAATAACCAAGATCTGGAAGCAGCCCAATGTCCATCAGTAGATGAGTAGATAAAAAAGCTGTGGTACATTTATACAATGTAATACTACTTAACCATAAAAAAGAAAGAATCTTACCCTTTGCAACAGCATGGATGGACCTGGAGAGCATTATGCTAAGTGAAATAAGCCAGTCAGAGAAAAACAGAGATAGACTAATAGCAAGCAAGCTGACAACTGTCAGGGATATGGTTACTGGGGGGTGGGGGGGCAGAGATTGAAAAAAAAAAGAGAGAGAGAAAATTCATGGGAAAAATGCATTATTTTACTTAAGATAATTCCTTTCCTCCCACATTTTAGCAGAATAAATACTGCTGCTCCCCATCCCAATTCTTGCCTGTCACTTTTTTGCTTCACAAAACCATAAGCCTCAACCATTTAGCAAACATTTTCAAACCTCTCAAAGAAATGGCTTATAAGGTCCTGATAGGCTGGCTCTGTGGTAGAGTGTCAGCCTGGGATGTGGAAGTCCCAGGTTCAATTGCTGGTCAGGGCACACAAGAGAAGTGACCATCTGCTTCTCCAGCCCGCCTTTCCCCCTTCTCTTTCTCCACGCCCCCACCACCACAGCCATGGTGCTAAAATTGCTTGGTTGTGAGCATGGCCCCAGATGGGCAGAGCATCGGCCCCAGACAGAAGTTGCAGGTAGATCTGGTTGGGAGTCTGTTTCTCTATCTCCCCTCCTCTCACTTAAATAAAAAAATACAGGTCCTGGCCAGTGGTAGAGCATTGGCCCAGCATGTGGATGTCCTGGGTTCGATTCCCAGTCTGGGCACACAGGAGAAGTGACCATCTGCTTCTCCACCCTCCCCCTTCTCTTTTCCTCTTCCCCTCCTGCAGCCATTGCTCGACTGGTTCCAGTGCAGTGGCCCCAGGTGGCTTCCTAGAACCTCTGCCTCAGGTGCTGAAAATAGTTAGATTGCAGAGCATCGGCCCCAAATGGGGGTTGCTGGGTAGATCCTAGTCAGAGTGCATGTGGGAGTCTGTCTCTTTATCTCTCTTCCTCTCACTTGGAAAAAAAGAAAAAAAATAAAGAAATGGTTCATAAAGGGAGGCCTGGAGTTCATTAAAATTATAGTCTCACAGACATCGGTAATTCTGAAATCTTATTCAGAGTTAGTCAACAGGATTAAGATGAATAACAGTCTTTAAATTATTGTCATTAGACATTTTAGAATATGATGTATTTAAAAACATTTCTATTTTGGGCCCTTGGGAGGTAGAGTGATAATTCTTTTCTAGGCCCTAAACTTTGAAGCCTAAAATTGTATAATGAATGTGTTTACCAGACCAAACATGAGATGATTTTTGTTTTCATGAACTTTGGGATTGGGTAATAAAGTCTATAATCACCAATCTATTTCTACTTGAGATGAGAAATGAAATTCATTATTTAATTCTGGGGTAAAATGTCAAAACAAATAGAAATTTTATCTGTCTTTTCTGCTGCAAATCCCCTAAGACTGAGAGCAGCTCTGCCCGCATCAGTCACTTCAATGCTAAGCACAGGGCAGGCACCTGAGGACTACAGGCTGGCTGCCCTCCCTCGTGCAGAGCCGTCCCCCCCACCCCCACAGCACAGAGCACACTCATCACACTCATTCCTGCTTTAGAGAACTAAACCTTGCATCACACAGCTCTGTGCACATGCTAAAGAGCACTTAATTGTACATTTTAAGTGGGTGATTTGTGTGGTGTCTGAATTCTATCTCAGTGAAGTTGTCAAAGTTAATCATAAAAAAAATTTTAATAAAAATTTTTTTTAAAATAGGAAAAAACCCCATAAATCTTGATAAATTAGAGCAATAAGATCATTTTTAGCTCATCAAGTTAGCTAAGATATTTTGTTTTTGGTTTGTGTTGCTTTTTCATAGTCACTGGGGCCTGATGGGATGGTCACTCTCATCTGCTAACAGTGTGAAATAAATTAGCACGATGTCTCTAGGGAACAACTGGGCCATAAGTATCAAGAGCTGAAATAAATTCATATCCTCTGACATAATTATTTTTCTTCTACAACTCTAACCTAAGGAAGTAATCAGACATGCTTTTGTTTTTTTAAATCTCACTAAAGGATATTCATTGAAGCATTGTTAGAAATGCAAACAATTCGGAAAAATACCCTATAGAATTGCTTAAGTCATGACACACTCATACAATAGAATTGATGTAGCCACTCTTTTTTTTTAGCGAGAGAGATGTGGGTGTTACACAGGCACAAAGGGAGAGAGATGAGAAGCATCAACTCCTAGTTGCATCACTTTAGTTGTTCATCGATTGCTTCTCATACATGCCTTGATGGGGGGGGGGGGCTCCAACTGATCCAGTGACCCCTTGCTCAAGCCAGCAACCTTGGGCTCATATCTATGATCCAACACTCAAGCTGGTGACCCTGTGCTCAAGCCAGAAACATTGGGGTTTCGAAACTGAGTCCTCAGTTTCCCAGGTCGACACTCTAGTTACTGTGCTACCACTTAGTCAGGCTGATGTAGCCATTTTCAAAAAACATTGAAGGGTATGGTGAGAAGGAATACAGCAACATATTAACAGCAGTTATGCCTGCTGGATAGAATCATGGATCATTTACATTTTCTTTCTCATATCTTTATTTTCTGAAGCTTCCATTCACCTATATATTATTATATAACCAGACAAACAAATGCTGAAGCTATTCCTGAAGGCCAATACATAAGCAGGATGCATTTCACAGCCCAGGAGCTGTGCTTGAATTAATTAGTGCCTCTAGTAGTTTCTTTCAGAAGCATTTCATTGTGTTGCTTAGAGATATATCACCCACAACTCTCTCTTCTACTCTTTGGGGAGCATTCCTATCCAGAGCTTCTGCCTATTTAGTTCTTTTCTGTTTTCAGACTCTAGAACCAACCCTCTGGGTCCATATTTGAAAGGCAAAATCAGCCTTTAAATAAAATATTGCAGATGAAGATGTACACTCCTCACAAAGTCAAAGAAAGGCCTCGTTCCTGTGGTGCACAGTCCAGGCAGGCTGACTACTGACTGTTTCTCAGCTCCAGGTCCCCTCTGTTCCTGCTCTCGGACTCTAAGCCCACATTCAATGCACCATCCCCTCCCATCACCTCCAGAGTGACTGCTCCCGTGTCTATTATCCCCTCTTCTAAAGCTTCTCTCTCTGCTCTCCACTGCTGTTTCCCTGGAATGAAGATCATGTTGTTTGCTTATTTAAAAACAAAATAAAACTGCATCCTATTGCAGCAGCTCCTACCCTCCTGTCATCACCAAACTCCCCCAAACCATGAGTGCTTCCCACATCTCCTCCCCAACCTTAGCCCACTTCTCAACCCATTTCCACCAGCATCTGCCTCACCCTTTTGCCCTACCTGCTTTCGAAGGTGACCAAACACTTCCTAACTGTTAAAGGTAAAGGGGGTTGTCGAGACACCTACCAGAGAAGACCTTCAGGCTGTCTCTCCCTGTGGGACAACACATTTTTGCTGATAGTGGTGCTGTGCTTGGTGCTAGCTACAGAACTGCAGCAGGCAGCCCCCGAACCCCCCTCAGTAGTTTGGGGTCAATGGCTAGAGCCAGATGATAAACCACATGGGAGAGATCCTCAATGTGGAGGGAGCCAAGAGGAGGAAGAAGTTCTCTCCACCTGAAAAGGAAGGCCCCAGGGAGGAAGTAGTTCTGGAATAGAAGGGGTTCCTGGGGGGGAGAGTTGTTATAAAAAATGGGAGTGGGGGGATAGCTCTAAAACCACTTAAGGAATAGAGTCTCCCCTCACTGGGACCCCTTCTTCTGCATCCCTCTTAATGGAGCCATGTGCTTGATGAGTTCTGCTCTGCTTTTCAATACTCTTTCTCAGATCCCACCATTTCCAAGAGTCTGCTCTCAGATTCTGTGTCCTCTGCATGTCTGCCTTAGTCCAACCCGTCCCATCACCTCCATGGTAACTTTGTTCCTATCTGTTATTTCCTCTATTACAGGCCTAAGAGGATTACCTAAAATTCCTCTTCAAGCTCAACTTACCAGTAACTAAGTCTCACTGATTCTACTTCTAATGACATGTTCAACCCATGCCATCATCTTAACAATTTCCACATTCACCTAATCCTGTCATTCCTCTCCCTGAAAACCTTTCTGGCTAGAGGTAAAGTCCAGAGCCTTCTAAGACCTTCAAGGCCCCATGCTACCCCTCCAACCTCATTTTCATATGCTCCTTCTCCTCCTACTCTGTCCTTCAACCCTCCCAGCATTCCCACCACCCAGACCACTCCTTTGTCCCTGGCTTCCTCCTGGATCTCTTTTCTTGGACTCTGCTACACTTCCTTCCAGACTCATCTCCAATGGTTCCTCTAGAAGGCTGTCCCAACTATTCTGTCCTGCCTCTGCCCAACCTGAACTTCTCCACTCTTTCAGGACCTCGTGGCATTTTATTTTTAAGTGAGAGGAGAGAAGACAATGAGATAGACTCCCATATGTGACCAGACTCGGACCCACCCAGCAACCTTTGTATGGGTCCAATGAGCTATTTTTAGTGCCCGAAGCTGATGAGATTGGACCAACCAAGCTATTCTCAGCACCTAGGGCCCATGTTCAAATCAGTTGAGCCACTGGCTGGCAGAAGGAGGGGAAGAAGGATAGAAGGGAGAAGGGGAGGGTGAGAGAAGCAGATGGTCGCTTCTCCTGTGTGCCCTGACCAGGAATCAAACCTGAGGATGCTAGGCCAGTGCTCTATCCACTGAGCCAAAAAGCCAAGGAAGCATTTTATTTTTAAATTAAATGATTTTAGAGAAAGAGGAAGAGAAACAGAAACATCAATTTGTTGTTCCACTAATTATGCATTCACTGGTCGAATCTTCTGTGTGCTCTGACCAGGAATTGAACCCACAACCTTGGTATATTAGGATGACGCTCTAGCCAACTGAGCTTTCCAGACAAGGTAGGAGCTTGTGGCATATATGTATACATCTCTCAGTGGTGTGGACTCCTTGTTGGCCTGGGCTACATAGACTAACTTCATCACAGAGACTTGCGAACGCTGATATCCCTGAAGTGTTCACAATTTAAATTGAAGTTATTTTGAATAACACTACACTTTTCTCTGGTATACGCCAAGAAACACAAGTTTTATACTCACTTCAAAAAATCACATCTTGTAAGTCAAACTTGGTCTGGCCAAGAAAAAAAAAACAAAATGATGATAGACTAAAGTTAATACTTGCCTCTTGCGCCCCTGTAAAGGACTCTGTAGTGTTTTTCTAATCGCTTGGCCATGTAGTTGGCATTTAGTATAGCAATTTCCGTAGCTTGTTTAAGGCCCTTGCCTCCCATCATCTGTAACAGAGGGGAAAAGAGCTATCAACCATGGAACAGGTATACCCAATGGGCACTAAACAATGACACCCCCAGAGAAATCCCCCACAAAGGAAGTCAGCCCACCATCACTCTGTAAATTGTAGATGAATGGAAAATCCTAACAAGGACATCTGTCAGTCCTCCCTAAGCTTAAATTTTTGGTTTTCCCCTTTGAACAGTAATTTTACATTTGTTATTGTGGTAACAAAGCCTACAGCAGGGCAAGATTGACCGCTGACTATAATGTTATCTAAAAAGGAAAAAGAGTGTTTTTAGGCTATATTCATTTAGGGGAGTTTTTGTTTGTTTACTGTAAATTTGAAGTATTTGCCAAGAACTCCATGGGATCTTGGCAAAAATCCCCACTGAATCAATTTTGTATGATTTGTCTTCTGACTGTTCACAGTCAAGGCCATTTACGTTTAACAACTGCTGGGTTCAACTGTATCCTTTCCTGGTGGTCCATAAGTCCCTGGGTTATATGGGGTGAACATCATAACCGGCAGAGAGATTAAAGTCAAGACTGCACAATTTTTATTGCCCATTTTCTTCCCAGAATATATCATGTGCAATGGAGGCTTGATATGTATTAAATACATAACTAATCAAAAGCACATGAGAAAGCATCAAATAAAACAACAGAGACACTGAAGTCTAAAGTAAGGACAGGACACATTTTGCCAGGCTGCACAAAGGGTTCTTAGAATAAGATTTAGAACTTGAGTGAAAACTTAAAAATAGGTAGAGTTTAGATAGATGAGAAAGAAGGCACTCCAGATGAGAAGAATGGCAAAAACCAAGGTGTAGAAGGGAAGGTGTGTGGCTCTAGTCTGGGAGTTACTGTAGAGCCTGGTGAGCTATAACTACTCTTACAGCTCATACCTTTGCTAGGGAGGACGTGGCCTTGGCTCAGTTGGCCAATGGCTCTCCAGTTGTGCATCAGAGTTACAAAGCAGCTTGATGGTCCAAGCCCTACCCCAAATATGCTGAGTTTGATTCTCTTTGAAACCTGGGCCTGTGCATTTTGGAAAAAATCCCCTAAGGAGTCCATATAGACTAGTGAGACCCAATGTTGATTGCAAAGGGAAGCAAGGAGTAAATCTGGTGCCCTTAGGGGGATCTAGCAGATCTAAGGGAGAGTCCAAGATGGACTTTCAATAGGGAAGCAGGAAAAGAAAAGGTCGTTCTAGAGTCCAGGCGCTAGGTAACAACAGCCTGAATTAAAGAAAGGACCCAAAGTCAAAGGGACAGCTTAAACCCTATTTTATTTATTTCACTTTTGTGTGTGTGTGTGTGTGTGCGTGTGTGACAGAGAGAGATGCAGAGAGAGGGACAGATAGGGACAGACAGGAAAGGAGAGAGAGATGAGAAGCGTCATTTCTTTGTTGTGGCTCCTTAGTTGTTCATTGATTGCTTTCTCATATGTGCCTTGCCCAGGAGGCTACAGTAGAGCGAGTGACCCCATGCTGAAGCCAGCTACCTTGGGCTTCAAGCTACCAACCTTTGGGCTCAAGCCAGTGACCATGAGGTCATGTCTATGATCTCACACTCAAGCCAGCGACCCTGCGCTCAAGCTGGTAAGCTCGTGCTCAAGCTGGTGACCTTGAGGTTTTGTACCTGGATCCTCTGCATCCCAGTCTAATGCTCTATCCACTGTGCCACCAACTTGTCAGGCTATTTCACTTTTAACTGAGGCTCTGTCTGGTATTCCTGGCATATGGCCAGCTCAGCCTGGGGCATTTATTTTCTATCTTTGTGAAATCATCTTCAACTCAACTAGGTTCCTAACAAACAACTCAGGTTTACAGGACCTCAGGACCAAAAAAAGGAAGCTGGGAATTAGATTCTGTTTGTAAAGAAGCAGAGCTTTATTATGATTGTTTTTGTTGTTACTATTTGCAAAACAACAAAGCAGGTTTTAGTCTCTGAGGTACAGAATTGTTGTTCCAGCTTCCCAGAAAGTTTTTCTTGAGAATCACAAATGCCACACTGTGCAGGAATAACAGCCAGCCCCAGAGAGCCATCTGCATGATTTGCATAGCTGAGTTCAGGGTTTTGTCTCACCACAGCCACCCTTTCTTTAAGGAGGGAAACCAATGTGGGAAGCCTGCTCTAATTAGTAGCTGAACAAGCATTCCTATCCAATGCACAGACTTGTCAGCCAGGAGGTGGGCAGGCCCCTTTGAACAAGAGCTGTATAAACTTTGGCCCTAGTGTATTTTGGAGAAACTCAAAGGAAGGAAGCCTGTTCTCTGACAATGTCTAATTACCCCCCCGAGAGTACAATTCCACAGGTCGTGAAGGGCAAAGAGCTTTGAGAAACCACCATGTAAGCAAAGTTCTGTTACTTTTCATCTTATCCTTCAGACTTCCAAGAAATATAAAGCAAAGTGAGAGGTATTGTTAAAATTTATCCGAGGCTCTCCACCAAGTGTAATAATTAGTATATATACTGCTTTTCACTTCCATACAGGAAACCAGATGGTGTGGCCAGAACATCCACATGGGTCATAGAACTTAACTCTGTCTGGAAAAATAAACCTGGTGTGTTCACTTCTCTGACGTTGAACCCACTATGAGAACCCAAAAGAAATAGCATAATGAAGACTAGATGAAATTAATTTCAGCTGATCTTCTGTACGAAGGTTTCTTTCACCCAAAGTTATCAACAAGCTTCACTAACCATATCTCAGATCACGGATTTTTTTCATTTTTAATTTAACACAGAAGTCGGCAACTATAGTTCCCCACCTACATACACATCACATCCCCCACCCACCTAACACACACTCACGGGCCTCACCTTAATATAAGCCCATGAAATGGGCAGGATGGAACTAGAGCCCCACGGGGCTGCGCTGACGGTACCCATAGGCCGGGCATCCTCATCTGGCTTTACCGAAATGATAGGATGATTGGGCAGAAAAGGGGCAAGATGCTTCTTCCTAAAGTTTTTAAGTACAAATTCAGAAGATGGAAAAATATCCAGTCCAACCAAACAGGTAAGTGCTGGGCCCTCTGAGGAAGTTCTATTCCTAGCAGAGGAATTCTGACAGTGGAAAGGACCGAACATCTGCTAAGAAGCAGATGTTCAGGAAGTGTTCCTTCCTTCCTCCTTCACTGGAAACATGGCTCACCAGCAATCAGTGTTCCAGTGGCTCACCCGAAAACTGTGGAGGAGGATTTGACAGAGGCAGGCAGGTATGGAATAGCAGGCAGAGCCATGGGCTCACCAGGATGTGGGGGCATCCCAGCCCCAAACCCTCTTCCTCCCAGCTCCACCCCCGACACTCCTTCCCAAGGCATCTAAGGGACATAAAAGGATTCTGTGGAGAAGAAACCCATGGGACTACACATAAAAGGCCTGCATGTGAACACCATTTACCAGCCTTCCCTACAGCTGCGGTACTGGGCCTCTTCCACTTGTAATAGATAATAATAATGAAAAAGGAAAAGAGGGAAGAAAAAGGGAAAAGAAAAAATGAAAGCTGATAAAAAGGGGGTCAGGATGTTATCAACCCTGAAGACTGGCCCCTTAAGCACATTTTTGGAAGACTGAAGTTTGGACATGGCTGTTCAGCATCATTTTTATAAGATGATTTGATTCCATAAAATGATATAACAGCTACAAGATATTCCTTTGGTCTTATTCGGACTACATCCAATTATTTCCAGTACCAAAGCTTATTTCCTCCTTACTTATCTCAGCTGCAATAAGAATTCAAGCTAGAAAATCATTAACACCTTCATTCAATTCAGTTGTGGGGAGGAGGGATAAGATCACTTAAGTTGTACTCTTTCAGGAAATTTCAGCTCTATAATACAGTGTGATCAACTGCAATCACCATGATATACATTAGAACCTCAGACTTCATTCATCTCACAACTGAAAGTTTGTACCATTTTACCACCCCACCCCACCCCACCCTACCGCTCCTGGCAGCCACTTTTCTACTATGAGTTCTTTTGCTGTTGTTATTGTTGTTAGATAATTCACTTTCAATATAACTATCAGTTGATTTTAAAGAGAAAGAAATAAAAAAAAATAGCTTCTTGTCAGTCCAAGTCTGAAAAGCACTCTCAGGTGCTAATAATATTCCAGTTCTGATCCATAATACTCCAGTAAAGCTCCCTCTTCATTGCTCTGTTAATAAACATATCCTGTCTGTGCATATATGGGAGCTTACTGTGGCCAATCAAACATTGTGATTAATAAAATCTAATTATGTTCCACTTTGAACATACCCCAAAAGTATCCCTTCCACTGCTCCTCCCCAGCACCTACAGGCACACTATATAGGAAGGTAACCTCGACACTTGAAGACCTCAGTGGGAATAATAGTGAGTTTGGGGTCACTCTTTCATTCTCAGTCTCCAAAGCCATGCTGACAGCGGCCCTTGAACTCACACTCCGATGGGCCCCATGCCAGGGCCGCCTCCTCCATGGGGAATGCAGAAGGTCTTGTGAAGATTTAGGTGTGAGACATCAGATCCAAAATCTCCAGGACGACAGATTCCCACCTGCCACAAAGGGAAAGAGACAAAAGCAAAAGTCAAGAACTTGAAAGGGCCCTCTGGAGAGGCAGCCATGCTGCCTGCTGAGGCCCCTCCCCTTAGGGGAAAGGCAGACAGAGCTGTTCACAGACACATCCTCAGTGCTGGCTGGGTTCTGCAGGCAAAGCCTGGCCTTCTCCAGGCAGTGTGGCTTCTGTGGTTTCTGTGGAAACAGCCACTGACCATTCAGCCTAATTTAGATTCTAAAATACAGATTTGAATATCTAGTCAATTCCTAATTATCCACCCCCAGCGCGAGGAAAGAAAGTGCCCAGCACAAGAAAGCCTTGCTATTTCCATCTCAGCAGTTCTACTTCCCCTTGCACTTGGGTATCATGAACTTTCTCGAAGGGACCCTTTGGGCACTCTGATGGAAGGGGCTGGAGGGCTGCCCAAGAGGGTGCTGAGCCTGTTTTCCTGACACCATCTCGATGCCAATGACAACATTCAAGAGACGTCCCTGCCACTTTGGCATTAGGGCTGATTTTGAATGTGGCCAAAGATAAAAAGTACATTTATGCTATTGAAACAACAGACAATCCCTGGACTATACTCACAAAGAGAATCAGATAGAAAAAAATGCAGAAAGAATCTGAAATAGTAAAACAAATAATAAGAAATAAGATTCTGACAGGGAGGATGACAGTCCTCTGTCCCACTGGCTCCCTACAGCCTTTTCTCAGAAATGCACATAACACAGACCTTCTCTTCTGTGGGCAGTCAGGATCTGCCCTTCAGGGATAGAACTAGTCAGCTGTTTCACACTGATGAAGCAGAAGCCAGGTTAATGGATTGTCCGAGGCAATGGAGGGTCAACATTCACCAGTGGCCAGAATTTGGGGCTGAATTCCCTCAGGAAGGCAGTCAGGTGAACTTGCCTTTAGCACTGCCAGATGGCTCAGAAACCCTCCCTGCCCACCGACAAGCTAAAGGCATTCAGCTCATCCCCTGCTTCCTTTCAACCCTTTTGCCTCCTTCACCGCATGCCCCATCAATCTCAGTGAAACTGGGGTAGTTTGTTTAAAATTGGAAATAAAGTCAGCCTTAGTTCTGAATTCAGTGTCATGCTTTAGACAACCAAAAAGAAGTCAGAGAATAAGACTTGGCTGGGTAGCTCAGTTATGAGTTTAATTCCTGGTCAAGACACATACAAGAATCAACCAATGACAGTATGAATGGGTGAAACAGCAAATCGATGTTTTTCTCTCTCCCTTCAAATCAATTTTTAAAAATTTAAAAAGAGGAAAGAAAAATTTTTTCACTTAATATTAAGTTTTCCCAGGAAGCCCATCTCACATTGCCCACCTGAGCATTCATATTTGCCCCATCTAGGTAGACCTGGCCTCCATGTTGGTGAATCAGGTCACACACGTCACTGATGTTTTCTTCAAACACTCCATTGGTGGATGGGTACGTAATCATGATTGCTGCCAAATTCTCCTTGTGTTTATCCACCTGTGGGATAGGAAAGGACAGAAGGAGACAAAGGAGGACACGTTTCTTTGTTGGTTGAACCCTTGCTTCTTATTTTAAAGGATTAAGAAAGAAGAGATTTCGGTCTTTTCATTTCTGAAATTGTCTCAGTATAATGATAACAATAAAAGACCACTGTTGGGTGAATGAGTTGTAAAATCTGTATTTTCTGGTTTTTTCTCACTTTTATTGTTAAAGATGGCTGCTGCTCTCACATGGTGATGCTCTCACGTGATACAGCTAATTGCCTTTTATGCTTGGGAAGGGGCTTGGTTATGCTAATGTGTGTTGGGGGAGGGCTTTAACTCTGAAAAGTTTTAAAAGGAGGAGTTAAGAGGCCATTTTGCAGAGGAGACACACTGTGGTAGGGAGGAGGAGCCCATATTATAGCAGGGCAGGGAGGCCACGTGGAGGAGGAAGCAAAAATGACAGAATTCTGAAGGAGAAGCCAGTTTGTGAAGAAGGAGATGAGGAACAGAGGTGAATAAGAATGGTGAGGGCCTTTGATTCTAGGGAAAAAAACAGAAAAATTCAGTGGCTTTGGAAGCCCTGACTGGAAAGGGAAGTGTTTTCCTGCTATATTTTCTTGCCCTCCAGTTGCGAGCAGGAATAAAGGAAAATGGCTCATCAATTTTTGGCTCCACTGTTTCTTTATGATCTATCCGAATTAAATGCGAACCTAAACCTGCACGAGCCAAGCGACTGTGATGGTGGCCGCAGCTACTGGCCATATAGCCACCACAGCCATTATTCTCTTCATTTGTCATTCCAAAGAAATAACAGGACCCCTTCAGGCTAGATCTCTATGGCGAAGACCAAAAAGTCTGTTCAGAAAATTTTGGGGTATTTGGGCTCAACTCTCTAAAGTAGTATTTCTTTGGTTCAAGTCATCTCTGTAATTATTTCAGAGCTTTTGTTTCCTCTTATGTCTATTCTCACAGTTAATCTCTCTCTATCTTGCCATATCCACCTTCCTTTCCCTCCAATTCTGTTGAAATTAGAATTGCCACAGGAGTATTCCTGCACTGATTAAAAACAAGCAAGCAAACAAAGAAACAAACAAGAAAACTCCTTTATTTTGCCCTTTGACAAAAGGCAAGCATATAAAAGGCAAACAACTAAAAAAGTTCTTGTTTTTCTGGCCAGCAAATCAGAGCAGGCTTGTGTAAAAATGAAAAAAATAATTTTTTTAAAGGTCACTACCTATATTGGAGAGATTTAATAATTACAACTACTGGCCCAGAATATTTGTTGGTAAAAACTTTGTGGAGTGATGGAGAACTTCTGGGTGAGAGAGATGAGCAGGGTTGTGTATTTTCAGCCTCCCTTTGAAGTCAGTTACATGAAGTTCCCAGACTCCATGCCTAATAACCCTGACAAAATCACATTGCTATTCAACTGATTTCCTTCCTTCTTAAGATGCAGCCTCCAGTCCATCAGTGGAAAGCAGATACGGTTGCTAGGCAACCTCTTCCTGGAGGTTGGGAGGTTGGGAATGGGGGTTGGTGTTTGTAGAAGGAGGGTGGAATGCTGCTGGAAATTCAGCAGGTAATGGCTGGGATGGCCACAGACATTTGCAAAATCTACAACTGTGTTTTAATTCCCAACACAAAGATTGAGGAAAAACTGTGACTGCCAGTTTGATTATTAATGGAGGAAGGAGGAGTACGTTGGGCAGGAGAAGGCAGATCCTGCAAGGAGTACTCTTACTACCACCATGAATAATTCATTCAGTTTCTTACACAGGCATAAATTAGAGGATGGGATTTCAATTTAAAGAACCTTCTCCTAGTTGGTGAAGGAAGTGTTAAACTATGGTCCGCTTTATTCTGGACCAAAAATGTGACTGTTGCTTTTTATTGTTCTTATAGAAACAGTTAGGTTTTCTGATTTCATACCATTTTCCCCAGTCCCATTTAGAGAGGAATTGCAGTCTTTTACTTAGAATGCAAAGAAGATAATGTTGACATAAACCAGTCAGTCTCGGATCCTCCCCACCTCTTCCCAACCCAGACCTCTCTCATTTATGAAGTGGAAGATGGGTACCATGGCCTTGAGGTGAGCTATGTCGATATTTCCGTATTTATCCACCTCCACAGGCTGAATCTTCATGCCTGCCATGTGGGCACTTGCTGCATTGGTCCCATGAGCTGATATCGGAATGAGGCAAACCTTAGGAATGAAATGAAAGAAAGGGAGGAAAAAAATAATCGCCAGTCTATTCATACTGACAGAAAAGCCCTACAACATGCTTGGAGCACAAACTAAATGGGCACCACATTCTTCCTTAAACTGAGCACTGGTGCCTTAAAATCTGCTACAATTTCATTGTTACTGCCATGTAAAGCAATGTCTAAAAGTGAAGTTTCCACTTGGACCCCCAAGTAATGATCCCTAAGTACTCTCCTACCTTATCCCAGCACACTAAAAATAGACCTGAGCTTATTCTAACCTCGTCTCATTTATAATATGCAGAAACCATCTTACAAGAACAAAACATTGGAAGTTCAATTCTAGGACTAAAATGCCCACATTCCAGCGTCAGTGCTCTGCTTGGCTCTACTGGGATCTAGGAGACAAGATAAAGGTGGAAGGAATTCCAAGGCCTCCCAATGTCAATACAACAATTATGTCATCATTTTCTAGTTGTTTATTCTATGCATCAAATTGTTAGTTTCTATGAGAATCATAAGCTAAGCACAAAATCTGGTCATCCCTGCCCTGTACTCACACAACCTGTTCACTGATAGCACTGCCATTTCTATAAATAAATGTCCAGAGCCCACAGATGCTAGAGGAACTCGAAATAAGGAAGGGGAGCTCACTTTAAGTTGAAGAGATCAAGGTAAAGTGTCTCGAATTCTTATGAATGGTGGATGGTGGGTGCAATGTTAGAATTCCCAGATTTAAATAATTTTCAATTCATCCCCCCAATATCACACCAACACAGGTGAAAATGCCTGCTCTGGTAGATTTGACAATGCATTACAGACTTTTCCTAAAAGAAATCAACAAAAAGAATGAACAGCCCTGGCTGGTGGCTCAGTGGATAGAGTGTCAACCTGGGATATGAATGTCCTGGGTTTGATTCCCAGTCAGAGCACACAGAAGAGACCATCTGGTTCTCCCAGCTAATCCCCCTTCTCTCCCCTTTCCCTCCCACAGTGGCTCAATTGAACATGGCTCCAGGTCCTGAGGATAGCTAAGTTGTCTGAGTGTGTCAGTTTCAGGGGCTAAATAGCTCAGTACTTGAGCATCGGCCCCAGATAGGGTTGCCGGGTAGATCCTGGGCAGGCACCTGTGGGAGTCTGCCTCACCGTTTCCCCTCCTCTCACCTAAAACAAAAAGAAAGAAAGAAGGAAAGGGAGGGAGGGAGGGAAGGAAGGAAGGAAAGAAGGAGGGAGGGAGGGAAGAAGGAAGGAAGGAAGGAGGGAGGGAGGGAGGAAGGAAGGAAGGAAGGAAGGAAGGAAGGAAGGAAGGAAGGAAGGAAGGAAGGAGGAAAAGAGGGAGGGAGGGCACACTGAAAATAATTCTCCAGTTATTAAATTTTTATCCCAGAACCAGTATTGCAACCCCTTGAAGAGAAACAGATGCACTTTATAAAATAGGCTTACAAAATGAAAACCTAGTTTACAGCTATTTCCTCAAAAACAGTAAAGTCATCTGCATAGAAAAAAAATACATGTGTACAAGAAGAGAACTAGCCAGAGGCACACATGAAATTATTTTGTCACTCTTCTGCTGAAAGTTTGTGCCCCTTTTGAATGGCTACTGCTCTCATGTTGGTTGTACTGTGTTGTCCTCAAGTCCTTTTTCTTGCTTCAATGCCTCTCATTTGTATTGAATTTTCTTTAATTTCTCGGGACTAAAGCTAGAGTAACTTGTCAGTCCTCACAAGGTATTTTTATTCTATCAAAGGATTTTTGGATAAAAAGATCCCTAGGAGCAGAACACTGATCAAGGAAGGGGAAGGTGAATGTTAAAAATGAATATAAAATATTTGTTAAAAGCCTAAGTTAAGAATTCACACCAGGGAAGTTCTGCTGAAACAAAGACATTCAAGCTAAACATGTCAACCACCCTGCGGTACACTGAATAATGAGCCTCCAAAGACATCTACATCCTACTCTCCAGAATCTATGAATGTTACCTCATATGGCAGAAGGAACTTTTCTGTTGTGATTAAGTTAAGGGTTTTGAGATGAGAGATTAAGCATGTTAAGCAGGGATCTTGAAATTTGGATTGTAGGTTGGGCTCCAAATATATTCACAAGTGTTCTTACCAGATGGAGGCAGAAGAAGATCTGACTACAAAAGAAGTAGATGTGATGACTGAACAAGGTTTCGAGTGACGATAGGAAGGGGCCATGAGTCAGGGAATGCAAGAGGCCTCCAGAAACTGGAAAAGAAAGGAAAAGAAACAGATTCTCTCCTGGATCCTTTAGAAGGAATCAGACCCTCCAACACCTTGACTTTAGCTAAGTAAAATCAATTTCAGACTTTTGGTCTCCATTAGCTATAGGAAACTAAATCTGTATTATATTAAGCCACTAATTTTGTAGTACAGAAAGTCCCCTGGTTACGAATGAGATTGGCTCTGTAGGTTTGAAAATGTTTAAGTATTTATATGCACAGAAAAGTAAAAATAAATACTATATTAAGACAAACATCTAAGTTGCATTTACTACGTAAATGTATCTGTTCCAACTTACATACAAATTCAATTTAAGAATAAACCTGCAGAACCTATCTTATTTGTAGCCCGGGGACTGCTTCTTATTTGTTACAGCAGCCACTGAAAACTAGCACACATCCTGATATAAGGAGTAGTGGAAAGAAGTCCCAGTGGTTTTGTCCATGATTCTTTTATGTGCTGCTATTAGACATATCTGATTTTCTATATAGATTTAGAAAAGTTTAATTACTTTTTAATGTTAATTTTTCCACACTTCAGACTGTGGTGTTACAAGGGACATGGAAACAAAAGGACCCAGATTTGATATCTTCATTTTATCCAAAACTAATCCCCATTGGTGCATTTAGGTATGCCCATTTAGTGTACCCAGTGTGTCTGGTGTAGAGCCAACATAGCTCATCCCTGAAGGAATCAGGAGCAATGCTTCTTTGCAAGAGAAATCAATTTCTTACTGCTGGTAAAAATTGAACAACTAAAGGTCATTACTTTGCCTCAGTCAACTAGGAAGAGGAAAATACACAGATTTATGGGAGGTGTATTTTGGCAGTTCTTTTTCTTTTGGTCAGTCTTTTCCCTTTGTATAGGAAACTCAGTCTCTCATTAGCAAACCAGACTAGCAAATTGGGTTATTATAAAGTGTTTAGGACACAGTGCTTGGCACAGAGTGACTGCACTATAAGAATTTATTGAATAAATTTGCATTCTCCCAAATTAAACTGGTAAATCATGAAGTTGGCCATTGCATTTTAGGAACTCATGAAACTTAACCTAAGAGCAAAGTGAAAATAACTTCCAAAAGTGGCTTAAAACAAGCAAAGCGTCAGGAACCTGTCTGGCTCCATAGCAGATGAGTTCCCACACTACTTCTCTTCCTGGGTGCCATCAGAGCCTATTGTGCAGGAACAGCTGCCTCAGACTTCTCTGATGCAAATAAGTCTTTTTCTTCTTCTCTAACTAAAAAAGTTGGCTTTAATTTAACTCTTTAACCTAGAAAGGATGCTAACATTTCCCAACTTGTGAGTTCTGAATTTCTACAAACTCAATGTCCGAGTAGCCTTCCCTGCCTCTTCCTCCCCTTCCTAAAACAAGGTGCCAGCTCCTCTTCATTCTTCTTCTTCAGAAGAAGAGCCCCTCACAACACTTCAGTGATAGCAATGTGGACAATGGTACCAGAAGAAACATCGCACACAAGGGGACAGAGAGAGAAGGGAGGACTGGAAAACACAAAGAGGGGGGAAAGGAAACCAAAAAGAATCTGTAAGTCACAGAAGAATGCTGTTCAGGCCCAATCAAAAGGCCTCTCATCCTTGCTCTTTGGCCTTCCTAGTTTGGTCCTCAATCCTGAACATTCATAGATACTTCTGGATGTCAGACTGGAGAACTGGAAAACAGTGAGGGGCAGGAAGCATCAGAAAGTGACAGAACCTGGCTTTTAGCTGTCCCTTTGTCATTAGCTCTTCACTGGCCTTCCACAAGCACCATAAAGCAGAGTGGAGGAGGGTTGGGAGGGGAGCAGCGTGGATATAGCCACACAGGATGAATGTTCCCCTTTCAGGTCCCCAGACACCTCGTGGTTAAAGAGGATAATGACAAGGAACCGACAGGGCTGCCTCAGTACACAGAAGCCAAGGAGGAGAAACAGAAGAGGGAACTTGAATGTCAGTCATGTGTTTTCCTTTCACTGGACAACTGGAGCCTCAACATTTTATTTTTTTGATTCTATAACAGTGCTGAGACTCTGTGGTCCAAAGACAATAATATAGTTCTAAACTAACCCTTCCTTAGAAAGCTAAGGAGTTCAAAACCATGAGAAAACTCAAGTAAAAAAAAAAGAAAAAGCAAGTTGAAATATCAGGGACTATGTTTCTGGATTGGCACACACAGTGGCTTGCATGTAGCCAGTATGCAATAGGTTATTAATTACCTAATATCCTGGTTTTCAAAGGTCTTTAAAAATCATCTCTATTCACCAACCAGGTCAAAGCCTGGATAAAACACACCCATGGAATCAGAATGAATAAGTAAGGGAACAAGAGAGAAAATATTCTCCCCCACCTCTTTTCTGAAAGGTAACCGAAACAGTGTTTAGATTCTCTCACTGCAAAATCCAGGCAATCCTAGCCATAAACAACCCCAGTTTTAATAAAACCAGGAATGGACTCAGATCAGGCCACCACTTATCTCAGTTCACTTACTTAGGCAGCCAGAACCATCCCAGTACCCTTTACTCTAACTCTGCTGGATGGGCAGATACCTTCATCCTGCTAAGAACCACACCTCTGCACTTGGAAGTTCTAGCTTAGCACTGGTCATCACCACAGTGAAGACCCCAGAACACAGACCTCTTTCAGCCACAATTTGAAACCTGTGTCAGATCAACTGCTAAAAGCATTGCCTCTGAAGCTGAGGTCCTATCAAGTCTATTAGTACCCACTGGTCCCCACAAGGGTCCCCAAGAACAGCTTGGACCCTGGAGACTAGAGTCTCATCCCCAAAGCAAAGAATAAAGCAGAGCAATAAACTCTGTTTCATGTCTTCTCTTGTTGCTTCAAGGTGGCAGTCATTAAACAGAGCATTTATTAACTCAATACCTATATTTTGAGCACACATATGACCAGAACTGTGCTTAGGAATCACAGAAGTTACAAAAGAATTAAAGCTCAGTCTCTGCTCTTTGTCTAGGCTTGGGCCAGCGCTGAGCCAAGAACAGGAAGCAACACTCCTGTCCCTTACGCCTGTGCTCCCTCAGGAGAGCAGTTTTACAGCCAACTGACTAGCTTTTATAGATAGGGTTTGAGCAAAAGTCTTTTATCATCGAGTGTTTTCTCTCAAAATGGCCCAGTGGAATGTCATGGAGACAAGAACCATAATGGAAAGTTCACAGAAATGTGTTCCTTGATTATATGTTTCTGCAGCTGCTTCCAAGAAGGCTTGGAGAAAGTGTCCCACGAAAGAAAGGACCCTGGGAGCTAGACCTGCTGCCACCTGGTGGTGAGCAAGCACCACTTGTCTATACTCACCGTTCTGTGTCTCTCTCCTTTCCCTTCCAAGTAAGCTCGGATCGTGGCCAGCCCTGCATATTCCCCCTGGGCTCCACTGCAAAGACAAGATGAGAAATGTCAGGGCTTTGGTCTTTTTCCTTCATTTATTCATTCAATGTTTACTGGACACAGGTTGTGTGCTCACCAACATGTGATATAAAGTCACTCCCAGATATCATGGAAAGCTCACAGAGAAATCCCTGCATGAACCTATAGCTCCTGGTCTGTACACCAATGCTCACCCTCTCCTACTCAGATATAGGCCCTTTGATCCTCACTCAGAATCATGACCCTAGAAAATATATTTTTATTATGAACAAGTTCAAAATTACACAAAAATCAAGATAAAAATATAAGAAACTGCCTTACCCATCACCCAGCTTCAACAGTTATTGGACTGTGGTCAATTTCATTTTCAACTATATCCCTCACTAACCCTCCTCACTCTGAACCATATTATTTTGAAGCAAAACTTAATCATATCATTTTATCTATTCATACTTCAATATGTATCTTTCAAAGATAAAAATTATTTTTTAAAAATGTTACTACAGCCTGACCAGGCGGATGGACAGTGAATAGAGCATCAGATTTGGACATGGAAGACTCAGGTTCGACACCCAAGATTGCCAGCTTGAGGCCTCATTAGCTTGAGCGTGGGGTCACTGGCTTAAGCATGGGATCATAGATATGATCCCATGGTCACTAGCTTGAGCCCAAAGATTGTTGGCTTGAAGCTCAAGGTCACTGGCTTGAGCAAGGGGTCACTCACTCTGCTGGAGCCCCTCCCCCCAATCAGGGCATACATGAGAATGCAATCAATGAACAACTAAGGTGCCACAACAAAGAATTGATGCTTCTCATCTCTCTCCCTTCCTGTTTGTCTGTCCCTATCTCTGACACTGTCTGTCAAAAAAAAAAAGTAACTATAATGATCATACCTAAAACCACAAACAATGATTTCTTAATATCACCAAATAGTACTTAGTCAAAGATAAGATTGCCCCAAAGGAACTGTGCACTTTGAATGCAGCACCTTTCCCAACAGCCCTCCTCAGGGTCAGCTTTCCCAGGCCTGACGTGTGCATGGCTGCTAGCGACTAGCCATACCCATTCAGTCCTGAAAGGCGCCACTGTTAGAGCACACTTAATGACTAACATTCCAGTGAGCAATGCTGAGTCAACCATAAACTGTTACTTAATGTTCTCAATACACTCTGCAGGAAGGAAAAGGAAGTGAGTAATAGGTTTTTTAATCCTATTCAAAAATACATATTTCCTCCTTTTGCAAAATTACACCATTATTTAATTCTGTGGAAGACCCAGTGGTTTCAAATTGTTCCTTTAGGTCATCCAGTAACACTGAGATCATACTCTAAAAGAACAAGGCTTAAGAATAATCAAATTAACTTTCTTTTATTTCTTAATTAAAAGCTAAAATTTTGAGCACTGAAATTTTTTTTAATTAAATTAACTTCTTTATTTTAATTCAGTGAGAGGAGGGGAGGCAGAGAGACAAACTCTCTCATGTGCCCCAATCAGGATCCACCCGGCAAGCCCACTAGGGGGCAACGCTCTGCCCATCTGGGGCATCGGTCCATTGCTTGACATCCAAGCTCTTCTTAGCGCCTGAGGCAGAGGCCAAGGAGCCATCTTCAGCGCCCAGAGCCAACTCACTCCAATCAAGCCATGGCTGCAGAGTGGAAAGAGAGAGTGAGAAGCAAGAGGGGAGGAGTGGAGAAGCAAACAGGTGCCCCTCCTGTGTGCCCTGACTGGGAATTGAACCCGGAACATCCACATGCCGGGCCACACTGTACCACTGAGCCAACCAGCCAGGGCCTAACTTTATTTTTCAATTAGTTTACATTCAATAACATTTTGTATTAGTGTCAGGTATATAGCATTGTATTTAGACAAGATTTTTTTTTTGAGAAAATGGTGGCATAAAACAGTTGGATTTGCAAACTAGTGTAGGGACATTGATGGTTTGGTGTCAGAAGATGGCAGAATTGATGATTTAGGGCTCAGCATGAGGAGAGGACAGAGAACAGGGATACATCAGGAGATGAAGGTCTTTTAGCTTGGCTGGAAAAAAGGGAAAAAAAGTGGTGGTTTCCACAGCATAGGCACCACATAGCAATAGAGGCCTAGAGAGGCTAAGTAATGATAATAGCAGTAAGTACAAATTGCCCCATTGCTGAAGCACTTCCTATTTACCACGCATTCTGCAGGGAGTAAGCACAGGTAAATGGTAGCCATTGTTGCCACCCCTGAGCATTTTATGTCATCTTATGTAACCCTCTCAAAATCCCTGACAGGTAGGTACTATCACCCCTGTTTTGAAACTGAGGTCAGAGTACTATATGCCCAAACTAGCAACAGTTAGAACCGGAGTCTTTGGTACAAGGCATCCTGTCTCAGGGAGCCTCCTGCTTCCCTTGTGAGCAGTGCAGTTCTCTGGGCATGCTATGCCTCCCAAAGAAGCTGTGAGTGTAAACACGGGCTCCCCTTCACAGAACCCTAGTCCCACTAATGGAACGAGCAGGCTTAGGTACATGTAAAAGAAGGCCCGACTCCATATAACGGGGTGACCTTTTCAGCCACACCGTGTGAGATTTGCTTTGTCTTTCTGCTCTCTTTCAGGGAGGGAGACAAACACTGGTGTTCTGTTTGCCAGGTTTCTGACAAACTAGTTCTAGCTCATATGAGGCTTTTTTAATTTTGAAAACAGGAAAATAAATATGCTATACTTTAGCAAACCACTCACACCACTAGTTACTTAGACACTTGTGCTTCTGTGTTCTCATCTCTAAGATGGGAATAACGGCTCCAGTGTCAAAGGGCAGATGTGATAAGCAATGAAGCAATCCATGGTAAAGTGCTTATCAGTGCCTGGAAAGGTAAACACTCATTAAGTACTAGCAACTATTGTCCCTGGCATCCTCAGCATCCTCATCATTCTCATCTTCATCATCATAACCTTCTTCATCATCATTACCAATACAGCAACCCTGACCACTCTGCAACTCAGGTACTGTGGATGGGTTACCACTGCATTTGAATGAGCACTTCCACAACCCCCAACCAGGAATGCCCTCCTTTCACCCTCCTACCAGCCAAATCCCATCCACTCTTCAATTAGTCCCAACTCAAGATCTACCTCTTCCATAAGGCCTTGCCCCAAAGTTATCCATCCTCCTATGTCAAGGGGACTCAACAACTAGATTTTGTATCTCCTTCTATGTTTATCTCATGACTTCTATTCATCTTGTTTTGTTAGAAGACCAATCAAAGTGTTTTGAGCAGGAATAAAAGAAAAGACTAGATCTATGAACCAGTAAGCCAAGAGAAAATCAATTTGCTAAAGACTTGATCAGAAATGCTGGATTTTATTTTCCTAAGACACTCTTAAAGTCAATTATGTTTTGACTCAAATAGTGTGAAAGTCTAAATGCCACACAGGGCTTACTCTTGGGGTACTATTATATTAAGAGGAATTATTAGAGCCACCTGTTGGTGAGAAAGTATTATGAAAAATAAATGCTTATTTTCATAACCCAGATTAAGAGACAATCAGAAACACTACTCCATATGGTGGTGCAGTGAGGATAGTGATTTTCTGACATCTCTTTAAAATGAAGGAGTTAGTGGCCTGCACCTACAAAGCCAGCCACTGAGAGGAGGACTCCAGTGGATGGGGACCTCAGACCCACAGAAGTGCCAAGTGTGAGTAAGATGAAACTGTTTTAGAAAAACAATGACTTCCAGTCATGGCATTTACTTAGGCTGGTGAAAGAACTGGTACATGTGAGACTGTTTAACAAAGAGTAAGTGAAAACTAACAGACAACCTCTTCCAAAACCCATACTCACTCTACAAAGAATCCAGAGAAATCCAGTAGACTAGGAGAAGCTAGAACATGCTTAACAAGTACAGTGACTCCCAAGGTGAAAATAAATTAGAGTTCATGAATTCAACAGATTTAAATCTAGACCCTATTAGTAACAATGTGTAATCATAAGTGTGGAAATTTGGGGCAAATATTCAATGTGAATATATATATATAGAGAGAGGGCAGGGTAGAGTGGGCATAGTGGTAGATTTTGAAGACCCCATGACAGGGCTAGGGTCATAGTTCAGCTCTTTTGCCAAGATTAGAACAAGAGCAAGAGTTTTAGAACACAATAAACTTTAAATCTTTTTTTTATCATTTTACCTTACCTTTACTAAGAACCTGGGCATAAAGGTTGAGATTTAGAAATGCTGCAAGTTAATGCTAAAGGTTAAAATTTTAGATCTTTGAAACAAAATTTTATTGGACATCACACAAGCTCAACCTGAAAGGACACTTAGAACCTTATGCTAGATTTTAGATATGTGATTGAACATGGTATGTCTATCTACAATGAAGGAACATGGCCAGTTCTTCTAGATGATTTTGCAGAATATGTATGGCCAGTAGTCACAGTGTGGTGGGAAGCGCCACACTTCTTAAGCATAAATTTTCAGGCGGATTAAGATTATAAATGAATTGCATCCTATAAAGAAGGCATTTTGGTCAGTTACTGTGTATATTTGTCATTGATATACATACAGCAGAAGTCATCCTGGACTAGTCATGATATAACCTCTTTATTCTGCTAAAGAAATATGGTGACTGACTTTATAGACATCATAATAAATTTCTCAGAAGTTGGCTGCATTGGAATATTTGAAGACAGATTATTATAGCTGCTATTTTAATGAAAAACTAATAAAAACCATTTTGCCAGACTACAGAATATGCGGTAATTGGTGATTTAAGGTGAGTTCCAGCAGTCAGCAGAAGAACCACTGAATTTTATTTTAATTGTACTGAGAATACAATATCTATGTTCTTAGAGAGAGTATTTTATTTATACACATCAAAGGGTATTCAAAATGTGCCCTAAAGAACATAATCATGCTACGGATCTTAATGTTTTAAAATCTTGGTGCCAGTAATTTAAGATTTATACATTTAAAAAAGTTATTGGCCTGACCAGGCAGGGGTGCAGTGAATAGAACTTTGGCTTGGGATGCAGAGGACCGAGGTTTGAAACCCCGAGGTTGCCAGCTTGAGCACAGGTTCACCAGCTTGAGCATGTGGGATCATGTCTAAAATTTGCATCAAGGTCACTGACTTGAGCCCAAGGTCACTGGCTTGAGCAAGGGGTCACTCAGTCTGCTGTAGCCCTTGGTCAAGGCACATAGGAGAAAACAATCAATGAACAAGTAAGGTGATGCAATGAAGAATTGATGCTTCTCGTCTCTCTCCCTTTCTGTCTGTCTGTCCCTATCTGTCCCTCTTTCTGACTCTTTCTGTAAAAAATAAATAAATAAATAAACAAAGCCAACTGAATTTTGACAAAGTTGCAAAAGCAATTCAATGGAGGAAGGAAATTTTTCAACAAACTGCCAGAGCAATTATACATCCATGTCAGCCTAGGTCTCATACCTCATACAAACATCATCTCAAAATAAATGTAAAATATAAATCTTTTAGGACTGAACAGAAGAAAATCTTTGGAATCTAGGACTAAGCAAAGAGTTCTTAGACTTGAAATCAAAAGCACAATTCTTAAAAGGAAAAATAATCAATAAATCATATATCATTAAGATAAAAACCATTTGTTCTGCAAAAAGACCTTTTTAAAAGGACAAAAATACAAGCTACAGATGGAGAAAACATCTGCAAACTAGATCCAAACAGTAAAAAACAGAACCCCATTAGAAATGGTGCTATGATGATCAAACATGTGAATGTGCTTAGAAATACAAAGGATGGATTACATTAGGATGTTGGAGATTTGCTGGATTTTTATTGTTGCTTTTTCATGGGTGTGTATGTGGGAATGTACAACCTTTCATTTCCTTACCATCTGAGGGAATTTCTCCTTTTGTGTGAATCTAAGGCAAAGGCAGGGTCCTAACTCCCCCTAAGGAAGCAGAAAGGAATGAGATATTCCCAATTATTACCTGTTAACAAGGTGCTAGACATGTGACCCAGTCTCAGCCCATAGGATACATCAGCCTGGGACTTGATGGATCTGGAGAGAGTGACCCAAGAAATGGACAGTCACAGATTTTCCACAAAGGTGGTACTCTTCCCTTGGAGTGACCTTGATTTATCCTCTACTGCTGGCCTCCCTTGCATCTGCTCACTTTGAAAGCCCTGTTCTTCAGCTTTTCCATCTATTCTGCAAAGCACCCGCTATCTTCTCTGTAAATTGCCTTTCTGCTTAAGTTAGCCCAAACTATTTTCTCTTGTTTGCAACCAGGAATTTCTTCTTGTATCAAATCTCTCCTACAACACAGCATCTTCAAGTCACTCAATCCTATGCAGGTCTAATAAAGAGACAGTTGCTGTAGCCATCCTGGAGTTTCTCTGGCCTCTAATATCAAAGCCTTCCTTGATTTGCTGTTCCTCTTTAAGCAGTTGGGCCCTAGGCAAATCACTTCTTTGTCACATGGGGAAATGCCACTTAATTCACAGGTAAATTTAATTTTCTTATTATAAAAGTAATACAGTCAAATAAATTTAAAATTTGCATCAGTGCTGAAGAATATGAAGCTTAAGGCCAAAACAAACAAACAAAACCCTCCCATTCTCCCCAGTCTCCTCCAGAAAGAAACACTGTAAAATTTCTTATGACTCATAATGTTTTGATGTTGGACATTTTGATGCCAAACTCCCCTCATCCAAACCTTTTCTTTATTTTAAAAATACCACCATCAAGTGGTCAGGAACAAAAATGACCCAAGTAAAACATTAGCTAAAAAACTGACATGATGGTAAAACTGAAAGAAGTAAAATGATCAAAATAGAATGACCCACATTCATGGCAACCTCATACAACAACTCCGAAGAAAATTAAGTAAAGACTGGTGCCCAATTCCTATCTTACAGGCTGGATAAACAAGATGACTGACAATTTACCAGTGCATATACCTCAGAAGCAATAGGATTTTAATCAAACTGTTGTATGTCTTAGGAACCCCAAACACTACCTAGGTCCCTATTTTCATAAGCTAAAATTAAAACTCCCTTAAAACATTCTGGAATGTTCTTACCAATCTGTATCTAATTTGGTATAAGCTAAATTCCACATTTAACCTCTGAATTCTGGTCAAGAAACATCTGGACATATCCAGCAACTCTCATATTTCTGATACCGGAAGACTACCTTAAAGCGATGGTTCTCAAACTGAAGATCCCCAAATAATAGCAACAGCATCCCCTGGGAACTTGTTAGAAATGCAAATTCTCCCTTGACCAGGTGGTAGTGTGGTAGATAGAGAGTCGAACTGGGATGCAGAGGACCCAGGTTCAAAAACTCCAAGGTCCCTGGCTTGAGCACGGGCTGATCAGCTTGAGCGCATGGTTGCTGGCTTGAGCAAGGGGTCACTCATTCTGCTGTAGCCTCCTAGTCAAGGCACATATGAGAAATCAATCAATGAACCACTAAGGAGCCGCCACAAAGAATTGATGTTTCTCATCTCTCTCCCTTCCTGTCTGTCCTATCTGTTTCTCTGTCTCTCTGTCACAAAAAAAGAAAGAGAAAAAAAACGAAATGTAAATTCTTAGCTCTAGCCCAGTTACACTAAATCAGAAATTCAGGGGATGCAAGCAAGTGTGAGAGCCGCTGCTTTAGAGCCTCACAAACTGCAAACATCAAGTTATACTTGTGAGTTATAGAAATGGGGTGAAGCAATTCCCTTCTGTTTATTGCTTTATATCCCCACCGCCCAAGTAGCTGTTCATCCTTCACCCTTCTTTCTCCTCTTCCTGGCCTTCTGAGTATTCTTTGGAAAATCAGTCCTTATAATAAGTCTCCGCTGGCTATCTGGCCTCCCAGAGCTCTGAAAGGGAGGATTCTGAAGCTGCAGTAGGCCCAGTAGGAAAGCTTATCAGAGATGATCAATGACATTAACCATGAGCTTAGGAAAGGAGCCAAAAATGGCAATTATCAGGTGTTTGACTCCTGCTATAAACTATCCACATGTCCGGGGCTGGCCTCAAAGGCCAGTTTCAGAATTCACTCCTCTGGTGTTCCTCCAGGTCAATATACTATCCTACCCAATGGTGACCATGAGAATCACATGGGCTCTAATGCCTGGGCTCTGCAACTCAAGGAGATTCTGATGTAACTAGTCCATGGAGTGGGGAGGGCATTAGTATTCTTCAAGGCTCCCCAACTTACTCTAATATGCAGCCCGGACTGAGAACCCCACAGCCCCAGTGGTTTTCAGTGTGTGGCCAAACCAGCACATCAGCATCACCTGGGAATTTATTGAAAAAGCAGATTCTCATGCCCATCTCTCCTTCTGAATTCTGCAGGGGCTTATAATTTAACAAGCACCCAGGTGATTCTCATGAACAATAAAGTTTGAGAGCCCTTGATTATGCCTATTCACACCTTCTTTTAAGAATTTTACTGGAAGGAGATTCTGGGGAAGCCACTGCCAGTGTATAGCTAGCTACATGCAAAATTACAGATTGCAGCCTGACCTGTGGTGCAATGGCTAGAGCATCAGCCTGGGACGCTGAGGACCCAGGTATGAAAAGCCGACGTCACCGGCTTGAGTGCAGGCCCACCAACTTGAGAGCACAGGGTTGCCAGCTTAAGTGTTGGATCATAGAAATGAGTCCAAGGCCACTGGCTTGAGCAAGGGGGTCACAGGCTCATCTGGAGCCCTGCCCCCATCAAGGCACACACGAGATATCAGTCAATGAACAACTAAAATGCTGCAATTATGAGTTGATGCTTCTCATCTCTCTCTCCTTCTGTTCTGTCCCTGCCTCACTAAAAAAAAAAAAAAAAAAAAAAGATTACGCTTGCAGTTTTTAAAGGTAAAGAACAATTCCCTCACTTGTGTAAGCTGAGTGAGCTAATGATAATTTTAGATTATCTTCCATTTTAGATATCCTTGGAAGGTGTTAATTACTGTTTCTGTCTGCCTTACACATTGCATTATATATCATGCTAACCCAGCAATTCCTAGAGTGTATCTGTGAGCTGCTGAATGAATTTAAGTGTCACATTGTTATGAGAAAAAAGTCGAGGCAACCATGCTGGGTGCAATAGAAAATGGAAAGGTAATTAAATATTATTTGGTTATGTTCTCCACCAAGCTGGAAAAGCTCTACAGGTTTGTAGATTAAGCAAATAAATAGGAGAAGTAGTGACAAGCTTTCTGACATTTTTGTTTCAAGCTCTTTAAACACCTAGGAGATCTACTAACCCAGAAAATAGAAAGACCCGGTGAAGACTTCGCTACATGAACCAAGGTTTCCATGCCACAATTTATGTATATAAAATTGTTTCTCATCCATACTTATCAGCCATTCTTCAGTTAAATCTCAATCAAATCAATAACATATCATTCCCTTTCTTGCTGTATAGGAGAGAGACCTATACTACCACTAAGGAGGAAGCCACATCACAGAGCTTTACAGGTCTCATCATGTGTTCTGGTTCTAATCTTTCCTTTAAGTGGCTGAATTTCCTCTCAGAGGAAAAAAAGAACAGTAAAGAGAAAGGTCCTGTGGCAGTCTCTATTTAGGAAGGAACTATAGAGAAAGAGAGAAAGAATAAAAGTCTTCTGTGAACATAACACTGAATCAGAAGACAGTATATGGAAAGCCCAGCAGCTAGAGGCAGAGTCATTAAGACAGTGTGCAGAAACACTCAGGTTCATGTCTGAAAACTGCACTTCTCCAGCTTAGGAATTTTAGAATCAGAGAGTTGTATGTTGAATCCACTTGATATTAAATATTACTTCATTCTATGGCACTTGAACTGAGCATAGAGTTCCTTTTCCTTTGTTGTGTGCCTTCATCACTGTATGTTAGCATACTGCATTGCTGCAAAGAGAGACTGAGGTGGTGTGCCTCCCACCCCAGGGCAAACTCAAGGCCGTTATCAACATACCATCCATCAGCTGATGGAGAAACCCTCTGAGGTCAGGAGAACCATGGTTGAAATAGATCTGGACAGCATCTTACCCTGCATTTGTTTCATGATACAAATGTTCTGTCCACAACAAAAATAACTTTTTTATTGTATAAATAACATGTAACACAATTAAAATCTTTTTTGGCAATCTAAAAAATCATAAGGACAAAAAAGTAAAATCACCTAAAATTCTACTACCTAGCAATAACTATTTGAGTGTCTGACCTTTAATATACTTCCTTTCATCTGTGCCTCCGCATAGATGTATAAAACATTACGGCAGCCTGACCAGGCGGTGGCGCAGTGGATAGAGCGTCGGACTGGGATGCGGAAGACCCAGGTTTGGGACCCTGAGGTCGCCAGCTTGAGTGCGGGCCCATCTGGCTTGAGCAAAAGCTCAACAGCTTGGACCCAAGGCTGCTGGCTCCAGCCAGGAGTGCCTCAGTCTGCTGAAGGCCCGCAGTCGAGGTACATGTGAGAAAGCAATCAATGAACAACTATGGTGTTGCAACAGCAACGAAAAACTAATGATTCATGCTTCTCACCTCTCTCCATTCCTGTCTGTCTGTCCCTGTCTATCCCTTTCTCTGACTCTCTCTCTGTCCCTGTAAAAAAACAAACAAACAAAAAAACACATTACAGCAGTTTCTCAAAAAATTACATAGAATTATCATATAACCAACAAATTTCATGTCTGGGTATATACTTAAAAGAACTGAAAGCAGAGACTCCAAACACCAGTGTTCATAGCAGCATTATTCACCACAGCCAAAAGGTTATAATGTCCATTGATGAATGAATAAACAAAATGTGGCACATAAAATGAGATATTACTCAGCCTTAAAAATGAAGAAGATTGGCCCTGGCTGGTTGGCTCAGTAGTAGAGCATCAGCCGGCTGTGTCAAAGTCCCAGGTTTGATTCCAATCAGGGCACACAGGAGGGGCAACCATCTGCTTCTTTCTCTTCTCTCCTCCCTTACTTCAGCCATGGCTTGAATGGTTTGAGCAATTTGGCCCTGGGCACTGAGGATGGCTCCATGGCCTCACCTCAGGTGCTAAAATGGCTCGGTTGTTAAGCAACAAAGCAATGGCCCCATATGGGCAGAGAATCACCCTGTAGGGGGCTTGCCAGGTAGATCCTGATTGGGGCGCATGTGGAAATCTTTTTCTTTGCCTCCTTGCCTCCCTACCTCTCACTTAATTTAAAAAAAGAAGAAATACTGACACATACTCCAACTGGAATAAACTTTGAAGGTATTATGCTAAATAAAATAAGCCAGACACAAAAGGACAAATATGATTTGACTTATATGACATACCTAAAGTAGCTAAATTCAGAGACACAAATTAGCCTGGCCTGTGGTGGTGCAATGGAAAAAGCATCGACCTGGAATGCTGAGGTTGCTGGTTTGAAACCCTGGGCTTGCCCCGTCAAAGTACACATGAGAAGCCACTAGTGAACAACTAAAGTGAATCAACTCTGAGTTGATACTTCTCTATCCCCACCCCTCCTCTCTGTAAAATCAATAAAATATTTTTTTTTAAAAAATTGAGACACAAAGTAGAATTGTGGTTGCCAGGAGCTGGGGAAAGAGGGAAATTACTTCCTGTTTAATGGGTACAGAGCTTGGATTAAAGGATGATGGAGCCTGACCAGGTGGTGGCGCAGTGGATAGACCGTCAGACTGGGATGCGGAGGACCCAGGTTTGAGACCTCGAGGTCGCCAGCTTGAGCGTGGGCTCATCTGGCTCGAGCAAAAGCTCGCCAGCTTGGACCCAAGGTCACTGGCTCCAGCAAGGGGTTACTAGGTCTGCTGAAGGCCTGCGGTCAAGGCACATGTGAGAAAGCAATCAATGAACAACTATGGTGTCGCAATGGCAATGAAAAACTAATGATTGATGCTTCTCATCTCTCTCCGTTCCTGTTTGTCCCTTTCTCTTACTCTCTCTGACTCTCTCTCTGTCCCTTTAAAAAAATAAAAAGGATGATGGAAAAGGATGATGATGATGGTTGCACATCAAAGTGAATGTACTGAATGCCATTGTACCATATACTTAAAAGTAGTGATTTAAGTGGTAAATTTTGTTATGTATATTTTACCAGTATAAAAACATTTGAGTTGAAAAATATTACTAATGTCACTTCCTAAAAGTTATATCTTTTAATTTTTCATAAAATAATAAAGGAAAGGAATATATTTAGATTCAAAACTCTTTTGATGACTAGAGTCAGAACTATACAGAGTACAAACACTGACAAACTCCAATTAGGTAATGAAAGCAACCAGAAAATGGTCCTTCAATGATAATTGTGACCACACCCTTTATTTTCTGAGTATAATTCAGTGGCTGACATGGTACACTAAAGTCTTCTGTGCAGAGTAGTCAAGATAGTTTTTGTTTCTTTTTACAATAAACATGAAACCTACATGGATCCCTAGATGTAAGTGGACACTGGCCAGGAGTAAATCATGATGAACTGACTAAGTAGTTAGCCCTGTGGTAGACAAATTATAAGACCTAGAATTTATAATCCACTTGTAGAGAGAAGATTAGCAAAAATAAACCATGATAGAGTTGTAACAAGCTAAAAATAAAATCACTCACGTACAGATTATGTGGTACATTTCTTTCTCTCTGCCACAAATTGTGACATCAAATAACCCCACTCACTGGAAGCATGCCCCTGTATTTTTCCAACAAAGAATAAGGTATTTCCCCATCTGTCACAGCATCCTGTGCTCAGGACCAGAAATATCCCTCATCTAAGCGTTGACAGCCCCTGTCTCCCTCTTGGAAATGGGTGTTCTATCTGGGAACCTCTGGGGCTAGAGAAAGCACCACTGCTAGGAACTGCATCCTGATCAAGAGCTCTTCCCCTCCTGCAAAACCAAGATGGGTTACTGAATCTTGCTGCCAATCACATGAATGAGGAGAGTAGGACAAAGAAAGAGCATTGGTTATATGGAGGAAAACAACAAAGAAACCTTTGACGTAATGGTCCTCAACCTTGGCCCTGGCCAGATAGTTCAGGTGGTTAGAGCATCGTCCCAAAGCACAGAGGCTGCACGTTTGATCCCAGGTCAGGGTACATATAGGAACAGAACGATGATCTTGTCTCTCTCTCTCTCTCTCTCTCTCCTTTCCTTTCCTTACTTGCTAAAATCAACAAATATACAAATTAAAAAAAAAATCCTCAACCTTGCCTGCATGTTGGAATCAGCTGGCGAGCTATAAAGAAATACTTATGTGTGGGTCCCTTCCCTCACTCTTGTCTTTCCCCATTGAGACTATGATTAAATCTGAGACTGTGACCTGGACATCAGAATTTTTATAAATTCACCATGGTAGTCTAATTTCCATTCAGGGTTAGGAACCATTGCTTTAAGGAAAGGCAAGCTTCCTCATCCTTAGGTCAACCTTCTGGGGACTCTGGCTGGGATCTCAATATACTGCAAGAGCTAATGACTTAAGAGTTAGTCTTGAAAAATTGCTCTCCAATATGACACTGAAGATGTGATCCTATTGCATCACTAGAGGGCAAGATTTCTTCACTTTCAACATTTAATAAAGTATTATTGTCTAATCTTAAGATTTTAATCAGGTTCCTCTAGTAGTTAAAAAAAAAGCTGAATTACGACATTTTAATGGAAGTATACTAAAGCTTAGCTTTCATGAATTTGTTTCTTCTTATTTATGTGATGAAGGTTTGAGAAGCTATTACTAAAAAAGCTTCATGTGTTATCATTTGCCATATGCCTCTTTTTTAATGGTTTGTATTTTATAGGGTATATTGTTTTTACAAGGTGCATTGCTTATGTTACCAAACCAGAGGTAGAGCTTGATATCTGATTAAGATCTGATTACTTTGTTTCAGAAAAAAAGACAGTAAATGCCTCAGTTTTTAAATCACTTGATTTTTGTATTTTAAAATGGAAATTCTGCATTTCTAACAAGTTCCCAGGTGATGCCAATGTGGAGACTATTGGTGGAGAATTACACTTGAGTAGTGGGAGGCAGAGGACATAGGAGCAGATACTGACTCATTTCTATCCTAAGATGTTAAAACACACACTGATAACATGTCTATCTGTCTATTTACGAAGACAGATCACAAGTGCAGTGGATTTCAAATTGGCTGTATATCAGAATCACTCCATTAATTATTAAAAGTAAAGATTTTTAGTCTCATACCCTGAAGATTATGATCACTAAGTCTGGAGTGGGGCCCAGGAATTTGTATTTTTAACAAATACCCGGAAGTTGTTGCTAGAGCCCTCAGTGTTTGAAGTTTTTATTTGCAGACAAAAAGACTAAGGCCAGAAGAGGGGAAGAGAACTTTCAAAGTCAGTAACAGAACAAACCAGAATCCCGGTTCTTCTTTCTGGCCCTACTAGGTTGAGACATTGCTCCTTCACACGAGTTAACCTGTATGCTTCATTCTAATTCTTGTATTATGTCATTGATAAGTGCACCAACTACTTTCTAAAGATGGCCCACAATGAACCATGACTCTCAACATTCACACCACGTGTTTGTGTTGTCCCTTCCCATACTCAATCTGGGCTAGCCCTGTCACTTGCTTTAACAGGCGGAATACTCTAGAAGTGAGACTGAGTAACTTCAGAGGCTGAGCTTTAAGAAGTGTGTGGCTTCCACACCCTTCCATCTTAGAGCAGTCTACTTTGAGTTCTGACATCATTCCGTGAGGAAGTTCAAGCAACCCTCATGGATAGGTCCACAGAGAGAAGAACCAAGACCCAGGTCAGTGACCTCAACTAACTTCTCCCAGCCAACAGCCCATCACTAACTTCTCAGCAATGTGAATGAGGCCACTTTGGACCTTCCAGTCATCCACCCCAGTGGAGTGGAACTGTCCACTCAACTCTCAGAATGATATAAAATATTTGTTCTTTCAAAACTCTAAGTTTTTATTTTTTTTATTTTTTTTTACAGGGACAGAGAGAGGGATATAGGCAGACAGGAATTGAGAGAGAGGTGAGAAGCATCAATCATTAGTTTTTTATTGCCGTTGCAACACCTTAGTTGTTCATTGATTGCTTCTCACATGTGCCTTGACTGCGGGCCTCCAGTAGACCGAGCAACCCCTTGCTGGAGCCAGCGACCTTGGGTCCAAGCTGACGAGCTTTTGCTTAAGCCAGATGGGCCGCGCTCAAGCTGGCGAGCTTGGGGTCTCGAACCTGGTTCTTCGGCATCCCAGTCCGATGCTCTATCCAGTGTGCCACCGCCTGGTCAGGCTCAAAACTCTAAGTTTTAAGATGAATGTTATACCACAAGCAGTAACTAAAACACAGGAGAAGAAATCTCCTCACCTGTTAGGCTGTAAACAGATTTGGTCATAGCCCGTGAGCTCACACAAATCCTTCTCAAGCTCTCGGAAAAGCTGCTGGTACCCTTGAGCTTGGTCCAAAGGCACAAAGGGGTGGATGTTTGCAAATTCACTCCACGTGATGGGCTGAAGATCAATAAAGAAAAAAAGACATATACATATGCACCTAGTAATAGCAGTAATGATATTAACATTAATGATGATGATGAAAACAATATCTAACACAGAGTGGTAACAATTCTCAGCACTTTAAATATATTCCTTAATTTAACACTCACCATAATCTTACAAGGTAAATTCTATTATTGTCTTCATTTTACGAGTAGGTCCCAAAGTTCCAAAGAGAAAACTTATACAAAAATATAACCTTTTTCTAACTTTTTGGAGACAAAAAGGCCCCCAAATAGATTTATATCCATGAAACCCAATGAGTTGTTTTAAGTATACATGTAGTTTATTCAAACTCCCACATGGCACATATATTATTGTCTCTTCATTAAGCAGAACAATAGAAAAGCAAATGGGAGAAATCTTTACAATAGAAAATGATTTCATTGCCTGATGTGATTTGTCATGTCAGAATACTCCCATGAAATAAAAGGAACAAGAAAACCTCACTAAATGAATGCTATCCTTGGTGACATGCTTACCAACCACAACAGCAGGTTCTTGTGTCAAATCTTCTATTGACACAAGAAATAAAGTAAAACCTCCAATCTACCTTTTTGGCACTATGAATGGATTTCTAGAAAAAAAGCTTAAGGTTCTTCTGAGCTTAATAGCTACAGATTGATAAAAATGCTTTTAACATGTCAGGTTTAACAAAAGAGGGTAGGGAGGGTAGGAAGGTATAAATACTATATATTTAATTATTTTAATATTTAAAAATTATTTGACTTATAAATTTAAAGGGTCAGATTGTGGTAAAGTTAGGGTGTCTGCCATAATTGTTGAATAGCAAATAGTTATTAAATCACAGTCCTAGTTGTAGTTTTCTCTGGTATGTATAAGACAGAACAAGTTCCTTCTTAATAGAAGTGACCTACTTACTGTGAGTTCAGATGAACTGTTGAGCTTCATGGTACAGGACCCCTTTAAGAAGCACAGCCAAAATAGATCACATTAACAATTTTCTATTCCCCATATGATCAGCCTTTTGATATCCCCACATGGCCACCTATCCCACTTGCAGCACATTAGATGTGACCCAAAGAGGTGGGATCAGGATGATGTTGTCAGGGGGGAATAAAGGTATCAATTACCAGTGGAATCATGCTGTGAACAAGGGAGATGTCTTTGTTTTCCAATTTCTTCATATATCGAATAATATTTGTTTCTGAGTGATAGCTGTGAACACAAGATACATGATTTGAGCCAAGACAGCTAGATAAGAGTCTGCACATATCCTCCTGGAAGATCAGACACACTGAGCTCTATCTTCAACATACAGATCAAATTGGGCCATTCCAACATGCCAATGAAACATCAGAGGAGCTCTGTCTGAGGAGCTCAGTTGGTTAGAGCATCACCCCAATACATCAAGGTTGCAGATTCAATCCCCAATCAGGACACATACAAGAATCAACCAATGAATGCATAAATAAGTAGAAGAACAAATAGATATTTTTCTCTCTCTCTCCCCTCCCTTAGTCTCTAAAGTCACTTTTTAAAAACAAACATGAGAGGGTGCATAAAGTGTCGACCTGGAATGCTGAAGTCGCTGGTTAGAAACCCGGGGCTTGCCTGGTCAAGGCACATACGGGGAGTTGATGCTTCCTGTATCTCCCCCTTCTCTCTCTCTCTCTCTCTCTCTCTCTTTCCTCTTCTAAGTGAATAAATTTTAAAATATTTAAAAAACATCACAGAGGGAAGGGCATGGAAACCCCAGGAATCTCAGGTGATGGCCCAGGCAAGAATCTGCCTGCGGACATGAGAGGAAAGTTGGGAAGACGAGCATGTTGACTTCCTGGGTATGGCAACTATGCATCTCAACTCCCCTCTTCCTGGTAAGTACAATTAGGGGTTATAGTGCCAAGGGAGTAGGGCCAACAGTAAATAACCTGAGCATTGCCCAAATCAGCAATGGGATCCTTATGGTGATGATTAATTAGGGAGCCTTAATAACCCAGCCATAGCGCATTGAAATCAGAAGCCACTCTATTTTGTGTCCCCAAGCCACAGCACACAGTGCAGAAGTCACACTAGACACACAAACCTGTTGAACACTTGATTTGTGAGGAATGGGCTGGTTCTGTTGAAGGCAGTGGCTGGAATACCTCTCTGTTCCTCACCCATGCTTTCAGCAACCAACTCCTGCATGGAGAGACCACAGAAAACAAAGGGCAGGAATTGTTCCTAGAACCACATGTGGACACCCAGAACTCCAGTCAGCATTTATTGTTACAGAGCATCAGAAACCTCCTAGCACAGCACACAGCACTTCCTACCACTGCCCCCCAGCCCAGGCATCCAGCACGGTGTGTTGACAGGTGTCAGAAGTTACAAATTGTGGTAATTCTCCAGAGCACAGTTTTTAAGTTCTGTTGACCTCAGCCACAGAAAATAATAAAAAAAAAAAGTAAGCTTTTTACTGCAAACGTTGACATCTCCTGCATGTTTCTTGAATAATAAAGCAAGTTCCAGTAAATCATTTTAAAAGGTTATCAATAAAAGTCACCATGATAACACTCATGTAAGTACCCTCTATTGAAAGTGCTCTTTTATCTTTAAGAACAAGTCTAATAAAATACAAATGCCAACCCCTGGTCAGATAGCTCAGTTGGTTAGGGCATTCTCCCAAAGCACAGAGGTTGCTGGTTCAATTCCCAGCCAGGGCACATACAGAAACTGATTGATGTTCCTGTCTCTCTCTCTCCCTTCCTCTCTCTAAATCAATAAAATAAACATTAAAAAAAATAGAAATGCCAAGACCACTTAATAGGGAAAAGGACAATCTCTTCAACAAATGGTGCTGAGAAAACTGGATATACATAGGCAATAGAACGAAGTTGGGATCCTTATTTTATACCACATACAAAAAGTAACTTGAAATAGATTAAGAACCTAAATTTAAAAGCTAAAACTTTTAGAAGAAAACATAGGGGCAAGTCTGCATGACCTTGGATTCGGCAATGGTTTCTTAAATATGATACCCAAAGCATGAGCAACAAATATAGACTTATTAACATTAAAACTTATTGCACATCAAAGGACACTATCAAGAGAGTTAAGAACAACCCACAGGATAGAAGAAACTATTTACAAATCATATATCTAATAAGGATTTAATATATACAGAATATATAATTAAATGGATGGCTTGCTTGTCATTCTGCCCCAGGCTGGTATATGGCCATCTAGAGGCTTCAGTGGGCATTCCATAACCATTCCTCAAACATGTGGGACAAATAAAATTAGTACATATTTCTAGAGGGAAGATGCTTAGTCAGTATTGTTTATTAATTAAAGTTTAAAAGAGAATAATCTGATACTTCTTTGATGATTTACATTTGTTATCTGATACTAAAGTCCTCTCTCAAAGAGGCGTAGACAACCAGGGTAGCAATATTCAACACTATTTCAACTTTTTTAGCAAATGCTTCCTTTCACTGATTCATTAAAAAAAAATTATTGAGTGCTTCCTATCCACCAGGCCATGTAAGTGTTGTGATTAGCATTTGACTACATGTCTAGGTAGCTACTGACACCTCTCTCTCTTTCATTCTCATTCCATGGAATCGTAATCTTTCTCCTCATATGTCCGGCTATTTCATTGTTTCAGAAACCAACTCAGTCACACTGAACTGCTTCTAGTTCTCAGTAATCTCTCTTCTCCTAGCTTTTGTGACTGTTTTTCCCAATGTCTGGAACACCTCTAGCTCTATTCTCCTCCTCAATTGTGCCATCTTAGTTTAGAAGACTCCTACTCATCTTTCAGATTGGTGAGAAGCCTCTTCTCCGTGCTCAAAGAGCAGCTTCAGATATCACCCATCATAACACATCACCTGAATGCAATCTTGTGCTTGTCTGAATCCTTATTAGACTATAAGATCCATGAGTCCGGAAATCATGACTAATTCCCCACTATCCTCACGGCCTAGCATGATACCTGGCACATATTAGGTCTTCAATAAATATCTGTTGCATGAGTGAGTGTCATAATTTTTCCAAAATTGACATAACCAAGATGCCGATGTCATGAATCTTTGTATTAGGAACAGTTCTGATTAAATAGCCTGGGTACATGGTCCTGGGAAACGCTCACAGCAGTAACCTCTATCAGCAGTCACAGTAGCAACAGACAGTCAATTTCATAATTTTAACAGCAGGCCACCCGATGTCACACCCGGATGCCCTCACCCTCACACTTCGGCCCACAAGAGGCAAACCCATCTTTGACACACTTCTAAGAGTCATTATGAGAAATGCATATTTTAATTCACTTACTGCAGACAGCTCACAGCCGAAGATCCACAACAAATCATCCAGATCTTTTTCATTGACTGTTTCATCAAGAGAAATACCAAGCTATAGAAATAAAAACAAAAGAGAAAACATCAGCACAAAACACCAATATCAGTGGAGAAACCCAAGAGATGTAAAGGGGAGAAGGTACTGGACAAAATTCCCAGTCATTCAAAATATCAGGGTACCAAGTTGGTTGCCCAATTGACCCTTAGGCAAAGGAGACTTAGACCAGCCCCAGACTTCACAGGGGTTATAGTTTTATAAGTTATTTTTGGATTCTAACACTCTGATGTTCTCAGGGTACTCCTGTTACTGGATATGCTTACATTTTTCTTCCCTTAACTTGCTTTATTATATCATTTATCATAGCTTTACCTTGAAAAGTCATATTGGGAAGAGAACAGTAAGAAAATATGTGCCTAATTGTCCCATATATGAAAACACAGAGTCTTACAGAAAGATGAAATGAAAGATCCTTTGAAAGGTCACAATGTTCCAAACTGGAAATGAAATTTGTTTATAAAAAAAAATAGATTGTGCCCAAAGATCTAATATTGATTATTTTTTAAATAAAGAGGAAAAGTTTTAATTGACAAAAGTCATGAAAATTAAGAGAATTTGTTAAAACAAAGAAACAAAAAAACCTGAAAGTTTGACTTACTGTGCTATCCTCAAAAAGCCGAAAATTGATTTGCCTCTGAGCAGCCCTGGCCAATACCTCCTTCACAGAACAGCCACACTGAATCTTCAAAGTGTCGAAGAACAAGTCATGCTGGAGCTGGTGCCCCGCTTGCTTGAGACCTAGACAAGACAATAGATCTACCCATTTCCAGCACAGAGACCTGCTCCCCTGCCACTGACATTTCACAGAAATAACGAGGCCTACCCTACCCAGCGTTTTGGTGACTACTTTTAAAAAATTAATGTTTATTACTATGCTATAGAAGATTGTAAAATATATACATAAAAGAGAAAAAAAATCACCATAATCACTATCCAGAACTAACTACTGGTTACATTCTAGTATATATTTGTCTAGAAGATGTGTGTGTGAATGTGTGTGCGTGTTTGTGTATAATAAATCACATACCCCATATTTCTTTATCCTTTACAAAGTTTTTGCCTGACCAGGCAGTGGCTCAGTGGATAAGGAATTGGCCTAAGTCCCTGAGGACCTAGGTTCAGAACCCTGAAGTTGCCGCCTTGAGTATGGGCTTATCAGCTTGAGGTAGGATCATAGACATGATCACATGGTCACTGGCTTGAACCTAAGGTTGCTGACTTGAACAAGGGGTCAGTGGCTCAGCTGGAGCCCCACCCCAGACAAGGCATGGATGAGAATGCAATCAATGAACAACAAAGGCGCTGCAACTATGAGTTGGTACTTTTCATCTTTTTCCCTTCCTGTCTGTCCCTCTTTCAGAAAAAACAAACAAACAACTTTTAATATATAAAAAAAATTTTTAAATGTTAATATTATGAACATTTTGCTTTTCTATAAATCAAAACCCATTACAGATGTACTATAATTTAACTAATTACTTATTATTGGACACTCCGGCTATTTCTGAGAGTGTGTTATTAGAAACTTTGTTTTAATAGAAACCTTTAGGCTTCTCCTATTTGATTATTTCCTTTGGATATATTCCTAGAAGTAGAATTTCTAGATCAAACTGTAGGTACATTTTAAAAGGTTTGGCTAATAAAAGTCATACCAATATAGCATTCTTTTTAATCATTGCCAGTGTAATGGGAGAAAAACTATTTTATTGTTTCAATTTACATTTCTTTTAGTAATAAGACAATTTATTTGTGCACTTATTTTATTTATTTATTTATTTATTTATTTTTACAGAGACAGAGAGAGAGTCAGAGTGACAGATAGGGACAGACAGACAGGAACGGAGAGATATGAGAAGCATCAATCATTAGCTTTTGTTTTCGTCGCCTTTGTGACACCTTAGTTGTTCATTGATTGCTTTCTCACATGTGCCATGACCGTGGGCCCTCAGCAGACCAAGCAACACCTTGCTGGAGCCAGCAACCTTGGGTCCAAGCTGGCGAGCTTTTGCTCAAGCCAGATGGGCCTGCGCTCAAGCTGGCGACCTTGGGGTCTTGAACCTGGGTCTTCTGCAACCCAGTCTGATGCTCTATCCACTGCACCACCGCCTGGTCAGGCTGCACTTATTTATTTTAAAATTACATCAAATGTCCTTTGACAATTTTTCTCTCAAGGTGTTCATCTTTCTTATGTATGGGTTGGGGCAGTGAGTAAGAGCACTAAATATTAAAAATATTAACTCTGTATCATAGAAATTGATAATATTCTTCCCAGTTTTTTATTTGACTTTTAATTCTGCATACAGCATTGAACATGCCATGAGTTTTCAATTTCACTTACTCATATATATCAGTCTTGTTATATCCCAAAGGTTTTGTTCATTTTTTGAGAGAGAGAGAAAGAGAAAGGAAAAAAGGTGAGAAGAAAGAAGGGAGAAAGAAGAGAAGCATCAACTTGTAGTTGTGTCACTTTAGTTGTTCATTGATTGCTTCTCATACATGCTTTGATGAGGGGTGGGGGCAGAGGGAGGGCTCCAACAGAGACAGTGAGCCCTTGCTTAAGCCAGTGACCTTTTGGTTCAAGCCAGCAACCATGGGATCGTGTCGATGATCCCGCACTAAAGCTGGATGAGCCCATACTTCAGGGTTTTGAACCTGGTCTTCAGCATCCTAGGTTGATGCTCTGTCCACTGTATCACCATGGTCATGCTACCTAAACTTTTAAAAAAGATATCTGACTCACCTTCAGACAAAATCAAAGTGGCATTATGTACCCTCTTAGCAATATGCTTCAGCCCATGGGAACCGTGGTAGATTGCAAACATAGCAGCCATATTTGCCAAGAGAGCCTAAAATGACAAAAAACATTTAAATAATCATGTTTAACAATGTGATGGAAGACAATTAGTATAAGGGACTATTACGTTGACTTGAGATGCCAAAATTGAAAACAGGGACAAAAAAAAATAATCATGTTTCCTGCATTCTCTGTTGGTTGGGGATCATTTATAACACGCCTGAACACCTGAGGGGGGAATCACGGCATTCAAAATCCCATGGACTCACTATAGTAAACCTTCAAATGTGACCATTATAAAGGGGTTTCATACATGCAATATAGTCATGTCACCCATAAATGGGATGACTGGGCTGTCATCGGACATCCAGGTACAAAATTTAATGTTGGAAGACAGCAGAGCAATAAAGACCTCAGTGGGGAAAAAGTGAGATCTAAAACTTTTATACTCAAACAGTTCTTCGAGGATAAAAGCCACGCAGTTTTCAAAAACAGAAGAACTCAGGGAATACAACTCTCCTGGGACCTTAAATAAAGTAGTAGAAACTGAATTTCAGCAACTAAGAGATAAATTGAGACTCTGTGGCAAAGAACTACCAAAAATGAAAATTCAGGAGGCAGGGGAATAAAACCAAAATGAGTTGGCAGGAGATATATTAGAAAAGGAAAACCAGAACCTACTGTCTTATTCCCTGATGACAGCAAGGTCACTTACTTAGGTAAATATATCTCTCTTGACCATTGAGTAGAGGTTTCATGAAACTATCTACATGTAAATGTTTGTCCTAGTGTGACAGAAAACAGAAGAAAGGAATGACACCGGAATCTCCTGGAGATAATGACACAGACTGTTTCAGTGAGGAGTCCTACATGGGGAACAAGGGAGTGACCACCAAGATGGCACCTTAGGCCGGAGAGAAGGTTAAAAAAAGGATATTTATGGTCAGAAACCAAAATGAGTGTCAACTTAGGGGAAGCGATGGAGGCTCACTTCCTGCCTTTCCTCCTCTTGGCCCCATACCTCAGCTGTTTCTTCACCTTAGATTCTGCCACAAAGCAGTCTTCTAACTACATAAGACCACCCTAGTAACTTGTCCAAACTCAAGTCTCAGATTCCTCATCTGCCTAGTCCACTTGACACTTGCACAGCAACCCCCACCTCATTGATTCAGCATCATGGTCTCTGAGATTTCTAGTCCCATTAAAGTGACTTCTGTCCTAATGTACTACGAGGTCAGCAGTTCAAGGTCCACCCTTACCCTAGGTTAGGAAGAGGCACCACACAGCACACAGTCTACTCAACTGAGTAACACAGTGCTTTAAAGTTGGGTGTTGTTCAACATTAGATTGATTTTGTTAGGTTTACATTTTCTCAGCTAGAGGAATCTCTATGGGGCCACTGCAAAGCAAGAGACAGTTCTCAAAAGTTATCAGAGAGTAAACTCAGCAGTCAATAAAGAAAATGAGGAAGCAAAGAAGATTATTAGAGAATATAGGAATTCACTTTCTTAAGCCAGAAATTCCAGAGAGTATAGGCACTTTTGTAGACTTCTATAATAATTAGAAATAAACACAAAAGCACCACAACACCTTACAGCTGCGGAAAGGGCAAGTCTGAAGTAAACCATCCATGACACAGGGTATCCAAATGCCCATGGTTGTGCTGCTGGGGGACAAACATCAGGTTCAGGACTGATGTCCCCAGAATGCTCTGGAAGCCTCCCATCACAGAAGCCTTGTGGAAGTTGTTTCATGTCCCTTTTTAACCTAGAGATTATTCTTTACACAAACCAGAAACTCTAGCTAGTGACTGGTCAGCAAATTCATGAGAAGTATAAAGTCACTTTTAAAAATCTTTGAAAAGAGCAGTCCAAGATGGCCAACTTGGAAGATAGGGTATCAGATGAGAAGAAGGTAGGAAGAGCTGCTAAATCCATCACTCCTGCATCCCCAGGGGAATTTAATGAAGTATTTAGTGATATCCGGCTACTACTTAATAATGACCATTTCCTCAGGGAAGGGGCAGCACATGCATTTGCCCAATATACATGGATCAGTTCATGCCTGTGAAGATAGAAGGATATGAAGATCAGGTCTTAATTTCAGAACATGGTGATGTGGGTAATGGCAGAATGTTAGATCCAAGAAACAACATTTCCTTTAAGTTTGATCACTTATGGAAAGAAACAAGTAACCCCCAGTTAGAGGAAGCAGATGGAGGTCTGAAGTCTTGGAGAGAATCCTGCGAAAGCGCTTTACGGGCCTAAGTGAAAGACCATTATTCCAATGGCTTCTCTACTGTTTATCCTAAAACTATAGATGGGCAACAGCTCATTATTGTGTATATCAAAAGCCACCAGTTTCAGCCTAAAAACTTCTGGAATGGTCATTAGAGATCAAAATGGAAGTTCACCATTTCTCCACCTAGAGCCCAGATGGTTAGAGTACTTAAGATTCAGGCACACTATTATGAGGATGGCAATGTTCAATTGGTTAGTCATAAAGATGTACAGGATTCAGTAACTGTTTTGAATGAAGTCCAAACTGCCAATAAGTTTATTAATATCATAGAGCATGCAAAAAATGAGTACCAGACAGCAATTAGTGAAAACTATCAAACAATGTCAGACGCCACATTCAAGGCCTGGCAGCTTCCAGTTACCCGTACCAAAATTGACTGAAACAAGATACTCAGCTACAAGATTGGCAGAGAAATGCAGAATGCTTAAAGGCTGAATGTAGGATTCTTTAGTATATGGTTTCAGCATATGGTCATATGAGAAATACGTGATTTTAAACAAGAGTGATATTTTGCTAGGGCTTTCAAAGTTAACAGGTTTTCTAGTCTCATAGAATACTGTTGAACTTTTAGCATTGTCTTGATACTTTAGTGTTCTCTGCCTTATAATTTTCTGTTTTCACTATATCTACTTGTAATGTTTTAAAGAAAATTCTGCCACATTTAATGAAGGAGAAAGAGGTCTATCCTGGAGTCATTTTACTGTTTAGAACATTTTCCTAGCCACGAAGCCCTGTTACTAATATAGACGGTAATGTGTCCAGTGCTTCCCTACCCTAGTCCTTTAGAGCACTCCTGGTACTTCCGTGGTTTATACTGATGCACCAGCAGCTGCAGGGGCTGTGCTGCCAACGATAGCCAGGTGGAAGAAACATTCATCTTTCTCCCACTGACTGCTTTGATCATCAATTAACAGCATTGTGTAACTGTAGTTTTCAAAAGTTTGGATTAGGGCTTTTCAGGTTCTTTTGTTGAGCAAAGGAAGTTTTCTGGAAATTTCATCATAGTCAGTTTCTTTGGGGAAGTTATCTTTAAATACAAAGACTTGAACCACATTTCCGGCACATGAATGTGTTTGCTTTCTTCCCTTCCTTCACTGTCTTCTTCACATCTAGGACCATTACAGTTATAGACATCTGCATTTTTAACAGAGTATTACCCATTTATTATTATTTTTTAATGTTCAAGAACTGCTGACATACGAGGGATATAGTTGAGTATCAGACTTGAAACATGCAGATGAAGAAATACAATAGGAATTTTGTGCTTTAAAATATTGTGACAGGATTGTACTATAAGCAGATGAATCAAACTATGTAAATCACAGACAAAACCCATGAAAAGGATAATTTTCAGGCAGTACCTTTCTATTGTAACCTTTTGTTTAAGGGAATACTAATGATTTGTTCTAAACAGGGTGTAAAACTTGTTACAAATTACTTTTCCTCAGTACTGCCTACCAAGAACTTGTGTAATTGTGATATAGCAGCCGTTCCCAGGTATATTGGCAGGTGTATGTGTGATCTCAAAATACTTAGGTGATATGATAAGACAACCGAAATGGTGGGTTCATTTATATTGTTTACACTTCTATGACAAGGTCTTAAGGGAAGTTCAGTTTTGTAAAAAACCAAGCAGTGTCTTCCTACCTATCTCCATATACATGTCAAATAAAAGGGGGGGTGTGCTTCAGCTTGGTTTTTGCTCATTAATACAGTCAAGCACGAGTTTGTTTCCAAGTGACCCATTGGTCAGTGTAAGCATTTTTGTTTACTTAAATAAAATATATTTGTATTTTAAAAAATCTTGGAAAGGCATTAGGACATCAAAAGAAGTTCAGGAAAACAGAGAAAAAGAAAACTTCAATTTATTTGGTAATTTGGACAAACCATATAATCAGGATACTTAAAGTAGTTATCAACTAATGATGAAAAGATACTCAAAATCATTCATTATTAGGGAAATGCAAATGAACACCACAATGAAATAGAACTTCACATCCACTAGGATGTCTAAAACCAAAAAGATGAGCATTAACAAGTATTAATGAAAATGTGAGACATTAGAATCCTCATACACAGGGGGTGGGAATGTAAAATGGTGCAGCCACTTTGAAAAACAGTCTGGAAGTTCCTCAAATGTTCAACATAAAGTTACCATATGACCCAGTAATTCTATTCCTAGCTAGATCTCCAAGAGAACTGAAAAAATGTGTCCTCACAAAAATCTTACACATAAATGTGTACAGCAGCCTTATTCAAAATACCCCAAAGTGGCCTGACCAGGTGGTGGTACAGTGGATAGAGTGTCAACCTGGAATACCGAGGACCCAGATTCAATACCCTGAGATTACCAGCTTGAGTATGGGCTCATCTGGCTTAAGCGTGGGTCCACTGGCTTGAGCCCAAAGGTCACTGGCTTGAGCTACCCTCTCTCCACCAAGGCATATATGAGAAGTAATCAATGAGCAACTAAAGTGATGCAACTACAAGTCAATGCTTCTCATCTCTCTCCCTTCCTGTCTCTCTCTGTCTCTCTCATTGACTTTAAAAAAACACCTCAAAGTGGAAACAACTCAAATGTCCATCAATTGATAAATGGATAAACAAAATGTGGTATACCCATATAATGAAATGTTATTCACCATAAAAAAGAATAAAATACTGATTCATGTTAAAGTATGCATGAACCTTGAAAACACTATGCTAAGTGAAAGAAGCCAGGCACAAAAAAAGGTCACATAACCCCATTAATATGAAATATCTAGAATAAGCAAATTCACAGAGACAGAAAGTAGACAAGTGGTTGCCAGGGGCTGCAGGGAGGGGAGAGATGGGGAGTGATTGCTTAATGAAAATGAGTTTCTTTTGGGGGTGATGAAAATGCTCAAGAATGAAATGCTGATGATGATTGCAAACTTTGTGAAAGTACTGTCAACCATTGAACTGCATACTTTAAATGGGTTAATTTTATGGTGAGTTATAGCTCAATAAAACTTCTAATAAACTATGCCTTTATATACCAGGCTTTAGAAAAAGCTAATATAAAAACCTGCTTGTTATGGTAGAAGCTGAGAAACAAGAGACTATAAAGAAGAGAATGTGATGTAAATCCAAACAGGTGTAGAAATGTCACAGGTTTATAGAAAGATTTTTAAAATAGAATCCAGTAACATACTTTCAGAGATTTAAAAAACAACTCGGTATCATCAATGTTGCAACACTAAGAGAACTCCAGTGTAGGCTCCATCATGCTCAAAGGACAGCTTTGCGAAGAACATAGAGCAGCTTCTACATCAAGTACAGGTCGGGCGTCAAAGACACAGTGTTCCAGGAACAACTCACAAGAGAGCAGTCAGCTTTTAACAAAAGAGAATAATTTTGAGCTTACAAGGAGAATGACACTGGAGCAGCATTTGTTTAGTGAAACCAATCTTGAAAAGGAAACTCATGCAATAAACCAGACAATGCAACAGAGTTGAAAGACCTCCCAAAAGATAAGGTAAAAACCAGACAAGACAGAGTAGAGTTACTTGCAGGGTAAACATCACTTTAATAATTGCCGAAAAAGATAGAGATCTTTTATAATCAAGTTAAATAATGAAATATAAACAATACGTGAACTGGAAGAAATAAAAAAGCACGGACATAACTTGTTCATTGTAGATAGCCTACGTTCACTTGGAAAATTAGAAAACCTAATGCAGTTATGACCGGACAAATGCTTCTGGAAAAACATGAGCAGAACGAGTAACACAGAAGCAGTCTGCTGCAAAAAGGGAAAATATGTAAACAGAGGATTCAGCAAATGAAGTATAAACTACAGAAAGTAAAGACATCATGTAAAGATCTAGGAGGTGTCAACAGAGGAAATGCCTATGACAAATGGCTCCTTCCTGTGACACAAGAAGAGCTCTTACCTGAAAAGAAGCAGCCACCTTCCTGAGGCAAAAAATATTACAAGAAAACCAGCTGAAGAAACAGCTCCAAAGACCAATGGTTTTAGAACATACTATAAGAAGACCTTATCATCTGCTGACTCCCTGGAGAGACTTTCTAAAACCCGGTGCCCTTTGTGCTAATAATGCCCTGAAAGGGAAGAGCACTGTACTGCACACTAAGGTGAGATCTCTCTCCTTCTTTGACCATGAATAAAAAAAAAATAGATCCAGAATCAATTATCTGCTTATAAATGGCCCTCCAGCTGATCCTAGAAGTTGGCTGGACATCAGGATATGCCACTCCCCCCAACCTGAGACCCCAGGCAACTTCCTAGTAACTGCTCTTCTTTTATCCCATCCACTTCAGCAATGCCTCTTATGAGCCCCAGTAAGAATACCCTATGACCACTACCAGTTCACAAATCAGGATTATCCCTTCAAGAATAGTCAACTTAAAGGCCTTGGCCAGTGGCTCAGTGATAGAGCATCAGCCCAGCGTGTGGAAGTCCTGGGTTCAATTCCCAGTCAGGGCACACAGGAGAAGCGCCCATCTGCTTCTCTACCCCTTCCCTTCTCCTTTCTCTCTATCTCTCTCTTCCCCTCCTGCAGCCAAGGCTCCACTGGAGCAAAGTTGGCCTGGGCGTTGAGGATGGCTACATGGCCTCTGCCTCAGGTGCTAGAATGGCTCTGGTTACAACAGAGCAACAGCCCAGATGGGCAGAGCATCACCCCCTGGTAGGCATGCTGGGTGGATCCAGGTTGGGCGCGTGCAAGTCTCTGTCTCTCTGCCTCCCAGCTTCTCACTTCAGAAAAATACAAAAAAAGCCTGACCAGGTGGTGGCGCAGTGGATAGAGCGCCGGACTGGGATGCAGAAGACCCAGGTTCGAGACCCCGAGCTTGCCAGCTTGAGCGCGGGCCCATCTGGCTTGAGTAAAAAAGCTCACCAGCTTGGGCCCAAGGTTGCTAGCTCCAGCAAGGGGTTGCTCGGTCTGCTGAAGGCCCACGGTCGAGGCACATGTGAGAAAGCAATCAATGAACAACTAAGGTGTCGCAACGGCAACGAAAAACTAATTATTGATGCTTCTCACTGCTTTCCGTTCCTGTCTCTCTGTCCCTATCTAGCCCTCTCCCTGACTCTCTCTCTGTCCCTGTAAAAAAAAAAAAAAAAAAAAGAAGGAAAAAAAATACAAAAAAGAATAGTCAACTTAAGCACCCCCACTTTGCCTTCCTCACCTCATCCTGGAGGGCCTCCATTCCAACCCGAAGAGAAAGTGCCCAGTCACCACCCATAATAAATCTGCCCTACAGACAAAAGTGTAAGAGACCCTGAATTGTGAAGTGTGTGCATATACAGAGCATCAGTAAAATATGCTGTATTTTGGTTCTGATAAGACCACAAGTCTTCTCTACCAATGAGATCTTAACATTTCTGGTGTGTGTACTATTCACTAGGTGGTGCATAAATTAATGAACAAGTAAATGAATGAGTGAGTAGTACATCTCTGTGGACAGCAAGGCATTCAGGGCTCAGGTCAGGTATGTGACCTACTTGCGCTGTACAGATGTTACTGGTAGCTCTGTCTCTCCGGATGTGTTGCTCCCTGGTTTGAAGAGCAAGACGGTATACTTCTTTCCCAGTGGCATCTCTGGCCAAGAATAAAACATACAATTAGCACAGGTACTCATAGCTCCAGGAATTACTATAAATGAACCTGCTTTTTTCCTTTCCAGCTTGAAGTCAATTTAGCAAGTTTGCTTGGGTACAAGGCAATCAAGAAACAATTTCCAAATCATTCTCTTCTAAATAGGACTACTAATTTTTAGTTTTACTTTACTTCCATTCTGAGCTTCTTGGTAGACTCAGGAAAAAAATACATATCTGACAAATAGCAACTCTGTACCAGAAATCTGAGGTGACTTTATGGCTATAAATTAATATAATGTTAATCAATTTACCACTTGCTTTAATAAATATTTTCCTTCCTAATAAAATTTTAAAAATTGTATAAACACAAATATTTAACTGTCTATTCCTTTATTTTATCAAGCTTTGGGGTACATATTCCAGAAATGTAGAAGTTCAATATAAAAATAAGCATAGAGTAGTTAATATATTAATATTTTGAGTTAGATAGCCCTGTGCCTCATCTTGGCTGGTGAAGAGACATCACTGAACAAAGCTAATGTAAGAACACTTGAAGCAACTGTTACTTTTACACTAAAAAACAAAGTCCTTTGCCATCCTGTGGCAAATTGAGAGGACTTTCCAAAATCACATCACCATCACATCATCTACTGCTTCAGACTATTTACTTACATTAATAGACCAGCTTTTATGAAAGGTCAAAAAGATCATGCCAAATTTCCAAATAATAATCATGGTATTCATCTAAATTTTTTTAATTTTATAAGCATTTATTTGAGCCAAACTGGTGACATATGCCAGAGCACAAGAATTTCAATGCTTCCTAAATTCTTAATTTGAGGAGCTTCATCAATGAGAAGCACTCAAGAAAGTCCATTTGGAAATTATTCCAATGGCTACGTGGCGGACCTCTAGGAAATACGGCTCTCAGTGTGCATGACACCCCCTCATCACATTTGTCTGTACACATCCGTGTGGCACGATAATTCCTTCAAAAAAGAAACTAGTTAGATATAAAACACACCTAAAATATTCAGTCTTTCAAGGCATTCTTCAAACTAAATAAATTTATTTATATGACCTCAGAACAAATATGTTATGAATTACATACACACTTTTCTAAATACATACAAACTCACAATATTTGAGAAGAGATACTAACTAGTTCAGAGTTCATACTCTAAACAGATTCTCTCTTCTGAATCTATGTTGTACTTTTCTTTAATCAACCCCAAATGACGGAGTTAAGTTTAAAGAACAATCAACAACTTTTGTGATCAAGAGAAGGAGAAGGAAAACCACAGCCACAATAAAAGAGGAGAAACATGAGCTGCTTTACCTTGTTACTCCCACCATTCTTCCAGGCATCATCCTCACCAAGCTTTCTCTGACTGCAAAAAAAGCTGCATGTGGTCCACCATAGCCTAGTGGCACCCCAAATCTCTGGGAGCTTCCCAGGGCAATGTCTACACCAAATTCTCCAGGAGGCCTCAAGATACACAGAGCTAAAAGATCAGTAGCACAGCAAGCCAAACTCTAGGAAGAAAAAAGAGATAATGGACAAGATTGTTAATTTCCTGGAAAGTAGTGAGAGAATAGTAGTGCTTGAAATTAACTCCATTTCAGGCAGACTTGCAGAGTTGGTTCTCAACGTATGAAGTTCACCTATTCATTCATTCAAAATATTTACTGAGTCCCTATTATGTGCCCAATATCCAAAAACAAAGAAAACTTGAAAAAGGAAGGTAGGAAGAAGATAGTTTTACCATTCCAGGTGGTAACGGTATATACATTAAGATATAGCAAAATTAATAATAATAATTCAAAGTTGAGACACACCTCACGTGAGGTATGCCTACCCCAGTCTGATGGGCTCTCTCCACGAGTTCGGTAAAGTCTTCCACTTTCCCCTCAGTGTCTGGGTACTGGAACAGTACTCCACTGACATCTTTTCCACTGAAGTCCATTTCATCAAGTAACTTGAGTTCAGTGAGGACTCCAGCATATCTGGAAAGAGAGAAGACAAAGAACAATCATGGTTTTGGTTTATAAAAGAAAACCAAATTACCTGTTGTTTCTTTTCCATAATTCAGCATTCATATTCTGTGTCCTTTCTCAGTGCTCTTCCATCACCCCATCACAGTGTGTGTACACACACACACACCTGGACCTTTAGTGGTAACAGTGTTTCACACCAAATCAATTGCATCTAACAGCTCAGCTTCTGTTTAACTTGGCCACCCTTACCATCCCCCCTTTCCTGTCAGAACCAGCTTCTGAAAGAAAAGCAGAAGCATTGCCTCCTAGGGCTAAAGAACCAATCTGTAATAGTAGCGCCATTGCTGCTTTCACCTTGGATCAGTCTTAGATGAATAGAAAACCATCAGTAAAACAAGGAGGAGAGAGCTTCCTTAGGTTAAAACCATCTCATTCCAACATCCTTTCTGAAAGGATGGTTGTATGGGTGGGAGAAAGACTACCCAGTTTTTACAAGAAGAAAGTAAATTAACACACCCACAAGTGGTGGTCGTGCTCTATTTTTTTTTTATCTGATTGCAGTATTAGAATATAATACACTTGCTTCTACATCATTATACACCTACAACAGACTACAAAGATGTTTGCAGGAATACACACAAAACCTTAGCAGTTGTGTAAGAGTTTCTTTTAATATCTTCCCTCTGTTTTTCAAAGTTTCCACAACACTGTTCAAATTATTTTAATATTTTACAAAAAGAAAACAAAACAACATGATAATATAAAACAAAGGCAACTAAAGCCACTGTGTATTTTCTCCTCAATTCTGACTTGTTTCACTTACCAGTGAGATCCTGGGAAGAAAGTGGTATGGAAAGTAAAACTCAACAACCCCAGTTTAAACCAGGCTCACTCCAATCAGGTTGGAAGTAAGGAAGAAAATCAGCTGAAATGAGCATGACATTATCTCTGAGTTCAAAATACAAATAAAAGCAATTACTTGGCTCGAGTCTGGACGACAGCTATTGTCTGTGGGTGGCAACGAGGATCAACAAAAAATTTCTTCCTCTTGTTGTGTCTGTTGACAAGGAAAATCAAATCCAAGCATGAACATTAAAGAAATCAGAGTATACTTTAAGAATGCAAAGCAAAGATGGTACTTAGAGAAAGTCTGAGCCTAGTATTGCAGACAAAAAAAAAAAATGGGGTTCTATGAAAAGTAACCTCACAAGGTGATCCGATCATAAATTCCTAACTGGGCAGGGCATGGTGGGTGGTCAGGCCCTAGGCACATGAAACCTTTAGTAAAAGGTTTATCTTTGCCTTTAATAAGCCCTGTCCATTGTTTCTGTGCAGCTAGATTAACCGGCCTTTAAGAATAAACCCTAACCTATATCAAGAAAGCACATCATTCTGTAATCCAATCCCTGCCTCGCTTTCTCCTCCTCCAGGTGATCTTCCTTAGTTCCCACCTTAACTTCACATCCATAAAAGAAGCTGCAATCCTGTTATTCTCCCAAGCATTTGATATCTTGTTCCCTGGCATATGCTGTCAGTTTGGCTCAAATAAAATTCTTGACCGGTGTGGACAATTCTTACATTGACAGTATAAAAAATACTGGGTCATCAATGACTAATAATAACCTTTACTGAATAGATTTCCACTGAAATCCAATTCCAATCCTATTTAGCAAAATCAGTGGTGGTGGATGGGAGAGCAGATGGATGAAGAAGAGATATGATGAAAATAAGTGAAAAGCTAAGAATCATAACCAGAGGAGTAGGTGGGCAGCATTCCTCTGTAGCTGTCCATACACGACAGGAGGAAGAGCCTGAACCTCCCCCCACCAGGGCTACTTGGGAAGCAGAAAGGCCTGCTGAGCAAGTTTGGGGCTCACCAGCCCTCAAATCTGTGGAAGCCAAGAAAGAGACTTACATGGGCATTTGAGCCCAGAAGCACAAAACCTCAGATACACCATAGTATGGGTAGATTTCCCAACAGATGAACATTTACATGAGAACTGGAGAGCAATTATTAACTAACCACGACATGACCCAGCAATTCTACCTTTTGCAATGCTTCTATAGGAAATAATCAGAGCTTTTGGCCCAGAGGAGAAGGACTGGAAGAGTCCATTACTCTGATAGAGTCTCCTGCTGGAACTCTCACCTGTGGCACAGCTGCATTGCTTCTGCAGCCGCAGTTGCCTCATCCAGCAGGGATGCATTGGCCATGTCCATGCCTGTGATGTCACACACCATGGTCTGGTAATTCAGTAAACTCTCCAGTCTCCCCTGAGACACCTCTGGCTGATACGGAGTATACTGGGTGATCCTGTGAGGAACACAAAAGTCCATTTCCATACTGTGACTCTACTATTCAGAAAAAGTCACGAAATGTCTTCATTTTAGAATGTACTACCTGAAAATTAAGTTTGCCTTTCTTGAGAATTATATAATATATCAGTAAGCTTCCCTTTTGGCCTCTATAAGGAAGCTCAGAATTAAGTCGTAGTAACAATATTCTTTGGGAATAATCAGTACTTAGTTTTCTACTCCTCTAAGTGATTTCTTAGTTTTAAATTTCTATTTTAATGATCTTACTGTATGTATGGCAGGGGTCCCCAAACTACGGGCCGCAGGCCACATGTGGCCCCCTGAGGCCATTTATCCTGCCTACACCGCACTTCGCACTTCCGGAAGGGACACCTCTTTCATTGGTGCTCAGTGAGAGAAGCACAGGATGCATCCGCACCCATAGTTCCCATTGAAATACTGGTCAGTTTGTTGATTTAAATTTACTTTTTCTTTATTTTAAATATTGTATTTGTTCCCGTTTTGTTTTTTACTTTAAAATAAGATATGTGCAGTGTGCATAGGGATTTGTTCATAGTTTTTTTATAGTCTGGCCTTCCAATGGTCTGAGGGACAGTGAACTGGCCCCCTGTGTAAAAAGTTTGGGGACCCCTGATGTATATGCTTTATTGTAAGCTGTATCTTACAGTCCACTTGAGCCTACCTATGATAGTATAAACAGAATTTTTTATTTTACAATAGGTAAGTATTCAAAAATCTAATATCTAGGGGAAGAGGGAAGTAAAGAGGGACAAATATATACCTCACATAGGTGGAATATAAAATCGAGACTCATGGACACAGATAAAAAAGTGAAGTGGTTGTGGGGTGGTGTGAGAGGTAAGTAAAGAGGGATAAATTTAATTTCTAAGTAATAAAAACTGAATGTACTATCTAATACTCAAAACTTGTTTATTGGAGAGAGAATTTTTGTTTTAAGCTAACCAGAAGTTTGACATGCTCCTAAGAAATTAATAGGCTTATTTAAAAGTTCTCATTATTCAGTTATTAAGAGTTTATGAACATTAACTCCATAGCTATTAAAACTCAGAACTAAAAATTGTTAGAAGGCAGCATAAACATGAATTCTAATCTTATATCCTCCAGTTATTAACCAAAATGTTTCTTTCTTTTTTTCTTTTGTGTGTGTGTGTGTGAGTGTGTGTGTGTGTGTGAGAGAGAGAGAGAGAGAGAGAAGAACAGACAGGGACAGATAGACAAGAAGGGTAAGAGATGAGAAGCATCAACTCATAGTTGCGACACCTTAGTTATTCATTGATTGCTTTTTCATACGTGCCTTGACGGGGGGGGGGGGGGGGATGAAGGGGGGGGGAGACTCTAGCCTAGCCAGTGAACCCTTGCTCAAGCCAGCAACCTTGGCCTTCAAGCCAGCAACCCTTGGTCTCAAGCCAGTGACCATGTGGTCATGTCTGTGATCCCATGCAAGTCGGTGACCCTGCACTCAAGCTGGAGACCCTGGGATTTTGAACCTGGGTCCTCAGCAACCCAGCTGATGCTCTATCTACTGCGCCACCCCCTGGTCAGACCAAAAATTTTTTTTAGATATGTGAGCTAACCCACTCCGCAGCTTCATCATTTTTTCCTTTCCTTTATTTCTTCATTCATCATACAAATATTTACCACATGCTTACTAAGAAAAATGTGATATCTTCTAATGATGCCTAATAAACACATGGATAATGAACAGTACCTGACCTCAAGAATACATTGTAATGGGGCAAAAATAAAATTATTTCAGAGTGATGAATATTTTATTTATTTATTTATTTATTTATTTTCCTTTTATTGCCCCCCTTCCCATGCCATGGTGGTTTCAAGAGTGATGAATATTTTAAATAAAATAAAATAAAGTATGTCCCTGGCCGATAGCTCAGTAGATAGAGCATCATCATGGTGTGCTGAGATCACAGGTTCAATCCTGGGTCAGGGCACATACAAGAAGCAGTCAATGAGTGTACAACTAAATGAAATAACTAAGTGGAACAACAAGTTGATGCTTCTCTCTCTTTCTCTCCCTTTCCCTTTTATCTCCCTCCCTTTCCTCTCTCTCTTTTTCAAATCAATGGGGAAGAAAGAAAAGGTGATAAATTAGAGGGTGACTGAGGACTTATGACAAAGCTGCTATCTCTTTACCAAGAATCTGACCCAAAGTGGGTCACATTGGGGTCCATGCTCCCATATGTGATTGACATTGTTTCATATTTCTATTGTTTTGTTTTTCCACATAGAAGATTTGGGGAAATTTTTAGGTGTTTGGTTTTCATTTTTTCAAGCCCCTTTTCTTTCCTGTTCTGGTAATCATGTTCAAGATATTTTCATTTATCTTTTTTTTTTCCTCTTTTGAAGTCTTTGCAATCAATGTCTTCTTACCAGTGAGGGAGAACTGGTTTGGGAAGTTTGCCTTACCAAGCAGTCCAATGTCAAGACAGAAATAATTTTACTGAAACTTTTATTGGTGTGTAGAGGTGTGTGTGCATGTGTATACAGAGCAGAGTGAATTTTTGCTTCAGTTAACTCCTTGAACAGCATGGCTTAGGAATTGTAAGCCAGTTGGCCAGATTCTAAGTGGGTGGTGAACTGGAATGAACGAGGCACACAATACTTGATGCAAAGTAGGAAGGGAATCTGAGCAGAAGTGGAGTCACACAAAAGACATAGACAAAGGGCAATTGTGACCTCAGATTAAGTAAGACTTTCACACAGAGCAGAGCTAGCCACCATGAAGACATATGTTTGGAATGCCTGGCGGGCATGAAACTTTCATTTTACACACAATCACTATCTGACAAACAGATGCACAAACTTTCACACACACACACACACACACACACATATATACATAACAGCCAGTCCATCTAATAAATGGGAAAGAGTCAGTATATCCATAAAGATAGATATAAAATATACAATAAGGAGACAGAAAGGAAGCGATACTCCAGAGAATTCCTCACAGCACTAAATTTAATATTGAAAAATGAGCAACAAATTATCTACTAAACGAATGATTAAATAGACAATTGCACATATTATTATGCATTCATTAAAAAGGATGTGCAAAAGAGTATCTACTGGCATGAAAAATTCTCATGCTATATTAATTTTAAAAGTTAAATTTTTAAAAAGGCTAAATGTAAATACCATGATACCAATTTTGTAAATTTGAAATGACAAATCAACAAAAATGTAAACATTGGTTTTCTGTGGGTGGTGAGATTAACTGTAATTTTTACTTTCTTTTTATTTTATGTTCCAAATGTTAAAAACATCAGCTACCATATATTAACCATATTCTATGTGTCAGGAACATAGTCACAAACTTCTGAGTATCTTTTAGGATTTTTAAATTTTTATTTCATGGGGGTTGAGGGAGCGTATCAACTGATACCTGCTTCATTTAGTTGTTCATTGCTTACTTGTCATCTGTGCCTTCACTGGGCCAGCTCAGGGTTTCATACCAGCAACCTGAGCAGTCCAGGTTGACGCTCTATCCACTGAGCCACCACAGGCCAGGCTTTTCTGATTATCTTACACATGTTCATCTTTTCAGTCTTTTTCTTTTTCTCCTTTGTGATGGGCACACTCAAGTGTGCTGCCCATTTTTCTGTTGTTTGTCCTTTTTCTTCTTGATTTTGCCTTTTCTTTATACATTCCTTTTTTCTCCAGCTTTATTGAGGTATAACTGACAAAATTGTATATATGTAAAGTGTACAATGCGATGATTTGATATTGCATATTTTGTGAATAACTACAGTTGGGTTAATTGATTTCAGTCTCTTTTCCATATCATAATCATATTTATATTTAAAGTAAGATTATACTCTGTGTATAATTTTGTATCATGATTTTCCTTCCATTAATATTATTCCACAGTTACTGATAACTTTAAATATTATTCAACAACATAAGTTTTGTTGTTATGTGGTATTAAATCATTGTATTTATAATTTATTTAACAAGTCCACTCAGGTTGAATATTATTTGTGGATTTAAATATTAACAATAGTGAATAGCCTCATCTTTGTACTATTTCCTTAGGATAAATTTCTAGAAATAAAATTTTGAATTATGTGATAATTAATTTTCAGGCTTTCAATATATATTGCCATTTTCCTCTCTAGAAAGATCTTATCAGCCTGTACTCCCTTACCTAGTACAATGTTCCACAGGTTTCCCTGCATGTTCACACACAAAAAAAGCAGCCCTGGGTTTAAACCTTAGTTCTTTAACTTCCTACCTGTTAACTGAGACAAGTAACTAAAACATTCGCTGCCAATTCTTCTTGGTGATCAATGGAGTTAACAACATCTATATTTTTTTAGTACTCAAGTGAGATCAAAATTGAAATTCAATATATTTAAAATATACCTAAAAATGGTACAATCCGCCTGACCAGGTGGTGGCACAGTGGATAGAGTGTCGGACTGGGATGCGGAAGACCCAGGTTCGAGACCCAAGGTCGCCAGCTTGAGCATGGGCCCATCTGGCTTGAGCAAAAAGCTCACCAGCTTGGACCCAGGGTCGCTGGCTCCAGCAAGGGGTTGCTCAGTCTGCTGAAGGCCCGTGGTCAAGGCACATGTGATAAAGCAATCAATGAACAACTAAGGTGTTGCAACAGCAATGGAAAACTGTTGATTGATGCTTCTCACCTCTCTCCATTCCTGTCTGTCTGTCCTTATCTATCCCTCTCTCTGACTCTCTCTCTGTCCCTGTAAAAAAAAAAAAAAAAAAAAAAAAGGGTAAAATCCAGCCAAAATGTTGGTTGTTTTAAAAGGTTGTTTTTTCTCCTTTTTTGGGCCGTTAATTCCTAACCTGCGGTGGCACAGTAGATAAAGCATTGACCTGAAATGCTGAGGTAGCTGGTTCAAAACCCTTGGCTTGCCTGGTCAGTGAGCATAAGGGATTTGATGCTTCCTGCTCTTACCCCTCTTTTCTTTCTCTTTCTCTCTACTCTCTCTCTAAAAATGAATAAATTTAAAAAGTCTTAAAAAAATAAACAAACAGACTTTTCCCAAAGAATTTATTTATTCATAGTTCTATTCATATATTACTAGATATTTCTACTTGGAAACTATTTTTTTCCTGGAAATTCATCATATCCCATATCAGCTTCACATTTTCTGTTCTTTTTCTTTAGTAAAATACGTTTTCTGCCGTGGCCGGTTGGCTCAGTTGTGGAAGTCCCGGGTTTGATTTTTGATCAGGACACAAGCAGGAGAAGTGACCATCTGCTTCTCTACCCCCATCCCCACTTGTCTCTCTCTTCCCCTCCCACAGTCATGGCTAAAATGGTTTGAGCAAAGTTGGCGCTGGGCACTGAGGCTGGCTTTATAGCCTCACCTCAGGTGCTAAAACAAGCTCGATTGCCAAGCAATGGAGCAGCGGCCCAGATGGGCAGAACATCACCTTGTAGTGTGGGCTTGCCAGGTGGATCCTGGTTGGGGTATATGCAGGGGTCTGTCTCTGCCGCCCCACATTCCACTTAATTAAAAAAAAATTTTTTTCATTGATTGAAAGAGGCAGAGAGAGAGAGAGAGAGAGAGAGAGAGGAAGAGGGACACAGAGAAAGTATTACTTGTTTCACTTAGTTGGTTTATTTAGTTGTGCACTCATTGATTTGTTCTCCTTAGTGCCCTTACTGGGAGGCCAAACCTCTGGTGTGCCAGGTTCACTTAATTTACTGAGCCACCCGGCCAGGGCCACATTCCCTAGTTTTTATCCAACCAAGCCCCAAGAAAATTAGTTTCTCTTTCTGGATATTCTTATTCCCTTAAAGGCATCACTATTCTGTCAACTCTCAAGGAAGAAACTCTGATATTTTATTAGCCCTAAATAGTGACCAAATACTATTATTCTTCTTTCCTACTTCCTATATTCTCCCCTTTCTTCTGTGTTGCCATACTAGCCAGCACAGTGCTTAAAATAGGAAATTATCAAACAATTGTGGTGTGTGTGTATATTTGACTGAGCAACCTGGCTAGGGCCACATTCCCTAGTCTTTATTCAACTAGGTCCCAAGAAAATTAGTTTCTCTTCTTGAATATGCAAGTGTGTGTATTTGACTCTCCTGCCTGAATGAAATGGCTCCCTATCACCTGCAGGAGGATGCTCCAAACCTCTCAAGCAGTCCTTCATATCTGACACTGTATTATTCCTTCCATTACAGCCTTTGAGATTAACTATTCCCCTCTCATTTGCTCAGCCTTTCTCTCCTTGCTCAAGCTTTATATAAGTCCAAGCTGAGACCAATGCTTATTGAAAAGTTTTAAAACTGTTTTCTTGCAAAGATGTCAAATATATGAACCCACTTTCTCTTACTTTTATAAACTTTATTAACACTGGATAACAATTTTATTTTTCATTTTCTGTTGCATGAGGTTTTAGAACTTTTCCTATATATTTCTGCATCGCTGATTTCAAATCTGAAATCTCATTTTTGGTGCATGCTCTAGTTTTTATGCAATTTTAATTTCTTTTTGTTACAGTTAATGGCATGCATTGGTTTTTAAATTGAAGTTAAAGGACAACGACTCTTGGATTGAACATAACCACAAGGCAATTAATGTTTTACAAACATCACTTTTACTTAATTGTAGTTGTTTTAAATGTAAAATATTATTATCTGATAAAAAAACAACCTCTTATTTTGTTTAAAGATTGAATCATGGCTTCTTCGAGTAGGCGTAAATGTAAGAATAGTCCTGACACCTTCTGTTATATATGTGGCTGTTACACACTTCAATGTCAAAGGTGCAATATTTCATCCTTTGTGACACATGCATATATTGCCTATTTTCAAGTTCCCCTTGGCGACCAAGACAAGAATTGGGCTCCTCATATTGTGTGTCATAATTGTGAGGAAAAGCTTCATGACTGGACAAAAGGAAAACACAAAGGAATGCCTTTTGGTATTCCCATGGTTTGGCATGAACCTAAGGACCACAGAAGTGACTATTATTTCTCTCTGATCCATACAAAGGGCATTGGCAAGAAAAAACAGCATATGATCACATATCCTAATATTCCTTCAGCAATACAACCTATCACACACTCTGAGACACTCCCGGTTCCAGTTTTCAATGGTTTTATTTCTTCTAAGGATGAAGAAAGTGAACATCGTGATCAAGTGTATTTTGATAAGATGCATGAGGAAATGGTTGTAGAATCTGAACGGTCTTCTTCTGATGCCAAGCAGTCATTAGCCCCTCAGCAGTTTAGCTAACCCTAATTGAATGACGTAGTAAGAGATTTGGGCCTATCAAAGAAAGCAGCTGAGTTATTAGCCTCCAGGCTTCAAGAAAAGAATGTACTTCACGGTCAGTCAGAGTATCCCATTTCAGGAAGTGTGAACAAGTTTTTGTGGACTTTTTTTCCGAAGACAAACACTTTGTTTACTGTCACGATATCAGCAGTCTTCTCAGCCAGCTAGGTGTTACCACTTACAGTCCAACAGAATGGCAGCTACTTCTTTTTATTTTATTTTATTTTTTATTTTTACAGGGACAGAGAGAGAGTCAGCAAGAGGGATAGATAGGGACAGACAGACAGGAACGGAGAGAGGTGAGAAGCATCAATCATTAGTTTTTCATTGCTGTTGCGACACCATAGTTGTTCATTGATTGCTTTCTCACATGTGCCTTGACCGTGGGCCTTCAGCAGACCAGGCAACCCCTTGCTGGAACCAGGGACCTTGGGTCCAAGCTGGAGAGCTTTTGCTCAAGCCAGATGGGCCCGCGCTCAATCTGGCGAGCTCGGGGTCTCAAACCTGGGTCTTCCGCATCCCAGTCCGACGTTCTATCCACTGCGCCTGCCTGGTCAGGCTATTTCTTGACAGCTCTAAATGGAGTCTGAAATGTGTTCTCCTACACAACGGTAATGTTTATGCAGTGGTTCCAATTGGTTATTCAACTCATCTGCGAGAAGATTATAGTGATATAAAAATTGTCTTCGACTTTCTGAAGTATAACTGAATCATTTGTGTGAATCTTAAAACGGTAAATTTCCTGCTAGGACAACAGAGAGGTTTCACAAAGTATCCTTGCTTTCTGTGTTTGAGGGACAGTCCAGCTCGGGAGAAATACTGGACACAGAAGGATTGGCCAAAACATGAAGCTCTGGAAGTAGGTATGCAAAATATTGTGAATGAATTGTAGTTAATTGAGACAGGATCATTTTTTCCCCACTTCACATCAAACTTGGCTTAATGAAGCAGTTTGTTCAGGCTTTAAATAGAGAAAGTGAATGCTTTCTACATATTATTTCTGTTTTTTCTGCTTTGTTTTTCGAGAAGATAAAAGCAGGTATATTTGACAGGTCTCAAATTCGAACCCTCCTACGTGATGAAGAATTTGCCAGGAAGATGAATAAGAAGGAGAAAGCAGCACGGCAGTCTTTTGTGGCAGTTAAAAAGAACTTCCTTGGCAACAAAAAAGCAGAGATCTATGAACTTCTGGTTCAAAGGATGCTCTTGGCTTTCCACGACATTGGATGTAACATGAGCAATAAGATTCACTTCCTGAACAGTCACCTTGATAAGTTTCTGGAAAATCTTGGAACTGTAAGTGATGAGCAGAATACTACTGGAGCATCAGATGAGATTGTCGTCAACAAGTACACAAATGCAAGAGCTACAAACGCAAGTTTTTGCCTGAATAGAATTTAAATAAGTTTGGGGTAAATTTTATGATTAAAATAAGTGTTTTAATATGTTCTATTTCAAAATTGTAGACAAATTATGATGCAATCATATCTTTTAGTGTATTTACTGCATTATATAAATTATTCTATTTTCACAAAGATGATGCCCAAGAAGACATTCTACTTCAGTATGTTAAAGTAAATGTTGAAAATTTTACAATAAAATGAAAACCTAAAATCTTGAATTGCAAAAAAACTGTAGCTTATAGAGAAAAACTTATGTCAGATTTGAGGTCAGCACACTCGAATTAGGTAAGAACAAGTATTTTTGTGGATACAACAAAAATTTTGTTTCCCAGTGTAATCTACCGGTTTTTACACTACTAAAATAAAAAATACATTAATGCCCTTTACAATAATCTGTTGAAGAGCTCTTATATTATTGAGTGTCAAGTGGGGAGATATAAAAAAAACACACCTCATTTGAGGAGAAAAATGTTAGCACAGGGCTGCCATCTTTCATACAAGGGTTTAGTCATCTCAACAATTAGGCAAAACATAATGATTAATAAAATATATTTCTAATCTATAATGTCTATGTTCCAATTAACTATTCAACTCAATTAGTTGTGGTTTCTAGATGTATATTAATGTTAAAAAACAAAAAGTATCTGCATGTCCAAGAGAGCATTTGGTCCTGTTTTAAATAGGATGCTTGATGTATTCAAATGGAATTAATATTTATTCCAAAATAATCAGTATTCTCTATGATTTGGCTGTGACTTTTCTTCGGAATTGAGAAAAGGGGAGGCAGTAGGGGGTTTTGTAGGAGGACAAATATTCATGAGATTCTCTCATTTGAATCCAGTGTCAAAGTTACACAAAACAGAAATAGCCACAAAGAAAATATAATTTTTTTATAGTTAGTTTACTGATGTTATTAGTAATCAAAAATTTGGAATAGTGGACCTCATAAAATAAATTCTAGAGCTGATGTAAATTTTCTTGTAAGAGCCCAAATGTTTGTATTCTTTTGAGGCTATGTTGTCCATTTATTTTCACCTCACGTCACCGGAATTTGTTGGTTCCATCTCTATGGAAACCATTAAGAGGGGTGCTGAAGTTTACCACCCTCATGTGCACAGCTCTCCCTATCACTGCTGGCAGTAGCACCCTCTGGTTCAGATCTGCTTTCAGAGAACAGAAAGAATTAATATTTAAACAGTACCCAAAAACCAGGACTGAAAAGAATATTGTCTCCCTCCTACATTGCTGGTGGCTTCCAAACTAAATTAACACATCAGCTCACAGCCAGGAAACAATATGGTGAATATTCTGTAAGGCCACCAAGAGCGAAGGCCATTGGCCAGTGTTCAGACAGCTGGAACACTGCCGCCCATCTGTGTACTTTTGCAGCTTATTTTGTAATGGGGAAGAAAGACAGACCACTTGCTTTTAAAATCAAACTTGGAGTTTACCATTCAAACTTTTACCAATACCACAGTGGAAAGTTGCCCTCAGCAATACAAATACTTTCACACACACAGCAAAAGCAGAAAAACTAGTTTTCCAACTTTTTTTCCTGATCTGTTATTAATAAAGAAATGGAGCATATTATAATTAAGAGTTCTGGACAGGGATGGCAAGGCAGGAATGATTATGCCAACAGACCTCGCTCCCATAATGGTGCGGCACAAATAGCTGCATCTAGGACAAAGCACTCTCACCAACCAGGACTACCTTTGTTCTTGTGCAAAAGCAGACAAAAGATGCAAAGGTGCTATGCTCCCCATGCAGCTTAACCTATGCTGTGAGCTAAAGAAATGCCTTGGTCCTCAGAACAGGACCTGAATTTGAGGCAGCAGGTAAGGGCTGGCTCTGCTGAAGGCAAACACATTCCCTCACTTACAGATCCAAACACAGAAATCAGTTATACTTGTGGGTGATAATGGGAGAGTATAAATTCACATATCATAAGTAGTTGCCACCACCTGTCTATTCATAGTATTAAGAACACTTTGTACAAGGTTTAAAAGTAAGTAGGGTATTTTCAGGTTTACTTTTTAAAATGTCAAAATTGTTGCCCTGGCCAGGTAGTTCAGTTGATTAGAGCATCATCCCAATATACCAAGGTTGCAGGTTTGATCTCTGGTCAGGATGCATACAGGAATCAACTGACAAATGCATAAATATGTGAAACAACAAATTGATGTATCTCTCTCTCTCTCTCTCTCAAGTCAATAAATTAAAATAAAATAAAAAATAAATAAAATGTCAAAATTGTCAAAGTTTGTATTCTTAGATAAGTTTGCATATCTCTGTCTCTCTATGCTTTAGAGGTGACTGAATATTTTAAGTAGAAAATAAGAGCCTCAACAAAATATTTGCAATATTGCTGCATCCAACAATACATTAAAAAAGTCATACACCATGATGAACTGGGATTTATTCCAGGAATGCAAGGTTGGTACACTATTTGCAAATCAATAAATGTGATACACCATATAAACAAGGTAAAGGATAAAAGTCACATGTTCCTATGAATATATGCATAAAAAGCATTTGATAAAACCCAGATCCCTTTTATAATAAAAACTTTCAGCAAAGTGGAAATAGAGAAAGCATACCTCAATATAATAAAGACTATATATGACAAACCCACAGCCAACACCATACTCAACAGACAAAAACTAAAAGCATTTCCCTTAAGATCAGACACAAGACAAGATGTCTGCATTCACCACCCTTATTTAACTAGTACTAAAAGTCCTAGCCACAGCAATCAGAAAAGAAGAAATAAAAGACATTCAAATTGGAAAAGATGAAGTAAAACTGTTATTATTTGCAAATGACATGATACTATACATAGAGAACCCTAAATATTTCACCAAAAAACTAATAAAACTGATAAATGAATTCAGAAAAGTAGCAGGATACAAAATAAGTATCCAGAAACCAAGTGCATTTTGGTACTCTAATCAGAAAGAGGAACTAAGAACACAATCCCATTTACAATGGCATAAATAAATTAATAAATAAAATACCTAGGAATAAATTCAACCAAGGAAGTAAAAGACCTATACTCAAAAAATTATAAGAATTGCCTGACCAGGCAGTGGCGCAGTGGATAGAGTGTTGAACTGGGATGTAGAGGACCCAGGTTCGAGACTCCGAGGTTGCCAGCTTGAGTGTGGGCTCATCTGGTTTGAGCAAGGCTCACCAGCTTGAGCTGAAGGTCACTGGCTTGAGCAAGGGGTCATTCAGTCTGCTATAGCCCTTCAGTTAAGGCACATATGAGAAATCAATCAATGAACACTAAAGTAACCACAATAAAGAATTGATGTTTCTCATCTCTCTCCCTTCCTGTCTGTCTGTCCCTATCTGTCCCTTTCTCTGATTTACTCTGTCTCTGCCACAAAAAAAAAAAAAAAAAAATTATAAGAACTGAATAAAGAAACTGAAGAAGATACAAATAAGTGGGAAACATATACAATGTTCATAGATAGGAAGGAAATTTCCCAAGCCAAAGGAAGCCAGGTAGGTTCCTAGAGGTTATAGACAGCATGAATACAGTTGATAGTGGATAAGTTCTAGGCTACAAGGGGATGTGGGAAAGTAGAAAGAATTATGCAAATTTAATTATAATACTTCTGTTTTTAATCAAGTAATACATTACCATCCTGAGTTTTCCAGTAAGTTCCGCAAAATAGCCTGTGGCACTGAGCAGTTATAATAACCCATGCCAATATACGATCTCCAGATCTGGTTTTTGCTGGAAATTGCACGTATAGTTGCAAGGATTTCATTTTCACCTAATTATAGGAAAGAGAGAAATGTTACAGAGAGAAAATGTCTCAAAAGAGAACTTTATAGTTTTAATCCCTCATTTTTTTGATATTCATATAAAGAGAACAGTTATATGAAAAATATAAGAATTGTCCCCCTCCCCACACAACACTAAGCAATATATGCAGAAATCTGAAAAAAAACCCAAACAACACAGAATTACTCCTCAAGTTTGGTTCTTCATAATTTTTTTAGTAGGGGGGAGGGTTCTTCTTTTGGCTTTGTCAGAATTGACAAAATTGCCCAATTTTAACACTTGTCTCATTCCAGGTTTCTGCTATTCCCTTTAAATAAAAATTCTCTTTTTCTTAGTAAAATATTGTTTTCACTTTTAAATTAATGTTTATATAAGTCTGTAATAATACATGGTCTACATTTTTTTCTAAAATTGCTCTACTAGCTCTAACACTTTTTCTTTTATGTCACTGAAAGAGCTTCTTATAAAAAGCCCTTCACCCAACAACATAAAATATCTGTTTTAATAAAAAGATCCATGTGAGTTTTTAACCAGCATTCCCACTAGAGTACTTAGGTGATTAGGTAGGAATTAGTAAAATTTTTGGGTGCAGGTGAGACTATTTGGAGTCATTCATAGGACAACAAAATAGTAATAGCACCTGATATTTTTAGTATCTGCTCTTTGCCAGGAATTGAACCTAATGCTTTTCACACAGCTTAGAAAACTAGTGCTTGTAAAGGATTACTCAAAGACTACATTGATTTTAAATGAAAGAGTTACAACCCAGTCTTTCTAAGTCCACCTTCCATACTTTCCCCACTGGGACAAGTTTGGACCTGTTAAATGTATAGCACTTATACTGAAAGATACTTTCTAGATACAATTGACCTTGTATGGCTCTTTCTCTGCCCTTCTGCATATAGATCACACTACTAAAATTTAACTGAAATTTAACCACATGGGAAAATACCTGGCTCCTTTAAGATCTTAGGGACTCACTCACTTAAGTTGTGGAATTGATTTGATTTGATTGTTACTATGTCAGAGAAAAATCTAGGTCCAGCAATCTCTAAGATAGCAAACCGGATAAGAAGATGCTTCACATAGTTTTCACCCTACTAAGCTCTATATGAATACTATTATCATTAACCCTCTTTACTCTCAATGAAAACACTTTCATACTCCAACCCACCCTCCTCCTCCACATGCTTTCACAGGAAATAAATTCACAAGAGATTTGCCATTTTGTCAGACTGGGTTAAGAAAAAAGAGGACAGTTTTGGGGTTTTTTATAAAGATTTATTTATTAATCTTACAGAAAGAGGGAGGTGAGAGTGAGGAGTATCAACTCACAGTTGCTTCACTTTAGTTTTTCATTGATTGCTTGTCATATGTGCCTTGACCAGGCAAGCCCAGGTTTTGAACCAGCAATCTCAGCATTCCAGGTCAACACTTTATCCATTGCATCACCACAGATTAGGCAAGAGGACAGTTTTATAAACACCAGCTTCATGAGTAAATATAATCCAACTGCCTTCTGATGGGCAATCTTGCCTTCTTCAATTAAAAGTTGAGAAACCTGACCAGGCGGTGGTGCAGTAGATAGAACATCCACCTGGGCTGCTGAGGACCCAGGTTCAAAACCCTGAGGTCACCAGCATGAGTGCAGGATCACCGGCTTGAGTGTGGGATCATAGACATGACCCCATGGTCACTGGATTGAGCACAAAGGTTGCTGTATTGTATATCAAGGTTGCTGGCTTGAAGCCCAAGATCGCTGGCATGAGCCCAAGGTGGCTGGCTTGAGCAAGGGGTCATTGGTTCAGCTGGAGCACCCCAGTCAAGGCACATATGAGAAAGCAATCAATGAACAACTAAGGTGCTTCAACTATGAGTTAAAGCTTCCCATCTCTCTCACTTCCTTTCTGTCTGTCTCTCTCTTGTTTAAAAAAAAGAGAGAGAGAGAGAGAGAGATGAACCTATAAAACTTCTGTAAGAAAACGTAGGGAGAAATAGTCTAGACATTGACCTTGCCAATCATACTTTGGAGCCCAAAAGCACAAAACACAAAAATAGGTAAATGGGACGAATTCAAACTAAAAACTTCTGCAGAGCAAAGAACAAAACAAAACAATAACAATGAACAGAGGTATAAAATGAAAGTATAATAAAGCAGTATATGAGGAGATATGCAAATACAGCATCCTTAGAAACAATCATTCAGAAAATCCAACCACTTCCCAAAGTCTTAGGGCGAGTAATTGGAAAGCCCAGTAGAAGGGGAGATTAATCAGCAGTTTGGGCAGGCACGTGATTCAGGAAGGCCAGCTTCAGTTAAGGTCTTGTGTAAGAGAGAGAGGTCCCTGTTCCATAGTATGCCATGAGGACAAAAGGTCCAGCTCTCAAATGAGAACAGTCTGTGAAGGGCTTTGTCAAGTCACAAGTTTAATCTTTGGGAGTAGCAGAGCATAGAATATGATTTTCCCTCTACATTACATAAAGATAGATAATTCTATTGGCAGTGTAGATAGGTCAGAGGGGAGGCCCTGAAAACAGGGAGATATGGTAAGAGGCCAGCACCAATCGTCCAGGAGGGAGATGGGAAGGGTGTATTGTAGGTTGAACTGGGTCTTCTAAAATGATATGTCAAAGCCCTAAGTCCAGACACCTGTGAGTGTGAACTTATTTGTACATAGGGTTTCCCTGATGTTATCAAGTTAAAAAATGAAGTTGTGCCTAATTCAATGACTAGTGGCCTTACAAGAAAAGGGAAATTTGAACCCAGACCACATACACAGGGGGAGCACCACGTGATGGCAGAACCTCTACAGCATCAGCAAGCCTAACTTCTCAAGCTCAGCTTTTCCTGTTATATTTCTTTTGAGTGACTAAAAGGTTATAAATAAGTCACAGGTCTGTAATGTATAGCACAGAGAAAATAGTCAATAATGTCATAATAAGAATGTAAGTTATTGTGACAGATGGTTACTAAACTTATCGTGGTCATTTCATAAGGTACATAAATGTTGAATCAACAAGTTGTACACCTGAAACTCATATAATGTTGTATGTTGACTATATTTTAATAAAATTAAATTTTAAAAATGTTTTTCTTTTACCCCTTAAAAGATTGGACTGTGGCAAGTGAATTAGTGGAAATTGTGTCATCCAAAGCCTGGGTAGTCCAAGGAAAGTTGTGTGGACGAAGGGGAGAGAGGAAAGAGTTCAGATTTGCCCCAGAGCAAACCCCAAAGCACATTCCTCACACTGTTTCTTCCAACTTGACAAACAGCTTCCTCCTATTAACAGGTCCAATTCCAGTAACTCTCTTTCTTGTGAACAACAGTGAAACTAAGCAGGGGGAAAACTCATAGATGTAGAGATCAGAATGATGGTTGCCAGATGGGAGGGGTATTGGAGGACTGGGTGCAAAAGGTGAAGGGATTAAGAAGTACAGACTGGTAGTTACAAAACAGTCATGGAACGTAAAGTACAGTATAAGGAACATAGACAATATTATAATAACTATGTATGGTGCCAGGTGCATACTGGAAATATTGGTGGGAACACTTTGTAAAGTATATAATTGTCTAACCACCGTGCTGTACACTTGAAACAAAAAATAATATTCAATGTACAGTGTAATAGAAAAATAAAGTTTGAAACTATATATAAAACACTTGAGACAACATGTCATTCTCCAGATGCCCACCAGGCAGGGCAGCAGGACACTGTGCACTGTGGTGCTCTCCAGATCTTGAGAACCCTCAAACTGTCAGAAATCTCAGCAGTTTAAGTTATTTCCTGGTGAAAAAAATAAAACTCCTGATTCTGAACTTACTTACTTTTCTGCCTCAAAGCATTGTGTTATGCCCTAGTCTAATGTACCGAGAACAGAGTTCAGTGGCCTTGACACTACTCCATAAGAATCCACAGGTGGGTCTTACACTGTGTCTGCTTCTCAGAATTCAGAAAAAATGCTTCCTCCTTATGTAATCCCACATAAGAGCCTTTCCAACAGTGACTCCCTTGTCACATGCACCTAAAATATCAAGGAGAACTTTTTACCAATTCCTTCACCAGGTAAATAATTAGGTAATTTTAATTTCTCATACATGTGGATTTTCACAGGAACTAGAAAAACATCATTAGAATGGACAGGCAGGCTGCATGGATCAAGATACTTGTTCTACCTAGGCACACACGTGTACATATTGTTCCCCATCCTCAACCCATTGTTCCAAAGACATTTTGATATTTTTTGCCTCTATTATATAGAAATATGTATACATGCTTTACTTTTCCTTTTTTGATCATCTAAAAAAATTATGTCTAAATTTCCACAGTTGTAATAATACAATAATTAATAAATAATAATATAAGAGTAAGCTGTTTCAGGTACTCACAACTGTAAACCTACTTTTACCTATATATATATATATATATGCATATGCTGTATATTAATAGAATAGCTCTGGCTGATTCTCAAGAATCTGATAATTGGGAGGAGTCTTGCTTCTCCCAGTACATCTTTTTGTGGTTTTGAATTTTGGACAATGTGCCTGTATTATTTATTCAAAAATGTAAATTAAATTAAAAAGTTATACCCAGAACAAAATCCTCCTTATCAAACATATGGGTACAGATACCTATCAGTCCCCACAGTGGCTGGTTATTCAAAGCACATTTTTTTAACAGCCCAGCAGAACCCAGCACAGAGCAGCCACTCACCCAGCATCAGGGCCTCTCTCCCAATTCCTGCCCTGAGTGTGCTTGGCAAGACTCTCAGAAAAGTTCTCCAAAGAAATCATCAGGACTGAAAACGAACACATTCATATTTGGAATTGCCCAGAAAAGCCTATTTCTATCAAAGGCTAAAGGAAAAGATGGGTCCAGACTGTAAGCACAGAGCCTACCTTCCTAACATTTAGATCCTTGGCTTCAAAGTTGTTTAAGAAACCATGCAGTATGCTTGAGGGTCTCAATCAAAATAGGCAGACCAGGCCCTGGCTAGTTGGCTCAGAGGCAGAGCATCGGCCTGGTGTGTGGATATCCTGGGTTAGATTCCTGGTTAGGACACAAAGGAGAAGTGACCATCTGCTTCTCTAACCCTCCCCCTCTCGCTTCTCTCTCTCTCCCCCCTCCCTCCTCCTGAAGCCATGGCTCTATTGAAGCAAGTTGGCCCCAGGCACTGAGAATGGCTCCATGGCCTCCACCTCAGGAAGAGTTCAGTTGTTGAGCAACAAAGCAATGCCTTAGATGGGCAAAACATCCCTCCTAATGGGCTTGCCAGGTGGATCCCAGTTGGTGGGCATGGAGGAGTCTGCCTGTGCCTCTCCTCCTCTCACTGAATAAAAAAGAAAAAAAAGAAGAGATAGGCAGACCATTTTACCAGGATTCTCTGACTTTCTGAATGGAAGCCAGAATTTGCCTACAAATTCCATCATAATGTGTAGCTTTCTTTTTTTTCTTCCTCTTATTTATTTTATTTTTTTTTAAGTGAGAGAGAGAGAGAGAGAGACAGGGACAGACAGACAGGAAGGGAGAGAGATGAGAAACATCAATTATTTGTTGTGGCTCCTTAGTTGTTCATTGATTGCTTTCTCATATGTGCCTTGACAGGGGGGAGGGGAGAGGGCAGTTGAGAGGGGATGCTCCAGCTGAGCCAGTGACCCTTGGGCTTCAAGCCAGCAGCCATGGGGTCACATCTGTAATCCCACACTCAAGCAACCTAGGGGTTTCAAACCTGGGTCCTCAGTGTCCCAGGCAGACACTCTATCCACTGCACCACTGCGTGGTCAGGCTGTTTAGCTTTTTGTAACATCCCCTAACCTTTTGGAGCACCCCTTTCCCTTTCCATAACAGCCTGACTTAACAGCCTGATACAACTCCACTTATCCAGAGCCCAAACCTTACTCCAAGTTTCTTTCCCCCATAAAAGAGTGTTTCCCAGCCAAAGGTTGTGCATCACAGATTTGTTCATTCCAGGAAAGGAAACCATCCGTAAGCTCTGCATAGTGTAGAATAATGACATGGAAAGTCTTTGTATTGAATACCCTTTATAACTGGCAGAGGGGCACCCACCCCATGTGACAGGATGTGGGCAGGATAGCATTCACATTCCTGAAGTGTGGCTCTAACTCCCTGCTCTAATCCAGCCAGGCTCTTCCCCTTCTTCTTGTTCAGCCAGTTAACATCCCAACTCTTTCAGCCCCAAAGAACCCTCAGGGGTTACACTCCTCTGCCAAGTACCTCATGATAAAAGGAGCTGAGAAAAGGCAATCTGTGTTTTGATGGCTTGTTGGTTCCTCATTTCCAAAAAGTGTACAGTCCTTATAGCTCTTCCTGCTCTCTTGAAAGATACACAGATTCAAGATCTTTATACAAGCCACAGAAAAATAAAAACAGCACCCCACAGTGGGGAAGCAGAAAGGAGGGGCACCATGTTGGTCAGCTATTTACTACTTGAACTTGGGTCACACTACTTTCTGTGGGGTGCCTCCTCCACTGCCTCTCTTCGTTTAATCTATGAAAAAATGTAAAATAAACTTACAGAGAAACATTACAAATCATAATATTTACCTGGAACACCAGTTGACCTACATAATCAAGTCAAATAATCAGTTTGAAATAAGAATTAGGGTAGAAGTCCTAGAGTATTTTTCTTCTTTGCTGTGTTGTGGGTATATTTTTATGGCCAGCAAAGCAAGAACAAAAAGGGAAGGACATGTCCTAAGACTTCAACTCAATCTAGCACACTTGCCAAAAAGAGAATTTTTTGCCTGGCTGGTAGTGGTACAGTGTATAGAGCGTTGACCTGAAATGCTGAAGTAGCCAGTTTGAAACACTGGGCTTACCCAGTCAGAGCACACATGACAAGTAACAACCAAGCAATGAACAACTAAACTGAAGCATCTATAGTTCCCATTACCCTCTTCTTCCCTCTCTCTGTAAAATCAATAAATAAAACCTTTAAAAAAGAGAGAAATGTGCCTGACCTGTGGTGGCACAGTGGATAAAGCGTCGACATGGGAACACTGAGGTCGCCAGTTCAAAACCCTGCACTGGTCTGGTCAAGGCACATATGGGAGTTGATGCTTCTAGCTCCTCCCCCTTTCTCTCTTTCTCTCTCACTCTGTGTTTCCTCTCTAAAATGAATAAATAAAAAGAATTTTTTTATAAAAAGAGAGAGAAATGATTTTTTTATAGATCAAAGGAATAAGCATATGGAGTCCATTCAGAATTTCAACAACTAAATTATAATCTCTATGTGGGCAGGGGCACAGGTTGCTGGACACATATAGTAGGTGTTCAGAAAATATATGTGAATCAAGTTATTGCAACGAAAATTCACTTGAATTCCCACATACAGCTAGCATGATATACACAATAATTCACCCGTCACAGAATCCATAATGACAAATCAGTGCACAAATTGTTCTCATGTCCCTAAAAGCATAAGCTTCAGAAAAAAATTTATAAATGGAAACTTGCAGCTATTAAGCAAGTTCTGTGAAATAATGAAATGCCTACAATAATTTCAGATTTTCCAAAATTTTGTTTCTTCATTATTTAATCAATTAGTGTGTTGATAATATAGGCATTGAGAATCCTTACTAAAATTCCTAGTTTGAATTTTTATGAAAATACTTTGGGTTTAATAAGTAAAACAACACTAAGAAGTCAAAATAAGAGCAGTTACTCACACAACACATGATGGAGACTTATTAAATCAAGGTCCAGTGTCATTTGGTGGGGTGGAAAAAGTACATAAGGAACAGAAGTCAAAACACAGACCCGCCTGCAAGTAACTCACAACCTCCATAGTGTAGCAACCACCCCAAAGCTTCTGAATCAACTCAAAAGTAAGCAGCCCAGAGAAGGGGATGATGTGGGGGCCACTCCCAGTCCCAGGAGGCAGTCACTGAGCTTCCATCCCCATGGACTTGACAGACTGCTTCACCTGTCTCCCACCCCAGCCAGCCTGTGCTGCTACCAGGCCATGAAACCTTTGTCCTCTTGACTTTGCCAATCTCCAACTTCAGTTAAATTCATTCACCACATTTCTCTATCCTGCTCCCAGGTCACTAAATGGTGCTGGGGTGAGGGGACCCTACCAGATCTTACAATTCAAGCTATTCAACCTCAGCAGGTTCCACATGCAGGTCGATCTAGGTTCCTCAATACCCTAGTGTTCATAATAGCTCTTTGAAACTCTTTCACTTTTTTTAAATTTCTTTTTTTATTTTATTCATTTTAGAGAGGAGACACAGAGTGAGAGAGAGAGAGAGAAATAGAGAAAGAGGGGAGGAGCTGGAAGCATCAACTCCCATATGTACCTTGACCAGACCAGTGCAGGGTTTTGAACTGGCGACCTCAGTGTTCCCAGGTCGACGCTTTTATCCACTGAGCCACCACAGGTCAGGCTCTTTCACTTTTTCTTAATGCCCAGTCTTCCTCTTCCTGCCTCTCACTCAGATTATCAGACAGATAGTTCCTCAACACCTCCCATCTCGGAGTGTTCTTCCTTATGTCTTCAAATAGACTTTCTACTCTCTTATGCCTAAGAAAGGTCTGACACTGGGATCCACAACTCCCTGACTAAAAATTTATCATCCAGCCTCTTGTATTACTTCAACTCAGACTACTCTGTCTCCCTCCTTTTGCATGCTACATTTCACAACATCATCCTGGTTGCCATTTTCTTCCCCATACTCCATCCCTAGGAAATTTCATTCATTCCTATGAATCCATTCAGAAGACTCACAGCATCTATAACTCTACCTCTTATCTTTCTCTTGAGCCCTTGACTCATTTCCAACTATTGCTTCAACTTTCCCAAATGATTTTCCACAAGCACCTCAAACTCAATTCTGCTCAAACATGACTCAATCTCACCTTTCTCCAGGATTTTCCATTTCTTCCTATTTCTTCATTGCCATCACCCCAAGACACTCCACCTAGAAAGTGACTGACAGTCCCAGCTGTTGCCCCTCTGGGTCAACCACCATATTTGTACAGAAACTATGCTTCCTACAGGCTGCTCCTAGCCAATTACTAAGCTCAGCAGGAAAACTAATGTAGACCCATTTCTGCAAGGTACAAAACTTTTTCCATGGGCAACTTTAGCTTGAGGACTCCTATTTGGACTGACCAAACTTTATTTATCTGTGCTGCAGTCTAAGTTTATTTTCTACCCAGTCCTCCTTCCATTTGTCTCCCCTCCTTCCACCAACATCAGCATTACATGACAGTATAAAGGCTCCCCTGCCTTCTCCTGCTTCCACCCCCAATACATATCTTGTATTTCTAATATTCTCCTGGTGACTGCTTCCTGGTAGACCAGAACTAAGGTGCATTTAACATCTCACCTCTAAATTCTGCAGCAATCTCTCGGTTTGCCTCCTTGCCACTGACCTCAGAGGCACTCTGTAAGATGTGTTGAATCATGTGACTTCCCTCTGTGATAACTGTAAATGTCTCCCATTATGTAAAAGAAAATAAATCCTTTATCAGAGTTCTGAGCCCTCCATACCTTGCTTTCCATGACTCTCTGCAGCCTAGTGTTCTATCTACATCATCTCTCAAATAACCATGTGCATCAACACTTCTATGCTTCCGCTCATGCCATAACTCCAACCAAACCATTCATCTTATCTTCAGACCTGTAGAACTACTAAATATCTATCTCCCTATCAGGTGTAACCTATATTCTCTCAGGGATCATCTATTCATCATCTTTTACCTCCTTTCTCTGTACTCTCAGTGACTTAAACAGTATCTTATCTTCCATAGAAGCTTCTCAATAAATGAGAAATGAAAGGAGATAAAGAAAGTTGTAAAAATAGATTTGTTAATAGCGTAAAATTCAATGGTGACAAAGATGAATAGTCTAGGGAATTTAATATATGGACAAATAATCCTATGTACCTAATGGTCCTCAAGAGTAATACTATACTAATGGTCCTCAAGAGTAACACTATATTTACAATACAATATAATTGATTTCAATGAATATTTTTTAAAGTTAAATAAAACTCATAATTTAATATAGGAAGTATGCTAAGTTAGATGAATGTGGTAGTTTTAAATATATATATCTGCAGCCCTGGCCAGGTATCTCAGTTGGTTAGAGTGTTACCCTGATATGCCAAGGTTTGTGGGTTCAATCGCTGGTCAGGTCACATACTAGAATCAACTAATAATTGTATTAAATAAGTGGAAAAACAAATTGATGGTTTTCTCTCTCTCTCTAAAATCAATATAAAAATAAACAAACAAAATATATGCCTGCAAAAGATATTTAGGGCTGTGAAACTATTCTTTATAATACTATAATGGTAGATACAGTCATTATACATTTTTCCAAACCCATAGAATGTACAACACGAAGAGTAAATACTAATATAAATTATGGACTTTAGGCAATGATGTGTAATGTAGGTATCAGTTGGAACTCTTGTTGAAGACATGTATAATGAGGGAGGCTATGCATATGTGAGGGTGAAGAGTGTATGGATGATGGCACAGTGGACAGAGCATCAACCTGGGATGCTGAGGTCCCAGATTCGAAACCACAAGGTTGCCAGCCTGAGCACAGGTTCATTTGGCTTGAGCATGAAGTCACTGGCTTGAGCGTGGAATCACTGATGGTCCCATGGTCTCTGGCTTGAGCCCAAAGATTGCTGACTTGAGCCCAAGGTTGCTGGTTTGAGCAAGGAGTCACTGGCTCGGCTAGAGTCCTCCATTTAAGGCACATATGAGAAAGCAGTCAGTGAAAAACTAAGGTGCCACAACAAAGAATTGATGTTTCTCATCTTTCTCCCTTCCTGCCTGTCTGTCTGTCTCTTTTTCTCTCTTGATCTCACTATTATATGTGTGTGTGTGTGTGTGTGTGTGTGTGTGTGTATCTGTCTGTCTGTAATTTTTACACTCCTCACTTCAAAAGGTGAAAACTAATTGCCCTTCTCTTGGGTCATAATTAGTGACTAACTCTAATGAGTAGAATATGGTGTGAGTGATGCTATAGGACTTCTAAGGCAAAGTCATAAAAAGGATAACTTCTTCCCGGCTTTCCTGCTCTTTAGAATTACTGGTCTGCAAAACTCCAGCTGCCATGTTAGAAGAACATTCAAGCAGCCTGTAGAGTAACCCATGTGAGAAGGTACTAAGGCTGTTCACTAACAATCAGCACATACAAATAATTTTTTTTAAATAAATAAGTAGATGAACTTTTAACCACTCACCAGGAAGAAAAGAAGAGAGGACCCAAATAAATAATAGAAATAAAAGAGGAGAAGTAACAACTGGCTCCACAGAAATACAAGAGATTATAAGAAAATATTACAAACAACTGTATGCCAATAAATTATACAATCTGGGTGAAATGCATAAATTCCTAGAAACATACAGTCTTCTGAAACTGAATCAGGAAGAATCAGAGAATCTGTATAGACAGATTAGAGACAGTGAAATTGAACCAGTAATCAAAACACTCCCAACATATAAAAGTCCTGGACTGGATGGCTTCACACAAGAATTTTACCAAACATTCAAAGAAGAACTGACACCTATCCTTCTCAAACAATTCTGGAAAATTCAAGAGGAGAGAAGACCCCCACCCCCAAGTTCTTTCACAAGGTCAGCATGATCCTAATTGTAAAACCAGATAAAAATACTACAAAGAAAGAAAGTCATAGGCCAATATCCCTAGTAAGCGTAGATGTAAAAATTTTCCACAAATATAACAAACCAGATCTCAGCAATATATTAAAAAGATCATACCATGATCAAGTAGTATTTATTCCAGTGATGCAAAGTTGGTACAATATCCACAAATCAATAAATGTGATTCACTACATAAACAAAATGAAGGAAGCAAAAAAATAAAAAATAAAAACCACATGACTATTATCAGTCAATGCAGAAAAGCATCTGATAAAACCCAGCTCCCATTTATGATAAAAACTCTCATCAGAGTGGGAATAGAGGGAACATACCTCAACACAATGAAGGTCATATACGACAAACCCATACTCAACATTATATTCAACTAAACTAAAAGCATTTCCATTAAGATGGGGAACAAGCAGTGGTGGAATACAGCTTGTTCACACTTTTTTTTTTACGAGAGAGATAAAGAGACAGAGAGAGAAAGGGATAGACAAAGAGATAGGAAGGGAGAGAACTAAGAAGCCTCAATTCTTTGTTGCGGCACTTTAGTTGTTTATTGATTGCTTTCTCATATATGCCTTGAACGGGGGGGCTCCAGCTGAACCAGTGACCCTCTTGCTCAAGCCAAGGACACTGGGCTCAAACAAGCGAGCTTGGGCTTCAAGCCAGCAACCTTTGGGCTCAAGCCAGCGACCATAGGATCATGTTTATGATCCCATACTCAAGACATCAATCCCGCACTCAAGCTGGTGAGCCTGTGCTCAAGCCAGTGACCTCTGGGTTTCAAACCTGGGTCTTCAGTGTCCCAGGTCAACACTGCACCACTGCCTGGCAGCAATATTGTTAAAAATATACTGGTATCTCCTCATGCAAGGGAAACAAAAGAAAAAATAAACAAATGTGACTATATCAAACTAAAATGATTTTGCAGAGCAAAGGAAATCATCAACAAAATGAAAAGACAACCTACTCAATGGGAGGGCATATTTGTCAATGATACATCTGATAAGGGGTTAACATAAAAAATATATAAAGAACTCATAAAACTCAACACCTAAAAAAAAACAATCAAGTTAAATAATAGGCAATGAAGCCCTGGCCAGATTGTTCACAGGACAAAGCATCATTTCAGCATACTAAGGTTGTGGGTTCAATCTACAGTCAGAGCATGTATGAGAAGCAATCAATGAGTGCACAACTAGGTAGAACAGCAAATTGATGCTTCTCTCTCTCTCTCTTTCTCTCTCTCAAATCAATAAAAAAAAAATGAAAAAAAAAAAAAGTGTGACTGACCTGTGGTGATTCAGCAAACGTAGCATCAACCTGGAACACTGACGTCACCAGTTCAAAACCCCAGGTTTGCCCAGTCAAGACACACACAAGAGACAATAAATGAACAACTTAAGTAAAGCAACTATGATTTTTCCCCCTCTCTCTAAAATCAATAAATAAAATCTTTATAAATAAATAAATGATAAAAATAGGCTAAGAACCTGAATAGAAACTTCTCCAAAGAGGATATACAGATGATCAACAGAAATACAAAGATACTCAACATCACTAATCACTAGAGAAATGCAAATTAAAACCACAATAAGATATCACTTTACACCTCTTAGAATAGCTATCATAAATAAATCAACAAATGATAAGTTTTGGGGAAGGTGTGAGGGGGGAGGGAAGAAAGCCCTGTGAAAAGATTACAATCTACAATGGAACCAGAGGATATGAAATGGAGAATCTCGCCCTCAGAAGAATGGAACTTGAGAACTGAGTGACTGATTTCCCATAAATGCCTGCACTCCGAAAGATTAAGACTTACCTCCTGACCAATGAACTGACTGATTGGACTCCAGCTTAACTTTCCCCTATTTGTGCTCCTTGCCCAGAAATCCAGTCTGCCCCAAACCCCCAGGGACTCAACTCAACTGTATCTTGATACTGCATGTTTCCTAAATTGCAATTTTTCTGCCATTCATTCCCAAATAAACTAAAATTTCTGGCAATTGGAGCTTGTTTCAGTTTACCTTCTTATTTAGATTGGCTGTCCAAACATCTTAATGTTAAAAGTAATTGTTGCAAATATGATGTATATATTTGCTCACTTATAGTTTGCATTGGGTGTGGGAGACAAGCTGTAAGCTCGCCCAGTGTGAGCTAGGATTAAAGGTAATGGCCCACCAGTTCTTGGCTCCATTGTTGTAATTTGTGTAATGTGCCTAATTTCCTTGTGCAGGAATACCTGTGCTTTAGGTTGTAAAGTGAGCAAAAAGGGTGGAATGTCGGTCAAATAAGTTTGCAAATATAATGTGTGATATATGTTTGCTCACTTATAGTTTGCATTGGGTGTAGGAGACAGGCTATAAACTCACAAGGACCTTATAGCTTAAGGCTTAGTTTTAAGACTAAGCCTTTCCCACCCTTTTAATACTAAGATCTTTTCAACATCCTTCTAATACTAAGATCTTCTCAAAACTAAGCTTTTCCCCACACCCTTGACTGTTGCATGATGTGGGGTGGTGCACTCTTATGAGGAATCCCATTTATGCCTCAGATAAGTGGCTTTGTATCAGAGACTTCCTTATTTGTATATTGGCTTAAAGACTTTAATTTCTACACTAAAAAATAAGGGAGACAGGGGGCGCTCTCTCTCAGATCCTGCCATCAGCATTGCAGGGGAGAGGCAGCCAAAATGGAGAAGTGTTGAAGGAGAAGCCAGTTTGTGCAGAGAGAAGGAGATGGGGAGCAGAGGTGAATAAGGCTGGTAGGGCCTATGATTCCAGGAATACTCGGATGACTCAGGGGCTTTGGGAGCCCTGAATGGAAAGGGAAGTATTTTTCCACTGTGTGTATGTTCTCGTCCACTGGGTGTGGGTGTGATCTAGAATTAAAGGTAATGGCCCACCAGTTCTTGGCTCCATTGTTTCTTTACCGTCTGTCCGAATCAAATGTGAACCTGCAAGAGCCAGGCAGCTGTGGCTACTGGCATTACAGTAATACTTTATAAAGACTAAGATTTCTAGTTTGGTGCTCTAAATTTAAAAGGAAGGGGGGATTATTATAACTTATTTTCAGCTTCAATTCTTTTAAAATAAATATTTTTAGTTCTCCACTTCTATCAGAAATATATTACCAAAGAACTACTTCAGTAGTATGATAAAAACATATTTAATCTTTGCCTTTGGAATTTCCTGAGTAATAGGAGTCTTTTGTTATCCATATAAGCCCTTTGATCACATCTGAGTTTCTGCTAATGAAGTGACTTAGTGTGTGGTCCCTACCTGGCTTCAGAATAGGGTTGATCATCAGAAAGGCCATGTGATTAGAGGATTGGAATTTTCAGCCCCACCCTCAGCCCTCTGGGAGGGGAAGAGAGGAAAGGTTCAGATTAAATTCTTTTATTAAAAACTCTTCAACAATAGTTTTTTGTTGTTGTTGTTGTTTTTTTAGTGAAAGAGAGAGACAGGAAAGGAGAGAGGTAAGAAGCATCAACTCATAGTTGAGGCACTTTAGTTGTCCGTTGATTGCTTTCTCATATGTGCCTTGACCACGGGGCTCCACCTGAGCCAATAACCACTTCCTCAAGCCAGCAGTTTTGGGCTTCAAGCCAGCAACCATGGGGCCATGTCTATGATCCCATACAGTCAAGCTGGTGACCCCACACTCAAGTCGGACACCTTGGGGTTTCAAAGCTGGGTCCTCAGCATCCCAGGCTGACACTCTATCCACTGCACCACTGCCTGTTCTGGCTTCAACAATAGATTTAATGAGTTTCTGGGATGGCTGCAGGGAGGGTGGCCCATCTCAGTTTCACAAGGACAGAAGCTCCTCTAATCAGGACCCTTCCAGACCTTATCCTATGTACCTCATTGTTTGGGTGTCCACTTGTATCTTTTATAATATCCTTTTTAATAAACTGATAAAGTTTAGGTAAAGTTTCTCTGAATTCTGTGAGCCATGCCAGCAAATTAATCAAACCCAAGGAGTGAGTCACAGAAACCTTCAATTTATCACTTGCTGGTCAGAAGCACAGATGACAACCTGGACTGGCTATTGGCATCTGAAATAGGGGCAGTCTTAAGAGACTGAGCCTTTAATCTACGAGATCTGATTCTATCTCTAGGTAGAGAGTGTCAGAATTGAGTTAAATTGTAGGACACAATGTTGGTATTCCCAAGAATTGCTTGGTGGTATTGAAAAACACTCCAGAATCCTCAAATAATTGACAACATAATTATTCTGATAAGATTCTATCAAGGATGGGACTACGACAATACTCAAATACTCTGGGAATTATGCTTTTGCACATTGTATTTTGCCATTTTCTTTTTCAGAATGAAAGTACTGCCTTTTTTTACTTGAGTTTTTTTCTTTTTATAACATACGCACACAAAAACGTCAATGTAAAGATATTGTCTTTGCTTCTAACAGAGAAAGATGTATTTTAACTCTTTACATTGTTTCAGAAATCCCTGTTTTCCTATCCAACTTCATATCATTTCTGAACATTAAGAGCATTTTATTCATAGTTCTCATGGCACCTAAGACTTTTTAACTTTCTGACTTACTTTATATTACAAAGGTAAGATGTAAGCTTCTTAAGGATAGTGATCATGTTTATTCATATATCTATCCTCACCGTGACTTGCACACAGCAAATGGCCAATGAACATTTAAAAATCAGGCAATAGTCAGATCTGCAGGGGTCTGCCTAACAAAAACTAATGGCAAAAAAAAAAAAGACAAGATAAACTCTATTGTGAGATATTAAATTAAACAGACAGTGGCCATACTGTATATAACCATAGAACTTTCACCCGTATCCTGCAGCAGCCTGCTCTGAAAGCCAACCTTTTTAGCTACCAGAAGCCAGCCTGCTGTAAGAGACTTGAAGAAAGCCAGATTTCTATCTCCGGTGACAATCCAGGAAATTGCACAATAACTTCTGTAACAATCGGCCCAAAATGGCCAGGACTTAATAACTAACCATTTCCATAATTGTGGTCCTTGCTCCCAATTTAGGAGCAACCAGTCAAAATGAAAGATGCATCTCTAACCAATCACATAGGAAGCCCTGTTTCTAATTAGCCTGCCTACCGCTTCTCCATGCCAACAGCCTCCAAAGAGGTAATAAGTGAAGCCTTTCCTTTACTCCACTATAAGGCTTACCCAGTCCTCTGCCAAAACAAAAGGCTAACTCCTACAGTGAGTTCAGAATAAGTAATGTTTGGTTTTGTCATTTGGTTGGTCTTTGTTTATTTCCACAATTGTATAATGAAAATCCATTGGAATCATCCTAGGAAAGGACACAACAGTAATTTGTTTGAGCTGGGACTGACGGAGCAAGGAATGGCTAAGGGAGAGCCTTGTCATAGACTGAGGATCCTGTCTACAGGCAGAGCCTGATGACAGACGTCATCTGGCTGAAAGACAGTTGCTCCAGCTATCTAGGTGTCCTTGGGGTCAGCTCAGGAGAGTGCCCAACCCCACTAGGGTGACAGAGTCACCACCTGTAGCTCTATTACACCACACCCCCTTCCTCTGCTCACTGCCCCCTATTAAAAATCACTCTTAAGTTATGTAGCTTAGAACATTAAATCTTCACAAATCCATCAAAAGTCTTGTTCTGACAGCTCAGCTGCTTGGTTCTGGTTGACCACTTTGAGCATCAGGCAATTTAGTTTTTCCTCTCTTCTTTCTAAGCATGATCACAATAAGTAATGTGCAATTTTGTGTAAACTTTAAATGCTGCAGCTTCTGTGAAATTATGGACCAGTTCAGTCTGGTTAACTTGAGATGACTTCCTGAAAATACTGCACAGTGAGGCGTATCAGCTAAAAGTGATCGGCTTCATCTTTAAAGTACTTCTTTTTTTTTTTTTTTTTTTTGACAGAGAAAGAAAGAGAGTCAGAGAGAAGGACAGATAGGGACAGACAGACAGGAAGGGAAAGAGATGAGAAGCATCAATTCTTCGTTGCAGCACATTACTCGTTCATTGATTGCTTTCTCATATGTGCCTTTACCAGGGGGCTACAGCAGAGCGAGTGACCCCTTGCTCAAGCCAGCAACTCTGGGCTCAAGTCAGTGACCTTGAGGTCATGTCTGTGATCCCATGCTCAAGCCAGCGACCCCGCGCTCAATCTGGTGAACTCGTGCTCAATCTGGATGAGCCTGCGCTTAAGCCGGCGACCTCAGGGTTTTGAACCTGGGTACTCCGTGTCCCAGTCTGATGCTATATCCACTGGGCCACTATCTGGTCAAGCCATCTTAAAGTACTTTTAAGTTTTATATTAATTAAAAAATGAAAATATTGATTGTAGAAAATCTAGAAAAAGGAATGTAACAAAGAGAAAGCTAAAATTATTTATGATGACCATCAAGAGAAACAAATATTTCATCTTACTTTTTTTTCCCTTGTGTATGTATGTAGATGAGGGAAGGGGATTCACTTATAAGTTGAAAATGATAAGAGTTTTGAACTGAGTAGCTTTGCTTATTTCTCTGAAGTATGACTTACTGAGAAGCCAAGTGATAATCAAGGTATTCTTTCAAGACACTTCCTGAAGTGTCCAAGGGGAGAGGGAGGATCAAGCATGACAGATGAACCATCTGTACTTCCCTGATGCTGTCAGGCCATTTTGTTCTGAACATGCTAGTCCCTCTACCTGCAGCAACCACCCCCAGCCTTGTCCAGCAGAGCATCACTACTCATCCTTCAATACCCAGCCCTGGTCCTGAATGCTGGCAGCAGGCAGAGTGCTCCCACCTGGGCTCTGAGCATGCTACTGCATTTCCACTGGGGCAGTAGGCAAATGGCAGTGATTCTAGTGTGATTGAATTTGTGCACATCTGCAAACTGGATAATTCAGAAGAGCTAGGACAGAAACTGTCTACTTTGTACACCCACCCCCATGCATAGAACACAATGAAGGCAGTGTAGACTGGTGGCTGGAGTATGGACAGTGGGGCTGGACTACCCAGGTAGAAATCTGACTTCACCACTTACCAGCTGTGACCTTGGGCATATTACATATCTTCTATGTACCATGGTTTCTTCATCTTTAAAACAGGTGATTGATCAGGCAGTGGTGCAGTGGACAGAGTATTGGACTGGGATGCGGAAGACCCAGGTTCGAGACCCCGAGGTCGCCAGCTTGAGCACGGGCTCATCTGGTTTGAGCAGGCTCCCCAGCTTGGACCCAAGGTCTCTGGTTTGAGCAAGGGGTTACTCTGTCTGCTGTAGCCTCATGGTCAAGGCACATATGATAAAGTAATCAATGAACAACTAAAGTGCCACAACAAAAAACTGATGATTGATGCTTCCTTCTTATCTCTCTCCGTTCCTGTCTATCCATCCCTATCTGACCCTCTCTCTGACTCTCTGTCTCTGTAAAAAATAAAAATAAAAAATAAAACAGAGGTGATAATGGTCTTTATTTCACAGTATAACAAGGATTAAATTAATATATAAAAGTACTTTACAAAGTGCTCGGTACATGGTAAGCATTACATAAACTCTTGATATTAAGTTAATCATAAGAACTAAACTAAGTATCGCCTGACCTGTGGTGGCTCAGTGGATAAAGCGTCGACCTGGGAACACTGAGGTCACCAGTTCAAAACCCTGCACTGGTCTGGTCAAGGCACATATGGGAGTTGAGCTTCCTGCTCCTCCCCCCTTTCTCTCTCTTTCTCTCTCTCTCTCTCACTCTGTGTCTCCTCTCTAAAATGAATAAAATAAAAATTTTAAAAAAAGAGCTAAACTAAGTATCTCCATGCTGCTTACAGTTCTAATAATCTTTTTGCTCAGCTATGAGGGCACTGAAGACTTATGACTAGCTCTTGTTAGTTTTCTCTGCATATGGTTAACAAATATTTGGTCCAGAATTCCTCTCTAACTACAGTAGAACACAGGCATTCAGTGAAACCAGGTTTGGATAATGCTGCTCCACTATTAAATGGAAATGCTACTATTGCAGGTTACCCGTACAAATTTGTTCACCTTATGTGAAAAATATTCATTACTCAAGACATATACACACCTGAGTAAAGCACTGAAGCCTTTCTGATGCATCCTGCCCTCCTCCCTAGCTCATGGGACGAAACAATATTTTCTGAATCACCTCAGACCAGATGGCACAAACCTCAAATCTCACAGAAGCTGCTGGGTTTAAAGTTTACACTTCAGTTGCTAATTACTTATCAGAAGTTTGCTTCCAAGAAGAGAGACAGAGACAGAGAAGAAATGAAATCCTTCAGTTTTTAAATTATTCAGCTGGAAACAAGTAGCTGTGCTAAAAAAAGATAGAGAACTTTGACATATTTTCTAGGGTTTAATGCTTTAAAGAGCATCTTATTTTAGATTATATTGTAAAAAGGGCTGACCTAAACATTCTCTGACTTTGAAAGTCTCAGAAAGGCATTTATTTTCTCATATATACACTTGCTTCAAGTATATACAATTCTTGCCTGATCAGGCTGTGGCGCAGTGGATAGAGCGTAGGACTGGGACACCGAGGACCCAGGTTCAAGACCCCGAGCTCGCCAGCTTGAACATGGGCCCATCTAGCTTGAGCAAAAGCTCATCAGCTTGGACCCAAGGTCGCTGGTTCAAGCAAAGGATTACTTGGTTTGCTGAAGGCCCGCGGTCAAGGCACATATGAGAAAGTAATCAATGAACAACTAAGGTGTCGCAACGAAAAACTGATGATTGATGCTTCTCCTCTCTCTCCGTTCCTGTCTGTCTGTCCCTCTATCTGACTTTTTTCTGTCCCTGTTAAAATATATATATATTTCTTCATTCTTAAAACATCCAACAAAGCAGGATTCTGATTTCCTCAATTTGAAATAGATAAGGCTTCTAGCTATCCCTAGGTCTAAATCAATTCAACAGAAAAAAAAAATGTGCAGATTTTCTTCTATGAACAAGATCCCTGCCATCAGGGAATTTGTTCAGATCCGAAACCAACAAGGGCAGCAGTCCTCAATATAACTTGACTTACATTAGACAGCCTGAGCTGGACTGGCTTCATATTTCAAGTTCTCTACTTTAAAACAAAATAAAGCTTGCCTTTTATATATCATCTCCGTCCTAAAACCTAAAACAAAACAAACCAATTGACTTCTTTTCATTTGACTTATAGCATCTCTATGATTCAAAACCAGATAACCCCATGAAAATTCTTTCTTATTATTTTTTTGTTGCCATTAAAGCTCTTCAGTTCTGCCTGTCCCTTTGATTTGTGGATTTTTGCCCCAGTCCTGTAAGACCTCTAAAAGGCAGTCTCTAGACCATCAAAAACATTTTAAATATAAAGTAAAAGTCTAAGAAAGACTATGAGTAAACTAAGCTCTCTGAACCAAGCACTAATCTTATTTGTGTGTTTCTCTACAAAAATCATTCAAACTTTAAAAAGTACTGCTGCCTTTCAGTAGGTATAAATAATAAAATTTGGCTGAGAACATTAAAAGTTATTGTGGTATAATCAAGATTGCAGATTTGATCCCTGGTTGGGGCATATAAAAGAACCAACCAAGGAATGCATAAATAAGTTGAACAACAAAAAAGTTGATGTTTCTCTCTCTCTCTCTCTCTCTCTCAAATCAATAATTTTTTTTAAAATTAAAAGCTACTGTAGTATAAAGAACAGATATCTGGGTCTCTTCATCTTTTTGTTGATTTCTCTAGTTGCATGACTGTGGGCAATTCCTTTGTCCCTTCTGAGTCTCTATCCTGATCGGCATAGGTGATGACATCTCTCAACCTAAAGAATAAGAGAAACATGGTCCCAGTAGGGTGCCTGAAAAGTGAGACATCCTCCCACGTATCTGTGCACAGCCTTCCCCTGGGAAATTGCACGCATCCCACTGAGCCCTGAGGTAAAGACCTAGAAAGGTGCTGCATCAGCTCGGTCCTAGGGTACAACAAAACTGACTGCTTATGGAACTAAATGTTCCACCTTCTCCCGCCCCTTGAGATACCGGCTCCTGTTTTATTTTAAATAAACATAGTCATTCCCGGTCTTGAGCAATCTTAACGTAGAACTGGACTTTCAGAGACCACAAAAGACAAACAGGTCAGTGCAAGCGGCGTCCAGGGAGCCCTCCCGGCCACTTACAAACAGGGTCTTCTATTTTCAAGGGATTTTTCAAACGGATGCTGTCGGGGACCGTCTTCTCCATCAATTCATCAATGCTCTAAAATTAAAACGCAAATCGGTGAACACGAAAGCGAGAAGAAAATGCTTTTCAGTTAAAAGAGTCACCTCTGTGTTTTGCATCTACAAAGACTTGTGAGAACCTCATTTAAATCTCCTAATTACGGTTTCTTTTTAAAAAGAAAAGTACAACTTTGAGCAAACTAGAAATCGCTTGAAGGAAAAGAAATAATGAGCAGGGTAATGATTCTGCCTCACGGGGTTGGACTTAAGTCGGCAACCGGCGGTAATCGGATAAAACAGGAGGAGGTCCTCCTCTTGTAAAGTTAGGGCTCATCAGCAAGGTGACGGGACTTGGGTTGAAAAACGAATGGTTTTGAGGCGCGAAGAGCGGGTGGAGGAGAAAATAAAAGGGCGGGAGAAAGCTGGGGCACCGAGACCGAGCGCGCGGATTCACTTCCACGCCAGGGCCCGGGACCCGGGCGCGGGTCCCACGCGAAGCGAAGAAGAAGAGTTCGGGCGGAATCGGGAGGCCACTCAGGCAGAACCCGGGCGGGGTGCGGCGAGGTCTGGAGGGCCGGGTGGGGGTCCTTACCGCCAGCTTCAGGGCCTTTAGCATCTCCCTCTGGTCTTTGTCCCCAGGTCCGATGTGCCTCCGGGCGAAATCATCGTGTCTAGGCAGGAGGCGCTCCAGAAGGCGCGAGGCCCCAGCCCCGCCACTGTCCCCGCCACCGCTACTGTTGTCTCTGCTGTGCAGCGCCCAACGCTGCCCCGCGCCTCGGGCCAGGCGGCCACTGCCCCAGACGCCGCAGCCCAGACGCAGCCCCCAGGCCCTGGCGCACGTCTGCATGGTCGCGACCACAGTCCCCTAACTAAGACCACGAGAGTCAGTTGCGCTCTCGGTCCCTTTTCAGGTCGCGGTCCCCCAGGTGGAGGCTGCCTCCTGCCTGGAGTCCCTTCCCACAGGATGAGCGGCGCGACAGATGGGTGTATGCTCCGGGCGATGAATGGGCGCAGCGCTCAGCCTGGACACGCGCGCGAAGTTGTTGCTCCACGCGAGGCACCTGCTCTGCACACTTTAAGCGTCGCCCTGGGGGCGTGCCGTGGGAATGGGGCCAGCAAACGCTCGGCCAATGGGAGTAGGCGCGGGGGCGGGACAGAGACCACCCCGCCCCCTCTTCCTACCCCCTCACTCAGGCCCCTGCTCCGTCATCCTCAATTACTCCTACTCCATCTCTGGCTGCTGGAGACCCGGGAGCGCACCACCTGCGGAACGCCAGTCTGGGACTTCAGTCCTGTGGGATGTGGGTGAACGGCCGCAGGCGAAGTGCGCCTAGGGAATTTAGCTGAGAATTCAGAGACGGATTAAGGTCGGTTGAGGCCCCGTGCGCAGAAGAAAATATTAGGCCCCTGTCATTAGAAACAAGTGTAAAGTTGGGGTTTTGCGGGACCCTTCAGAAGTCGGGGCCCAGGGCGTGCGTCTGCCTTTGAATCCGCCTCTGGCTGAGATGGATGGTGACCGGGAGCCCAGATACTTTATATTGGTTAGTTCCTCTTCATTGATTGTGTAGTATCTTTCCCTGTCATATCTCACGGAAACCAACATAAGCAAATGAGAGTTCTATGATAGTGGTAGGATGGTAGGAAAGTAAACCTCTGGGCTTCAGTTTTCTTATCTTTAAATGGGATTTAAAAGGAGATCATACATTGAAAGCACTGGTGTAACAGAGGGCTTAATCTATCTACAGACAGATGTAATTCGTGTGTGTGTGTGTGTGTGTGTGTGTGTGTGTAAAATGCAAAAGATATTAAGGTAACATTTTGCACTATCTTAGTTGGAAATTTATTTATACCTAGGTAATTTGTAAATCTATGCTCTCTCATTATTTCTTGAAATTTTTATTAAAAGATTGAATTTTCAAAATTTCAATTGTCCTAATATGAGGAAGAGAGAAGGACCGAAGTCATCAGAACCAGTGGTGGGATTCACCTGGTTCACACCGGTTCGGCAGAACTGATACCTAATTTTTTGTTGAGTTAGGGGAACTGGTTGTTAAAATGGCACTTGTAATCGGGGTTCTCTCTAAGGTGGGCGCCTGGGCAGCCGCCCAATGTGGAAATCACAAATTTACATTCCTTACTCTTTATTAACATTCATCTGCGCAACAGCGTATTCTAAGTGCTGTAGTAATATTCATTCCATCCATAGGTGACGAAATGGGATCCTACTCCTACAATGAAAAGATGGTTAAGGGTAAATCACACAGCCAATGATGCTCAGAAAAATGCGGGGAAAACTGCAAGTGAGAACACCAATCAAGAAGCAGTATGAAAATATCTTAAATAAGTTTTATTGTTCTTTGTCAGGTATTATTTAATATTTTTCATTAATATTGTAAAACTCTTTCTTGTAACAATCTAGTTTTGTGTACCTCTTTCATTATTTTTATTTAAGTATTAAATGCATGAAATAATAAACTACCTTTTGGTATGTGGTTTTTTAATACTTAAAACAGTCATTAGGGCAGAGAACGCGTTAAATTATTTGAATCCCACCACTGATCCGAACATTACTTGTATTTAGACTAAGGAAAAAGAGAACCTGCCATCTTTCTCCACCTCCTCTAACTTCCTCCTTTAATCATGCTCTGCATACTCTGGGGTCCTGCAGTTGATAGGAACAGAGACTAGCTGAGAGGCAGAAAAGTATAAAACCTAGAACAGTAGACAAAATGTGTATGTATGGCCTGCCATGTGGTGGTGCAGTGTATAAAGTGTAGACCTGGAGTGCTGAGGTCACCAGTTAGAATCCCCAGGCGTGCTTGGTCAAGATACATACCAGAAGCAACTACAAGCTGATATTTCCCGCTCCACCACCCCTACTCTTTCTCTCTTCCCTCTCTAAAATCAATAAATAAAATCTTTTCTTTTTAAGTGTGTGTATGGCAAACAGTGTGGGTGGATTGAATGTCTGAATAGTTTTTATCCATTTGGAACTGAAATACAGCCTTCATAAAAGTTGGGAGATACCCTCAGTGCTAGATGCCATGTGAGCGGAGTAGTCTAGATTTATTCCCATTAGTGTCTGTGCTCTTTCTATGTATCAGAGGGGATAGAAGCCAGAGAACTACAGTTTCCAGATTCCTTTGGTTCCAGAACTCTGGATGTTATTAGACTTGTGACAACAAGATACAATTGTGTGAGAACTGAAAAATGGGATAAAGGCAGAAACCATTTTCTTGTTTCTCTGATAGCAGGAGAAAAATACATAGGTGGTAGCAAACATGAAGTACTTCCTTACCAGTCACTCACAGTGGAACAGCAGGGCAGCTGTGTCACTCAATGGAAATGTCCTGTGGTTTTCCAACTTAGGAAGCAGCAAGAATTTTTCACTGTCCTGGACTAAAGATAGTTTCAGTGGTTGACCCAAAGATACTGGTGGTCTAACTACCATCTTGCTCTTCCAAGTCTTCCAATAGCTTTATATGCACCTATTACTGGCATTTTAATCCTCCTGTGCTTGAAATACTGAGTGTTTTTATTTGTTTCTTAAATAATCTTTAATGGAGATTGTAACTGAAGCCAAAAATGTCTTTAGGAAACTGTGATTAACTATCTGACCCAGTTCTGTTTGAAGTCAATGATAACATTATCACTTGTGGAAAATGAGATTATGATAGTCTTAGCGTGAAAACAATCGCTTAAATTATTAGTGGGGAGTAAAGTGCCTATACAAGACAAGTCTTTGCTAGCTTAGATCCTTTTGGTAGAAATAATACCTACAAGGACCATTGAGAGAGAGCTGGCAGTTTCTGAATGCCCTGGAGAGTTTACAGAATAAAATGACAGCTCAGAGATATAGACAGCTTCAATGCTCTACAATAATTTCTTGCCTGCCCAGCAGTGTTGCAGTGGATATGCATCCACCTGCAATGCTGAGGTCCCAGGTTCAAAACCCTGAGGTTGCCTGCTTGAGTGCAAGATCATCTGGCTTAAATACAAGCTCACCAGTTTTGAGCATGGAGTAAGCCCAAACGTTGCTGGCTTGAAGCCCAAGGTCACTGGCTTGTGCCCAAGGTTTCAGGTTTGAGCAAGGGTTCACTGGCTCGGCTTGAGTCCCTCGTTCAAAGCTCATAAGAGAAGCAATCAATAAACAACTAAAGTGCTTGCAACTATGAGTTGATGCTTCTCATCTTCCTTCCTCTCACTAAAAAAAAAAAGAATTTTTTAACTTCTATAGTTGCAGAAAGTACTTACAAATCAGATCAAGTGTTTGATACTACAGATTGCCAAATCATCACACAAGTTGAATTCACAGCCTTATTAGGTCTTAAATGTGGAAGTTTAGGATTAATTTAAAAACTTAAGACTTGGAATGGGGACATTTTGGTAGTTTGGGTTGAATTTTTTTAATGTTTATTTTATTGATTTTTGAGAGAGGAAGGAAGAGAGAGACAGGAACATCTGTTCCAATATGTGCCCTGGCCAGGGATTGAACCAGCAGCCTCTGCACTTTGGGATGATGCTCTAACCAAACGAGCTATCTGACCAGGGCCTGGGTTGAATTTGATTATCTTGAACCCCCAAATCCTACTGAGCCCCCTTGCTTGCTTAAGTAGTCCTTCTCCCCTTCTCTGAGATGCCAGCCATTCCTTGCTTGAAGATCCTGTAATGACTTCACTAAAGCATTAACCTTGTGAAGGTATGCCAGTGACTTTGTATCTCTAGATCCATAACCAGAATAAAATCTTTGCGTGTTCCAGGAAGTTGAGTAAGACATCTGACACCATAGGAGAAGCTTACACTGGGAAAAAATGGCAAGATATTGCTAATGTATATTGGCACTGAAGGATTTCTGTGTAGGAGTGGGTTCTAGAACAAAGAAGAAGGAATATAATATTGAGATTATTGCTATATTATAGCACTAGAGATTCTGTACTCTGTGTTAGCTCAATCAGCCAAGATGGCTGTAAGGATTTGCTGATTTGGTTGACTGAAATCAGACTCAACAATGGCCTTCATTAAATTATACTGCTCACAAAAATTAGGGAATATTTCAAAATGAATATGAAGTGATTAAAAAATCATTTGATTTTTTTTATTAAACAAGAACATCAGAAAAGCAAATGACAAGTCAAAGAAAGTTGATTATGCAAATGAGATGCAAAACCTACTTTTCTTTCATTGGTGAAAATGCACTATACAAAATGCTGAAAGTGCTGAAGTATCTGCACATTCTCTGATCTCCTAATTTTTGTTAGCAGTGTAGATACTAGGTTCAGATACTAGGAATTTCTTGGTATAATAGAGAAGAAGGGATTTAAAGGCTTTGTGAGATAGAAATGTTGGAATGAATTAATCATATGCAACATACTCTTCAGCTGTCTCATTGTATTCCTTAGTTGGTCAGAGAGAACAATCACTTTACCTAAACATTGAGAAATTCATTGGTAAGAGGAGCAGCAATATTTCTGTATTTTCTGTGTTGGCATATGTGAGATAATAGTAGAAGATTCCACTATTGAAATGGGCTCCCTCATTTCAGTGTGGTAGAGGCCAGTGGCAGCACTAGAAAGAAGAAAAAGTAGGCAAATTTTCTATAACGGGCAGCAGAGTCAAAGAGGGATCTTTGTTGCTCACTAATTAATGAGCAGCCAATGAAAATGTTGGTTAATCTGGTGAACCAAAATTTGATATGTCACCCAAATGGAAAGACTCAGTCTTTCAACCAGTTCTCTTACTTTTCCTGGTCCATAGACTCAGAACCTCTCAGATGAAGATTACCCTGGGAAAAAATCCTTGAGAAAAGATTATATGACCCCCACATTTAATAATATATATAAATTATATATATACATGATATATAAATAATATGTATAAGTTATCAATATTTATATATATTGATTCTGTTTTGTTGGAGAGCCCTCATTAATACACTAAGGAAAGGAAAATACCCTGACTTTTTCTATTAAAACTCTTACAGATTAAGTAGACAATATGTAAGAAGAGATGGCCCATGTAAGCAGAAATGAAAACTCCAAGAAGTAATCAAAAGAAAATTATAGAAATAAGAACACTGTGACAGAAATGAAGAATGCCTTCTAAGTGATCATGAGTAGACTAGACACATCTAAGGAAAGAATTAGTGAGCTTGAACATAGGTCAATAGAACTTTTCCATAAGAAGAAAACAGAATGAAACACATACACATACACGTGCATGCGCACACACAAATAACGGATTCCAACTCCAAGAACTGTAGGATAATGTATGCATAACTGAAATTTCAGAAGGAATAAAAGAAGCACAAGACCAAGTACCGAGCTATTTTTAATGCCTGAGGTTGATGCTTTCCAAAGGAGCTATCCTCAGTGCCCAGCACCATGCTGAAACCAATTGAGCCACAGGCTGTGAGAGGAAAAGAGGGAAAGAAGAGAGAGGGGAGAAGCAGATGGTTGTTTCTCCTGTATGCCGTGGCTGGGAATAGAACCCGAACGTCCATATACTGGGCCAATGCATATCCACTGAGCCACTGGCCAGAACTGAAAAATTTACAAAAACAAAATGGACACCAGCCCCGGCCAGATACCTTGGTTGGTTAGAATATCATCCTAATGCACAGATGTTGCCAGGTCAATCCTTGGTCAGGGCACATACGGGAACAGATTGATGTTCCTGTCTCTCTCTCCCTCTCTCTTTTCCTCTCTCTCTAAAATCAATAAAATAAACATTTAAAAATAAAATAAAATAGCCTGACCAGTGGTGGTGTGGTGGATAGAGTGTAGATTTGGAATGCTGAGGTAGCCTGTGAGAGGCCTCAGCCTTGCCCTGTCAAGGCACACACAGAGAAGCAAATACTAGTTGATGCTTCCTGCTCCTCCCTGCTGCCTCCCTCTCTCTTCTCTCTAAAAGCAATAAATAATATATTTAAAAAACAATAATGAAATAAAATGAATATCAAACCTTAGATCAATGAAGATCAGAAAACACTAAGCAAGAGAAATACAACACTTAGGCATATCATATTCAAACTGCAGAAAAGCTAAGACAAAATCTTTTTAAGAGCCAAGGGAAATAAAACAAACACCTTACCTACAGAAGAACAAGGATAAGAATTACAGCAGATTTCTTGTTTAAAATAAGAAAAAGAAAAAAGCAAGTAAGAAGAGAGTGGAGTAAAATATTTAAAATACTTTTTAAAATATTAGCTTAAAATCCTATACAGTTAAATTATCCTTCAAAAGTGAAAGATAAAGATATTCTCAGACAACAACTGAGGGAACTCATAGACAGCAGACATTACCTATATTTTTGTTCTTTCCAATGTTTGTTCTTACTGATGTTCCAAGAGTCTTCTTTTACCATTTTTGTTTAGAGAACTTCTTTCAGTCATTTGTTTTGAAGGCTATCATTTAATTCTCTTAGTTTCCCTCATCTGGGAATGACTTGATTTTCTCTTCATTTCTCTGTCAACGTGTGCAGTTCAGGACGATGCTTTAACCAACTGAGCTATCCGGCCAGGGCTTTTTATTTTATTTTATTTTATTTTTAAGAGAAAGGGACAGACAGAAAAGGAGAGAGATGAGAAGTATTAACTCATTGTTGTCATAGTTGCAGGTCTTCAGTTGTTCATTGATTGCTTTCTCATATGTGCCTTGACGCGGTGGGGGCTCCAGCTGAACCAGCAACCTTTTGGGCTTAAGCCAGCAAACATGTGATCATGTCTATGATCCCACACTCAAGCTGGCAAGCCCATGCTGAAGCCAGAGACCTCAGGTTTTGAACCTATCCACTTCACTACCACCTGGTCAGGCATGTTACTCCTATCAGACCTCTGTTGTTTCTGATGAGAAATCTGTTGTTATTCAAATATTTTCCCCAGGCAGATATTTCTCTTTTGCTTCTTTCAGCATTTTTCTTTGTCTTTAGTATTCAGAAGTTTGACTCTGATATGTCTTGGCATTTCCATAGCACTAAGCTTTTTAAATATGTAAGTTTGCAGTTTTTTCCAAATTTGAGGAATTTTCAGACATTATTTCTTTCTTCAGCCTTTCCCTCATTTTTTTCTCTCCTTTTAGAACTTCAATGACACAAATGTTAGAGCTTTTGTTATATCTCATGTCCCTGAGGGTGTTCATCCCCCCCCCTCTATTTTTTCTCTGTTGTTCAGATTAGGTAATTTACTATTTTACCTTAAAGTCCATGGATTCTTTCCTCTGTCCTTTCCATTCTGCTGTCAAGCTCAGCTATTGATTTTTTTATTTATATTTTTAAGTTTTAAGTTTTCTATTTGGTTCCTCTTTATATCTCTCATTTAAGTTGAGGATTTTCCTTGTCCTTGGTAATTTTGGCATTGTAGCTAGGACATTTTGAAAATCATGACACTCTTGTTCCTATTTAAATATTCCGTAAAATTTTTTTACTGATTTTAGAGAGAGAGGGAGGGAGAGAGAAACATCAATATGTTGTTCCATCTATTTATGCATTTATTGGTTAATTTCTGTATGTGCCCTGACCAGGAATCAAACCCACAGCACTGGTGTATCAGGATGACTCTGTAACCAACTGAGATACAGCCAGCACTAATTTTTCCATTTTATAAGGCAGTCAAATTGTTTAGGTTGAGAATGCATTCTAGCCCACTTTTGTGGACTGTGTTTCAAATGTCAATTAGTTTTCAAAGCCTTTGCAGGGCTGTTCTGGTTTGCCACACTTGGATGCTACCTAGAAGCCAATCTGAAACATGGGCAGTAAAGTAGTCCACTCATAGTTCATTTTGCTGTGTTGATTATGATCAGTTTCAAGCATGGTCCACTCAGGTCTGCCCAGAACTTCATCCACAGCTTTTAAGAATCCTATTTTCCAGTTCCCCTTTCTAATTCTCACCCAGGCACTGGTTGAGGTAGAGTGACATGCTGCCTCTTTGCTGCTACTTAGTGTTGTGCAGCGATGGTCACAAGTGCACACCTCATAATCTCTGCAGTGCCAGGCTAGGGCAGTGCTTCCTCTGTTTATGTTAATGCATGATGGGATGGTTGACAGGGCTCCATCCCACAATCTTGGCCAGACCCAGTGACAAGGTTGATATGGATGCATGAGGCTTTTTTATGGTGTTTACCTGGAACGGGTTGGGATAGTCAAATGGGCTTTGTCCTGTAAGGTCATACTTTTCTCATTCCTTTGACTAGTAAAAGCAGGCTTCTCTTGCACTGAGGCCTAGATGCACAGGAGACAAAATAAAAACATTGGGCTGCTGGATCATTTTTCAAGTCCCCAAATGCCTAGACAGGCTATTTTCTTTACAATTCAGAGTCTTTGATAGTTACTTTATGTATTTCAACTAAAAATTTTAGTTATAATTAGCAAGAGAAATAGGGGAAAGTACATCTACACCATTTTTCCAGAAGTAGAAGTCTGATTAATCTCTTAACTTTCCTGCTTAAATCAGTGCAGAAGACATAACTTTGGAGTTTGAGAATAGACTTTGAAAAGTTATTTCATTTGGAGCTGTTTTTACTGATTACTAGAGCAGATTAATGTAGCCCCTTGCAACTGGTGTGTGGCAATTTATCTGGGCAAATTATTTTTTCTTTACACCAATTACTAAAGACTGCCAGAAATGCTGTACTTCATTTGTCAGTGGAAGCAGTACACCTCTCTATCAACTCTGTCATGCTCTAATCTACTAGGGCTTTGATTGTCTTGCTTTCTCACAGGACATAGCACTTGAACAACCTGGTGAACAGAATATACCAGTTTTGTTTAATGCCTTGATAAGATGTGTGACAGAGAGTGAAAGATAAAACTCATGAAGACTTAGGACTTTACTCTTAATAATGTTCCTAGGGCTCCAGTGGTCTTAGTCATGTTGAGCTCTTTACTTCAAAGTGAAGGATACTTCTGTGTCCCTTATGCCCTACCACTAAGAAAGAGACACGATGCTTGGTGGGCCCCTTTGGATTTTGGAGGCAGCGTATGCCACATTTCTATAAACTGCTCCAATTCATTGGTCCATAAACTTAACAGTTTGGGTGTAACCAAGGTAAAGGAAATACAAGTTAATATAACCCTTGGGGCTCATGACCCAGTAAATCCAAGTGTCGTTTGTCTGTAGCACATACGGATGCTCTTTGGAGACTCTAGTAAGCACTAATGGGAGAATCACAAAGTAGACCCATAAGTTTTGAAGCAAAGCCATGCCCTTTCTGAAAATAAATGTGTTTGTGTGTGTGTGTGTGTGTGTGTGTGTGTGTGTGTGTGTGTGTATGTGTGTTTTAGGGCCTTCAAGAATATGCTGCTTATGCTGCTCAGTCTCTTCTTTTAATAAAAAATATTTTTTATTTATTGATTTGAGAGAGAGAGAAACAAATCAATGTGTTGTTCCACTTATATATGCATTCATTGGTTGATTCTTGTATATGCCCTACTAGGGATGGAACCCATAAAATAACCTTATTATATATTAACCCAGTGTGTACAGATTATCAAAAAAGGATTATGACTAAACTACAAATAGTCAGAAATAGTATGGTGGCTGATGATACTTTGGCTGTCACCTTCTAAGGGAAAAAGTGGTCATGCTTTCCTTTGTATAAGGGATAGTTGCATTAAATTAGGAGGAAGAATGGTATTTTTGCATTGTTCTTGTTTGTAATAGGTAGAAAACTTTGCATGGTTGCAGAGTAGCCAAAGAGAGAAACTGATTTTTTGTTTTTCTTTTTTAACCCAAGATGCATTCTCACTCTTTTCTAGGCTTTTCTCTATATCACACGTGCTCAAACTTTTTTTTCTATTGATTTGAGAGAGATAGAGAGAGAGAAGTATTGATTTGTTGTTTCACCTATTCATGCGTTCATTGGTTGACTTTGTATGTGCCCTAACTGGGGACCAAACTGCAACCTTGGCATATCGGGACAATGCTCTAACCAGGGCAAATGCTGGAGTTCTGAACTTATATTTCTCAGACCCCATTTCCTACCAGATCCTGGATGCAATATATAGTCAGACACAAAATACACTTTGCAATATTTGTAAAGCAAAAGAGAGGCAGAAGCCATTTATTCTTCAGGCAGAGTGAGCAGATGTATGGAATGAGGAATATGAGAAGTGCTGCAATGACCACAAGCGTTCCACTGCTAATCACTTGACTCTTTGCAAGAAAACTGTGATGATGATTAGTGGCAACTTCCTATAATTTCCTGACCTGTATGACAGCCACAAGTTACTGATTTGTGGGTCCACAGCAACAGTGCAAACCTAGAAGCCAGTGGCATCTTCCCCTGACTTCCTCTTTTTCACTGTTGTAAACACTTGATTCCCAGTGTTAATTCTCTGCTTGAAATGCCCAGAGTGACTTGTTTTCCTGGTTGAACTCTGATGAAATCTCTGTCTTATGTCAAGCCAGCACACCTAAATTTCATGACAGCCATGCTATGGGGAAGTAATTCCTATAGCTAATAGTTTCTACATAGGTTTCAAAATCCTGTCTTCTTGGTTGGTTTAAATTCTTTGAATGCTAACATTCCCCTCACTGAATCTTTTTGCTTTAATTTTAAAAAGATTTTATTAATTTTACAGAGAGAGGAGGGGGTGTGGAGCAAGAAGTATAAATTCATAGTTACTTCACTTCAGTCGTTCATTGATTTCTTGTGTGAGCCTTAACTGGGCAAGCCCAGGGTTATTTTAGGTTGAACTGTTGATTGTGTTGTGTGCCCATCACTCAAAATCAAATCATTTGCTTTCAACATATATTTGTCCCTTTTGCCTTCCTTTCCCCACCCCTCCCCCCTCGTAGCCACTTCACTTTTATCTATGTCCATGAGTCTTCTTTTTCTATCTCACCTATATGTGAAATCATATAGTTCTTAGTTTTTTCTGATTTACTAATTTTACTTAGTTTAATGTTCTTAAGTTCCATTTATATATCTTAATTTAGAAAAAGAAAATATTGGGATTGAATTAAGAAACCAGGTCATCATATATATAAAGGCTCACCTAATGGATAAATCAACAGACTTCTTTTTTTAAAAAAAAAAAAATTGTATTTATTGATTTCAGAGAGAGAGGAGGGGAGAGAGAGAGAGAAAGACAGGAACATAGATGTGCCCTGTTCGAGGACTTAACCCATAACCTCTGAGTATCAAAATGATGCTCTAATCAACTGAGCTATCCAGCCAGGGCTCAACAGACTTCACCTTGAATCTCATTGGTCAGAATCGGTCTCATAGCCATTTTTCCATGCTGGAAAGGAAAAGGGAGTTGGGACACCTTTACAGTCAGAATAAGAAGTACATATAGTTTTATTCATAATCTAATTACATTTTAAAAAAAGTAACCCAGTAAGAAATGAAATGTGTGTGTGTGTGTGTGTGTGTGTGTGTGTGTGTGTGTGTGTGTGTTTAAGCCTAATATTAGTGGAGGGGGGAATTGTGGTGGGAAAATACACTCCTGAAAAGATTTTAAACTTTTTTTAAAAATAGTACTTAGTATTAGTAAAATGTAATGAAGACCCTTGCTACATATTTATGGTAAGAGAGAAGATAAAGGGTCACTCCTGAGTTTTTAGAGAAATGGGAGGATCTTGGCAGACATAATGAAAATAAAACTGTTCAGGAGGAGAGAAAGTTTGGGGTATAGGAAGTTGTCTTTGCCTCTCAAAAAGTGAGTTTGTGGTGGTGGGGAAGGGGGCTCAAGGGAAGGACAGAGCAGGCCAGCAATAATGTAGAGTTGAGGTCAATAGTCTGGTTTAGGAAGCTGGATCTGAGAACAATTTACTTATGGGGGAAGCAGCTCTCTGGAAAGGGATTTGACCGAACTAAGCTATCCAAATTTTGAGGCTCATCCATATTTGAGAGAAAGCAAAGTCCCTGAAGGAAGCAAAGAAAAATCTTGAGAAAGAGAGAGGAGACACAGGCTAGCTTAGAGTCCTGGCAACTGAAGAATGAGACTGGTAGAGGAGAAGAAGCCAGGCATGAATGTGGGCACTGTGCCAGGTTTTCCAGAGAGGTCAGGGAAAAGGGGAACAGGAAAAAATTCACTGGAGTTTGCACTGAGGAGACCCCTGTGACCTCAGAAAGAGCAATTACCTCAGGTCTAAAACCTGTCACGCGGGTCTGGAGTTGAAAGAGTGATAAGGGGAGGGATGCAGCAGGTTCTAGTCATCTGATTGAGATGTCTCATGATGAAAGAATGAAGAAAAAGCCGGTGATGGCTTGAAAGAAGAGCAACAGAGTTTCCAAAATGGGAAGATCTTGACTCTTGTGGCATTCAACCTTAACTTTAGATACATTTGAAAATGGAAATATTGGAGTTCGTGCTGCCTGTCACCAATTCAGCCAAACGGTAGAGACAAGGATTGAATCATTTCTTTTTTTCTTTCTTTTTGTAACATGAGAAAGAGAGAGAGAAAGAGAGGGAGAGAGATGAGAAGCATCAACTCATAGTTGTGGCACTTTAGTTGTTCACTGATTGCTTCTCATACATACCTGACCAGGGGGCTCCAGCCGAGCCAGTGACCCCTTGCTCAGGCCAGTGACCATGGGATCACATCAATGATCCCACACTCAAGCTGGTGAGTCTGTGCTGAAGACAGGGGAGCCCACACTCAAGCTGGCAACCTTGGGGTTTCAAACCTGGGTCCCAGGTTGACACTCTATCCACTATGCCACCACTGGTCAGGCAGGGATTGAATCTTTATGGGCACTTTATTCAGATTGTCGGCAATCTGAGGAGATGAGGGTTACATTTCCAAATCATCTCAATTTCCTGTCCTCAGCCAACCATTTTATAAGGGGAATAAAAGAATAGATAAGGGCTTAGAATTTCAAGGGAGAGTTAATCAGATCACAGTCAATGTTAATTAGATCATTATCAGTGGGCATTCAGTCCTTTGAGCACAAAGGCTGTGCTTGCAGTTTCCTGGAGCACAAAGGTGGATCTCTTGCAGATCTAGTTAAATCATGTAGGCCTGACAAAGGTGGATCACTTGGAGATCTTGTTATCTCATTAAGTCATGTAGGCTTACTCAGGTATCCTAGTTCCTGGAAAAAAAAGAGCTTTTATTTGCATTAGCCATTATGTCCACTAACCATAACCAAAGCCACCATTACTCAAGTTAAAATTTTCACTCTTGAGAGCGCCTATCACATTCATATAGGTCACCTTTCCTGAGGTTCTTTCCATTTAGGGTTTCCTGCACTGTGTTGGCCACAGTAGTATAATCCAGCACTCCTTGGTTAGAGTTTTATACCAACAGGTATCAGAGCCAATTCCAAAGTTCACTCAGTGGTTAGCTTGTGCAAAGAGCAAATAGACCATGTGTTTTCTTTATTTTTCATCAAATTCCATTATCTCTACAAAAATGACCTCTAGAATAGCACATAGAATATTTTTTACCAATTTTGGAAAAGAAGAGTATTAGATATAGAGACACTGCATCAGAAAATGAACTGCTCTTCCATATGTGTGGGGAAGTTGGAGCTCAGTAAATTCAGTCCTTGCAAAAAACAATCAAACAAAAAACAAAGGGAAAGAGTTAGTAGGGTGGAGCTAAAAACACACATGAGATGAAAACCCCTAACTTTATCAGACTAGCACTCATTGGTGGTGGTAATCCCTCTGAGGAGGGGCTTGGAGAGCCCACAAGATGGAAAGGGTCATGCAGCCAGTTCACAGTTCAGGGGTGGCAGAAGAGTGGAAGTGAGGACCCTTCAGAAGGTAGGAATCTTGGTGGTCAGCTGTTAGCAACAGCCACTTCGGGGTGGCTAGAGGAGCTGTCACAGCCAGAAGCCAATGTTTGGCCTCAGACAACCTTTTCTTCTTTTTTTTTTAAAGCTGTAGTAGACAAAGTGTTCAGCAAGTAATAACTCCAAAGGAAGATTCAGTTATTTGAATTTAAGGATAAACTCCAATACTATAAGAACTTGGAGACACTGCTATAATAGAAAATCCCCTTCGAACTTAAATAATTTGGGTGGCAGGCTTGATAAATGATACAAGATGCCCATTACTGAAAATCCAGGCAAAATCCTAGTTATTGGAGACTGGAATTGCTTCCAAGTGGATCAATGTCCACCTCTACCCTAGGCTAAGCAAAAAACTTAGCTTTTAAATATTTACCCTGCTTAGAGACCAGATTAATGGATTACTCTCAGAGTCTGGGATAGGTCAGGGCCTGCAGTAAGGAAAAGTGAAAGGGATTTGGAACCAGAACCACGTCAGTCATTGCCAAAGCTACGTGTCCAGCTCAGTCTTGGGCACTTACTCCTAGAGTGTTTCCCAACACCACCAAGCAATTGTAGGGGTTCAGAACAAGTCACCCCAAGATGTGCCTCTGTGGTTGTGGATTATTTTGAGCTAAAGCCAACCAACAACTTATGGCCCTGGCTGGGTAGCTCAGTTAGTTAAAATGTTGTCTTGATATGCCAAGGTTGTAGATTTGATCCCTTATCAGGGCATATACAAGAATCAACCAATGAACCCTGGTGGAGTAGCTTAGTTGGTTGGAACATCATCCTGATGTATAAAGGTTGAGGGTTCAATTCCCCATCAGGGCACATACAGGAACAGATTGATGTTTCTCTCTCCCTCTCTTTAAAATAAATAAATATATTTTTATTTATTCATTTTAGAGAGGAGAGAGAGAGAATAGAGAGAGAGAGAGAAGGGGGGAGGAGCAGGAAGCATCAACTTCCATATGTGCCTTGACCAGGCAAGCCCAGGGTTTCAAATCGGCGACCTCAGCATTCCAGGCCGACGCTTTACCCACTGTGCTACCACAGGTCAGGCTAAAATAAATAAATTAATTAAAAACAATAAGAATCAACCAATGAATAAATAAATAAGAGGAACACAATTATTTTCTCTCTCTCTCTGCACTTTCTCTCTAAAATCAATAAATTAAAAAGGAAAACATCTGCCTAACCCCCTTTAATTACCTAGATAACCTTTTTCTAAAAAATAAATAAATTTATTGATTGATTTTTAGAGAGACAGAGAGAAGGGAAAGAGAGGGGGGTGATTTTTATTTGTTATTTCACTTGTACATTTCTTGGTTGCTTCCTGTAAAGCCAGTAGCGAGGGTCACCATTACAGCCACCTGGCCCATGCAGGTTCGCATTGGATTCGGACAGATGGTAATTGTTGGGCAGATAAAATATAATATACTCACTTTGTTAAAGATGGTGCTGCCCACATGGAAGCCCGTCACCCAGGTGATATTATTTGCCCTTATGCTTGGGATGGCTGTGGGGGAAAAGCTGTAATGTAAGCAGGCCAGGTCGTTAGAGCTTAAGACTTTGTTTTAAGAGTAAGCTTTCCCCAGCCCTTGACTGATTGGATAATGTGGGGTGGTGCACTCTCCTGAGGAACCCCATTGTGCCTCAGATGGGTGACTTTGTATCAGAGACTTCCTTGTCTGTAGATTGGATTAAGGGTTTGGATTTCCATAGTATAAAGTGGGGCAGGCCGGGAGCTTGTTCTCTCGGTTCCTGAGGTTAGTATTAGAAAGGAGAGCAGATTAAGGCTACGTGGAGGAGAGGAGGCAGCCAAGATGGTGGAATGCTGAGGAAGAAGCCAGTTTGTGCAAAGTTTGTGTAGAGAGGAGATGGGAAACAGAGGTGAATAAGTCTGGTGAGCTAGAAACCTTTTGATTCTAGGAAACTCTGATAAGTCAGTAGCTTTGTGAGCACTGAATGAGTGGGTTTTGGAGCCCAGTGTGTGTTTTTGCTTGCCCACCGGGTGCAAGCTAGAATTAAAGCTGATGGTTCACCAGTTCTTGGCTCCTGTGTTTCATTACCGACTGTTCGAATCAAATGTGAACCTGCACTGGCCTGGTGGCTGTGATCCTGACCCTGGCTACTGGCTTTACAGTAATGAAACAATGGAGCCAAAAACTGGTGAGCCATCAGCTTTAATTCTAGCTTGCACCCGGCAGGCAAGCAAAAACACACACTGGGCTCCAAAACCCACTCATTCAGTGCTCACAAAGTGTTGGGCAGATAAAATATGGTATGCTCACTTTGTTAAAGATGGCGCTGCCCACATGGAAGCCCGTCACCCAGGTGATATTATTTGCCCTTGTGCTTGGGATGGGTGTGGGGAAAAGGCTGTAATGTAAGCAGGCCAGGTTGTTATGGCCTAAGGCTTGGCTTTAGGAGTAAGCTTTTCTCAACACCCTTGACTGATTGGATAATGTAGGGTGGTGCACTCTCTTGAGGAATCCCATTATGTCTCAGATGGGTGGCTTTGTATCAGAGACTTTCTTTATGTATAATTGGATTAAGGGTTTGGATTATCTATGCTATAAACTGGGGCAGCCCGGGAGCTTGATCTCTCTCTCTCTTTCGGTTCCTGGGTTCCTGAGATTAGTATTAGAGAGGAGAGCAGAGTAAGGCCACGTGAAGGCCAGGAGAAGCAGCCAAGATGGCAGAATGCTGAGGAAGAAGCCAGTTCGTGAAGAGTTTGTGCAGGAGGAGATGGAAAACAGAGGTGAATAAGTCTGGTGAGCTAGAAAGCTTTGATGCTAGGAAACTCGGATAAGTCAGTAGCTTTGTGAGCACTGAATGTGTGGGTTTTGGAGCCCAGTGTGTGTTTTTGCTTGCCCGCCGGGTGCAAGCTAGAATTAAAGTTGATGGCTCACCAGTTCTTGGCTCCGGTGTTTCATTGCCATCTGTCCGAATCCAATGGGAACCTGCATGGGTCGGGCTGCTGTGATGGTGGCCGCGACTATTGGCTTTACACAAAGCTACTGACTTATCCGAGTTTCCTAGAATCAAAGGTTTCTAGCTCACCAGACTTATTCACCTCTGTTTCCCATCTCCTTCTCCAGCACAAACTCTGCACAAACTGGCTTCTTCCTCAGCACTCCGCCATCTTGGCTGCTTCTCCTGGCCTCCATGTGGCCTTACTCTGTCCTCCTTTCTAATACTAACATTAGGAAACAAGAGAGAGCAAGCTCCTGGTCTGTTCCATTTTATAGTGTAGAAATCCAAACCCTTAATCCAATCTACAAACAAGAAAGTCTCTGATACAAAGTCACTCATCTGAGGCATAATGAGATTCCTCAGGAAAGTGCACCACCCTACATCACCCAATCAGTCAAGGGTATGGGGAAAAGCTTACTCTTAAAACTAAGCCTTAGGCTATAACAACCCGGCCTGCTTACAGCTTGTCCCCCACACCCGTCCCAAGCATAAGGGCAAATAATATCACCTGCATGACAAGCTTCCATGTGGGCAGCACCATCTTTAACAAAGTGAGCATAATATATTTTATCTGCCCAACACTTCCCCTGTGTGCCCTGACTGGGGATCTAACGAGCTAATTGGCCAGGAAACCTCCCTACTTTTTTTTTTTTTTTTTAATAAGAGGAAGTTTATTTAGAAAGTTACAGAAGTAGTAGAAGTGAGACAGCTGGGCTATGTACGCTCAGTAAACAAGTTACAGAGGCAGAAGGGCCCTTGGAGCTTAGGCAAAGGTAACTTGTATTGGAGAAAGGCAAAGGTAAGTTGTCTTGGTGGGAAGAAGAGAGGGGAGGGAAAGGGTCTAGATAAACTTGTTTTGTTTGTCTGTTTATTTGTTTTGCCTTTTATGTTTGTTTTTAGATAACCTTGTTTTGGCCTATCTATAGCGCAGGGAAAAATTCTAAATAACTGAAGTCCAAATGCTCTTTTTATCATCCTACAATGACACTTTGTAGTACTAAGACACCTTACCTTATCCTTAGTTCAGAATGCTATATATAGCATAACTCATTTTAAATTTTTGTCACTGAACCTCTGGTATATGTGGAGTCTCTGAGTCTCTGATGTGTGTGTTTCTCTATAGAAATTATTCAGACTTTAAAAGTTCTGCTGCCTTTCAGTAGGTATAAATAATACAATTATGATGTGAGATAAAAGAACAATTAAAAGTTATTGTGTTACCTGATCAGTGGTAGCACAGTGGATAGAGCAATGGCCTGGGATGTGGAAGTCCAGTTCGAAACCCTAAGGTCGCTGGCTTGAGCATGGGCTCGCCAGCTTTAGTGCAGGGTTTCCAGCTTGAGCACGGGATCATAGTCATGATTCCAAGGTCATTGGCTGGATGCCCAAAGGTTTCTGGCTTGAGCTCAAGGTTGTGAGTTCGATTCCCGGTCAGGGAACATACAAGAATCAACCAATAAATGCAAAAGTAAGTGGAACAACAAATCAATGTTTCTCTCTCTCTCTCCCTTCATCTAAAACCAATTGTTGGGCAGATAAAATATATTACACTCACTTTGTTAAAGATGGTGCTGCCCACGTGCAAATTTTAAGAGTAAGCTTTTCACCTGACCAGGCGGTGGCGTAGTGGATAGAGCATCAGACTGGGATGCGGAAGACCCAGGTTCAAGACCCCAACGTTGCCAGCTTGAGCGTGGGCCCCATCTGGCTTGAGCAAAAGCTTGCCAGCTTGGACCCAAGGTCGCTGGCTCCAGCAAGGGGTTGCTTGGTCTGCTGAAGGCCCGCCGTCAAGGCACGTGTGAGAAAGCAATCAATGAACAACTAAGGTGTTGCGAGGGCAACAAAAAAACTAATGATTGATGCTATCTATCCCTCTCTCTGACTCTTTCTGTCCCTGTAAAAATAATAAATAAATAAATAAAAGTTAAAATGTTAGGCATCATGACAAAGCCTGAATTTAAAAAAAAAAAAGAGTAAGCTTTTCCCCACACCCTTGACTGATTGGATGATGTAGAGTGGTGCACTCTCATGAGGAATCCTCCAGTATGTCTCAGATAAGTGACTTTGTATCAGAGACTTCCTTGTTTGTAGATTGGATTAAGGGTTTGGATTTCTACACTATAAAGTGGGACAGACCGAGAGCTTGCTCTCTCTTGGTTCCTGAGGTTAGCATTAGAGAGGAGAGCAGAGTAAAGCCACATGGAGGAGACCAGGAGAAGCAGCCAAGATGGCGGAGTGCTGAGGAAGAAGCCAGTTTGTGCAGAGTAGACTCTGGAGAAGGAGATGGGAAACAGGTGAATAAGTCTGGTGAGCTAGAAACCTTTGATTCCAGGAAACTCGGATAAGTCAGTAGCTTTGTGAGCACTGAATGAGTGGGTTTTGGAGCCCACTGTGTGTTTTTACTTGCCCACTGGTGCAAGCTAGAATTAAAGCTGATGGATCACCAGTTCTTGGCTCTGTTGTTTCATTACTGACTGTCTGAATCAAATGGGAACCTGCACGGATCAGGCGGCTGTGATAATGGCCCCGACTACTGAACTTACACCAATTAATCATTAAAAAAAAAAACGAGCCTGGCCTGTAGTGGCGCAATGGATAAAGTGTCGACCTGGGAACACTGAGGTCGCCAGTTCAAAACCCTGCACTGGTCTGGTCAAGGCACATATGGGAGTTGATGCTTACAGCTCCTCCCCCCTTTCTCTCTCTCTCTCTCTCTCTCTCTCTGTGTCTCCTCTCTAAAATGAATAAAATGAAAATAAAAAATTAAAAAAAAAAAAAAAAACGAAACTGTTCACACACATTTGTGTCAGACTTAAACACATTCCTCTGGCCTTTGTCTTCGTGCTGTACCCAATGTTCTTTTACCTCCATGTGACCTATCAAAATTCTACCATTCTGGTGCTCACTTAGGCAGCATGTATACTAAAATCAGATTGATACAGAGAAAATTAGCATGGCCCCTGTGCAAGGATGACACACAAATTTGTGAAGCATTCAATTAAAAAAATAAACTCTACCACCCTGTAATGAACATCTATTTCTTGATATCCTGGAAATACATTTGTATTCTCTTTGTAAGTTGAAACAAAGAGCAGCAATTGTTACCCATCCACAGTGCCTTATTCTACCTTTCCTATCTGTGTACCTATGGGCAGGTTACTGACCCTTTTTAAGACAGAATATTTTCACCTGAAAACAGGAATATTAACAACAACTTAACATAAATTAAAAATAGATAAAAATATTTTTTCATAAATGAAATACTGTATATAAAGTACCTTGCAAAGTCCTAGCATATAGAAAGCTTTCAATAAATGTTAACCTCTCTTTTTTTCTCTCTCTCTCTTCATCCCAATATAAAAGGATTCATATCTCCTTTGTTTGGCAATAAACTTGTCTTGTGAGAACAAAATGTGTACATCATACATCGGACCTTGTCTTACAGTATTAACATGTGTGTCCTTTCTCTTCTTCAGTTCGTAGTGCCCTTAAGGGTTTGAGGCTTAATTGTATATGAATTATTTTACCTTCTCATCTGTTGGACAGATAAAATATATTATGCTTACTTTGTTAAAGATGCCGCTGCCCACATGCAAGTCCGTCGATATTAATGTGTTTTGGGGGACAGGCTATGGGCAGGCCGGGTCGTTATAGCCTACGCGTTAGTTTTAAGAGTAAGCTTTTCTCCACACCCTTGATTGATTGGATGATGTAGGGTGGTACACTCTCATGAGGAATCCCATTGTGCCTCAGATGAGTGACTTTGTATCAGAGACTTTCTTGTTTATAGATTGGATTAAGGGTTTGGATTTCTACACTATAAAGTGGGGCAGGCCAGGAGCTTGCTCTCTTGGTTCCTGATGTATTAGAGAGGAGAGGAGATTAAGGCCACATGGAGGCCAGGAGAAGCAGCCAAGATGGCAGAGTGCTGAGAAAGAAGCCAGTTTGTGCAGAGTTTGTGTAGAGAGAAGGAGATGGGAAACAGAGGTGAATAAGTCTGGTGAGCTAGAAACCTTTGATTCTAGAAAACTCGGATAAGTCAGTAGCTTTCTGAGCACTGAATGAGTGGGTTTTGGAGCCCAGTGTGTGTTTTTGCTTGCCTGCCGGATGCAAGGTAGAATTAAAGCTGATGGCTCACCAGTTCTTGGCTCCATTGTTTCATTACCAACTGTCCGAATCTAATGGGAACCTGCACAGGCCAGGTGGCTGTGACGGTGGCTGCGACTACTGGCTTTACATTTGGTGTAGTTGGCAGGATCCCATACAGATCGTATGGAGCCACCACCACCTTTGAGCGGTGGAGTAGAGAACTGACTGCTCTTATGGTTCCCTATAGCTGTTTTTTGGGGGACTGTTGGCTGGTTGGCTTTTACAGCCAAGTGTGAGGAAACCAAGAGCTCTATGGAAGAGGCTGCCCGGGGTCTGCAAACTGAGCAGCAAAAGAAGCTGGAGGAAACGTGGGAGAAAGAGATGCTGACCCTGGAGCTGGAGGAAGCGCTGGAGGATGAGGCCGACCAGGTTTGCGAGATTTGCCTGGAAATGGAGCAGACGCTGGAGAAGGAATCAGAGGTTCATGAATTGCAGATTGCCCTGGACATTGTGGAGAGCCAGCAGTGGCGGGAGGCCAGGGCTGAGGCCGGGACTAGAGCTGCAAGGCCTGCTGAGTAGAAGGCAGCGGTGGCCCGGAGCTCGAGCCCAGCAGCAGGAGCTGGTGTTTTCAGTTCCTCTTTGGAGGATGAGGAGAATCAGGCTGGAGTTGCAATCCACAGTCTGCAGAAGGTGAGAGCCCAGCAGCAAGAAGTAGCTACACTCCTGGTAGGTCTGTGATTTGGGGACATAGGGGTGGATGCCATCATGCTCCCAGGAGCAGAGATGGAAATGCTGACTGCCATGGCCACGTGCTCCTTTTTGGGACAGTGTACAAGATGCCAGGATGGCAGAGATGAGGGGGGAGGCTAACACCCCATGTGTGTGGACTGATTTCCTGGACTATGACCGAGTGAGCACTGGCTCCCTTGCTGGATGGACTTACGAATTTTGGACAATGTGAAATACCCTGATGGAGGTGGGGGGTGGCTTTTCTGGAGGCCCACCCCCCTGCCCCGGGAAGCCTTTCAGATGGCAAGAGAGAAGGCCGAGGACATTTTGCACTTTTGACAAAGTGCTCATGGACTGGTGAAGTGTATCTTTGTAATTATTGAAATTGTATGATTTGTCATGTATTTGTAATTTGTGTAATGTACCTAATTTCCCTGTACAGGAATGCCGGTGGTGTAGACTGTGGGTAGTAAAGTGAGTATAGGGGTGGATTGTGGGGCAGATGAAATATATTAAGCTCACTTTGTAAAGATGGTGCTGCCCACATGCAAGTTTTAAGAGTAAGCTTTTTGCCACACCCTTGACTGATTGGATGATGTGGGTTGGTGCACTCTCATGAGGAATCCTCCCATTATGCCTCAGATAAGTGACTTTGTATCAGAGACTTCCTTGTTTGTGGATTGGATTACGGGTTTGGATTTCTACACTATAAAGTGGGGCAGACCGGGAGCTTGCTCTCTCAGTTCCTGAGGTTAGTATTAGAAAGGAGAGCAGATTAAGGCCATGTGGAGGAGAGGAGGCAGCCAAGTTGGCGGAATGCTGAGGAAAAAGCCAGTTTGTGCAGAGTTTGTGTAGAGAGAAGGAGATGGGAAACAGAGGTGAATAAGTCTGGTGAGCTAGAAACCTTTGATTCTAGGAAACTCCGATAAGTGAGTAGCTTTGTGAGCTGAATGAGTGGGTTTTGGAGCTTTTGGGCAGATAAAATATATTATGCTCACTTTGTTGAAGATGGCACTACCCACATAGAAGTTCGTTGATATTAATGTGTGTTCTGGAACAGGCTGTGGGCAGGCCGGGTTGTTATGGCCTAAGGCTTAGTTTGGGAGTGGGCTCTTCCCCACACCCTTGACTGATTGGATGATGTAGGGTGGTGATGTAGGAAGGAATCCCATTTTGCCTCAGATGGGTGGCTTTGTATCAGAGACTTTCTTGTATGTATAATTGGATTAAAGGTTTGGACTTTCTATGCTATAAACTGGGGCAGTCCGGTAGCTTGATCTCTCTCTTGGTTCCTGAGGTTGGTATTAGAGAGCAGAGCAGATTAAGGCCATGTGGAGAAGTAGCCCAGATGGCAGAGTGCTGAAGAAGAAGCCAGTTTGTTAAGAGTTTGTGCAGGAGGAGATGGGAAACAGAGGTGAATAAGTCTGGTGAGTTGGAAAGCTTTGATGCTAGGAAACTCGGATAAGTCAGTAGCTTTGTGAGCACTGAATGTGTGGGTTTTGGAGCCCAGTGTGTGTTTTTGCTTGCCTGCCGGGTGCAAGCTAGAATTAAAGCTGATGGCTCACCAGTTCTTGGCTCCCGTGTTTCTTTGCCGACTGTCCGAATCCAATGCGAACTTGCGTGGGTCAGGCGGCTGTGATAGTGGCCTCGACTACTGGCTTTACAGGAGCCCACTGTGTGTTTTTGCTTGCCTGCCGGGTGCAAGCTAGAATTAAAGCTGATCGCTCACCAGTTTTTGGCTCTGTTGTTTCATTACCATATGTCCAAATCCAATGCAAGCCTTCACTGTCCAGGCAGCTGTGATTGTGGCCGCAACTACTGGCTTTACATCATCATGGTCCCAAACTGACACAGTATCTTGAACATAGTACTATATACTTAAGAAATACTTGTCTTGTTGAAAGCAAAAATGAAAATAAAAGACAGGAGGGAGAAAAAGGAAGTGATTAAAAAATAATCTATGACCCTGGCCAGTTTGCTCAGTGGATAGAGCGTCGCCCCAGTGTATGGGGATCCAGGGTTCAATTCATGGTCAGGGCACATAAGAGAAGTGACCATCTGCTTCTCTCCCCCTCCTACTCCCGCTTCTCTTCTTCCCCTCACACAGACAGTGGCTCAACTGGTTCAAGCATTAGCCCCGGGCACTGAGGATACTTTGTTGGTCCAAAGGTCAGCCTCAGGCACTAAGAAAAGCTCAGCTGATTGGAGCACTGGCTCCAGACAGGAGTTGCCAGGTATAATCCATCATGGTGCATGTGGGGGAGTCTGTCTCATTATCTCCTCTCACTTAAAAAAACAAAATAAAGTAAATCTAAAAAATAATCTACCTACCCAGCCCTAGCTGGATAGCTCTCTTGGTAAGAGCATCATCTCAAAGTGCAGAGGTTGCCAGTTTGATCTCCATTCAGGGCATATACAGGAACAGATCAATGTTCCTGTCTCTCTCTCTCTCAAATTAATAAATAAAAAAATAATAATTTACCTACAATAAAAATAAAATCACTTCATGTTCATTTTTTCTAATAAATTTAATATCTTATAGATAAGATAAATAGGTATCACCTTTATATATTTACATGTATATATCTAGATACATGTAAATATATACCACATAGTTTATCTATTGCATTTTATATATATTATATATATATATATATATATATATATATCTTGTGGGGCCTTCTGTTCTATTTGGGGGAGAGGAACTGTGGGTGAAAGGAGAATTCCAAGTGGTCTGGTAACAGAAAATCCCACCTGAATGCTGCCACCTAGTGTTCACTTTATAAAGCTAGATGCACTCATTCTCCCTTTCAGCAAGGACCTTTTTTAAAAATTAATTGATTAATCTATTTATTTATTTATTTATTTATTTATTTATTTACGTAGTTAGTGAGTAAGAGAGAGACAAACAGGAAGGGAAGAGAGATGATGAGAAGCATCAACTTGTAGTTGCATCACTTTAGTTGTTCATTGCTTGCTTCTCATAGGTGCCTTGATGGGGGGCCTCAAGCTGAGTCAGTGACCCCTTCCTCAAGTCAGCGACTTTTGGGCTCAAGCCAGTGACCACAGGATCCTGTTGATGAACCCACACTCAAGCTGGCAACCCACGCTCAAGCTGGATAAAGCCGTACTCAAGCTGGCAACTTCAGGGTTTCGAACCCGAGACTTCAGTGTTCCAGACTGATGCTCTACTCACTGTGCAATCACCAGTCAGGCCCCCAGAAATTTACTAAAAAAAAAACTCTTATATTTAAAAAATGATTTTATGTATTGATTTTTATAGTGAGGAGAGAGAGAAAAAAGAAAAGGCAGAGGAGGAGTGGGAAGCATCAACTCGTCTCATATGTGCCTTGACCAGGAAAACCTGAAGTTTCAAATCAGCAACTTCAGCATTCCAGATTGATGCTTTATTCACTGCGCCACCACAGGTCAGGCAAATTTCATCTTTTAATAGATGTATTCAGTGGACAGCTCTTGTTCATATTTGTAGCCTGGGTTAGCAATGGCCCAAGGAAACACAACCCATGAAAATTGGCCTCAAACCAAGAAGTCATCAAGGCCTTTAGCAGGAGAAAATGAATCCTCTTTGGTTAAAGCTACAAACACTTCTTCTCACATCATTTTTCAAGGATAAGGAGCAAACTCACAAGAAAACTAGACACACAGAAATAGTAGGCAACAATAAATAAATAACAAAGAAGGAGAGAGAGAACAAAGTAAAAAAAGTGAGAGATAGAAAAAAAAAGGAAAAGAAAGAAATAAAGAAAGATAGGTCAGGCAGCAGAAAGGAACCTGAGCCCTGGTTGGGTAGCTCATTTGGTTAGAGCCTTGTCCTGAAGTGCCAGCATTGCAGGTTTAATCCCCAGTCAGAGCATATACAAGAATCAACCAATGAATGTATGAGTAAGTAGAATAATAAAGCAATCTCTCTCTCTCTCCCTCTTCTTCTCTCTCTCTTTCTAAAATCAATAAATTTAAAAAAGGAAACTGAAAATAATTCAGACATCAGAATTATTGTTACACAGCTGACAAAACAACTAGGATTATTATATCTAAAGAAATAAAATAATCCAAGAACCAATTTGCAGGAAATTACAGAGAAATATGCTGAAACACTCCATGAATATGGCATTAGCAAAATCGAGACTGAGGGAAACTGTAGAGCCAAAGGCCCCAGGTTTGTCAACAGAACATTGTAAAGAAGAGAAAACTTCGATGTTTACCATTAAGTAGGACATTATGGTTTTGTTTAAATTCTGATACCCTTTATCAAATTAATTTCCCTTTTACTCCTGTTATTGGAAAATCCCAAGTTTAGCTGCTTTCTGCTTGAAAGCCAATACTCCAGAGATGTGTTGGTGGAAAAGAAAGTTTGCTTTATTCAGGAAAACAGCAGGCTGATGTCCAGAGACCATCTCCCAAGTTCCAAACCAAACAGAAGAATTTTGTTTGTTTGTTTTAATTATGTTTTAAATTTATTTATTCATTTTATAGAAGAGAGAGAGAGAGAGAAAGAGAGAGAGAGAGAGAGAAGGGGGAGGAGGAGCAGGAAGCATCAACTCCCATATGTGCCTTGACCAGATAAGCACAGGGTTTTGAACCGGCGACCTCAGCGTTCCATGTTGATGTTTTATCCACTGCGCCACCACAGGTCAGGCCCAAACAGAAGAGTTCTTAAGGGGAGGAAGAGGGAGGGGGCATTCTAGGGAACTGAGAGAGAAGTTCCTTTTGTTTCTTCAGTCACAGATAACACTTTTTCACATCAGACTCCTTGGCATCAACAGCTGGTCTCAGCTACCTGGAAGACAGTCTTTCCTTCTGCAAAACTGCAAAACAAACTCATAAATTCTTCTGGCAACCCTGAAGTTATCTCCTGCTTGACAAAGAGGCAGCACATGAGCAAATTAAGACTATAGTCGTGAGAACAAAAGGATTGAGCAGAAAAAGAAGTTAACATGTGAAAACAAGGCCTGATTAAGAATTAAATTACTTAGCCTGACCAGGCCATGGTGCAGCAGATAGAGTGTCAGACTGGGACACAGAGATCCCAGGTTCAAAATCCCAAGGTAGCTGACTTGAGTGAGGGCTCATCCAGCTTGAGCTTGAGTGTGGGGGTCACTGGCTTGAGCATGGGATCATAGACATGACCCCATGGTTCTTAGCTTGAGCACACAGGTTGCTGACTTGAAGCCCAAGATCGCTGGCTTGAGCAAGGGGTCACTCACTCACTCTGCTGGAGCCCCCCAGTCAAGGCACATATGAGAAAGCAATTGATAAACAACTAAGGAGCCACAATGAAGAACTGATGCTTCTCATCTCCCTTCCTGTCTGTCTGGCCCTATCTGTGCCTCTCTCCCTCTCTCTCTCTTCCCCCACCTCTCTCTCTCCCTCCCTGTCAAAAATAAATAAAGAAAGAAAGAAAGAAAGAAAGAAAGAAAGAAAGAAAGAAAGAAAGAAAGAAATTATTTAATCCTGGCTGCCAAAAATACTAGGGGTGTTAAAGTTACAAGGCGCTTGGCTACAATTCGAATTTTCCAATGAGGACCTATGATAAGTAAGTTTTTAATTCTTTCTTTACAGTTGAGATTATATTTTCTCCACTAATCAATTATTACATTTAATTCTTACATTAAAACAACTTAACTTGTTCAAAATGTAGTATTGATTTTATTATAATGTAGTTTTCTTCTTATATGATACTAGATTTGGGCCTGACCAGGCAGTGGCTCGGTGGATAGTGTCAGATTGGGACACAGAGGACCCAGGTATGAAACCCTGAGGTCGCTAGCTTGAGCATGGACTCATCTGGTTTGAGCAAACTCACCAGCTTGAGCCCAAGGTGACTGGCTTGAGCAAGGGATCACTCACTCTGCTGTAGCCCCCCAGTCAAGGCACATATGAGAAAGCAATCATGAACAACTAGGTGCCGCAACAAAGAATTGATGCTTCTCATCTCTCTCCCCTCCTGCCTGTCCCTCCCTCTGTTTCTGTCACACACAAAAATATGCTAGATTTGGTTAACTTTTTGCTCACAAGTTTCTGCATCTACATTAATGAACAAAACTGGCATATAATTTCCCTTCAATTTGCTGTTCTTGTCAGGTTTTCCTTCCAGGGTTATACTAGGCCTCATAAAAAGTTGAAGTGTTCCCTGTTTGTCTCTGGAAGTATGTAATTAAGACGATGTGAGGCAGCTGTGTTAGACTTGCTTGCTGGTTTACCAGCTGCAAGCCCTTTGCCTGATTAGTGTGTGAGCAGTGCCACGTGTGTATGGCCTATATAAGGCTATGGGTACTTGTGCTTGAGAGCTGTGGATGGTGAATGGTGGATTGCTTGTCTGCCACAGTGAGGGGTCATTTTTGCTATTTGTACAACAGAGAAGAGGTTTTCCCCTACCCGTGTGCTTGTCCACGGTTATTAAACGGAATGGCCCTAACCCTTTCCGGCTCTGCAGTTTTTCTACTGTCTGCTGGAACACAGCGTGGACCTGCCTGACCTCAGCCATCAGCCTTACAGAGATTTTTTGTTTTCCTTACGTTTGGTTGAACTTGTTGATAAGCCCGGATGTGCTGGAGTCTGCTCTCTGGGAATATTTTGGTGTACTCTTTTAACTTTTTAAACCATTTTGGCTTTCCAGTTTCCTACACATAGATAAGTACCTCCCCTGGACTTCTCCACTCCAAAGCACTGCAGAGACTTCAGCTCACAGAATCTTGGCAAACGGCATAAAAGATGTCATTGTGAGCCAGGGAAGTAATAGCATCATTATGTAGTTCAAGGCGCTAACGCGCTCCTAGTACCCTCCCCCCGAAACCGTATCGTGATGTCACCACGCGGCAGCGTCCCCATAGGACCGCAATGGAGCCTGTTGCATTGTGGGACGCGCATAATACTGTCAGGTTTTAGCTGGTGAATCGGAGGACTTCCTCATGGTGCCTGGAGCACCTGTTTCTCGGAGCTGCACAATCAACTTTCCCTTCTGTGAAGGAGGGTGGCGTCCCTATTTCCGAGGAGCAAGAAGATTCAAGGCAATGGCGCGACATGAACCGGGACCTGAAGCCTGGGACCTGAAGCCCGTCAGAGGCTTAGTGACCCGCTGCTACTAAAGCTTCACACCACACTCAGCCGAGGGGTCACGTGACGTGCCCCGCTCTGCCGTCATGTGACTATTCGCGGCGCTCAGACTTTGTTGTAACCGGGTGGTATCTTTGGGCGCTTTCACCTCCGCCGCTCTGCTTCCTCACCTGCCTTGTTCCTAGTTCTTAGGTCCCAGCACTGCACATGGCAGTCTTATGCGTTACGTCTTCCAAGCCTCACTGCCATTTCTACCTCCGGGGTGCGGAGAAGCACGCCCAGCTGCCCGCCCCTCCTGGGCTCTGGAGGGGAAGGTAATCCCGGAACTGGCGGTCAGGGGCGTGGGGACGGGAAGTTCTCGCTGGCACTGCTCAGTTTATCTCGGTCGCCTCCAGACCGTCCGAGGAAGAGTGGGTGCCACAGGCAAAATGGCGACCCCCCCCCCCCCCCGCGATTTAGTATTGTGTCTGGTTTTCCAGAGATGCAGAGGTGGACTAGTGGCTCGCGCGTGCAGGTGGCTGTTGATGCCATGTCGACTTCACTTTCTCTCTCCCAATTGGGCTTTCTTGGGAGTGAGCTGGCGTCCTAGGAGCATATTCTCACACTTAGGCAAACCGCAAGCGCTTTTTCTTCCGCTACTAAAGCGTTTCAGGGCCTTACACCACTTTGTGGATTTCTGCCGGGTAACCTCTCTATTCCCTCCCCTCCCCCCGCCCCGGCTTTACTCAGACTTGCCCCATGGTCCATACGGGCATATCAAATATAAATTGCTTTCGGTTTATAGATACCCAGTCCAAGAAATAACTTCGTCCTTGTTCCTGATTTCCATCCCCACCCCATGGTAGTAGGGGCTGACTAATCCACCGCTACTAAAACGTTTACTACTGTATCAAGCATCCCCCATCCGCTCCTCCGGATATGTTGCGTCACTTTCCCTGGCTACTCTTGTTGAAACATGCTTTAATAATCTCAAAAATATTTTCCTCCAGTTATGAGGTTTGCTGTTTTATTGGGACATATTTTTTTTCCATGTATTACCTTGTCATTCCCAACCAAACAATTCATACCTGACCTTTCGGAGAACAAGAATATTTTTATCAGCGGCAAGACCGTTTCGACGTGACGTTGACTCCGCTCCAGACATGCAACGGTGATGTTGTTTTAGCCAATGTGGATGAGGCTGTTTAATCTTTTCAAATGTCATGAGTAAGGAATACTTTTAAGACAATTCTTAAAAATAAAAAGCTGCCCTTTAGTCTTTTATCTAAATTTAGTTTGTTGAAAACATCTTAGGAACCATTTTAGCACACTGTGGAATACTTGTTTTATTGAATAAATGAATGAATGGCTCCTCTTTGTGAGGTTTGAAGAGCTGTCAAATAAGAAACTTCCAAACCTATAAGAGTTTTTATGAGTTTATTTGAGCCAAACTGTCACCAGTTGCTGGGAGGCAAAGTCTCAACAGATTGAGAAAATGCTCTGGAATAGGGCGGTTTTACCACTTTTTTTACACATTCGAATCCAAGGGGAAGACTTGACTGATGATAGATTAGAGAGGAGGGAGAAAGCAAAGCGGGGAAGTCTCTGGGATTGGATAAACAAGTAAAAATGTATATACTGTACTGAAACTTATTTTACTAGGCAGGCGTAAAATAGTTAATTAACATGATAATAATGAAGGGATTTTTTGGTTTCTGCTCTGGTGGGATGCGGGTCCTGAGGGGGCGGGCAGGAAAAGATTACCCTCAGGTACATTACTGTAGATGCAAAACACAACAGACTCAATTAAGGTAAGTACTGACCTTTGTCAGAGAAAAATAACCTCCTTAGGACATGCCTACCCATCATGAACTGCTTTTAGTTTAAAAAGTTTTAATTTCAGACCATCCTGTGTGGTTACTTAAGGTTTCTGAGTTTGTAAGGCTACAATGTAGGCCTCCCTGGAGTTTGTCAGGTTCAGCATGTGGCCCTTTTTTCGTTCACAAATTAAATATGATTTATCTGACCAATGCACATGTTGATAGCCCTGTGAAAATGCTATTTGTAGGTCTGAAGTTACAATGTTTTGCTTTCACTCTGAACCATGGAATAAAAAGCACTATTACATTATCAGGAGTCGTTAGAAGTAGACCTCCTGCTTTTCTGTTATGGTTAAGTAAACTTAATTTTAGAACTTCCACTAAGGGTAAGATTCTTATTGATTTTATTTTTTAAATCAAGTCTATTTTTGTCCTGGCTGGATAGCTCAGTTGTTGCAAAGCAGAGGTTGCCTGTTTGATACCTGATCAGGGCACATACAGGAATAGAATGATGTTACTCTCTCTCTCTGGCTCTTTTTTACTCTCTCTGTTTCCCTTCTTCTGTTGCTAAAATAAATTTTTTAAGAAAAATTTTAAATCAGGTCTTTTTTTTAATAGCGAGAGAGGGAGGACAGACAAAAAGGAGAGAGATGAGAAGCATCATTTTGGTACGGCACCTTATCTGTTCATTAACTGCTTTCCCATATGTGCCTTGACCAGGGGCTACAGCATAGCAAATGACCCCTTGCTCAAGCCAGCGACCTTTGGGCTCAAGCCAGCAACCCGTGGGGTCATGTCTATAATCCCACACTCAGGCTTGCAACCTTAGGTTTTCAAACATGGGTCTTTAGCTTCCAAGGCTCTATCCACTGTGCCACTGCATGGTCAGGCAATCAAGTCTCTTTCTAACTTAAGTTTGGTAAAAGGTTTTAGAGATATATGATTAAAAAATTGAAATCTAAAAAAGTATACAGTGAAAAACCTGTTTCATATTCTTGCAGCCTTTTCACTTAGTTCCCAATTTTATTCTAACAACTAGTTGGGAATTTATGCATAACCAAGGAAATACAAATGTATTTGTTTTTCTACTTTCTTTTTTTTACACAAACAGTAACCTAATATACACGATGTTCTTCATGCTACTTTTTCTTCCTAAAATACAGGTTCCTCATCTCAGAAAATGAGTAAAAGCTACTATTGACTATTGCAGGCTTTGTAAAGCATCCATCATGCTACTTGTCACACAGTAAACTCTCAAATATGTTTGCCTCCTTTTTTCCTGCTTACCCAAATATAAGATGATAAAATGCCATTTGAAACTTCATTTGTGCTATGGTACCCAAAATGTGTGTGCCAGAAATTATACCTTACTTTGACAATTATGTCACTGTATTATTTCATCTGTGAGACTGAGTTGGTCTGAAAGTCAGTGTTGGCTTTATCCAAATGTATTTTCCAATCCCCCACCCTCAGAGACAGACTGAAACATATTACAAGGTATATATTTGATAAATACTTGTTGAAGGCATGAATGAAATAAAATAGGCAGAGACTAGAGAGGGTTTTGTTGTGTTTTTTTTTGTAAAGAAAACTGAACAAACTTGCTGGTATTATGAACAGAATGAGGTCTTTAGAATTGATTCAGAAAGATGAAATATTTTTGTGTTTATTCTTTTAAAAAAGAAAGTAAAATAATGGAGAAGATGATCTACAATATTAGTTGTTTCTGATTTTTATTTAAGTTCTTCCCAGAAACCTCTACAGATGCTTCATTTTCTAGGTTAGTAACTGCTGCCCTGATGGAGGCAAGCGGGAGGGTCCCTGGGGAAGCTGGAATAGGGGTAAGAAGGATTCCATTTTCCAAAGAAGATTTAGTTTGGGTTTTGTTTGGAGGGAAAAAGAAAAAATTGTTGTTGTCCCAGTCTTGTCTAGAAGCTGTCATCTAGTGTTCATTTCTGAGAATACATTTTGACTAATTCTGTGATTCTCCACCTCAAGAACTGTTTTTATTAATATTTTATTGTGATGCACTAGATTATAAAACAATTTGGTTACCAAAACACAGTTTTAGAAAGGAGTTATATTTATTTGTTTTAATTAGACAATACTGCTAAAACAGGACTTTAGATCAGCAGATTAATATTTCTAAAAGAAATCCCATAGTGAACTGATATAGTAGCAATTAAATAATAGGTTACCTTCTCCATTCTTATTTTTAGTAAGTATTGCCTGTAGTAACATTTACAGGAGATAAGAATCATTTATTGTGTATCATCAGTGTGCTAGACCAGGGGTCCCCAAACTTTTTACACAGGGGTCAGTTCACTGTCCCTCAGAACATTGGAGGGCCGGACTATAAAAAAACTGTGAACAAATCCCTATGCACTCTGCACATATCTTATTTTAAAGTAAAAAAAACAAAACGGGAACAAATACAATATTTAAAATAAAGAACAAGTAAATTTAAATCAACAAACTGACCAGTATTTCAATGGGAACTATGGGTGTGGATGCACCCTGTGCTCCTCTCACTGAGCACCAATGAAAGAGGTGCCCCTTCCGGAAGTGCGGCGGGGCTGGATAAATGGCCTCGGGACCGCAGCTTGGGGACCCCTGTGCTAGACTCTACAAATATCTCATTTAAGGCATACAATCTTTTAGGTCACCAAAGGAGAGACGCACAAGGCCTGATGAGTTTTTAAGAACTTTATTTATGCATCTGTAAACAGACGAGTGGAGTCCTAAAATGACGTCAGTCCTGAGAGGAAGGATAGCCTGAGCCTGTATAGTACAGAGTCTGGTAGTATTTCCCACTGCAGGGAGAAAACTTCTGTGGTGGTTAGACAATGGAGGGGATAGTGATTAATGACCAAGCAACAAAATGTTCAGATAAGTGATGGGGGGATGACTAACTGGCAGAATGTCAGAGGATTAGGCAGAGGTAAGACACCAGTCAGGATTGCTCAGGTGGAGAGTTACAGGAACTGCTCTGGTGCGGGGTCACCTAAAGTTCAGCCCAGCTAGTTGAGACTTTTGGGAAGGGGCCTTGGACCTGAACCCAACACAATCCATTGAGTTAAGTACTATTTCAACCACCATCCCAGGTTTATGGAGGTGTAAGTACAGGCAGTCCCTGGGTTATGAATGAGATAGGTGCTGTAGGTTTGAAAATGTTTCAGTATTTATATGCACATAAAGTTAAAAATACTATGTTAAAACAGATACCTGCCTAAGTTGCATTTAATAGGTAAATGTACCTTTTCCAACTTACATACAAATATAACTTAAAAACAAACCTATGGAACCTATCTTGTTTGTAACTCAGAGCCTGCCTGTTTTCCTAACAGCATTTTACAAATTGAGGTCTAGTGACAGGCCTTTATGGCAAGGATCATGTTGGCTAAAGAACCCACATCTGGCATTTTCATCTATACCAAAAAATTTTTTTCAAAATAGTAAACTTTTGAAATTAAGGGAAAGGCTTGCATCCTCTTTACTGCTTTTGTATTCTGTTAGAAGCCTAACCAACTTCTTTTGGAGACTTACATTATAAGGAACATCTAAACTTCACATTGGTCTGCAGGACCACTTCCTTAAAACAAATCGTACTCTTGAGACCTAAACCAAAATATTCAAAATTCTAAGTTAAATACAGTAGGGTAATTTTATTCTTGAATTTTGCTAGGCTGAATTTATAAAATGTATGAGTGTGTTTGTAAGGCTGGTGGCCATGGCCATGCACATTCGCATTGAAGTCGGGCAGATGGTAAAGGAACTGTTGAGCTGGAGGATGTTGGGCCGTCCTATTTTAGTCTCACAACAGTGGATGAGCAAGCAGGCAGGTAAAACCTCTTTTCTCACTCTTGCTCAAGACTCCCAAGCAAAATGGGGGGGGGGCTTCTCTCGCAAACAATAGCAACAAATGGCCCCTCCCAATGGTGGCAATGGCAGCAGGCAATCCGCAATCTACATTCTGCCACCCTGAGGGCAAGCACATATCAGGCAAAGTACAAGGCAAGCAAGCCTAACACACTTGTGTGCCCAACATTTTTGTTTGTTTTTTTAGAGACAGAGAAATGAAGGGACAGACAGGAAGAGAGAGAGATGTAGAAGCATCAACTTGTAGTTGTGGTACCTTAGTTCATTGATTGCTTTCTCATATGTGCCTTGATGGGGTGGGGCTCCAGCCAGTGACCCCTTGCTCAAGCCAGCGACCTTGGGCTCATGTCTATGATCCCACGCTCAAGCTGGCGACCCTGCAAGCAAGCTGGTGAACCTGCTCTCAAGCTGGATGAACCTGCACTCAAGCCAGGGACTTTGGGGTTTCGAACCTGGGTCCTCGGCATCCCGGGCCAACACTATACACTGCACCACTGCCTAGTGAGGCTAAAATGTAGAGTTTTTTAGTTATACTTCAATTGTAATACATTTCAGTTGAAACCCCATGTTTTACATTACATTTACTTAAACCTTTAGATATTCCATATTATTTCAGGAACCTAGATTCTTGTATAGAATCAAATATGCTATGCCCTCCCCATCCCCATCCAAATCTCAGTTTTACTTGTGTACAAACTATCACAATAGAGAAAAAAAAGTTTTTGTTTTTGTTTTTTTTTAAAGACTTTATTCATTTTTAGAAAGGAGAGAAGGAGGAGAGAGAGAGAAGGGGGAAGGAGCAGGAAGCATCAACTCCCATATGTGCCTTGACTGGGTAATCCCAGGGTTTCGAACCAGCAACCTCAGCACTCCAGGTCGAAGCTTTATTCACTGAGCCACCACAGGTCAGGCACGAGAAAAAAAAGTTTTAATTAAAGCAAAGTAATTCAATTTCCTAGGTTTATTATATAATGTATTTAATCACCTTTTAAAATTTGACAAATTTATCATAAAATTCCCTAGTTTGGAATAAATGTTTTAGAGAAGAAGTGTGATTCATTAATGAATTAGTTATGAAAGGAAAGAGGACACATTGATTTGACACCCATCTTTTTTCAGAACCTGAACTTCTGTTCTTAGGCAAGATTATTTTTCTTTAATCCTGATGGCAATTCTGTCAGTTTTGTAATAATTATGTGGTATTCAGGCAAACTACTATTGAAAATAACCCCAAATTTTAAAGGGCTCAACACAATAAAGGTTTACTATTTTGGTTCATTTCATAGTCTAACATGGATTGGTGGTGTCTCTACTCCACACATTCAAGGAGCCAGGCTTCTGCCTAGTGCTCTAATACTCTCAAGGCATGCAAGATCTTTAAATCTCAATTTTTCCCCCCCTGTTAGGAGTCTGGCTTCGGGGCCAAGCTTCTTACCCGTTCCTTGCCCATGGCTTGTTCAACCAAGCAACGCAGAGCCCTGGCCAGGTAGCTCTTTTGGTAGGAGCATCATCCCCAATACGTGAAGGTTGCGGGTTTGTAAGTGCTGGTGCACCCCAGTTCCATTTACTGTGTCAAAGTCAGGTCATAGCAGCTTTTGTTTTTTGCACCTAAAAAATGTCAGGCCTTCATGGTGTTGCATTTAGTTCTTTTTGTGCTGCCAGAAGTGACACAATATGCAAATGTTCAGCAAAGGTAAAGTGAACTTAACTACCTGAAAGGGTCTCAACTGCCAGGCCCCTTGGGACTTTCTTCTATCAGGCTTCCAACTATATTGCTTACAAAAATTAGCAGATATTTCAAAATGAATAGGAAGCGATAAAAAAAAAGAAGTATTTGACTTCTTTTATTAAACAAGAACATCAGAAAGGCGATGGACAAGTCAAAGGAAGTTGTATGATTATGCAACCAACCTGTATTTTATTGGTGAAAATGAACTATGAAAAGGCTGAAAGTACTGGAGTATCTGCACGTTCACTGATCCCCTAATTTTTGTGAGCAGTGTAAGAAAAATTGGACCAGTTTTAATGCTAGTTGATGGATTTGGGCAGTCTTAACTGCTTTTTTTGTTGTTTTTTGTTGTTGTTTTTACTGCAGCTTATATTATACTTTAGTGAAAAGACTCCATTTAATAAAACCCTAACTTCAGCTTAATTTGAAAATCACTGTGGTCTCTAGTCCCAGATGTTTTCTTGGTTTTGAGGGGGCACAGTGAGGATAAAGGGACCATATTCATCATGATTTTAAGACAAAATTACTGTTTATTCAGTCACAAAACTTTTGAATTTGCCATATACTGGCACACAATTGGGTATGTTCCTAAGTACAATATCAGACTTCTAACTCTACGTAGGAGGCAAGGAGATATGAGTGATTACAATAAGAGCAATGAGTAATAAACATGCCATAACTGGTCAAGTCCAGTGTTTCAAACCATTGAGCTCAGCATACAGATTGACACCTTATGCACTGCACCACCACAGGTCATTATTAAGTGGGGCACGCTGACTCTGGCAGGACCCTCCCTAAAAGAATCCATCAGGTGACTGGACATCAGTTCCTTCTGCCTGCCCAAATATCTCTTCCCTCTGAGGACAGAGTCAGTCATATTCCACAAGAGCAGGAATATTGGAGGCTGTGGCTTTCCTTCAGGTGCTGCATGTGGAGTGGCAGGAAAAACTTAGGCAGTGCTGGCAATTAGTTGACCCACATGACTCACTAGGGCCCAGCCTAATCTTGCTTGCTTTTTTTTTTTTTCTTTTCCTAAAGAGAGAGAAACTGGCTCGAGCAAGGGGTTACTTGGTCTGCTGAAGCCCTGCGGTCAAGGCACATATGAGAAAGCAATCAATGAACAACTAAGGTGTCACAACAAAAAACTGATGATTGATGCTTCTCATCTCTCTCCGTTCATGTCTGTCCCTATCTATTCCTCTCTCTGACTCTCTTTCTGTCCCTGTAAATAAAGAGAGAGAGGGGGGGGGGCATGAAGGGAGAGAGATAAGAAGCATCAAGTGTCACTTTAGTTATTCATTGATTGCCTCTCCTAGGTGCCTTGATGAAGGTGGGAGTCTCAAGAAGTCAGTGATCCCTTTCTCAAGCCAGCAACCTTAGGTGTTGAGGCCTCAAACTTGATACCTCAGCATCCCAGGGGGAGGCTCTATCTATTGCGCCACCACTGGTCAGGCCTGTTGGCTTGCTTTCTCTGGTGGATGCCAGGGTGGGGGTAGGAGAGTGGGGGGAGTGTCACAGGAGGCACCATGAATCCAACTGGTCATGTGGTCATGTGAGGTCATAAGGTGCAATCTGGAGCATTGGCATCCAGATCTTTTTGCACATGCCATCCAAATGGGAAAATCTGAAATGGCACTCTTAGTACTGGGCCATCTTTGACCTTTTACCTTCCCTTCTGAGGTCAGGACACACAAGCCCAAGTAACTGTCCTTTCCCGCCATCTAGTACTTATGGGGATGGGGGTATCTGTGTGACCAGACAGCCTAAAGGTCCTGAGACCTCTGGGACTAAAACATTTTTTGTGTTGTTCACTTTCTCCATGATATACGTGCTGTCATGCTTGAGCCTGCTAAGTATTCGATCCCCAATCTCGCAGCTCTAGGGAGGACCAGAGTTGACAGCTTGGCCCAGAGAAGCGTTGGTGTCTGCAGACGTGACTAGCTAGGTGCCAGACCCAGCCATGATCCTCACCCCTCAGGCCCTTCTTTTTCTGAAATAGCCATTCCCAGACCCTGCACCAGCTTTTCCATTTTTAGGTCTTGCAGCCAATACTTTCTACAGTTCACAGGCTAAAATATGTCACCACCAGGAGGACTTTCACAAACTGGTCGTTCAGGACTCTTCCTCATTTCTGGAAACATCTCTCCTTTCTAAAGGTAGACTTATCTCTCAGGTTGTATTACATGCCTCTCACCTATACAAAAGGATAAGCTTTTTGCCATTAAGACTAGTATATTAGCCTGACTGGCAGAGTGGGTAAAGCCCAGGTTGGAAACCCCAAGGTCGCCAGCCTGAGTATGGGATTGTAGAACTGACCTCATGAACAACTAAGGTCCCGCAACAAAGAATTGATGTTTCTCATCTCTCTCCCTGTCTGTCCTTATCTGTCCCTCTGTCTCTCTGTGTGCCTGTCATAAATGAATGAATGAAGGATGGATGGATGAATGAATGAATGGCCTGACCAGGCGATGGCCAATGGATAGAGCATTGGACTGGGATGCAGAGGACTCGGTCGAAGCCCCGAGGTCACCGACCTGAGCATAGGATCATAGACGTGACCCCATGAACAATTAAGGTCCCACAACGAAGAATTGATGCTTCTCATCTCTATCCCTTCCTGTCTGTCTGTCCCTATCTGTCCCTCTCTGTCTCTCTGTGTGCTTTTCATGAATGAATGAAGGAAGGATGAATGATGAATGGGATGAATGAATGAATGGCCTGACCAGGCTATGGCCAGTGGATAGAGCATTGGGCTGGGATGCAGAGGACCCAGGTTCGAAACCCCAAGATCACCAGTTTGAGTGCGGGCTTGTCCGGCTTGAGTGCGAGACTGCTGGCTTGAGCGCAAGTTCACTGGCTTGAGCAAGGGGTCATTCACTCTGCTGTAGCTCCCTCAGTCAAGGCATGTATGAGAAAGCAGTGAACAACAAAGGAGTCACAACGAAGAATTGATGCTTCTCATCTCTCCCTTCCTGTCTGTCTGTCCCTTTCTCTCCCTTCCTGTCTGTCTGTTCCTATCTGTCTCTGTCTCTGTCACACAAAAAATAAAAATAGATTTGGCATTAGATACAATTGAAGACTACCTGAAAGCTAGTCCTCTGCCAGTTCTGTGTGGATGTCAGTTGTTGCTACAAAGAAACCCATCTAGAGGAGTACTGAGACTTCTGGCCAACCGCCCCAGCTGAGCTTCCAGCTGGCAACTACCAACAATTGTCAGCGTTGGGAGGGAGGTCGTTTGAACTTTTTTTTTCACCTCAGGAAATGGAGTCCTTTTCAAGATGTAGTACATGAGTGAGGTTTGGGGAAAAGGATGTTGGTATGTTGCAGTGGGGTGAGTGGTAAGTAAGAGCTGGCAAAAAGGGAAGAATGTCAATATCCCCATGAGGAGGGCATTCTAGACAGTGAGGGGAGGTAGATATTTCAAGAGTGGGTGGGCTTGTGAGCAAAAAAGACAACTATTGTGATAAAATGACTGTAAACACCAGTATTAAGCTGGGAAGTACCAGGAATAAAGAGCAGGAGAGCAAGGTCCAGAGCAGTGGTTCTTAACCTTTTTTGAGGTACCAAACCCACCAGTTTCATATGCGCATTCACCGAACCCTTCTTTAGTGATAAATAAAATATGATTCTTTTTTTCCAAATTCAAGACATAGGTATATGTTTATTTACTGGTGCACAAAATGAGCCGTGCATGAACATCACCTTGCTCAAAGAACAAAACCAACAAAGTGCATGAACTCACAACAAATTACGGTATTACTTTATTCTGACTTCCGTGGCAGAGGCTTCTCTGAACCCCTGAGACCGACTCATCGAACTCCTAGGATTCGATAGAACCCAGGTTAAGATCCACTGCTCCAGAGATTAAACAGGTATCTTTGGCAGAAAGATGAATATCATCACCTGTAGGTGACTAGTTTAGAAAAGGTTTTGCATTATTTAGATACTTGAAGAGTCATCCTGTAAGAGAGCAAATAAAAGAATGGTTAATAACACTTGTTAAATTATACTTAAATTTAAAAATGATTCTTTCACTCTTAAACATTAAAAAGTATACATTTTTATAATTCACCAGACTTATTCACTCATGGGTAATTTTTGTATAGCTATTTTTTTTAAGTGCGAGAGAGAAATAGAGATGGCCAGGAAGGGAGAGAGATGAGAAGTATCAATTTGTAGTTGTGGCACTTGAGTTCACTGATTGCTTCTCATACATCCTTTCACCAGGCCGGGGGGAGGGGTCTCCACCTTAGCCAGTCATACCTTGTTCAAGTCAGTGACCTTTGGGCTCAAGCCAGAGATTGTGGGTCATGTCTATAATCCCACACTCGAGCTTGTGAACCGATTCTCAAGCTGAATGAGCCTGTACTCAAGCTGGAGACGTTGGGGTTTTAAACCTGGGCCCTCAGTGTCCCAGGTTGATGCTCTATCCACTGTGCCACCACTTGGTCAAGCTAAAAAGCTTTTATTCATTGGCCTTGGCCTGTTGGTTGAGTAGATAGAGCATTGGTCTGGCATATGGACATCCCACATTCAATTCCCAGTCAGGGCACATATGAGAAATGACCATCTGATTCTCTTTGCCTCACTCTTCCCCTTTTCTCTGTCTTCACCTCTCATAGCCAGTGGCTCAATTGGTTCAAGTGTCGGCCCCAGATAGGGTTTGCCGGGTGGATCCCGGTTGGGGCACGTGTGGGAGTCTATCTCACTATCTTTTATCCTCTCACTTAAAAAAAAAGATTTTATTGATTTTAGAGGAGAGGGAGAAAGAAAGGCATGAGAGGAGAAGCAGGAAGCATCAATTCTTGTATGTGCCTTGATCAGCAAGCCTGAGAACCCTAACCAGAGACCTCAGCGCTCCAGGCAGATGCTTTATCCACTGTGCTACCACAGGTCAGGCTTGTATAGCTATTTTAAAGGGCATGATGAAGAATACCCAATTTCCCCAGTTAGAATCATTGGGTTTCTCTAAATATATGGCTTGAAATATCATCACTTAGAAATCAAAAAGAACACGTTGAAGTTTATAAAGTAGCTAGTTTTTAAGGTATAATTTGGGTCATGTTTGTCTAGAGCTCTACAAATTTCTTATTGCACCTTTCTTCATCAATTAGAGAAACTAGTTATAGGAACATAAGGCAAACCACAATCTTGTGCGTCATAGAGCTTTCAGCCTGGCTTGTGGTTGCACAGTGGGAAGAGTACCCACCTGCAGTACTGCGGTTGCAGGTTCAGAACCCTGGGCTTGGCTGGTCAAGTCACATACAACAAGCTAGCAGTGAACAACTGAGGTGAAGCAACCGTGAGTTGATACTTCCCACTCTTACCCTCTGTAAAATCAATAAATAAAATCTTTAAAAAAGATACTAAAAACTTCATCAGCTCAAATAGTCATGATATTCTTAGCACTTAACCTTACTAATAAGTTCTGGTACTTGAGTATTTCGGTACTCAAAATACTCTTGAGTATCTACAGTGTAGCAGTTATTTCTGAGCATTTACTCCTGGACACTTAAAAGGATTAACAAGCATATTTTGCATGCTGTGGGATTACTGAAAAACTATCTTTTCTATGGATAAAGCGTAAACCCAGAATGCTGAGGTCATTGGTTCCAAACCTCGATCAGGGTTGCTCACTTGAGTAGGGGGTTATCCACACAATCCCAAAGCTCACCAGCTTGAGCCCAAAGGTTGCTGACATGAAAAGGCCAAGCGGCAAGAGGAACCTGGCCCTGCCCCAGTCCCGACATGTATGAGAAGTAATCAATGCACAACTCAAGTGAAAGCAACTACAAGTTGGTGTTCCTCGACTGCTCTCCTTTCTTGTCTCTATCTCTCAAAAAAAAATACCCATCTTGGAAAAAATAATAATTAGGTACCTGACCTGTGGTGATGCAATGGATAGAGTGCCTACCTGCGATGCTGAGGTTGCAGGTTTGAAACGGCTTACCAGGTCAAGGCACATAAGACAAGCAACCAATGAATAGCTAGAGTAAATCAACTACTCATTCCCCACCCCCCTCTGTAAAAGCAATAAATAAATCCTAAAAAATAAAATAAGTGAGGCTATTATTTCACGATATATATATAAAATGCTGTATACCTTAAACTAATACAATGTTATGTCAATTATGTCTAGATAAAATGGAAATAAGGTCTTTGGGTATAGTTGGAAAATGCAAAGATCCTGGAACTAAAAGCTACAGAATTTTCCCAGCTAGGTGTTTAGTCTATCTTGGCATAACTAGGACGAAAAATGAGCTTGTCCTGTGCATTGAGCATAGACCTGGAATGCTGAGGGCACCGGTTCGAAACCTTGGGCTTGCCTGGTCAAGGCACATACAACAAGCAACCAGTGAACCACTGAAGTGAAGCAACTATGTGCTGATACTTCTAGCTCACCCCTCTCTGTAAAATCAGTAAATAAAATCTTAAAAAAATTTTTTTTTTAATGAATCATAATCTAAAAATAGGGGACCTAATGATAAATGTGGCTGGAAGGAGGTTCCTCACACGCAGAGATTTTTACCAAATCATAGTATGTCAGAAAGTTCTATTTTTCTGGAAACATCAAAAACTATTACGAGGTGTTGAATTTCAATGGTGATTCTTGGAGGGATTTAGACTTGATCTTAGCCATAAGTCCAAAAAGTGATCTTGAGGGCATTTAGAAGTTAGATGCAAAATAACAAAAGACCAGAAACAAAAGAAATTGAATGCACTGGTTCTTTAATATAATTGTTTTTACAATATGGTAAGGTTAAGAGACTCTCCTCCCAAATCTTAGTCTTAACTACACCAACATTGCAATTAAAAACAGAAATAAAATCCACTCTACTCTAGCCTGACCTGTGGTGGCTCAGTGAATAAAGCATCGACCTGGAGAGCTGAGGTCACAGGTTCGAAACCCTGGTCTTCCCTGGTCAAGGCACATATGGGAGTTGATACTTCCTGCTTCTCCCCCTTCTCTCTCTCTCTTACTCTTCTCTCTAAAATGAATAAATAAAATCTTTTAAAAAATACACTATTTTTTTTAAGATTTTATTTATTGATTTACAGAGAGAGGAGGGTGGGGAACGAGAAATAGTTGCTACACTCTAGCTGTTCATTGGTCGCTTGTTGTATGTGCCTTGACCAGGCAAGCCCAGGGTTTCGAACTGGCGACCTGAGTGTTCCAGGTCGACAATTTATCCACTGTGCCACCACAGGCCAGGCAAGAAATAATTCTTTTTTTTTTTTTTTACAAGTAGTTGGTGTTCTTAAGGTAATATCAAAGGTAATTTATCTAAATAAAAGGGTTCTAAAGTATCACAGCTGTCCTGCAACAGTAATTATCAGAACTCAATGAATTAGTCTATCCGGCAACATCATTGTTAATTTTAATTACAATTCAAATTTAAAGGTAATTCTACTTCAAGGATGTAATAAAGTTGTCTGGGTCACAACAGAGTCAATTTCCTAATTGGCTTACTTCAGCAGTCAGTACTGAAATGAGTACAACATAACATCTGTTATATTTCTATAGTGGTTTATTATACCTTTGGAAATGCTCCCATTAAAAACAAAAACAAACAAAAAAATAAACAGTCTGACCTGTAGTGGTGCAGTGGATAAAGATCAGCCTGTAATGCTAAGGTCACTGGGTCAAAACCCTGGGCTTGCCTGGTTAAGGCACATATGACAAGAAACAAGCAAGCAGAGAAGAACTGAAGTGAAGCAACTATGAGTTGATACTTCTCACTCTCGGTCCCCCATAAAATCAATAAATTCTTAAAAAGGAAAAAAAAACATTGTATTTGATGTGCATAACAACTAAGGGAGGTTGACAGGACTGGTATAGCACCCTAACTTTTCAGGTGGAGAAATTGAGACTCAGCTATACTTTGTTGAGCAATTTTAACGTATAAAAATCACATAACTGGCCTGGCTGATGGTGATGCAGCAAGTAGAGTGCTAACCCAGAATCACAAGGTAGCCTGTTTGAAACCAAAGTAGCCACTGGAGCCCTGGTTAAGGCATGTATGAGAAGCAATCAAAGATGCATAACTAAAGTGGAGCAATGAATTGATGCTTCTCTTTCTCTCCCTCCCTCCCTCCCTCTCTCCCCACCCTCTTTCTCTCAAAAACAAAACAAACAAACAAAAAAACCCCACTGCTAAATAGAGGAGATGGGCCTGGACTATAGGCCTCCAGACCTCCAGTCCAGTCTCCCATTACACCATAAGTAAATACTCTTAAGAGGGCAGAGAGACCCTGGCTCTTCTGACTGAGCAAATTAACCTCAGCATGGGGACAATTTATCTGTAAGATGAAAATAGTAAATTGCACCTACTTCACTGGATAATACTTCATTAAGGACAAAGAATGCTAATAACTGCAGAGCACCTAAAACAGTGTTTGGCAAATAATAAGCCCTGTATAAATGTTAATAATTCACCTGACCTGTGGGGGCGCAGTGGATAAAGCGTAACCTGGAACACTGAGGTCACCGGTTTGAAACCCTGGGCTTGCCTGGTCAAGGCACAGGGGAGTTGATGCTTCCTACTTCTACCCCCTTATCTCTCCCTCTCTCTCCTCTCTAAAATGAATAAAGTCTTAAAAAAATGTTAATAATTCTACCATGTTAACTCCTAAGGAGATGGGCACAGAAGTTTTGTGGGTGTGGAAAGAGAGCAAACCTTACTTTTCACTCCCAATATTCCAACTATCTTTGGCTTAAGTTTTATTTCAATGCCCTTCCAACAAAGTAAACGTTAAAACTGTCTTACGAATACTTTCCTTGTACTGGAGATCACCAAGACCTTCAGTTACTAAAGATGATAAAATCAGTAATTTTGAATCACTGAAAAAGGACACACCAATCAATATGTAATTCTTTTTTAAATTTTAATGAATTTATTTAGGTGACATTGGTTACTAAAATTATATGGGTTCCAGGTGTACAATTCTATAATGCTATGTAACAATTTTAATTTAAAAAAAAATTTTTTTTCCTACAGGGACAGAGAGGGATAGATAGGGACAGACAGACAGGAGCGGAGAGAGGTGAGAAGCATCAATCATCCATTTTTCATTGCCGTTGCCACACCTTAGTTGTTCATTGATTGCTTTCTCACATGTGCCTTGACTGCGGGCCTTCAGCAGACTGAGCCACCCCTTGCTGGAGCCAGCGACCTTGGGTCCAAGCTGGCAAGCTTTTGCTCAAGCCAGATGGGCCGCACTCAAGCTGGTGAACTCGGGGTCTGGAACCTGGTTCTTGCGCATCCCAGTCCAATGCTCTATCCCCTGCGCCACCTCCTGGTCAGGCGTAACAATTTTAAATAAAAACTAATCAGTTTCAGCTCAAATCCACTTAATAATACATGGAGTCACCTAATATTCTTAGCACCAATGCTGTTAGGTGAAAGCCTCAGGGAAACACTGCAAATTGTTTAAAGAACTGTTTGAGTCCTGCTCAATTCATCAGTCTGTCTCTGTCAGCACCAAAGTTTGTGCGGATCTTTTGTTTTTTTTAGATGTTCTTTATCAATTTGAGAGAGAGGGAGAGAGAAGAGCGGGGGAGGAGCAGGAAGCATGGTAGTACAGGTGTTTGCTTGTAGGTGCCTTGACCAGGCAAACCGGGGACCTCCAATCCGGGACCTCAGCATTCCAAGGTCGATAGTCCACCCACTGCACCACCACAGGTCAGTCTGTCTGCGGATCTTTTGGACACCTTGCTTGGACAGAGCTACAGCAAGCTGGTGCAAGCTGGCTTTTGTAAATCATCTGGGAGCAAGAGGCTTCCGCAGTTCTAGTTACGCCAATTCAGGCCAGTGTGCGTCCAGTCTCCTATTCCTGGCAAATTTCATCCCCCGTTTCCCATCGGAGTCTCCTCCAGTTCTTCCAATGAAAAGGCTCCACCTGAGCGGGATGGCGCTCTCCTTACTGCCGCGTAAGTGCCACAAAATTAGGGCAATTGTCCGAACTACCGCGGTGGACACTATAAAGTCCCACGTAAAGGGATGGCAGAACCTAGATCTTCCGGTTTGGGGAACAGAACTGGAAGGGTAGGACGACCATCTAAGGGACACTATCGGACAGCCCTGGACTAGAACTCCGAGGCTCCGCCCACCGCGCGGGTTCGGCGGACGCCGGCTGTGACGTCACCACCCTGGCGGCTTCTCATAGGCCTCTGTCGGCCTGTGGGCTCGTTCACGGGCCCAACCGCTACTGTGGCCCACATTCCTTTTCGGTCCCTTCCTGCTGAGGGGTCTGCCCTCGCACTGCGGGACCCTGAATGTCCTAGCCTCAGCGGGCCAGAGGTTAGGAGGAGGCGGCACCAGTTTAGGTGAAGTGCAGAGGATGGAGTTGGAAGGAGGAACGTTCCTGGACCCCGGCCCCCAGGCCACGGGGGTTCACGTGGCTCCAAGTGTCCAGGGTCTGGCGCTCACCTAGTCGGTTGAGGGTCAAGTGATAACGTCCTTCTGGACCTTTCAAGGCACTCTGGCCAGTCAGCGGCGCGCGGAGAAGGCTGGCTCCCAGGGGAAGCTTTTTGTAACTGACAGTCTGGCGGCTGACACCTTCAGTGCTGGGATCCTGAAGTGTTGGACCCCAAAGGCACTGTTGGGGTGGGTGGTGCATAGGGAAGAGCCTCAGGACCGTCTCTGAGCACAACTTTTTCCACAGCAGATACTGAAAGTACCAGCCACTGGGGAAGGCAGGGCCAGCAGGGCAGCGTCCGCCACCCTCCTACACTCCTGTCGCCACAGTCGGTCTGGTGGAGTGAGCTGCCCGCTGAGCTTTACCCCTCCTGCCATCTAAGACTTTTTGTGCAGTGCTTCCTGGCCAGCGCCCCTACTGTCATCATCTCTCAGTTTGGCCCATCTCCTCAACTATGGGAGTTTCCTGGGCCTAAACACTTCTTCAACTTTATTATCCACTAGGCAAACTTCAGACTGATACAAACAACATGGGTCCTCAAAGTCAGGCGGTGAAACTTAAATTCAAAATTAAATTTGGAGTATTTCAAGTGTATTAAAAAATATTTCAGCGATGTAGATAATTGTGTTGTGAGTGATGGTGCTGTTGGGAAAATGTCTTTTTTTAAAAAGATATGTCTTGATATTCTATACAGCAATATCTGAATATGTTCAGTGGTTTCTGACAACTGTGCAGTCACAGTTATTGGTGACAGCCATACACTCTTGGACTTGTGATCCTGCAGGGCAAGAAAATTTAACAACTCCACCACAGCTATCCACAGATTTATTTCTAGTCTATTCTTTATTCATCTTCTGCCCCCATTTGAAAATATGAAAAGAGGATACCTGAGATAATTTATCCAAACCATGGAGGAACTCATCACCAGGCCAGGAAGCCTCAGCCTGGGCTCCAAAGTTGGCCACCTGCTGTGTGCATCTACAAGGAAGAGTTCTCTAGACCTTCAGGGGCACTCTGAGACCCTACCTATTTTATGGGAAAATTTTGGCTGGAAGTTATTACACCAGGACTCTTTGTGAATAGCCTCTAGGAACAAAGAAAAGTTACCACATTCCGGAATAATTAAGTAAGCCAGCCTGCCAGGTGGATGGCTATAGCCTTCCATCAAGCTACTGAGACTATTCGAATGGACACTGGTATGGGCCAAAGCAGCCAATGGGCAGAATTAAGAGCTGTATGTAAGGTTTGGGTTCAGGGTAGCTTTAAAACCAGAGCCCCCTTTAAAACTAAAATTCCCCTCACCCAATTTCTTAGCCAGACTCAAGACAACATTTTCTTCCCTACTGTGAGGTTGTAGTTAATTGGCTTGCTACTCTTTAGCTTAATGGCTCCCTGGCCTTCACTTTGAAATGTAGCAAAAAGTTTATCTTTGCAAAAGTCGGGAAAGCTTACATTGGGAAGGGATCTGAATTAGAGGAGTTTAAATCACCATAAAAACCTAGCTTCAGGCCCAGAGGTGCTGTCTTCTGATAGAAGTTTTTGAATAGATCAGTCTCCCCATTCCAAGAGCAGTACAAACCAGTAAGTGAAGGGGAGACTGGTTTGCTTGAAGCCTTGGCCTGCCTGGCCAGCCCCGGACCTTTGAACTAGCACAGGCTTCCTTTAGAGAATTGAGCTGGGAGATAAACAATTTGGAGAAACTGGGATGCCACTCCAATCCACATATGAAAAAATATTACTTTGTACCAATAGGGGCAGTGACATCAGCTGCTTTTTCCAAGACCTCTGACTAAACTATTGTATAAATATCCTACTCCAACCCTCCCCAGGGACAACATGGCTTTTGGGGTCTATCTTGGTCTGCCTGCACCCAGGCATTTTAAATAAATAATCCTTTTGGAACACACCAGCCTTGTGTTTTCAGTTTGGCTTTTCTTGGTGGCCACCCATAGACCCAGGAAGGGGGTTAACCTGTCAGCTATTTCATATGGGATAAGGCAGTCCGGACCTGGAGTTCTCTATAAACCCCCTAGTATGGGGTTTATACTGACCTGCCAGTTGCCAAGAGAAGCTGAAAGGAGGCTTTCCCCTTCCCCAGTGAACCGGCCACCCACAGTTTCAACCTAAAACTGTATGCCTAGTTTTTTTTGTTTTGTGTTTTTTTTTTTTTTTAGCAAGAGAGAGTGGTGGTGGTGGTCGTGGTGGGGTAGGCAGACAGGAAGGGAGAGAGATGAGAAGCATCAACTCATAGGTGCAGCACCTTAGCTGTTCACTGATTGCTCTCTCATATATGCCTTGACAAGGGGGCTCCAGCCGAGCCAGTGACCCCTTGCTCAAGCCAGCAACCTTGGGCTTCAAGCCAGTGACCTTTATGCTCAACCTAGCAACCATGGGGTCATGTCTATGATCCCATGCTCAAGCTGGATGAGCCCACACTCAAACTGGCAACCTCTGAGTTTCAAACCTGGGTTCTCAGCATCCCAGGCCAATGCTCTATCTACTGCGCCACTGCGTGGTCAGGCAAGAGCTGTATGGCTAGTTTTAAATGAACCTTCATCTTTGATGATTTGCACAGACAGCTGGGATGTCTATTGTGGACTGACCCTTTGGGTAGCTACTTGGCATATTAACCAGTGGATGGCAATGCACCTTCTGCTATAGGGTTAGGACATGTGGAAGGACTTATGGGAAATAGGACACCAGAAACAGGTGACAGTATATCATGTCACAGGGCATGCCCCTCCAGTCCATCCTGAGAATGATGAAGCAAACACCTTGGTAAAGGTGTGATGTTTGGAGACTGTACCCACAGGTGATGTGGCACAGTGGCTCCACTGGCATCTGCTCCATGCTGGGTAGAAAACTATGTGAGCTACAGTTAAGGCGTGGAACTTGCCTGTGTTCTATGCAGAGGTACTTGCAGCTTATGACCAGTGTGCAGTGTGTTCCAAAGAACACTGTCAGAAACAGCTGACATCACCTGGAAAGATCCAGAGAGGGTGTTCTGCTGATACAGTGGCAGGAATACATTGGACCTTTACCAAAACTGGATGGGTACCAGTATGCGGTTGCCTGTGTAGATACTGCCATTCATCTGCTTTGCTGCCTATCCTGCCCATAACCCAGACCAGAGGGCAGTCATATACGCTCTGGACCACTTGTGTGCTGCCTACAGGTGGCTGCTGGTTCTTGAAAGTGACAGTGGTACCCATTTCACTGGTTCTGTGGTGAGGCAATGGGCTCAAGACCTGGCGGTGGACTGGAAGTACCATGTTCCCTACCACCTGCAGGCTGCTGGTATCATTGAGAGGTATGATGGACTCTTGAAGGAAAGACTACAAAAAGAGGGAGCACTGGCTCCCTTGCTGGATGGGCATACTGTTTGTGGACAGTACTCCAGATTTTGAACGAGAGACCACGATGGGGAGGGGGCTGGCACCTTTAGAGGCCCTCCTGCACTGGGCAGCTGCTGCCCTCCAGATGCAGCTATGCACCAGGAACTCTACTCAAGCTGGGCTTTGAGTGGCTGGGCAACATGATCCTACCTGCCCCAACAGCCCTCATTAAAGGCCGACAGCTTTGATGGACATGACCCTGGGCTGTATAACCCCCAACCTAGATGGGTGGCCTTGTTGGCACCATGAAGTAGGGGGTTAGAGCTGGGTCTCCAGTTAACTCCCTGGGTAACCAGCACCTGTCCACCTGAGGTAGAAGTGTCTTATCCCTTGAGTGCTCAGGAGGACATCACTGTGAAGGACACCTTTGTAATTTTCCTATGGCCTATATTGAAATCTCCCATTTTGGTACACTCATCCAGGGTAGCCTCTGGTACCTGCTACTGCATTGTCTGTGGATAGAACTCTGGCCTGTATTCTACAAGAAGGGAAAGATTTGCCTCTCTTGGTACCACTAACAACTCTCTCTTTTTGTTCATAGGTTAGTGTGGCAAATGCCTTGGTGGACAATGTAAGCCAGGCCTCGCATGCCCTCATGAGGTAGAGAGCCAAACCAGGGACCCCCTCAAAGAATGGTGGGTGTCTTTAGCAGTGGGCTGGCACACCACCTTGATTGTCATTTTTGGTATAGCTTGTGCCTTAGTAGTCTGTTGCTGTAGTCTTTACTGCTTCGGTGGGAGATGGATACAGTGTACCTCACTCCTCACACAGAGACCATCATGGAAAATACCTCCTCATAGATTGTGAGACGAGCAACCATAAAAGGGGTGGAGTATAGGGAAAACAGTATAGGTTAAGCTTACTCACTTGTTTTCTGATTGCATGATTAGCACATGAGCACATGGCAAAAAGCCATGTGTGTGTGGCCTATATAAGGCTATGGGTACTTTCCCCTGGGAGTGGTTTTCCTGATCGCTCGCCTGCCGCTATGTGGAGTGATTTTCCCTTGCTTATTCACTTGCATGCCTCTGCAAGAATCCAGTAAACAGGAATGGCCCAACACCTTTCGGCTCCATGGTTCTTCTGTGGTCTGCCCAAATCCAGTGTGAACCTCCCTGGCCTCAACCACCTGCATTACAGTTGACAAATCAAAAGTTGTAATGCTACCAGGTACTTGCTAGAAGGTATGACTAATAAACACTGACAAAAATCAGAGCTTTCTTGCCAAGTAAAGTTTGGGGACTATAATGCTGGTGGCCAAGGCCAGGCAGGTTCACATTGGACTCTGGCAGACAGTAGAGAAACTGTGGAGCCAGAAAGTGTTGGGCCATTCCATTTAATAGAGTCTCACAACTGCAGATGAGCATACAGGTGGGGAAAACCTCTTCTCAGGCAAAGGAACAGCAAAATGGTTCCTTACAGTGGCATCCAGGCAATCCGTAATCCACTGTCTTCCCTGAGTCAAACTCAAACCACTTGTAGCCTTACTTACATAGGCTATGCACATGTGGCACTGCCACGTGCTCATGCATTACTCAGGCAATGTACAAGTGAGCAAGCCTAACACAGCTGTTTTCTCAACAGGGGCTAACAGCATATGTCTCGTGACCAAGGGTGGCTCATGGGGTAGGACAAGCAGGGTGGTCCTGGGGGAGGAGCCCCCCTCAACTCTAGACTGACCTTGCCCTTCTCTGCGGGTTTAGTAGGGGTCAAGCTGCCCTTCCTGGGGAGCTACTGCACCAGGTCCTGAATCTCTTCATGGAGTGTTATGCATCTCTGGTCTTCTGGCACTGGTTTCTGCATGTTGTTTCCCTCAGGCAGCCTTTTTTTTTCTTTCAGTATTTGCAATCTCAGAGTCAGGTGGGCAGCCTCCCTACTGTGCTTCGCCAATTCCCTCTCCAACACGTGAGTCTTTTTTAAAAAAATATTTATTGATTTTTTTAAAACTAATTTTTAGAGGAAAGAGAGAGGGAGGGAGAGAGAAAAGTGTGAGGGAGGAGCAGGAAGTATCGGAATCATCAATTCACAGCTGCTTCTCATATGTGCCTTGACCAGGCAAGCCCAGGATTTCAAACTGGCAAGCTCAGCATTTTAGGTGGAGGCTCTGTCCACTGTGCCACCACAGTTCAGACTCCAGCATGCAAGTCTTGACCCAGTTGTCTTGAGTTTTATCTGGTTTCTGAAGCTGTGCTCTACTTGCCGCAGTTCTTCCTTCATTTGTTCAACCTGCTGCTTATACTTGTGCATTTCTTTTGCAGCTAATTTCAGCTGTTCCCGTGCAGCTGACAGCTGATTCTCCTTCTCCACCCTGTTCACACTTTTATTTTCAGCTTCTGATCTGCAGCCATTTTTCTTGGTTAATAGGTTTCATTTAGGATGTATAAATTCTTCATTAGCATTTTCAATTCTGCTTTCTTGATTATTTTAACATATCTGCTTCAGATGTTGAGCTTAACTTTCTTCTGTCTCTGCTATTCTTCAACTTTCACTTTTGCTTCATTAACATAAAAATGTTGATTTGATCCAAACCCTGATTCTTGACTTTCTGATCTGTCGCAGATTGCAATCCAGCAGGTTCTTTGAAGGATGTCATACAAAATTTCATTAGACTCTTCAAATGTTTTGATGTCATCCTTAAATTTAAAGTATTTCATCAGAGAGAATTCTATTCTGTCTCTTGGTTCCTTGAAGACTTTTCTTGGATTCACTACTCCTCTGTCCCCAAATGGATATTTTTCTGCAAAGTTTTCATTATCTCCTGTGAAATTATTGATCTCCTTGATTATGTGTGGTAAATTAAGTTGATATACTCTAGGCCAGAGGTCCCCAAACTATGGCCCGCGGGTCAAATTGCGGCCACCTGAGGCCATTTATCCGGCCCCCGCCGCACTTCCGGAAGGGGCACCTCTTTCATTGGTGGTCAGTATATGGAGTACTGTATGTGGCTGCCCTCCAACAGTCTGAGGGACAGTGAACTGGCCCCCTGTGTAAAAAGTTTGGGAACCCCTGCTCTAGGCTTTACAGCAAGCATAATTCTCCAGACAAAGACCAATACGGAAATTTCCAAGAAGGCCATACTGATACTATATTAACATATACTTTCAAATACAGTAGGATCAAAATAATGAAGAACTGAACTAATGAGTTTTTTCTGTTGTATATTAATGAAGTATCTGGATACAATTCTTTGGAATATCACCATATATATGACTAAAACTGGGCTCCGACAGAGGGAGTGTTGAACAAACTAGATCTTGTGGGAAAGACTGGGGTTTGTGGCTCTGGGGAGAGAGCTGAAGGGACAGCTGCCAGGATACCTGTGCTGAGTCCCTCTCCCACACTGCAGATGACACCTTGCTTGGGTGGAGTACTGCCTGCCGTGCTGCATCAGCCTAGGGGGAAAGCCTAATTGGCTGTATATTTCTGATACAGAGACTGAATGAAGTCCTAAATTATGATTCCTGCCTAAGCTGCAAGTTGAGGAAGGGCACATCATAGGGAGTGTGACCCGTCTGCCCACCACTGACAGGTCACGCTCTGGACCCTGTCTCAGGGCCTGCTCACGGCTGTTGACTTGCGTCTGGCTTTCTCAATTAGTTGCAGTTTGTAACAGTGATCAAGCCTAACTGTATTAAGCCTAAGTCTACTTCCCTCTCCTTTTTCCTGGGACACACATTAGTAAGGCAGTGTGATTGTAAAAATCTTTTCTAGGCTGCTATCTGAATAAATGGTAGGACTAAAGGGATGGGAGGTTATGTAACCCTATGAAATTTTTTAAATTCAAGCTTTCTGAATATGATATGTCATTCTGATTAAATTATACAAAAGTGCTTCTCTGTGAAGATGCTTTTATGTCTCTTGCATACCACCCTTCCCAGTGAAAGGTCTAGATGGGAATAGGTAATGATTGAAAAAATGTTAAGTTATGATTGCTGAATAGGACACAACTGATTTTGTAATGATGGAGGAAAAACAAAACCTCAGACCTGAGGGACAGGGGAGGGAGAAGGGTGTTAATAATCTTTGATTTTCAGAACTGTTTCTGGAAGCCTTGGCCTCTTCCCAAAGGAAAGCTCACTGTGTGCCTTGTCAAGCTGTGAACACTTTGAATACAAGCAGGTTGCTGAGTTAGGTTCAAACCAGACCAGCACTGACCCTGAGATGGCAGAGGATGACACCAACATCAGCACTTTCTTGCAGAACACACCTTCAGATGTCCTCCACGCTTGTGAAGCTGTTGAACTGATGCTGTAGACAAAATTGGAAATAACTGCCTCGAGCAGTCCCTCTGAACTGCATGATTTGGACTGGCCTGAGAACCTAGGGTGGGAGGCCCCACAGTAGAAGGCCACACTGGGGGCCGTTAATCTGTACTGCCTGGCTAATGTATGTCCTGTTTGGCATGCCCCAATAATGATGAACTCTTTGTTTCTATGGGTGTCATGTGTCTGGGATTTTTTTATCTGTGTGCCCTGACTTCCATGACACTGCCTCAGCCCTGGAAGGCTTTCAGGCCAGCTTCAACTCACCTGCTATACCTAAATTGATGTCTTGGGCTATGTTAAAAAAAAAAAAAAAAAGGATTAATTCAGAAATTTAAGGATGAAGCTACCCGGCTTTCTCAGATCTCTATGGTTCATGGGGTTTGTTTTAACTGGCTAAGTAAAGGACCCCTAAAGAGCATAACAGATCAGTACTGCAGGTTGCTCTCACCCTGCTGCATGAGGTCCTGTTGGTAATACTTTCGCTGTAAAAATGCTTTTGCCAAGGCCAAGAGCCTGCTTATACTTAGAAAGTTCTGCTTACAAGTTTGGCCTTTGGTTGGTGTCTGGGAACGGAGATTTGAGGAGAGTTCCCACCGTTCACAGGATTGTACCTAAACTGTTAATATAACTAATGTGGTTTATGCTGAATACCTTCTCTTTTCTCTTTTGGGGTCTGAAATTTGGTATGTTTGATCTAGCTCAATACCTGTCATATAGTAAATCCTCAATATATATCACTTTTTCCCTTTCCACTACTCATCCTAGATTGAGATAATGTTTTCCAATAAAATTTCACCTCACGGGCCTATATCACTTTTTACATGTACTAAGGTATTTCTGTAGTTGTCATATTTTCCCTGTAAGACTACAGTGTCCTTGACAAGAGAGGAAAATAAAGATAAAAGAAAAAGATTATTTCATTAAAAATGTATTGAGGTCCTGGCTGGTGGATCAGTGGAGATCGAGTGTTGGCTCAGTGTATATGGATGTCCTGGGTTCGATTCCTGGTCAGGAGACACAAGGAAAGTGACCATCTGCTTCTCTCCACCTTCTTTCCCTTTTCGCCTCCTTCAGCCAGTGGCTTGATTAGTTTAAGCAAGGCCCCAAGCACTGAGGATAACTCGGTTGGAGTGCATCTGCCTCAGGTGCTAAAAATAGTTTAGTACTGGAGCACTGGCCTCAGATGGGGTTGCCAGGTGGATCCTGGTCCAAATGCATATGGGAGTCTGCTTCACTGTCTCCCCTTCTCTTGCATAAAAATGTATTTAAATAATCAAAATGATTCAGAAAGGTTGACAACTCATATCTCCCTTTCATGTACTCCTCTCACACAAATTGTAGTACTAAATATAGTAAGTAACCTTTTGTTTTTTGTTTTGATTTTGAGGCTATGTTTATTAAAGTTGGTAGAGGGAAACAAGAAAGGGCTTAGGATAGAAGAAGCAACAGGGGAGAGCCCAGGCAGGGCTGCTCTGGCTCTCTAGAAATGGTACAGGAAAGAAACGAGCCTAGGCAAGGATGTGTTGGCTCACTAGAAAGCCAGAAAAAAGGGGGCCTTGGGGACAGGGACAGGTTCAGGGAGTTAGCCTGGGACGAGCTGCCAGTGCTCAGTCTCGTGGAGACTGTTAGACAGTGGTGGGATTCAAATAATTTAACAACCAGTTCTCTGCCCTAATGACTGTTTTAGGTATAAAAAACGATACTGAAAGGTAGTTTATTATTTCATGCATTTAATACTAAATGATAATAATAAAAGAAGCACACAAAACTATTATAAGAGTTTTAAAATATTAATGAAAAAATATTAATACCTGACAAAAAACTGTTATTTAAGATATTTCCATACTGCTTCTTGATTGGCATGCTCACTTGCAGTTTTCTTCACTTTTATCTGAGTATCATTGGTTGCGTAATTTATCCTTAACCATCTTTTCACTGTAGGAGTAGGATCCCATTCCTTTACCTATGGACAGAATGAACATTACTACGGGCACTTAGAATATGCTGGTGAACAGATGAACGTTAAAAAAGAGTAAGGAATGTAAATTTGTGATTTCCATATTGGGCAGCTGTCCAGGCACCCACCTTAGAGAGAACCCTAATTACAAGTGCCATTTTAACAACCAGTTTGCCTAACTCACCAAAACATTAGGTATTGGTTCTGCCTAACTGGTGTGAACTGGCTGAATCCCACCACTGTTCTTAGAGCTTAGGAGATGCATTTGAGTGAGAAGAAGGGCATCGGTGTGCTCCTGGAAGTGAGAACACATATCTTTTTTATAAAGAAAGTAAAAAATATTGCAGAAATAGATCTGGCTATTTTGGTTTTAGTGATTGAAGTGTCTCTTCTTTCCGCAGAAATCCTCACAGGTACTTGCCTCTTCTAATTTGGCTACCTAGCAACAAAGTTCCCAATATATCTCAACTATCACCCACAAAAAAGGAAATCAGCCTGACCAGGTGGTGGCAGAGTAGATAGAGTGTCAGACTGGGATGTGGAGAACCCAGGTTCGAGACCCGAGGTCGCCAGCTTGAGCGTGGGCTCATCTGGTTTGAGCACAGCTCACCAGCTTGAACCCAAGGTCACTGGCCCGAGCAAGGGGTGACTCGGTCTGCTGTAGCCCTCCCACCCCCCTATCCCGGTTAAGGCACATATGAGAAAGCAATCAACAAACAACTAAAGTGTCGCAACGAAGAATTGATGCTTCTCATCTCTCTCTTCTCCTGTCTGTCCCTCTCTCTCTCTGTCTCTGTCACAAAATAAGTAAATAAAATTATGAAGAAAATCATTTAAAAAAAGTGGAAATCAGGCAGAAGGTTTTACCCTTTATATAAACTAGCTAGACTCCAGGATGGCAGAAAAACCCTAATTTGCAATCTAGAAAATTATGTCTGAAATCGGCCATCTAGTGTGGGCTTTGTGAAATTACAAACATATTACACTGGGGAACAATTTATTTTTTCCTTTTTTGTTGCATGAGGTTTTAGAACTTTTTCTATATATCTCTGCATCACTGATTCCAAATCTGAAATACGTTTTTTGGTGCATGCTCTAGTTTTTATGCAATTTTAACTTCTTTTTGTTACAGTTAATGGCATGCATTGGTTTTTAAATAGGAGTTAAAGGGCAATGACTCTTGGATTGAACATAACCACAAGGCAATTAATGTTTTCAAAACATCACTTTTATATAACTGTAGCTGTTTTTAAATGTAAAAAATTATTTTCTGATAAAAAAAACCCTTTTATTTTGTTTTAAGATTGAATCATGGCTTCTTCGAGTAGGTGTAAATGTAAGAATAGTCCTGACACCTTCCATTATATATGTGGCTGTTACACATTTCAACGTCAAAGGCACAATACTTCATCATTTGTGACACGTGCATATATTGCCTATTTTCAAGTTTCCCTTGGTGATCAAGACAAGAATTGGGCTCCTCGCCTGACCAGGCAGTGATGCAGTGGATATAGTGTCAGACCAGGACGCGGAGAACCCATCTTTGAGACCCCGAGGTTGCCAGCTTGAGCTCGGGCTCATCTGGCTTGAGCAAAAAGTTCACCAGCTTGGACCTAAGGTCGCTGGCTCGAGCAAGGAGTTACTTGGTCTGCTGAAGGCCCACTGTCAAGGCACATATGAAAAAGCAATCAATGAACAACTAAGGTGTCGCAATGAAAAACTGATGATTAATGCTTCACATCTCTCTCTGTTCCTGTCTGTCTGTCCCTGTCTATACCTCTCTCTGACTCTCTCTCTGTCCCTGTTAAAAAAAAAAAAAGAATTAGGCTCTTCATATTGTGTGTCATAATTGTGAAGAAATGCTTTGTGCCTGGACTAAAGAAAAATGCAAAGGAATGCCTTTTGGTATTTCCATGGTTTGGCGTCTGATTCATACAAAGGGCATCAGCAAGAAAAAACAGCATATGATTGCATATTCTAATATTCCTTCAGCAATACGACCTATCACACACTTTGAGACACTCCCGGTTCCAGTTTTCAATGGTTTTATTTCTTGTAAGGATGAAGAAAGTGAACATGATGATCAAGTGTATTTTGATAAGATGCATGAGGAAATGGTTGTAGAATCTGAAGGGTCTTCTTCTGATGCCAAGCAGTCATTAGCCCCTCAGCAGTTTAGCTAACCCTAATTGAATGACTTAGTAAGAGATTTGGGCCTATCAAAGAAAGCAGCTGAGTTATTAGCCTCCAGGCTTCAAGAAAAGAATGTACTTCACCAGTCAGCTAAAGTATCCCATTTCAGGAAGCGTGAACAAATTTCTGTGGACTTTATTTCAAAGACAAACACTTTGTTTACTGTCATGATATCAGCAGTCTTCTCAGCCAGCTAGGTGTTACCACTTACAGTCCAACAGAATGGCGGCTATTTCTTGACAGCTCTAAATGGAGTCTGAAATGTGTTCTCCTACACAACGGTAGTGTTTGTGCGGTGGTTCCAATTGGTTATTCAACTCATCTGCGAGAAGATTATAATGACATAATTGTCCTCGACTTTCTGAAGTATAAGGAGCATAACTGGATCATTTGTGTGGATCTTAAAATGGTCAATTCCCTGCTAGGACAACAGAGAGGTTTCACGAAGTATCCTTGCTTTCTGTGTTTGTGGGACAGCCGAGCTCTGGAGAAACACTGGACACAGAAGGGGTGGCCAAAACGTGAAGCTCTGGAAGTAGGGATGCAAAATATTGTGAATGAACCTATAGTTAATTGAGACAGGATCCTTTTCCCCACTTCATATCAAACTTGGCTTAATGAAGCAGTTTGTTCAGGCTTTGAATAGAGAAAGTGAATGCTTTCAACATATTATTTCTGCTTTTTCTGCCTTGTCTTTCAAGAAGCTAAAAGCAGGTATATTTGATGGACCTCAAATTCAAACCTTCATATGTGTCGAAGAATTTACCAGGAAGATGAATAAGAAGGAGAAAGCAGCATGGCAGTCTTCTGTGGCAGTTACAAAGAACTTCTTTGGCAACAAAAAAGCAGAAAACTTATGAGCTTCTGGTTCAAAGGATGCTGTTGGCTTTTCACGACATTGGATGTAACATGAGCGTTAAGACTGAGAACGCTTTCATCAAGATCTGATGATGGCCTGACCAGGTGGTGGTGCAGTGGATAGAGCGTCGGACTGAGATGCAGAAGACCCAGGTTCAAGACCCCGAGGTCGCCAGCTTGAGCTCGGGCTCATCTGGCTTGAGCAAAAAGTTCACCCGCTTGGACCCAAGGTCACTGGCTCAAGCAAGGGGTTACTTGGTCTGTTGAAGGCCCACAGTCAAGGCACATATGAAAAAGCAATCAGTGAACAACTAAGGTGTTGCAACGAAAAACTGATGATTAATGCTTCTCATCTCTCTCCGTTCCTGTCTGTCTTCCCTATCTATCCTTCTCTCTGACTCTCTCTCTGTCCCTGTAAAAAAAAAAAATCTGAAGATGATGGAAGAGTGTTATCAGGGGCAATGGGACAGAAATATGATGGCAGACTACTGCTAGAGCATCAAATGAGAATGTCCTCAACAAGTATACAAACTCAAGAACTACAAACACAAATTTTTGCCCAAATAGAATTTAAATAAGTTTTGTGCAAATTTTATGATTAAAATAAGTGTTTTAATATGTTCTATTTTAAAATTGTAGACAAATTCTGATGCAATCATATCTTTTAGGGTATTAGTGTATTTACTGCATTATATAAATTACTGTATTTTCACAAAGATGATGCCCAAGAAGACATTCTACTTCATTATGTTAAACTTTATTGTAAAAATTTTACAATAAGATGAAAACCTAAAATCTTGAATTGCAAAAATCCTGTAGCTTACAGAGAAAAACTAATGTCAGATTTGAGATCAGCACACTCGAATTAGTGAAGAACAAGTGTTTTTGTGGACGCAACAAAAATTTTGTTCCGCAGTGTTATTGGACACATCAATATTTATGGTTACCACTAGGGTTTGTGTTTCCCTCAAGGAAACTAGGTTTGAAATTTTAAATTATCAAACAAAAATGATCAAAAGTAACATTGAATTTGTTTCCTATTTGATTTTAATTAAGATAGATAGAGATGCTACCTAGCTAGTTATATATTGATGTCAAAAAAGAGCTTTTGATCAGCATGCTAAGGTGGATTGGAAACCTTTAAATATAAGAACTATCTCAAAGAAACCTATCTCATAATGAATTTATACAACTGTTACTAAAAAAACATATTCCCCTTGTTTATCCTTATCATTGGTGAAACCATTCCTAGTTGGATGGGGTTAGTAGAAATATATAATTTGTTAGGCTGTATTCCAGAGTCTTTATTTACCTAATCTCATTTAAACCTCATCTTTGTCTTTAAGTTAAAATATTACAACCCCAACAAATGTCATCCAAATAAATTCAATAAAAAAATTTAAAAGCCCTGGCTGGTTGGCTCAGTGGTAGAGTGTCAGTTGGGCCTGTGAATGTCCCGGGTTCAATTCCTAGTTAGGGCACACAGGAGAAGTGCCCATCTGCTTCTCTACTCCCCCCCCCCATTTTCTCTCTCTCTTTCTCTCTCTCTCTTCTGTTCCTGCAGCCAAGGCTTGATTGGTTCGAGTGCATTGCCCTGGGCACTGAGGATGGCTCCATAGAGCCTCTGCCTCAGGCGCTAAAAAATAGCTCTGTTAGTATGGCACTAGATGGGCGGAGCATAGACCCCAGATCGGGGTTGTCAGGTGGATCCTGGTCAGGGCACATGCAGGAGTCTGTCTCTCTTTCTCCCCTCCTCTCACTTAAAAAAGAAGGGGAAAAAATTAAAAAAAAAAAGAGTGTGCTAGTTACAGGGGGGGGAGGGGGGAGAGGAGAGGGTGGAGTGAGGAGGAGGGGAGGGGCACAAGTAAAACCAGATAGAAGGTGACGGAAGACAATTTGACTTTGGGTGATGGGTATGCAACATAATCAAATGTCAAAATAACCTGGAGATGTTTTCTCTGAGCATATGTACCCTGGTTTATCAATGTCACCCCATTAAAAATAATAACAATTAAAAAAATATATATATTATAATCCGCATTTTACAGATAACAAAATTGAGATCTAAATGGTTAATTAATTTGTTTTATATCACACATGTTTAGTAACAGCACCAGGATTTTCACCCATGTCTGTCAAACTCAAAGCTCATGATCTTTCATCTACTCCATAAGGCCTATTACACTTTTTAAAAATTATTTTTTATTTTTATTTTTATTATTTTTAAATGAGAGGAGGGAGATAGACAGACTCCCACATGCACCCCAACTGGGATACCCCTGGCAACCTTCGTCATCGGAGTCTAATGCTTGGATCGGCTGGGCTATCCTCAATTCCTGAGACTAACACTCGGACCAGGATCAACTGAGCTAGGCTGATGCTCAAACCAATCAAGCAACTGGCTGCGAGAGGCGAAGAGGCAGAGAGGGGGCAGGAGGGAGGGGAGAGAAGCAGATGGTTGCTTCTCTTCTGTGCCCTGACCTGGAATCTTACCTGGACATCCATATGTTAGGCTGATGCTCTATCCAATGAACCACTGGCCAGGGCCCTATTATACTTTTTGAAATGTTGGAAATAGTGTATAAACCTCCACTATGCAGCAATAATCCCCTCTTTCATTTCTAACATTGGTAACTTTGTCTTTTTTTTTTGCTAGACGTTTATCAATGTTTATAAAATATTGTGACTTTATTCTTGCTGGCACTATTTTAGTTCTTCTTGTGTGCTTACTCCGATGATGCCATATTGTGAGCAACCCTGTGGAGAGGCCCATATGGCTGAGAACTGAGGGTGGCCTCTGGCAAGCAGCTAGAGAAGAACTGAGGCTCTTAACCTAACAGCCTGGAAACAACTGAATCCTGCCAATTGAATAGCATGAGTGAACTTGGAAGCAAATCCTTTTTCAATTAAGTCTTTGAGTGTAAGATCACAGTACTGGCTGACCTTTGAATCTAGCCTTGTGAGAGACCCTGAAGCACAGAGCCTAGCTAAACCATGCTGAGATTATCTCACAGAATCTGTGAGATAAGAAATGTAGGTTGTTTTAATCCATTGCACAGTAATATATAACTCATATACCCACTTTATTCCTGGTAATTTTCTTTGCTTGGAAGTCTACTTTTGACATTAAATTAACTACTTCAGCTTTATTTTTTAGTAGTATTTACTTTTTCCTCTACGCTTTACATTTCAGTGTACCTATATCATTATATTTGATGTAAATTTCTAGTAGACAGCCTATATAGTTGGGTCACATTTTTTAATTGACTGACAAACTCTATCCTTTAGTTGGTGTGTACAAACATTTATAGTCATATGATTATTAACATTTAAATTTCAATTCCCTATCATTTTATTATCTCTTATGTGTTTATTTCCTCTATTTTTTTATTCCTCTCTTATCCCTTTCTTACTATCTTTTGGAAAATGAGAACAGTTTTTTATTCCATTTGACTGCATTTACAGTTTTATGTAGTAGTTGTGCCAGAGATTTTGATGTACATACTTAACTTTTCACAGTTTGCTTAGAATCAATATATATTTTAAAGTGTGAAATTTCTAAATCCTTTATTTTATTTTATTCATTTTAGAGAGGAGCCACAGAGTGAGAGAGAGAGAGAGAGAGAGAGAGAGAAAGAGAGAAAAGGGGGAGGAGCTGGAAACATCAACTCCCATATGTGCCTTGACCAGAGGAGTGCATGGTTTTGAACTGGCAACCTCAGTGTTCCCAGGTCAATGCTTTATCCACTGCACCACCACAGGTCAGGCTAGAATCAATATTTTATCATTGCAAATGGACTGCTATTTAGGTGCCTTTACCTTTCATCTTTTATGGTATATTGTATATCTACATACATTGAAACTCAATAAGACAATGTCATAATTTTTGCTTTCAATCATCAAACATCTATCTCCCTTATGTTTGAACTTTTCACAATTCTTTTTAGAGAATTTTATTTATTGATTTGAGAAAGTGGGGAGAGAGAGAGAGAGACAGAGATTGATTAAGGGGGAAGGAGCACAGAAGCATCAACTCATAGTAGCTGCTTCTCGTATGTGCCTTGACCATGCCAGTCCTGGATTTCAAACCAACAACCTCAGCATTCCAGGTCGACACTTTATCCACTGTGCCACCAAAGGTCAGGCTCCTTTCACAATTTTTTTGAAATTAATTTTAATGGGATGACAACAATAAATCAGGGTACATATGTACAACGAAAACATCTCCAGGTTATCTTATCATTCAATTATGTTGCATACCCATCACCCAAAGTCAAATTGTCCTCTGTCACCTTCTATCTGGTTTTCCCTGTGCCCCTCCCCTCCTCCCTATCCCACTCTTTCCTCCCTCCCCCCACCCCGTAACCTCCACTCTTTTGTCCATGTCTCATAGTCTCACTTTTATGTCCCACCTATGTATGAAATCATGCTGTTCTCAGTTTTTTTCTGATTTACTTATTTCACTCCGTATAATGTTTTCACAATTTTTTTATAGCAGGTTTTAGTTCGTTTGTTTATTTACAACAAACCCTCTTAGTTTTCTTTTATCTGAGGATGTCTTTATTTTATCTCTTTTCATGAAGGATATTCTCACTATATATAGAATTTTGAGTTGAACATCTACTACTATATGAAATAAACAATAGTGTTAATATTTTTTTCTAAACACAACTCTACATCTTTAATTCTGTAGAGTATGAAACCACCATATAAGTTAAGCTCCCACATTATGGAGTATTGTGGGGATTTAATTTTTTCCTTATTACCAAAAAAATATGTGTGGAAGTCATAGCTTTTGGGAAAAATAAAGAAAAGCACAATAAAATTCAATTAAAAAATAGTAAACATAAAATAAGATGGCAGTTTTAATATTTCAAAAATTATATTAACTATGAATGACTAGCCTTGGTGCAGTAGATAAAGCTTCTACCTGGAATGCTGAGATTGTCAGTTCAAAACCCTAGCAATCAATGAACAACTAAAGTGAAGCAACTATGAGTTGATACTTCTTGCTCTACCCCCCCTGCTTTCTGTGTAAAATAAATAAAATCTTTAAAAATATATGAATGGCTGATTTCTGCTATTAAAAAAGAAAGAAAAGCACAAATTTAAAACAAAACAAATCACTGAATGCCAACGTATAAATCAGTTAATTTTGTAAATATATGCATATTTTAAATAAAATTTTAAACATGTTATGGATATTGTTTTGGTACTTTTTCATTAACATATTAATATATTAGCCAGTGCTTTCTATGACAATATTATTCACTACAGTGAGCTTTTTAATGGAGGATCAAATCCTGTAATTTATTTTGTAAGAACAGCACCATGAACATTTAATGTTTCAATATTTTAGTTATTAAAATAATGGTATGATAAGGTCTCATACACATAACTGACTCTCACCTCTAATTGATTCTTGAAAAAATTACATAAAGTAGAATTGCTGGTGTAACGTCAATGCACATTTAAAAAAAAGATTTTACTTATTGATTTTACAGAAAGAGAAGAGGGGTGGAGTGTGGCAAAAAGTATCAAATTATAGTTTCTCACTTTAGTTGTTCGTTGGTTGCTTGTCCTATGTGCCATGACTGGGCAAGCCCAGGGTTTCAAACCAGAGAGCTCAGCATTCTTGGTAGGTGCTTTATCCACTGAGCCACCACAGGTAAGGCAGGCAAGGCATGTTTTTAAGGATTTTATACATATAGCCAAATTGCCTTCTAGTGAAGATGCTTAGAGTGTGAATTGATACATATCATTAGGTAGTTTTTCCTGTTTTTATTTTTAATTAATAACATACAGAAAAGTTGCAAGACTAGAATAAAGAATGCCCATATATTACATAGATTTACCACTTTTCTTTTATTTGTATTTTTGTTTTTTTCCTAAGTTAGAAGCAGGTAGGTAATAAGACAGACTCCCAAATGTGCCTGACCGGGATCCACCAGGCATGCCCACCAGGGGGTGATGCTCTGCCCATCTGGGGCATTGCTCTGTTGCAGCCAGAGCCATTCCAGCACCTGAGGGAGAGACCATGGAGCCATCCTCAGTGCCTAGGCCAATTTTGCTCCAATGGAGCCTTGGCTGCGGGAGGGGAAGAGAGAGAGAGAAAGGAGAGGGGGAAGGGTGGAGAAGCAGATGGGCGCTCCTCCAGTGTGCCCTGAGTGGGAATCAAACCCAGGACTTCCACATGCCAAGCCGACACTCTACCTCTGAGCCAACCAGCCAGGGCTAGATTTACCACTTCTGACATTTATCTGCATTTCCTTGATTCTCTTCCTCCCTCCCTCTCCTAGTGGTATGCGGGCACACACATTTATTGTTTGTACTTTTTGAACCATTTGAGGCTGGGTTGCACACATCATTATTTCTTTCCCCTGAACACTTTAGTGTATATTTCTTAAGAAAAACAATATTGCCTCACATAACTATAGGACATTTATCAAATTTAGGAAATTTAACATTGATAAAGTACTTTATAATCCATACTCCAATTTTATCTACTCTGCTGTCTATATTCCAATTTCTTTGTCATAATAACATCCATTGTAGCGTCTATCTATCTGTCTATCTATCTATCTATCTATCCAGAATCACATATTACATTTAGTAGTTGTTGTATCTTTTAAGTTTACTTTGATTTGTAATACTTCTCCAGTTTTTTTTAGTCTTTCATGACGTTAACATTTTTGCAGAATACAGGCCAGTTATTTTATAGAATGTTCCTCAGTTTGAGCTTGTATGTCATTCATTAGCTTAAATGCTAAGTTTAGGTGTAAAACAGAAAAATGAAGCTGAAATAGCATCAAACATAGATATGGCTTTGATCAAAATACATTTTTGTAGAAAAATGGTGCTGACAAAGGATTAGTCAACATGAAAACTACAAGAGATCAAGAGGACTAAACAATACATCTGTTTGATAATTAACCGTCTTAAGTACAATGGTTCCTTGGGTTATGACACAGTCATGTTCCCACGACAGTGATGATGTAACCCAAATTTTGGTGTAAGTAGAAACACACCCTAGCCGAAGTCATTTACCTATCCTAACAGTTGTAAAATCATAATCTAGACCATAAAAACACAACTAAGCCACAGAAAAAGGAAAGAACATAACTATATTGTATTGTAGTAACAGAAAAAATGAGTGTAAAAAAAAAATTCTTACCTTTATTCCTGTGGTTGGCTTGCACACTGGAAGGGGCATTGCAAGGTGAGAGAGAGTGACCTATTGGGAGGAGGAAGCTGGAGAGGCAGGAGAACCTGCAGAAGGTGTTGGAGATACTGGGTCAGGTGAATCAGGATTGCCTAAGGAACATGCAGGAGATGCTGGAGATGATTCTACCTGTACTACAGGTGTTTCATCTCAAGAAGCAGATGATGTAGAGAGTACACGATGTGTTGCAGGCCTCTCTGTGTTCTTAAAGAATTGTTCCGGGCCAGTCTGGAAGGTTGATTGCTTCTTCTCTTTCAAAATCTCCCTATAGCATTGCAAGGCATCCATAACAGTTCTGTAGACCTTACTTACTGAATCTGCCATTGCTGGGGTCCTCAGCCTGAAATTTTGCCAACCCATTCTCTACCATAGACAAACCTGCCAAACCCTTGGTAGTAAGTCTCTCAGGTTCTGTGGTGTCTATCTGTTCCTTTTCAATCAGCTGCTTCTTCAGCTGAATGAAGTTCTCAACAGACAGCTCCTCCTTATGTGATGCCTGTAGCTTTGTGACATCCATTGTGATGACTTTCCTCTTCTTCAAAGCTCTACCATCTGAAGACTCAGACTTTTATTTAGGAGTCATGATATGGGCCAAAGAGTCACCAAACAAAGCAACATAAATGGAACACTTGTGCTCTTTACAGTCCAGAATGGCATAGGTAAGTGGTACTGGGGAATGCCAACTCCTAATTTGCCCACATAGTTCGTATGTGGCAATGCTAATGGCATAAGCCAAAACATTCACATCTCAATTTTTTAAGGTTTTTATGGAAATGAGCATCATACACTCGAAATGTTATATGTAAAGACTGTCATAACTCAAAGTCCCCCCATATAGCTAATAAAATTAGGTAAACAGAAGTGGTTTTTATCAGCAGTGAGGGCTCTTGCCTTTTCAGTGGCATCACTGAGGCACATTGTGCTGGCAGAGCCATAACTACCTTGTATAAAACTATCAACAGCATCTGGACAGTTCAGGGCCCTAGGCAGGCTCAATAGATTGACTTTTTTTTTTTTTTTTTTTTTTTTTACAGAGACAGAGAGTCAGAGAGAGGGATAGATAGGGACAGACAGACAGACAGGAACGAAGAGAGTTGACACTTTAGTTGTTCATTGATTGCTTTCTCATATGTGCCTTGACTGCAGGCCTTCAGCAGACCGAGCAACCCCTTGCTCGAGGCAGCAACCTTGGATTCAAGCTGGTGAGCTTTTGCTCAAACCAGATGAGGCTGTGCTCAAGCTGGCAACCTCAGGGTCTCGAACCTGAGTCTTCCGCATCCCAGCCTGACGCTCTATCCACTGCGCCACCGCCTGATCAGGTTGGCAGGCATTCAATAAATACCTATTTTCTGAGTTAATAGGTTATTTTATTTTATTGTTAAATAACAGGAAACTAGGACAAGGAAAATACAGGGTTCCCTGCCTTTTATTATGGAACCAGCAGCTAATCTTTGTTCACTTGACTTGCAGGAATAGACCTAGCAGCTAAGAGTCTTTGTGAAAAAGTGGCTTCACCAGACATTATGTGGTAAGCTACTGAAGAATTGCAAAAATTAATATTAATATTAATTTAATAAAAAAGGAAGAGTTAGGTTTCTTGCCTCCTCCTTACTGTGGAGAGTGAAGAGAGGAAGGAGGTTTGAACTTCCTCTTTTCCCCACACCTGTGAGGAAGAAGGTAAACAGCTAGCCAGGTGTGGGAGAGGGAAGAAATAATTTAAGTGGCCTTTTCCTTTCCTCTTTCTTTCTCCTTAATGGGCAATTTACAAACGCTTATCCTCTGACATCGTGTAAGCTCCCTCCCATCCTGAAAACGCGTGATTGATGTATGTACCTCTAGACCAGTCATGAGCAATCTTTTGAGCTTGGTGTGTCAAAATTCGCCAAAAAACCGAGCATAACTCGGGTGGTGTGTCACTTCGAGGAAAAATACCATAATTTCGCGATACTTATAGTTTAAATAACAAAAATGTTTTGGCCTACAGACCTCCGGCACAGAGTGTCTATACTACAGCAAATGTTTTATCCTCGGCTACTGCACCTGACTGTGCAGGAGCCAAGGATGAAATGTCCTTCTCGGCATGTGGCCCCATACTTCTCTAGTATGCGGTAGCATGCTGCTGCGTGCCATCGAAAATGGCTACGCATGTCAGCGCTGACACGTGTGTCATAGCTTTGCCATCACAGCTCTAGACAAAGGGATGGCAGATGGACACTAAAAGATTTGGGGATGTCTTTTGATATGTAAAACAATATTCTTTGCTATTGTGTTACCTTATAAGTTTTAATATGTAAGAATGTTTTTTATAAATCCTATAGAGAAATGTTATAATAAGCTTGTTAATGATTGTGTCACAACTCCCCTCCTCCTTCCTTTCCCCTCACCCTATATGTAATCAAGTATATATAACTAGCCTCAGAGCTATATTGGACACTGCACGATTTGGGTCAGCTATATCCCGTATTTGTCATATGCAGCCGGCTTATTAATAAATCTCCTCCTATTAATAAAACCCCTCAAAATTTATTTGGACTTGGTGTCTCTATGTAAACCTGGTGGAACGGTACTTTATAACAATTATGCCATCTGTAGGAGGTGGGGTGGGGTGGGAAAGCAGGCTGTCCTCTGCAGTCTCAATAGGAACAGTCTTTGGGAAAACTCATTTCCAAACAGGAGAACTGGGGATTTAGAACTCAGGTGGCCTCCTTGGAAAACCAGTAGCAGCTGAAATTTTGTCAAGCAAGAAATGAATGAAGAATATTTGACAAAAGATCAGGCAAACATGGTGTCGTGATAAACTATTTAATTGGTTATAATTAAGTTCTAGCTGGGTTTGTTAGGTAGTTCATGATGTAAAATGACAGTAATTAGGAGTCAATCAAATAAGCAAAGACACTCAAAGAAAGCCAAATAACAAAGACTTTAATTTACTCATGGTTAAGATGAATAACTGGCTAAGTCTAGGTCCTCACTTTGGAGGGACCCCAAACGAACTTGCTTGAAGAGGCAGAGTGCTTTGTAGCAGTTGCCAAATGATTGTGGTGGGTGATGTAGAGTCTGTATTGGAGTCTCAGGAGACTGACTGAATCTTCACCCCAGCTCCTTATATACATTTGGCCACTCATCTTAACATAGGGGTACACATTTGTGGAAATTCCACTCATAATCACAGTTCAACACATACGTTATCTCGGGGTTACAACATGCTTGGGAATTTCAATCTTAATCACAGTTTTGCATACATAGTTATTTTGGGAAGTCACACATGAGTACAGCTAATCACATTAATACACTCATTATCAATTTTGACACTCTAAGCCAGTGGTTCTCAAAGTTTGCGCCAGGGTGCACTGGTGTGTCCTAGAAGATTTCCAGGTGCGTCCTATGGTATTCCAGAGAAATATGTGCCTGTTGGGGACCAAAAAACCAACAGGGTTTTGGGAGTTTAGATTTTTGGGGGACAGAGGTATGGGAAATTGGCTGTAAGCTGACAATCTGCCCAACCCCCCATCTCACTTGCCTGATTAGGTTGCAAAAGGCTGTTAAATTGTGGTGCTGGATTGTTTACACTACCCCCATGTTCCAGGGAAAGATCTGAGGCAGATGATATGTATGGTAGGGGTTTTCTGCACTTTGTAAAATGCTTGGGTTGCCTTGGAAACATGATCAAAAATCTCATTGATTTGCTAATGACCCACTTTGCCCTATAAATAAAATAAGATGCTGTTTGGGGGCGCTTTGTTCTTGCCAGCAGCAATTACAGGGCCCTCCCAACCCTATGTTTTCTTAGTTCCGCACCATTCCCCTGGAACTACTAGCTGTGCCCAGATATAAAAATAAATATAGTTACTCTTATACCATTTCATTATAGAAATACTGTTCTCTTTGTTAACACGTTATTATTATATTTATTATCAACAATACAGACTACATGTTTCATTATATTATTGTTAGATAAATACACCCAAATAAAATGGATAGATTTCTCAAAAAGAAGCATGATATTGAAGAATCCAATTTTGGAAGTGAGCAAAAGTTAAGTGTAAATAAAATAGGACTTGAAAGCTCATGGGCAGAATTTAATATATAGCATTTTCCATCACTTAACACTGAACAATACGATTGGATTAGAAACCCATTCATGGAAGCTTCAAGCGATTTTGGTTTAACACTAACAGAAGAACTGACAGTTATATCCACTGATCATGGATTGATGATGAAACATAAGGAATTGTCTCTTGAAGCCTTTTGGATTTCTATAAAAGAATATGTGGCAATATCTAAAAAAGCATAGAACATTTTACTACAATTTTCAACATCCTATTTATATGAATTAGGATTTTATATCCTCAACGCAATTAAGAGTAAAAAGAGAGGAATTCTTTAATGTATTGACGAGGAAATGAGAGTTTGCCTTTCAAATTTATGCTCAAACACTGAAGAAATTGCTAGGACACATCAGGCTCATGTTTCTCATAAACACAAGAATGAAAAAACTTAACATATTTGTGCTGGGACCTGCCAAATTTACTAAATCTTACTAAGAATGTATCTTTATATATAAAAATATAACTTTTTATATAAAAGATAACTTTATATATAAAAAGATGCTTTTTTAATTTTTTAACCTCTTTTTATTATGAATTCTAAAAAGCATAACTCAGAAAATGTAACATAAAAATGTTTTTTAATGTCAGAATAAATTTAATTTTTTCATATTTATTCTATTTAATTACCATAAAGCATGCTTGGACTTTATATATTTTTTCTTTAATATTTGACTTAATTATTATAACATAGTTCTCAGAAATTTGTATATAGTGCACCTACAATTATTTGAGGATTTTAAATGCGCCCTGACTTCAAAAAGTTTGAGAACCACTGCTCTAAGCCTTGGCACACATTTCAAACATAGGGAGTTATCTGAAAAGGGAGTAATTCTGATATGTTCTAAATTAGATTACAGTAGCTGGAAAGTGAGACAAAGAGACAAAATTGTTAGTCTGTTAATGGTTACTAACCAGTTAACAAGACTGCTTACATTCATGTTTTGCCTGTTAGAACTTCAGATTAACTTCCAGGTGGTGTTTGACCTACGGTGGTGTAGTGGATAAAACGTTGACCTAGAACACTAAGGTCTCCGGTTCAAAACCCTTGGCTTGTCTGGTCAGGGCACACATAGGAGTTGATGCTTCCTGCTCCCCATTCCCCTAAAATAAATAACTGAAACTTTATAAAAAACAAACAAACAAAAATAAACTTCCAGGTGGCTATTTCCACATATCATTTTAGCAAAGCACCATCCAACTTCAGGAGCAACCACTCCTCCTTGCCCAATCACACTCTTCAGTTTAGCCGAGGGCTTTCCTGAGGGTAAGGGGAGGAGTAGTGGGGAAATGTCAACTCATATTAGTTACTTCTCATATGTGCCTTGACCCGGCAAGCCTGGGGTTTTGAAACAGCAATCTCAGCATTCCAGGTCAACGGTTTATCCATTGTGCCACCAGGAGGTCAGGCAAGGAAATTATGGATTTTTAGTTTAACATGATGGAAAAATTAGCTGTGACAGTTTTAGGTTCAAGCAGAATTTTTCTCTGCACAGTAATGTTCAGGAGCAACTAAAGAAAGAATAAAACCTTGTAAATGTAGGAAGACCTTAAGAAAAAGCTGAAATTCCTAAAGAAGTCTCCTTTTTGGTGAAAAAGATGGCTGGGCTAGAAGTTGCAAAAACCTAGTACACTTTCCCATAATGTTAAATTATTTTAGGAAGTTGGGTGCGCAGGTGAAAAACTGTGAGGACATCTCTCTATGTGTAATTAAAATTTGATGAAGCATCCTGACCTGTGGTGGCGCAGTGGATAAAGCGTCGACCTGGGAACATTGAGGTTGCCAGTTCAAAACCCTGCACGGGTCTGGTCAAGGCACATATGGGAGTTGATGCTTCCAGCTCCTCCCTCCTTTCTCTCTTTCTCTCTCTCTCTCTCTCTCACTCTGTGTCTCCTCTCTAAAATGAATAAAATAAAAAGAAGTTTGTAAAAAATTAAAAAAAAAATTGATGAAGCATGCTATCCCCCAGACAAGATTTTAATTTTTAATAAAATTTGTTTCTAATACTCTCAAGAACCTTCCTTTTCTAAGAAAAATGTTCGTTTCTTAGGGTCTAAGATTCACTAAGGGCGCCAGCTGCATGCTTCCTAGGAGTTTTTATCATACAAGCTGCAGAATTGTTAACACCCTGGATGCAAAGTAATGGAATTGTTAGTGCTCTGCATAGTTTTTAATCCTACTTACCCCCAAAGTCCGCAATTGTGCAGAGCTTGAGGATTTTTTTAGAACCATTTATTTGGGATTATTTCACTAAATTTAAGCCCCTCTGCTCATCCCCCAGGTAAGAATATCTCTATTTTCTTTTAGGTAGGTTAGGCACACAGATCCCAGGAGCCTTTGTGCTCCAGGGAAGGAATGGAGGGACGCAGAAGAATGGTTAGGACCTTGGAGAAGAATTCAGACAGCAGCAGGTTGGAGGTGGTGCTGGGTGCAGGGCAGGCCAGAAACTACCATATGGTGTGAACCTCTTGCTCCTGGACCCTCTTCTTGCTGCCCTCTCCTTTTTGACCCTGTGCATCCTCCACCCCCACACTCCAACCTGGGGCAACTCAGCAGCAGTTTGGGACCCATTTTCTGAGTCAAATGCCCCACGGAAGGAAAGGGTGCCTCAAGAAGGTGGTGAGCCTGACCTGTGGTGGCACAGTGAACAGGGCATTGACCTGGAACGCTGAGGTTGCTGGTTCAAAACACTGGGCTTGCCTTGTCAAGGCACATATGGGAGTTGATGCTTCTCTTTCTCTCTCTGCCTCCTCTCTCCTCTCTCTCTCTAAAAATGATAAAAAATAAACAAGAAGGGTGGTTAGAAGAAGGGCCGTTTTGCCAACAAGGGGCAGGAAATACAACATCAGCATTCACAAGCTAATTTATGGAGTGGGTTTCAAGAATGTGCCCATCCAGCACTCAAAGAGATCTGGAAATTTGCCATGAAGGAGGTGAGAACTCCAGATGTGCACCATAACACTAGGCTCAACAAAACTGTCTGAGCCACAGGACTAAGAAATGCTTCATATCATATCCGAGTATTCTTGTCCAGAAAACATAAGGAAGATGAAGATTCATCAAACAAGCTTTATTTTTTTGTGTGTGACAGAGACAGGGAGAGACACAGAGAGGAACAGATAGGGACAGACAGACAGGAAGGGAGAGAGATGGGAAGCATCAGTTCTTCGTTGCGGCACCTTAGCTGTTCATTGATTGCTTTCTCATATGTGCCTTGACCCAGGGGCTACAGCAGACCGAGTGACCCCTTGTTCAAGCCAGCGACCTTTGGTTCAAGCTGGTGAGCCTTGCACAAACCAGATGAGCCCACATTCAAGCTGGTGACCTTGGGATGTTGAACCTGGGTCCTCCACATTCCAGTCCCATCCCAGTCCGATGCTCTATTCACTGTGCCACCACCTGCTCAGGCCCACCAAACAAGCTTTATAGGTGATTACTTAGTACCTGTTGACCTGTGACCACTTAAAAAAATCTATAGATAATGTGGATGAGAACTAACTGATCCTTGAATAAAGTTATAAAACTGCAAAAAAATAAAAATAAAAGGAAAGAAAAGAAAATTGTCTTTGTGGCTATATCCATCAATATTTATTATACTAGATTGTAAAACAAAATAATTTAAACACACTAATACAGAAGAACACATTCTATTAGCCTTCAGAGGAGTGATGAAATCAATCCTAATTGTTTCCTTAGAAAATTCCACTGTGAATGAGAATGAGAAAAGAGCAAATAAAGTCTTTATGTTATTATTGAAATAGTTTTAACCTTGCCAATTCCTGTAAAAACTGTTTAGAACCACTGCTCAAAAAAAAAAAAGGTTAGAAACAGGGCTTTTCACCCTTGAACAATTTAGATTAGAGCCCTGGGATACCCAGATCAGGGTCTAGTCTGCTGGTGCAATCTAGACAGTAACCTGTGGAATTTACAAGGAGTGTGCTAGAATGTTGTCCTTATCACTCCTCTCTGGCATTTGCCCTTATTCTGGAAAGGATTTCTTTATAAAAAAGAACAGATCATACTAAGTAAATAAATATCAAATGCTGAGAAGGATAAACATTAATTTGAAGGAAAAAATTTCCTGAAAAGGTATCAGAATATCAATAGAAATTTCACAAGCTAAGAACTACTTTGAAGAGTATAGCCCTTAATATAGGAGAGTACCTCAAGGCCCTGGCTGGGTTACTCAGTTGTTTAGAGCATCATCCGATATTTCAATGCTGTGGGTTTGATCCAAGATTGCAGGTTTGACCCCTGGTCAGGGAACATACAAGAATCAACCAGTGAATGTATAAATAAGTGGAACAACAAATTGATGTCTCTCTCTTTAAAATCAAGAAATATAGCCTGACCAGGTGGTGGCGCAGTGGATAGAGCATTGGACTGGGCCATGGAGGACCCAGGTTCGAGACCCTGAGGTCGCCAGCTTGAGTGCGGGCCAATCTGGCTTGAGCAAAAGTTCGCCAGTTTGGACCCAAGGTCACTGGCTCGAGCGAGGGGTTGCTTGGTCTGCTAAAGGCCCGCGGTCAAGGCACATATGAGAAAGCAATCAATGAACAACTGAGGTGTTGCAATGAAAAACTAATGATTGATGCTTCTCATCTCTCTCCACTCCTGTCTGTCTGTCCCTGTCTATCCATCTCTCTGACTCTCCCTCTGTCCCTGAAAAAAAAAAGAAATATAAAATAATTAAATAGGAGAGCAACTCCGATGAAGTGGAAAAAATACTTGTTTTGGTATAAACTAAGAAGAAAGTGTAAGGAAATCTGTAGAAACATTTTAAGTTCATAGAAAAAATGCATAAAAATTCTGAAAAGCTTTTAGAGATAAGATAGCTGTTAATGAAACAAAACGATTTGAAGAGGAAGTTCAGTATGTGCTCCCCATCAGTGACAGAGAGGAAGTTGGAATGAGCCAGACATCAAGCTCAGAAAAACCTGACTGTACATCAGAGGTCTCCAAAAGAGAGGAAAGAATCTTTTGATTATAAAAATGATGATGCTAAAGTTTTGAATAATTGTTTTGTGCAGATCAATTCTGAAACTGAGGGAAAAAATAATAGGAAATAAATTGTATTTTCTGAATTAGACAAGGGAGAACCAGGAGATCACCCTGGTGAGAAAGTGAAAGAGAAGACAGTGCTATCTATTACTGTGTAATAAACAACCTTAAAATTTAGTGGCTTACACAGAGGTAGATTTCACAGCGGGTGCACCGGGTGCGTGCCCTGGGCCTTGACTTCCGCAAAACCCCAACTTTACACTTTTTTTCTATTGACAGGGGGCCTGATATTTTCTTCTGCACCTGTGGCCTCAGCCGACCTTAATCTACCTCTGGGCTTATAGCAGTAGTAATTTATTTCATGATTATCTAAGCTGAGTAACTGTTTGTCTGCTGGTTTTTCCAGAGCTCAGTCTTCTAGCTACTTTTAGCTGTATTCAGTTGTAAGGTGGTTGGGCTGCAATGTCAAGGTAGCCTCACACAAATGTCTGGCAGTTGGTACTGGCTGTCCATTGAGAGGCTTAGTTCTTTTATATGTGACCTCCTATTCTCAGGGCAGCATCATAAGAGGGTGAAAGCAGAAGTTTCAGTGTCAATTAAGACCTGGCTTTTGAATCACATCTCTTCTGCCACATTCTGTTTATAAAATCAAGTCATGCCTGACCAGTGGTGGTACAGTGGATAGAGCATCAACCTGGGATGCTTAGGTCCTTGGTTTAAAATTCTGAGGTTGTTGCCTTGAGCACAGGCTCTCTAGCTTGAGCACAGGGTCGCTGGCTTGAGCATGGGATCATCGACATGACCCCAGGGTGGATGGCTTGAGCAAGGGGTCATTCGCTCTGCTATATCCCTCTGGTCAAGGCACATATGAGAAAGCAATCAATGAACAACTAAAGAGCTACAACTACGATTGAAGCTTCTCATTTCTCTTCCTTCCTGTCTGTCTATCTGTCTGCCTCTCTCTCTCTCTCAAACAAAACAAAACACCCACAGATATAATGTTATCTAAACTGATTGAATAGATATTTGGCTTACACAGGAGGTTTGGGTCACTTCAAAGTCTTCTCCCATATCCTTGACCACCATATTGTTTTTGGGCATTGTGACTCCTTTAGTAGAAAAGATTGAAAAGTTTGATAACGATGAGAAATTAATAAAGTGTTGAATTTGGGTAGACTCAATCTGATTTTTACTTTAGGAGGACAATTTTGGCTTGCAGTACAGAAGATAAGTTGGAGGGAGAAAGGAGGGGGTAGAGAATGCATTGGAGGTAGGGAAATCATTAGGTGAATATTATAGTAATCCAAGTGAGAGCTAAATTGACCTGAACTTCAGAACACGGAACACAGAGAACAGGCACAAAGGTTTTTACTTTTATGAATACTAACTACTGTACTATATTCACTATGACCCCCCCCCCCCCACCCACACACTTTTTTTTAGAGAGAGGAGACAGGAAGGAAGGAAGATGAGAAGCATCAACTCATAGTTGCCACACTTTTCCTTGTTCATTGATTGTTTCTCATATGTACCTTGACTGGGGGGCTCAAGCTCAGTCAGTGACTTCTTGCTCAAGCCAGCAACTTTGGGCCTCAAGCCAGTGACCTTTGACCTTTGGGCTCAAGCCAGTGACCATGGGATATTTATTTATTTATTTATGTGACAGAGACAGAGAGAGGGACAGACAGGGACATATGGACAGGAAGGGAGAGAGATGAAAAGCATCAATTATTTGTTGCAGCACCTTAGTTGTTCATTGATTGCTTTCTCACATGTGCCTTGTCCAGGGGGCTACAGCAGAGTGAGTGATCCGTTGCTCAAGCCAGTGACCTTGAGCTCAAGCCAGTGACCTTTGGGCTCAATCCAGCAATCATAGGGTCATGTCTATGATCCCACACTCAAGCCAGCGAGCCCACGATCAAGCTAGTGAGCCGGCACTCAAGCTGGTGATCTTGGGTTTTGAACCTGGGTCCTCTGTGTCCCCATCCGATGCTCTATCTACTGTACCACTGCCTGGTCAGGCTATGGGATCATGATGATCTCATACTCAGGCTGGCGATCCTGCACTTAGGTTTGAGAGACTGCCTTAAGGTAGCTACCTTGGGGTTTCAAACCTGAGACCTCAGTGTCCCAAGTCAATGCTCTTTTTTTTTTTAAGACTTTTTTTTAAAAATTTCTTTTTATTTTATTTATTTTAGAGAGGAGACACAGAGTGAGAGAGAGAGAGAAAGAGAGAGAGAGCGAAAGGGCGGAGGAGCTGGAAGCATCAACTCCCATATGTGCCTTGACCAGACCAGTGCAGGGTTTTGAACTGGCGACCTCAGTGTTCCCAGGTCGACGTTTATCCACTGCACCACCACAGGTCAGGCCCAAGTCAATGCTCTTATCACTGTGCCACCACCAGTCAGCCTTCAATATGACCCTTTAAAACATTATCTAAATATATAATTATTAGTTGTTTTTCTATTATATTATATAAATAACATACATATGTGTTACGAATAAATATAAACATTAATGAGTATTGTTATTATTTATTTATATTTGCAAGTATAATGGACTTAAATATATTTAAAATTAGATTATATTACTTAGTAGTGTATTAGTTTGCTGCATTATACATATTTTAAGAAATTTAGTTATTGTCTCTAAGGTGATATAAACAGTAACTCATGTAACATATAAGCTTTAAGGCAGGGGTGCTCAATATGTCGATCGCGATCTACTGGTTGATCGCAAAGGAAGTGTGGGTAGATCGCATGACATTAAAAAGACATTTGTCTTTTGATTGGCATACAGGGTAGCCAATCTGACGTCTGAACTTTTGACACCCTACGCATGCGCGTTAAACCGTGCTAACTTGTTCAGTTACATTGCTGCGTAGTTAGCCTTCAATTTATTTAAACTAAATACAACAAAGGGTATAAAAATGAGTGCCATAGCTGGTCCGAGTAAGAAGCCTAAAACCTACCAATTTCATACAGAATGGGAGGTGATTTTTTTCACTATGTCATATTCTAAGTGCGTTTGCCTCATCTGTCTGTGTGCCATTGCTATTCCAAAGAAGGGAAATGTGGAGCGGCTTTTTCGGACTGTTCATAAAAACTATGACTTTGACTTTCCTCCGAAAAGAGAGCTGAGAAGGTAGAAAGGTGAAAGAAGAATACACAATATTAAATAGTAATAATAGTAACTTAAATAATGATAATAGAGAAGAAATAAATTTATGTTTTGCATTTTTATTGTAGGTAGATCATTTTGACTTGGTCATCTTATAAGTAGCTCGCAAGCTGAAAAAGTGTGGGCACCCCTGCTTTAAGGAGAATCTATGTATCCATTATACAGCCTCCAGCTTACTACAATTGAAATTTTTAATTGGGACTAAGTAAATTAATCAAACATATGACTAAAATGTTAATTTTTATTATAATTCACAATATAGAGGTATTTTGATATATCAGGGACACAATATGGTCTTCTGTGCCATGAATCCAGTTGATTTTCCTAGTGGTCTCATCTCAATTTCCAAAACTATGAAGTGCTTCATAGATTCACGCAGTGCTTTACAACTTTTGCAGTGTTTGAAGATTTTATATTATCATCTTTGATGTTCAAAAATGCTTGGAGGCTTTGGCCATTTGGCTCAGTGGTAGAGCATATGCCTGGCCAGTGGAAGTACCAGGTTTGATTCCAGCAAGGGCACACAGGAGAAGCACCCATCTGCTTCTCCACCCTTCCCCCTCTCCTTTCTCTCTGTATCTCTCTTCCTCTCCCGCAGCCAAGGCTTTATTGCAGCAAAGTTAGCCTGGGCGCTGAGGATGGCTCCATGGCCTCTGCCTCAGGTGCTAGAATGGCTCTGGTTGCAATAAAGCAACTGCCCAGATGCATTGCCCCCTGGTGGGCATGCCAGGTGGATCCCAGTTGGGCACATGTGGGAGTCTGTCTCTTTGCCTCCCTGCTTTTCACTTCAGAAAAATACACACACACACACACACACACACACACACACACACACACACACACACATGCTTGGAGAAGTCAGCAAGACTGGTATGTTTGTTTCATTTAATATATTTTTAGATTTTATTTATTGATTTTACAGAGGGGTCGTGAATGAGAAGTATCAACTCGTAGTTGCTTCACTTTAATTGTTCATTGCTTGATTATTGCTTGTCCTATGTGCCTTGACCTGACAAGTCCAGGGTTTTGAACCAGCAACCTCAGCATTCCAGGCTGATGCTTTATGCCTGTGCCCGCACAGACCAGACTGCCCCATTTTTTAGGTTAAAAAATACTGGGACTTGATATACTATGTTCAACAGATGTGGTTTGTGCAACATCATGGATCTACAAATTGTGAAGGGGCCAGAATTCATGTTTCCAAACATTTTACTCTGGTGTACCAAGGATCGTGGTTAGTATCTGTTTGATATATTTCTTAATCTCTGTATTTCAGTTTTCATGGCTGTAACAAAAAGATGATACCTATTCATTAAATGAGTACAAGCATTGATTTTATAAAGTGTCAAGATCGCAATAAGCCCTAAATAAATGTTAAATTGTTTATTGCCTTAGCATATCCAATTGACTTGTAATGAGGGTTAAAATCCTCATAGTATATACATTTAGAAAATTCCCAGTTAAGTGTACATGTAAGGCAAGTTTCAGACATGCATGTGGCTAAATTCTTGTTTATAATTTAATAAAGAAATGTAGTGGTCCTATACTTCCATTAGTTTTAATCACATTTTATTTGTCATCGAAATGCACCTTACAGTGAGAAAAGACTTCAAGGGCATGGCAAGTGGACTTAAGGTATTTTAAGCTTTTTTATTTATTTATTTATTTTTACAGGGACAGAGAGAGTCAGAGAGAGGGATAGACAAGGGACAGACAGACAGGAATGGAGAGAGGTGAGAAACATCAATCATCAGTTTTTTGTTGCCGTTGCAACACCTTAGTTGTTCATTGACTGCTTTCTCACTTGTGCCTTGACCTCCGGCCTTCAGCAGATCGAGCAACCCCTTGCTGGAGCCAGCGACCCTGGGTCCAAGCTGGCGAGCTTTTGCTCAAGCCAGATGGGCCCGCGCTCAAGCTGGAGACCTCCGGGTCTTGAACCTGGGTCCTCCGCATCCCAGTTCTACGCTCCATCCACTGAGCCACCACCTGGTCAGGCGACTTGAGGTATTTTAAAAAGCAGAAATTAGTGGACTGTAGAAAGAAAACCGAGCATATTAGCTCAAGGGTGCTCAGTAGTGTAAAGATCTACCCAACCTTTCTTAGCTAAGAACTTAGGGGAAAACTCCAAAGAGACCCAGCTGGGAACTCTGCGGAAGTTAAAAACAAAGTTCAGTTGTGAGACATCTGGTCCTCAACCATCTGTCGTTGGTAGTACAAATGCTTAAGGTCTGTGTGGTTCCTTCTGACACCTTGGAAGGAGTTATAGCACAGAAGCAACAAGTTGCGGTAAGCTAATTTAAGTACATTCTCATGGGTCTTGGAGGCACCTGCACTTCCTATTACTCCTATTCAGGCGAAACTGCTGTCATCCTTAGCTTTCTAGACAGCTCCAACCCGGATTCCTACTGGGGCCTTCGGGTGTCCCAAGCTCAAGTGCGCACCTACTGCGCAGGCTGGACATATTCCGCGCAGGTGCCTAAAATACGGGAGTTTTCGCTCCCTTAGGCCAATAATGGCTTCTTAGTTGAGTTACTTGTTAAAAGGTTAACAGGTGAATGAATACCTTTCAACCACTTGGGAGTCTTCCATTGTGATTAAGAGACTCAGATGCCCAGCTGTAAGACGCTGTCACCGATGCCCAGCAGCAACACTCGACCTCCTCGCCAAAATTTACCGGGCGTTTCAACGCCCCACCCATGGATGGCAACACCACTCTGACGTCCGCGAGCCCGAGGCCGCCATAGGCTCGCGTCGGAGCACAGGACGACGTGCGGCGCGTGGGCTCATCAGGTCCGGCCGTGCATGAACTTGGTCAGCGCTTCCGGGCAAGGTTCTATGCACCTGTTCCTTCATTTCTGCTCAAGTGTCTCTCCTTTCTGGGCAAAAGTGCACAAGAGAACAAAATACGCGACAGCAAACTTAGGCTAACAACAGCGCGGAAAACTAAGCCCAAAGTAAGAAAGTGTCAGGCACCTTTACGCTGCTCAAAAGTTCACGTGATCGACTATGTGCCGGGCCCCAGAGGTCACGTGACGGCGCGCGCGCCCTCGCGTAGGGGGGGATCCCGCTAGCGCTGTGCGCGCGCCCCTACGCTACCTCCCAACCTCTCTCCGGGAGGGTGAGGAGTGGCGGAGGGATCGGAGTCTGGATCTGGGTGCGCGTGCGCAGCGATCAGCTGTCACCCAGTGCGGAACAACTCTCCGAAATTTTCTAAATCTATCTGTGCCGGAGGCCACGGTCTTCCTTCTCCCTTTCCTCCTCTGGGCCTTGTCTTTGCCCACCCGCGCGCCAGGTAACCGGTTTTCCGGAGTCCCGGGGATGGGGATGGAGATGGGGATGGTGGCGGGAGGGCCTGGGCGGTCTGCGCACTGCCCCACTCCGCGAGGGGCAGCAGGGGTTGCCGGCGTCCAGGAGAGTGGAGGCACCTGATCTGCGGCACTCGGTCCGCGGCCGCCGTGACTGTCATGCTGGGGACAGGGCGGCCGGCTATGGTTGCGGAGGAGGGAGACGAGAGCCAGTGACAGCCCGCTCCGGCCCTCACGGGGATTCGGTGCCGCACTAGTCGTTCTCTCGTGGGCCGGCGCGCGGGTGGTCCAGAGATGCTGATTCCTTTCCTTTCCCCTTCCAGCGGGGTCTGTGGCGGACTCGGGCAAGCATGTTCTGCTGCCTGAGTCGGGCCATCTCTTCCCTGGGACTGTCACCGCCGGGGGGTGAGGCTGGGGGCTGCTCTCAGGAACACCTCTCTCCGGGGTTCCTCCTAAGTCCCAGTGATTTTTCGGGCATGGGGCCATTTCTGCAGTGCTCGAAACCACGATGCGGTGTAGATAGTGGTGCTTAATAAGTAGGAGTTGGATCAGGTCGCGTGGAATGCCAGGCACGGGACGTGGCGTGGGGTGGGGATGTGTAGGAGGCAGCCGGGCCAGGGAGACTGGGGCTCTGGGCTCGCTCTTGGTTTTTTCCAAGGGGCTCAGCCAATGAACCAGCAGGGCTCGCTTCGGATGCTTTCCGGGTGAACTCGGAGGCAGTCTCCCCCGAAGCTGCACCGTGCACGTCTGCACGGGCTGGCTCTGGTTGTGGGCGATGTTTGGGAGGGTTTTGTCGGGTTCCTCCCTCGAGGGGAAGAGAAGGCAAATTTTTTTTTAGCACTTCGTAAATTAACCTGTAGGGTGATTTTTGAAGCACTGCTTCGGAAATGTTAGGTTGGAAGTTGCGGCTGGTCCACCCTGGTCTCGGTGAAAGTTTCTGGTAGGCTCTGACCACCTAAATTGGGATTAAACTTTGCCCTATTTCACTCACTTGAATTTGTAGTATTTTTTATTTTTAACCACGGGAAACTCGGTTTTGTGTGACACGGTTTCTATGACAACGGTTACTAATCAAATTTGGAAGTGTTGTGCTTGAAAATTAGTGGCTTTAATTCTTAAAGGTCCATTTTTACTTTTGTAGTACTCGGTTTTCCTTTAAGATAATTACTCAAGTTCTGCCTTTTTTATTTTTCCTCCAAGTTCTCCTACCTTGTCAGTTTACTCCTACTTCCATTCCCTGATTTGTTTTGGAATGTATTACATGAGGTTTCAGGTTTTTTAGGTCCTCCTTTTCCCAATTTAGGGCATTATGAAAAATATGAACATAATCTTTACAGCACCCCATAAACTTGGTATGCAATGCAATTTAAATTGGAGATTTGTTTCACGTTAACAGACTTTAATCCGCTGCTTTTCTAAAGTTAAAAATATACGTTTTGTATTTTTAATTTTTACTTGTTGACTTTAGAGCAGTGGTTCTTAACCTTTTTTGAGGTACGGAACCCACCAGTTTCATAAGCGCATTCACTGAACCCTTCTTTAGTGATAAATAAAATATGATTTTTTTTCCAAATTCAAGAGATAGGTATATGTTTTTTTGCTGGTGCACAAAATGAGCCGTGCATGAACATCACCTTGCTCAAAGAACAAAACCAACAAAGTGCATGAACTCACAACAAATTACCCTATTACTTTATTCTGGCCTCCGCGGCATAGGCTTCTCTGAACCCCTGAGACCGACTCATCGAACCCCTAGGATTCGACAGAACCCAGGTGAAGAACCACTGCTTTAGAGAGAGAAAGGGAGAGAGACATTGATATGTTGCACTTATTTATGCATTGATTTTGTATGTGCCCTGACTCAGGATCAGAGAACCAGTGGGCAACCTTGGGGGTATCCAGTTCATTCTTTAACCAACTGAGGTGCCCAGCCAGGGCTAAAAAGATACATTTCAAAACTTGCAAGTACACAAATGATTTCTAAAAAGTCTATTACTATTCTGTGAAAATGAATATTTTAATAAGCTGAACAGGTACTTAATTTTTAATAAGGATTTTAGATTTAGCTTGAACTGTGTTGGTGCAGTGGATGAAGCATGGACCTAGAATGCTGAGTTTGCTGGTTTGAAACTCCAGCCTTGCTGGGTCAAGGCACATACAAGAAGCAACTACTTAACAGTTAATACTTCCTGCTCCTCTACCCCCCTTCTCTCATTCTCCTCGCTCTAAAATCAATAAATAAAAGGGGAGGGACACAGGGAAAACCAGATTGAAGGTGACAGAGGACAATTTGACTTTTGGTGATGGGTATGCAACACAATTGAATGATAAGATAACCTGGAGATGTTTTCATTGTACATATGTACCCTGATTTATTGGTGTCACCCCATTAGAATTAATAATAATAAAATATATATATATAAAAAAATCAATAAATAAAAAAATAAAAAGAAGTATTTTAGATTTAAGTTTCTATTTAAGGATGAAAATCTGGTATATTGAGTTTTCTTCTTTACAACTTCTGAATCACCTAGGGCTAGGTTAGGTCCTCCTGGGGTACAGTCTCTTTTCTTTTCTCACTGTTTTCTAATTGTCTTTTTACTGGCTTTTTTCTATTACTAGGATATTAGAGTTTTGAAAACAGGTTTTGTGTGTATGTGTATGTGTTTTTCTTTATTGTATTTCTGGCAATTGACCATAGTGCCTGAGGTGCTCAATATATCCTCTTTTTATTTATTTATTTGAGAGAAAGAGAGAGAGAGAGAGAGGAAGGGAGAGAGATGAGTAGTATCAACTCATAATTGCAGAACTTTAGTTGTTTCTTGATTGTTTTCTCCTATGTGCATTGATGGAGGGCTCAGGCTGAGCCAATGACATTGGGTTCAAGCCAGTGACCATGGGATTACATATATGATCCCACACTCAAGCTGGCAACCCCGCGCTCAAGTGGGTGTGCCTGCGCTCTACCCAGAGACTTTGGTTTTTGAACCTGGGTCCTCAGCGTCCCAGGTCAACACTATCCCCTTCACCACCACCGGTCAGATGAAAATGTCCTCTTTTTAAATAATAGCTTTATTAAGATACAGTTTACATACCATATAATTCACCTATTTATTATTTTTTAAATTTACTTATTGATTTTAGAGAGACAGAAACATTGATTTATTTCTGTATGTGACCTGAGTGGCAATCGAACCTGCAATCTTTGTTTATCAGGATTATGCTCTAACAATTGAGCTAACAGACCAAAGCACAGTCCATCTATAATTCAGTGGCATTTGCAACTGCCACCACAATCAATTTTAGAATATTTTTATCACTTCAGAAAGAAATCATGTTCCCATCAGGAGTTTTGTCTGTTTCTCTCTATCTCCCTTCCCCTCCAGCTTTAGACAACCTCTAATTTGCTGTCTTAGTAGATTTGCTTATTCTGGACATTTTATACAAATGGAATCACATACTATGTGGTCATTTGTTACTGGATTCTTTCACTTAACATAATGTTGTCAAGGTTCATCTATGTTGGGCATTTATCATTATTTCATTCCTTTTTATGGCTGAATAATATTCCATTCTATGACTATTTTACAATTTGTTTATTCACTCATCAGTTGATGGGCATTTGGGTTGTTTCCACATTTTAACTCCAGTGCTGCTGTGAACATTTATGAGCTACACTTTGTGTGGGTGTATGTTTTCTTTTTTTAAAATTTTTTAATTGATTTTAATTTACTGTGTTTACGTAGATTCTAGTGTCATCCCAAATGCATCCCCCACTCCCCCGTATTCCCCTCAACAAGGGTGCCCCCCCCCCGTGCTCCCCTCCCGACAAGGATGTATGTTTTCTTTACTCTCTAGTATATACATGTATACTTGGTGGTAGAATTTCTGGGTTAAACATTTTCTTCTGAATGATTGAAGAGCAAGGAGAGGATAATTAGTTTGGAGGGATTCTCTCTAGGTCTTTGAGGGGTGAACTGACCCTTTCCTGCCCCACTACTAAGGGTACTTCTTTAGAGGCCAGAATTCTCTATATGGGACTTTGTCCTGCAGTGAGTTTTTCTTGTCTCAAAGTCATTAAGATTATCCCTTTCTGTTAGTACAGTTTTTATACAGTTAGTGATTGTACCCTTTATATTTATTATGTTTAATTAGAGAAACGGTGATAAAATAGGTATATTCCATACTGTCATCAAGTTCAGTGTCTAATACAGGTCGTTTTTTTAAAAAAAATTATTGGTTTTAGAGAGAGAGGAAGGGAGAGAGGGAGAAAGAGAGAAAGATGGATTTGTTGTTCCACTTATTTAGGCATTAATTGGTTGATTCTTGTATGTGCCTTGACTGGGGATCAAACTGTAACCTTGGCATATTGGGATGACACTCTAAGCAAATGAGCTCTCCCACCAGGGCTAATACAGGTCTATCTTTTAAAGTTTATTTTCTTTTATGAAATAGGAATATCTAACGCTCTTCTTACCACCCCCATTTCTAATATGATTTTCTTGGGAGTTGTTCCATAGTAAAGTCACTGTATCTTCTCTATCTTTACCAGTCTAGAAGGTTTTGTGGAGACTAACATATACATTTAAAATATTGGATTATTGTCTTTTCACTTCCCCTTACCCCCAAAGATTCATCTTTGCCCTTAACTCTCCCTGCCCTTTGGGAGAAGATGTTGATAATCTATGTGTATACTTGCAGGGAGAAGAATTAGGCCCATATGAGCACTGGAAACAGTTGTTAAGGAGCCTCTCTATTTCCCCATTACCTGCCACTATTCTTTCTCTGAGGATTAAGTCCTAATTCTAAATTCTCTAAGTAAAGCCGGTTAATCTCCTCCTTTCCAACAAACTCATCTTTCTCTCCAGTTCCTTTGCTGAATTGGACTTGGAAGCCAGCTTACATTTTTATTCCCTCTGCTTAGACTGTACCCCTACCTTCTCTTCTTTGGTTAATTTAACCTCATCCTTCAGATAACTTAGCAAAGTTGTCACATCTTCCAATTAGTCTTGCCTCAATCATGTATACTTGCCATACCTGTAGTCTATAATCTCCTTCATAGTCTTAAACAATTGCATTTTTAGTTGTGTATCTGCTTCCTACCCTCATATATGCACAGAAAAAAAAAGCAACACAAAATATTGAAAGTAGTTAGTTACTTCTGGTTGATGGAATTATGGGCCATTTGTCTCTTGTGTATGTGCTTGCATTTTCTTAATTTTATCCTATCAGTATGACCTTCATGAACAGGGAAAAAATTTAATAAAAATCCATGTTTGTTAGAAAATCTGGAAACAGGAGAATTTAGAGCAGTGGTTCTTAACCTTTTTTGAGGTACCGAACCCACCAGTTTCATATGCGCATTCACTGAACCCTTCTTTAGTGATAAATAAAATACGATTCTTTTTTTTCAAATTCAAGACATAGGTATATGTATTTTTTAATTGGTGCACAAATGAGCCGTGCATGAACACCACCTTGCTCAAAGAACAAAACCAAGAAAGTGCAGGAACTCACAACAAATTACGGTATTACTTTATTCTGGCCTCCGCTCACAACAAATTACGGTATTACTTTATTCTGGCCTCCGTGGCAGAGGCTTCTCCGAACTCCTGAGACCAACTCATCGAACCCCTAGGGTTCGATAGAACCCAGGTTAAGAACCACTGATTTAAAGGAAAAAGGAAAGTCACTAGTAATTGTCATTTTTATTTTTGTAAATTTCTTTCTAACCTGTTTTGTTTCCGTTACCTAGATGAGATTTTTTTATAGCTCCAGTGTGAAGCTTCTTATTACATTTTAATTCTTTCTCTTATATAGGGACTTCCAGGGAATGGTGAGGATGCTTACTATTCATTGCCTAGGGATGGAATTTCTGGTATTGAAATTGAGCTGATTCTTAAGGAACAGAAACTAGCATTTGATACTATTAAGGTTTGAGAACTCAGTATGTGCTAAATAACTCATTTCCTCTTTTTCCCCTGAGAAACTTCTTTACTAGTATATTTGTGTGTTTTATAGTGCTACAGAGTTTTTCATTGCATAGTTGTTTGTTACCTATATGCAACATTTGTCTTATGGTTGCTGGGTGATTTATTCTGCCTAGTAGTGGTACATTTTCTTCCAATTTCAGATATAGAGCATACAGCAGTGAACATAGTAAACAAGTGATTCCCTACCATTTCATGAAAGAGGATTATATTGAATATGAATGTTTAGTTATACTGTTGCTCTATATTTTCAGATACACAGTGGCTTTAGTGGCTTCAGCTCCTATGGCATTTATAAATTCCTGCTCCATAAATCATTTTTATTTCTTTCTTTTGTATGACAGAGACAGAGAGAGACAGAGAGGGATAGATAGGCACATAGATTAGAAGCATCAATTCTTTGTTGCAGCATCTGAGCTGTTCCTTGTTTGCTTTCTCATATGTGCCTTGACCAGGGGGCTACAGCAGAGCGAGTGACTCCTTGCTTTAGCCAGTGACCGTGGGGCTCAAGCCAGCAACTCTGTGCTCAAGCTGGTGGCCCTCGCTCAAGCCGGATGACCCACGCTTAAGCTGGCAACCTTGGGGTTTCGAACCTGGGTCCTCCGCGTAGCAGTCCGATGCTCTGTGCACTGCGCCACTGCCTGGTTAGGCTATTTAGGCTCATCTTGAACTTTCCCTGCCCCAAATATTTAGAAGTCAAAGATCTAGGTATTACTGACATTGGGGCATTATTTAGTGAATAAAACTAGAAAATATGTGTAAATTCAGATATATGTTTATATGTGTATGTGTTTTATACAATAGTTATCCGTATTCATATACATATACAAAGAATTATGTAACAAATTATATAACTTGTATTGAACAATTGTATTCTTGGAATAACATTTTGGTCATGGCTTATTTGTTATTTTAGTGTGTTTTGGATTTTGCTTGCTCATTTTTTGAAGGAATTTTTATCAGTGTTCAATCTTACATGAAATTGTTTTGCAGTTCTCTTAGGCCAGTTGTCAAGTTCAGTTACCCATTTTAAGTTTGCTGCTGCTGCTTCTTTTTTTTTTTCAAATTCTTATGTGTTTATTTGAGCCACACTGAGGACATATGCCAGAGAGCAAGATTTCAAATGCTCCTGTAGGATTGCTTCTTAAAGGAGTTTAAAACTTGCTATTTTTTTCTTGTGCTCAGTAACAGCATAAATAACATTGGATTTTGTTTCTTAAAAATTGAGCATAAATCTGTGAAACCATCTGGGCTTGATTCGTGCTGTAGATATTTTTTAAATTCTGTGGGCTTTTTTTTTTTTTTTGTGGTAGCTGGGGAGCCTAGCATAGAGGTCAAGGGAGCCTAAGTGTGAAGTCAGTTCATTGGACCTTCTTGCTGTTTTTCTTTCAGAAAGTAATTTCCATTTTGGAGTCTTAGTTTCATCATCTTCACATAGGAAAAACCACAGCCTGTTAATCTCAGAAAACTTTGAAGAATGAAAATGAAATATTGTATGTTAAAGCACAGTAAAGAGCCAAGCAAATGCAAGGCTTTTTAAAAGAAAGTTTTATTTTAATAAGAGGTTGGTATTCAAATAGTCCATGAGAATAGCTTCCAGTATCACACTGCTAGAGTTTGCAGATGGACTGGGGCTTTCCCTCAGAAGACCAGGAACTCCTAAAACATTTATGTTTGTACGTTGAATTTGAGTCTGAAATTTCAGACTGCTTTGTATTGTCAATTTTGCTAGGATTCCTCACCCTTCTGGATTTTCACTTTCTAATAAAGGGGAAGGAATTCTTGATCAATTGTCCAAATTGTCCAATCTTATTTTTATTTTTAAATTTCTTTTTATTTACTTATTTTAGAGAGGAGAGAGAGAGAGAGAGAGAAAGCGAGAGAGATGGGAGATGTTGGGCAGATGAAATATATTATGCTCACTTTGTTAAAGATGGCACTGCCCATGTGCAAGTTTTAAGAGTAAGCTTTTCCCCACACCTTTGACTGATTGGATGATGTAGGGTGGTGCACTCTCATGAGGAATCCTCCCAGTATGTCTCAGATAAGTGACTTTGTATCAGAGACTTCCTTGTTTGTAGATTGGATTAAAGGTTTTGAATCTATGCTACAAAGTGGGGCAGGCCGGGAGCTTGCTCTCTCTCGGTTCCTGAGGTTAGTATTAGAGAGGAGATCAGAGTAAGGCCACATGGAGGCCAGGAGAAGCAGCCAAGATGGCAGAGTGCTGAGGAAGAAGCCAGTTTATGCAGAGTTTGTGCAGGAAGAGATGGGGAACAGAGGTGAATAAGTCTGGTGAGCTAGAAACCTTTGATTCTAGGAAACTCGGATAAGTCATTAGCTTTGTGAGCACTGAATGAGTGGGTTTTGGAGCCCAGTGTGTGTTTTTACTTGCCCGCCAGGTGCAAGCTAGAATTAAAGCTGATGGCTCACCAGTTCTTGGCTCCGTTGTTTCATTACCGACTGTCCAAATCTAATGCGAACCTGCATGGGCCAGGCGGCTGTGATAGTGGCCTTGGCCACTGGCTTTACAGAGGAGAAGCAGGAAACATCAACTCCCATATGTGCCTTGACCAGGCAAATGCAGGGTTTCAAACCGGCAGCCTTAGCATTCCAGGTCTATGCTTTACCCACTGCGCCACCACAGGTCAGGCCAATTGTCCAATCTTTATTACCGTTGTTTTCATTTTGACTTCGGTCACATTAGGCAATTATCCTGGGAGGAATATTTTTTACTTTTGGCTTCTGCACCTAGTGCCAGATAGAAGCAGATTCCAAGCATCCAAGTCTCCCTTTGCACCTACCTGCCAGTTCAGTTCTTTACAGAAAAATCCCAGTTAGTTCCTATGTTTATCTTTTCAAAGCTGTGTGACCTTGAGAGAGTTTGCTAACCTCTTGATGTATATTAAGTGCTTCAATGTTAGCTGCTTCTGATGTTAATAATGCAAATAACTCTTATGCTTCTGCTCGGACACTTTTGTGTGTGTGTGTGTGTGTGCGCGCATGCTCATGCATGAACACAAGAGAGACAGACAGACAGGGACAGACAGGAAGGGGGAGAAATAAGAAGCATCAACTTGTTGCAGCATCGTAGTTGTTCATTGATTGCTTTCTCATATCTGCCTTCACTGGGAGGGGGGAGGCTATAGCCAAGCCAATGACCCCATGCTCAAGCCAGCAACCTTTGGGCTTAAGCCAGCAACCATGGGGTCATGTCTGTGATCCCATGCTCAAGCTGGTGAGCCCATGCTCAAACCCCAAGTGACCTTGGGGTTTCGAACCTGGGTCCTCAGTGTCCCAGGCTGATGTTGTATCCACTGCATCATTGCCTGGTCAGGCTAGACCCTTCTTTAGGGATTGATGGGCTGAGTCTTAGAATGACTTTGTGGTCTTTTCCATAAAGGATGTGGTTCTTTCAATAGTCAGTGCTTGTGTTTTGCATTTTTGAGGTAGTTCTCTTATCTTTACCAATCTAAGACAAGAAAGTTGTATTTTCTTTCTTCCTTATTCCTTATTGGTCCTTGAAGTTAAAGAAGTTTGTCATGCAAATGATTTGGTTAATCTTTATGTTTAGCTGTAGAAATAGAATTGTCATTTGAATAAATGAATGATTTAGAAGGGATACTTAGAAGGTCTGAAAACCTATGTGCTATGGAAGAAAATGAAGGGACAAGTTATCTTATTTGTCAAAGTGAAGAATTTAAATTTCAAGAGGTTTGCAAGTGGAAGCCACCTTTTCTGAGAGAATGGTTTGTTAAGAATGTTACATTTAGAAGATTCCTCTGTTGAGGTGGCGGTTGAAGGGTCTGTAGAGTTAAAAGCTCAGAAACCAAGAACGTTTGTTTGTTTATTTATTTCAGTGTGAGAAAGAGAGAGACAAACAGGGACAGGCAGACAGAAAGGGAGAGAGATGAGAAGCATCAACTCATAGTTGTGGCATCTTAGTTGTTCACTGTGGGTCAAATAAGTTTGCAAATATGATGTATATGTTTGCTTGCTTATAGTTTGCATTGGGTGTGGGGTACAGGCTGTAAGCAGGCAGGATCCTTATAGCCTAAGGCTTAGTTTTAAGACTAAGCCTTTCCCGCTCCTTTAATACTAAGATCCTTCCAAAACTAATATTTTCCCCACACCTTTGACTATTGCATGATAGGGGGTGGTGCACTCTTATGAGGAATTTCATTTATGCCTCAGATAAGTGGCTTTGTATTAGAGACTTCCTTATTTATATATTGGCTTAAATGCTTTAATTTTTTACAATATAAAATGGGGACAGACCAGGGGCTTGCTCTCTCTCAGTTCCTAAAACTAGCATTTCAAGGAGAGGCAGCCAAGATGGCAGAGTGCTGAAGGAGAAGCCAGTTTGTGCAGAGAGAAGGAGATGGTGAATAGAAGTGAATAAGGCTGGTGAGGTAGAAACCTTTGATTCTAGGAATACTCGGATGAGTCAGTGGCTTTGGGATCCCTGAATGGAAAGGGAAGTGTTTTCCCACTGTGTGTATTTCTTGCCTGCTAGGTGCAAGCTAGGATTAAAGGTATTGGCCCACCAGTTCTTGGCTCCATTGTTTCATTACCATCTGTCTGGATCAAATGTGAACCTACATGGGCTAGGCGGCTGTGATGGTGGCCGCAGCTACTGGTTTTACATTCATTGATTGCTTTCTCATATGTGCCTTGATCAGGGAAGGGTGGGGGGAGGGGTCCAGCTCAGCCAGTGATTCCTTGCTTAAGCCAGCAAACATGGGTTCATGTCTATCATCCCATGCTCAAGGTGGATGAGCTGCCACTCTATCCACTGTGCCACCTTGTGGTCAGGTGAATGTATTGGTTAAATAAGGACTTGAACTTGAGTAAGTTACTTGATTTTTGTTAATGTAAATAATTAGTTCCTGCCATCCGTCCACCCTCTCTTCCTTTCTTGCAAATATAACATTGGGGCCATGAAGGACCTTAGAGATCATTTAGTTCCCTGGTCCCCAAACTTCCAGATTTAAAAAAATAAGTTGGACTGACATAAGCTTATCAACTTTTAATATTATAAAATAAAAATTATCAAAGAAAACTTACTATCTAATGTTATGTCCAAAAACCACCAACAAAGCAAAAACCATTCTCTAGGAATAAAGGATGGATCTTTTAAAAAATTAGAACACTTTCGCCTGACCTGTGGTGGCGCAGTGGATAAAGCGTTGACCTGGGAACACTGAGGTCGCCAGTTCAAAACCCTGCACTGGTCTGGTCAAGGCACATATGGGAATTGATGCTTCCAGCTCCTCCCCCCTTTCTCTTTCTCTCTCCCTCTCACTCTCTGTCTCCTCTCTAAAATAAATAAAAAGAAATTAAAAAAAAAAAAATTAGAACACTTTCATTTCTGTTTTTCTGTGGACTGGTAGAACCACTGCCCCACAGTGTTTAGTAACACTGAACATAAATTCCTAAGTTCAAAGATTAGTAAGATTTAATGTTAACAATAAGAATGATGTGCTTAGATGAGGTTATACCTTCAAGTATTGATGGAGTCATAGCTCAGCCCACTTCTGTGGCTAAGATCTGGTTTAGTGATTCTTAACTCGTTTTTGGATCATGTGTATGTATATTTGAGTGTTAGGAGCTATAGATCTCAATGTGGGGGGAGAACTGAACTAGAACATTAGGGTTGAAAAGAGTCCTACTGAACTACAGATGAGACCATGAAAAACATGATAATGTATTTGAATGCATACTTTTCCAGAAAAATATAAATTCTAAGATGAATCAAGAAGTAGTAGAAATATACTAATTAAGATAATTGATTCTGTAGTTACATGTCTCACCACAAAGAAAATACCAGGTTCAGACAGTTTTGCTGGCTAGTGTCAATGTAAGAAACATCCAAAACTATAAGAGTTTTTATGAGTTTATTTGAGCTAACTTGACAATTTCTGGGAAGCAAAAAGTCAGTGGCTTGAGAAAATGCTCTGGAAAATGGCAGTTTTACCACTTATTTTATACATAAGAATCAAAGGGGGCCTGACCAGGTGGTGGCCCAGTGAATAGAGTATCGGACTGGGATGCTGAGGACCCAGGTTCGAAACCCTGAGGTCACTGGCTCATCCAGCTTGAGCCCGGGCTCACCAGCTTGACTGTGGGGTCATCAGCTTGAGCGTGAGGTTGCCAGCTTGAGTGTGGAATCATACACAGACATGTCCCCATGGTCGCTGGTTTGATTGAGTCCAAGGTTGCTGGCCTGAGTAAGGGGTCACTTACTCTGCTAGCCTCCATCCCTCATCAGTGTACATATGAGAAAGCAATCAATGAGCAACTAAGATGCCACAATGAAGAATTGATGCTTCTCATCTCTCTCCCGTCCAGTCTGTCTGTTCCTGTGTGTCCCTGTCTTTCCCATTCCCTCCCTCCCACTTTCTCATTCACTAAAAAAAAAAAAAAAAAAAATCAAAGGGGAAGTGGGTTACATGAAATCTATTGGTGATAAATTAGGGAGGCAGGAGAAAGCAAAACTGGGAGATCTCTGGGGTTGGATAAAAGTAAAAATGAATAGAAGCATACTTTTATGTAGACAGGTATAGGATGTAATTATTAATATAATAATAATTACAATGAGGGTATTTTGTAGTTTCTGCTTTGGTGGGTGGTTGTGCCTTGAGGCATCTGGAAAAGAGGGTTACTCTTACATTTTAAAGTCATGTTATCAGGTACATTATTGTAGATGTAAAAAGACAACAGACAGGCTCAGTTTAGGTCAACACTGACCTTTATTTGGGAAAAATACCTCCCTAGGACATGACTACCTGCCACAGACTGCTTTTAGTTAGAAAGTTTTAATTTCAGACCATCTTATGTGGTTTCTTTAGGTCTCTTAGTTTGTAAACCCACCTTGTGACCTCACCTGAGTTTATCGGGTTTATTATGTGATGCCATTTCTGTTCACACTAGTTCTACAAAGTATTTAAATAGTACTTAATTCCAGCCCTCACAAACTTCAACTTTTTCTCTTTCATGAGTACTTCCCAACTCATTTTTTTATTATTATTTCTTTTTATTTATTTATTTTAGAGAGGACACACACACACACACACACACACACACACACACACACAGAGAGAGAGAGAGAGAGAGAGAGAGAGAGAAAGGGGGGAGGACCTAGACGCATCAACTCCCATATGTGCCTTGACCAGACCAGTGCAGGGTTTTGAACTGGTGACCTCAGTGTTCCCAGGTCGACGCTTTATCCACTGCGCCCCCACAGGTCAGGCCCAACTCATTTTTTTTTAAGGTTAGCAAGTTTTGCCCATGTGAATAAGGAAATTTACAAGCTAGTCCCCCTTATGAAGATATGAAACCTAAAATATAATACTATTATGGATAATTCCACAGTGTGCCATTCTGATGATACAGCATCATCAGGTTGTATAATATAGATAGGTTCAGCATAAGAATATTGAATCAAAATAGACAAAGGTGAAAACCTATCAGCAGATAAAATTCTACATGTATCTGTGACTTAAAAGCAAAGCAACAAATGAAAAACCTCCTAGAGGAGGGAATAGAACAGAACTTTTCTAACCTGTTAAAGGGTACCTATACACTAAACATTCTGAGGAAACAAAAAAAATAAAGGACCATTCCATTTATAGGAAGACATTCCACTGTCACTTCTTGTTAGCACTAGGATGTCCTAGTCATGTCAGTAAGACGAGAAAGAGAAATAAAAGGAATAAGTAATGTGGAGGAAACAACCAAAAGGATCACTATTCTCTGATATTTTTCACATGATGATATATATAGCATCACTAAAGAGTCAATGGACAAATAATTGGAAACAAGGGATTATGAGCAAGGTAGCTGGGTATGAGATAAAATTAAAAATGACATTTTAATGTACCAGCTACAAAAGGAAAAATAGCTTAAAATGTAATAAAATAAGAAATGTTCTGTTTTAAACAAATTAATGTTCTATTTAAAAGTTTAAGAGATAAAACAAAGTGATTGTATTCTTCAAAAATGATAATATCATTCAAAACAAAGACAGACTCTGGAAATACTCCAGATTAAAGAATACTAAAGAGGCATTACAGCTACACACAGTACCTTATCCTAGACTGAATTCCGTACTGGGAGGGAAAAAAATGCTATAGGGGATATTTTTAATTCACTTGACAAAATTGGAATACAGAAATTACATACAAGCTATATTAAACTTACTGGAGTTCAAAATTTTACTGTCTCTGTGTAAGAGAAGGCCTCTATTCTTAGGAAATGCACAGTAACTTTAGGGGTGAAGGGCCATAATGTATGCAACCTACTCTCAAATGGTTCAGAAAAATATTGTATATACATATATATACAGAGAATATTCTACCCCGTATACTTTATTGTGTGTGTTGTCAATTTAAGAAATGTCCAAACCTGGAGATAACTTAAGAGTTTATTCGAGCCAAAACTGATGAGAGTTGCTGGAAAACAAGATATCAAGCGAGAATAACAGTTTTGCAGTTTCTTTATGAACTTGAAATTAAGGACGGAGAGTGAAAGAAACTTACATGAACTCAAGAGAAAGCAAGATGTGGGGATTGGATTACAGGATAGTTAAGATTATGTGCTCTCTTGAGTAGTTATACCTTCCAGATTACTTCTGGAATTTCAAAGATGTGTTAACCTCGGTACACAAGGACAATGGCCAGGGCTTGCTTAAAAATCTTTCACTAAATAAGTTATGCGCCTGTGGCGTGACTACACACAATGACTGACTTAGTTAGGAATTTATGGTTTATTACAGCACCCCTCTTTTTTTGTGCAGTGCAGAGACAGAGAGAGAGAGAACACAAATTGATAAAGCAAATATGATAAAATATTAATAGATGAATCTGAGTAAAATGTAGATAGGTTTTTTTTTAAATCTAGTCCTGCAATTTTTCTGTTTGAAATTATTTGTAATGAAAAGTTAAAAAATGCTGTTTATAATAATATAAGAATAAATCCACAGAACTTTTTTTTTTTTTTTTTTTGTGTGTGTGTGTGTGTGTGTGTGTGTGTGTGTGTGTGTTTTACTCAAGTTAAGCCTTCTCATTGATTTGACTTTTTCCTAAAGTGGGGTATGTGTGTATGGTGGTACAGCATGGAAGAGATGAGGGAAATAGTTATGTTTAGCATGAGGAAACACTGGCAATTTTTGACTTTAACATTTTTTGCCTATATAATAATAGTGGTTCTTTATAAACGTTATTGAGTAGATTTTTATTTTGGTTTCACATGTAAAGCACAAAGAAAGCTAGATACATCCATTATTTTATTTCTACTTATAATTTTATACATTAATTTGCTTATTTTTGGTTGTAGGGCAAAGCCTTTCTTTGAGTAAAGGTTGGTGTCTTGTATTTCCTCTCCTGCAAGAACTCCACCCACTATATAGCATCTACCACTTTCAGTTTCTTTTTTTTAAAGTAGAGAGCTAGTATGAGCCCGAATTCTTCTAGATTTTATAAATCCCACCACTCTGTAACCTGTGATTGTTGCAGTTTCCATACTACATTTAACATTCATTTAGAAAAAATCATCTTATCTTTACTGGATCTTTCCAAAAGATTTAAGTTACATTTTATAGGAACAATATCATGGTTGTATGCACACTTCACCTATTTCCATAATATTTAATTATATCGCATAATGGCACAACTGGTGTGAACTAGATTGGAAATAAACACTGTTGATTGGGAAGCTTGCAATTCAACTGATGCTTAAGATATAATAGGTATAGCCAATTAGCCTTGCCTGTGTTGTGAGCAGCAATGGTGTTTTTCAGCGGCAATATATAGTCATATCCCTCATATGGTAAGTCTCTTAAGTAGTTTATTCAGAGCTTCTACTATAGTAGGCCACTATGAATAGGTAGATGTGGGTGGCTGGCTGGTTTGTTAAATGGCTTAGTTAGTAATTGTACTCAATATACTACCAAATGAATTTTGAGTCATTCCATTTAATTTTATTAAGATACACCAAGGAATTGATTATTAGAAGGGATTGCTGGCCAAAGGCAAACAGGTTTGAATAAAACATTCATTTGATTCACATCTGGTATTTGTATATCAGGTTTCTTTTCCATTCACCATTGTTACCAATTTATATTTGATAATTTTATTGGTCATGATTCATTTACAGATAATAGAGATACTGCTCTGGTTAACTTAAGCAGAAAGGGATTTCCTGTTGGAGTGGTGAGGTTGGAGAGCAGGTTCTTCTCTGGCTCCCCAGGGACCCGTCTCCTGGGATATTTCCAGAACACCGCTCCGGGGGGGCTGCCAAGGGAACTGCCATCTCTGCTGCTCATGGAAAAATCTGAAGAATCAAGGCAAAGGATCACAGCACCTTGGCTGAGATCTGGAGAGCTGGAAGTTGCTGTTGCATTTGTTCTATGAACACACCACCTTAGTTATGATCCAGGGATAAGGAACAGTACCAGAACTGTTACTTAAGAGCCAGACTACCTTTGCTAGATCTGTTCCAGCAAGAATGATGGACTGTATGGATCTCCACCCCTTTCCCCATAGACATGACCCCATGGTCACTGGCTGGAGCCCAAGGTTGCTGGCTTGAGCAGGGGGGTCATTGGCTTGACTGGAGCTTCTGGGTCAAGGCACTTATGACAAAGCAATCAATGAAAAACTAAGGTGCCATAACTATGAGTTGATGCTTCTCTTCTCTCTCCCTTCCTGTCTGTCAGTCCCTGTCTGTCCCTCTCTTTCCCTCACTTAAAAAAAAAGACTCAAAAAATAAGAATAAAAAACCCAATACCAATATTACAGCTAATAATCTGTCAAGTAAAAGCAATTTAAAGGTAGTTCTCTATCCCAGAATATATTGTGTTAGGATTTACAGCCTAAAAACTGTGATTCAAAGTTCCTTAGCAATTCTCTTCTTTGATTGCTTATGCCACTGCCACTATACAGTTGATTAGTTGTTTTTCAGCTTTTAAGACCTTTTTAAATTTTGCTTTTAAATGATATAACTCATTTATATGATTCCAGAGTTAAAATTCTATGTAAGCCGCTACATTCATAGAAGTTTTGCTTCCTTTCCTGTCTCTTTTTTTCCCCTATAGGTAACATTTTGTTGGTTTTGGTCTTGTTTCCTATACACAAAGTAGAGTGGTATAAACTCTATCCTGCCCTTTGCTTTATTAATTTAACAGTATAATTTGGAAATCACTCTAGGTTTTTAGTTAGAGATCTTCCTGATTCCTTTTACGTTGCCTGTCCTGTATTGGGAGAATCAATTTGATTTAACCAGGCTTCTATTGTTGGATACTTGAGATACTATAAGAGCTAAAGAAAGAAAAAGCTCGGAAATGACAAATGTAATTAAAATTCAACTCAGTGTGTTTGAAAAATTGGTGCAAGACTGAGCAGACACAAATAAGTTAGTGTTATAATGTAAAATTTACTCATTGGAGGAAGTTGTGTGTTTGTATCTAGATTCAGTTACTCTGTGAGCATTTTATGTAAGAAAAATTGCTTCTCTTGATCCACTGAAGTCTAGGCCTAGAAGTTGTGTGTTTGTATCTAGATTCAGTTACTCTGTGAGCATTTTATGTAAGAAAAATTGCTTTTCTTGATCCACTGAAGTCCAGGCCTAGATATAGTTTGACCCAGGAAAGGATGTCTTTCTGGGTGAAGCCAAGAGTGAATCCTTAGGGCAGTTTTGTTGGTAGCAACACTCTGTTCTGCATACGTAGTTGAGGTGATGACATCCTGAGTGCCCACATATCTGTTAATTTTGCCAGATCTTTAGTGAAGAGAAGAGGAGGACTTCCGCAGTTTGTGCAGGAAGATGACTTTTGCCTACTCCCATTCACCAAGGGTATAAAATAGGTCTGATCAGGCTTTTTTTCTTTTCCGTAGGCTGTAGACATCAGGGTCTTAAAAGGCTCAGTTAAGTGGTTTCTGAAAAACATGTAGCAGACTCATTAAACCTCTTATGACTTAAATTTCTTCCCATTCAAAACTCGTAAACCATCTATTTTGAGTGTAGAGGTTGTTCAACTAAAGTAATAAATATTAAACTAAAAAAAGAAAGGTTATGAGTTAGCCATCATTGATTGATTGAGAAAATGTATGTATTTACAGGTACTTGGGTCATTTCTCCTCAGGAGACTTCTCCTGGGACCCATTCTAGACTCTCTATTGTAGTAAAATAAACTGTTGCACAGATTTTTTTTTTTTTCCTTGAATCTTGTGTCCCAGAACCATCTCTTTGAGCCCATCTTTCTGTTCTTACCCTTGGCCTCTGTAGGCTGGTGAAGCAAGATGGAGTGGTGATCTGAATGGGTCCGAAAGGATAAAGCAAAGCTGTCTGGGCCTCTGGGAGAAGAATGAGACATGGTTTAGGCAAAAATGATCAGTGGGATAAGGGCTTTTCTTCCCTCTCTTTCTTTCTAAATTAGAGCCCAAGGCCTATATGGGTTTCTGAGATGATAAGAAAGGGACAGCCTTCAAAGTGAGGTGTTCTTTGTAGTTCAATATCTGAAGAGGTATGCTCATGGCTAATGTAGAGTTTTCAAGGTAGCTTGCCACTTCCTTTATCCATTTATGTCTCAGTGTATTACAAGCTTTTCACCACTGATAAAGCTTAGGGTGGGGAATGTAGCATTCTACTTTCTTTCCATTCTGGCCCCTGCTGCCTGTATTAGTTTTGTAGGGCTGCCACAACAAATTACCACAAAGGTTGATGGCTTAAAATGAGAGAAATTTATTCTCTCACAGGTCAGGAGACTAGAAGGCATAATATATTTTATAACCAATGTCACCACAATATATTTAATAAAAAATTAAAATAAAATTAAAAAAAAGAAGAGAACACTATTCCAGCCTCCCCCAAGATTCCTCATGAGGATTCATGCAAACACTAGAGGCCAGGCCATCCTCACTCACTCTTCCTTTGCCAACCAGGTGCTACTATCCTGCTCTACTCCAGTTCCATGTGCTAAGTTCACCAGAGGCAGAGCGTAAGTCCCACCTCAGGTAGCTGAAAGCCTGGCCTATCAGTTTCAACACTGCAGCTCACCCAGTTTGGTCTCACAGTGAATCAAGTAAACATTCGCACTGCATGCTGTTTCAGTCAAGCATTGTATGGGTTGAATTGTGCTCCCCCAAAAGATTTATTGAAACCTAACCAGCAATACCTGTGAAAGTGGCCTTATTTAGAAATAGGATCTTTGTAGATGTAATCAAGAAAATATGAGGTCATATTCAATTCGTATGACCCTAGTTCAATATTACTGGTGACCTTACAAGAGGAAAAAAGACACAGAAGGAAGAATACCATATGACAATGGAGGCAGACTAGTGTCATAGGGCAATGTTTGCTCTAAAGGTTCTAGGGGAATGATAGTGGGAGGAGCAAGATGGCAACAGAATAGGCAGACGTACCAACTTCCAACTCCCAGAACCAAAGTGGATTATAACTCAATTTTAAGAACCATCATCTGGAGAAATCAACTTTGAACTAAACTAAGTGGACTCTTCAACCAAGGAACACAGAAGAAGCCACATTGAGACTGGTAGGAATAGCGAAAATGCGAAGAGGGCTGCCCAGCTCCCCGGAGCAAACGGCAGCCCGGAGAGACCCGAGTGGCGGGAGGAGAGTTTGGCGGAGAGGGAGGGACCTGGGTCCCAGGAAAAAAGTTCCAGCCTGCAGTTGCAGAGCCTAGAAGAGGCGTTTTGGACAGTATTGAGCTGTGAAACAAGTGAGGATACTGTTTGTGAGAAAGAGACAGTTTTCTCAGACCCAAGATTCTTTTTAAAGGGACAGCGCAGAAAACCTCTCTCACAACCACACACCTGGGGCTCCGGGGAATGGGGACAGAGGAGAGGACCAGAGCAGCAGGAAGAGAGTGTGGACTGAAGGCACAGGGACAAACACTCTGAGGGACAGCCACCCTAACCCCTGGGCTAAGTCACTTCCCTAATCAAAAATGAATATTTCTCCTGGAACTAGCAATACCAGCAAAGGGAGACAGGACACCAGCCAAACAAGCTCTCCCACGGCACTTAGAGCAGAGCTGCTTAGATGGAGGGAGCTCCCAGGTCTACAGTATGGAGTATTAGGGCCCTTCCTACTCTGCTGAGGGTTGCTGGAGGGATGGTGGTGGCAGGACGCTGAAACGTGGTTCTGTCGGTGGGGGCGGAGGCCTAGCCAGTGTGAGCTTGGTCTAGCCCAGCAGGGGCGGAGGGTACGCCCGAAAGCGGTCCGGCAGCTGCGGGCCAGCCTGTAACCCCATCTGCAGGGGAAAAGCGGGAGGCCAGGGACAGGCAGAGATCTGCTCTGTGACCCTGTGCAAGCTGGCCCTGACCGCGGGGACGGGGCTAGGACCAGGGACTGGTGGACGGGGGCTTGTGGCTGAGCTCACACCACCAGCCCCGCCCAGCCGGAAAAACTGCGGTTTGCCATCCTGCGTGCCTGAGTTAGCTCTGAACGGGGGAGGGGTAGAGCCCAGGACGAGCGGAAGATTGCAGCTGAGCGCACGCCAGCAGCCACGCCCGGCCCAATAAACCTTGGTTTGCGACCCTACACAGGAGGGCCCTGGCCTCGAGGGCGGGGCTAAAGCTCTGGACGGGCAAAGGCTCACAGCTGAGAGCACGTCAGAAGCCCCGTCCAACCTGTGAAACTGACGAACAGGCTCTAACCGCGAGTGCTGGGCAGAAGCCTGGAAACAGGCTGGGTCCGCAGCTGAACAAAGGTGCTCACCTCTACCCTTGGTGCTGAGGCTTGTGGCTTGAGTGAGAGCCCCTCCATTGGAGGAGAGGCGGAAATCACAGCAACAGCCGCAGTGAGCCGGCGCTGGCAATGCCCATACCCAACTGCCCTAGGCAGCTGCAGAGGGGGTGGTGGTCCTACAGACAGACCACACCTAGAGAACACAAAGGCAACACCTACTGGACTCCAGTGGCCACAACTTGCTTATACACAGACAAAATGGGCAGGCAGAGAAATGCAAACCAAATGAGTCAAGAGAAATCCCCAGAGAAGGACCTGAATGAACCAGATATAACCAAATTACCAGAAGCAGAATTTAGAATAATGATAGTTAGGATGTTCAACGAAATTAGAGCAACAATGGATAGTCACTATGAACACTTAAATAGAGAGATAACAAGTATAAAAAACGAAATTGAAATAATATAAAAGAATCAGACAGAAATGACAAATACAGTATCAGAACTGAAGACCACAATGGAAGGAATTAAAAGTAGGATGGATGAGACTGAGGGTCGAATCAGCGAGTTAGAGGACACAATAAACAAAGGCACAGAAGCAGAGAAGAAAAAGGAAAGGAGACTCAAAAAATGTGAGGAAACTTTAAGGGAGCTCTGTGACAACCTGAAGAGAAACAACATTCGCATCATAGGGGTGCCTGAAGAAAAAGAGAGATAACAGGAAATAGAAACTTTGTTCAATCAAATCATAGCAGAAAACTTCCTTAAATTAAGGCTGGGAAACATTCCACAAGTTCAAGAAGCACACAGAACTCCATTAAAGAGAAACCCAAAAAAATCTACACCAAGACACATCATAGTTAAAATACCAAAGCTAAGGGATAAAGAGAAAATTTTAAAAGCAGCTAGAGAAAAAAAGGCTATCACCTACAAAGGAGCCCCCATAAGCATGACATCCGACTTCTCAACAGAAACACTTGAGGCCAGAAGGGAATGGCAAGATATATTCAAAGTAATGCAGAACAAGAACCTACAACCAAGACTACTCTATCCAGCAAGGCTAACATTTAAAATTGAAGGAGAAATAAAGGGCTTCCCAGACAAAGAAAGCCTCAAGAAATTCATTAAAACCAAACCAATTCTGCAAGAGATACTAAAGAGCCTGTTGTGAACAGTTTAAGGGAGGAAAGAGTATAGCAAAAGAGAAATACAACTTTAAAGAATAAAATGGCAGTAAACAACTACATATCAATAATAACCTTAAATGTAAATGGATTAAATGATCCAATCAAAAGACATAGGGTAGCTGCATGGATAAAGAAACAGGACCCATACATATGCTGGCTACAAGAGACACACCTTAAAACAAAAGATGCACATAGACTGAAGGTAAAAGGATGGAAAAAATAATTTCATCCAAATGGAAATGAAAAAAAAAGCCGGGTTAACAATACTTATATCTGACAAAATGGACTTTAAAACAAAGGCTGTAGTAAGAGATAAAGAAGGACACTACATTATGATAAAGTGAATACTTCAACAGGAAGATATAACTATTATAAATATCTACGCACCAAATATAGGAGCCCCGACATACATAAAGCAGACTTTGATGGATATAAAGGGCGAGATTAACAGCAATACCATAATAGTAGGGGATTTCAATACCCCACTAACAACACTGGATAGATCCTCAAAAAAGAAAATTAATAAAGAAACAGCAGAATTAAAGGATACACTAGATCAACTTGATTTAATAGATATCTTCAGAACTTTTCACCCTAAAGCAGTAGAATATACATTCTTCTCAAGCGCTCATGGTACGTTTTCTAGGGTAGACCACATGTTAGGACACAAAAATGGTCTCAATAAATTTAAGAAGATTGAAATCATATCAAGCATTTTCTCTGATCACAATGCCATGAAACTAGAAATTAACCACAAAAGAAAAACTGAAAAATACTCAAACACTTGGAAACTAAATAGCATGATATTAAATAATGAGTGGATTAACAATGAGATCAAAGAAGAAATAAAAAAGTTTCTAGAAACAAATGATAATGAGCATACATCAACACAAAAATTATGGGACACAGCAAAAGCTGTACTGAGAGGGAAGTTCATTGTACTACAGGCATATCATAAGAAGTTAGAAAAAGTTCAAATAAGCTACCTGACCCTGCATCTAAAAGAACTAGAAAAACAACAGCAAATAAAACCCAGGACCAGTAGAAGGAAGGAAATAATAAATATCAGAGCAGAAATAAATGACATAGAGGCTAAGGAAACAATACAGAGGATCAATGAAACCAGGAGCTGGTTCTTTGAAACTATAAACAAGATTTATGAACATTTAACTAGACTCACCAAGAAAAAAAGAAAGAGGACCCAAATAAATAAAATTAGAAATGAGAGTGGAGAAATAACAACTGACACAACAGAAATACAAGGTATTGTAAGAAAATACTATGAAGAACTCTATGCCAAAATATTAGACAACCTAGGTGAAATGGACAAATTTCTTGAATCATATAATCTTCCAAAAATCAATCTGGAAGAATCAGAACACCTAAACAGACCAATTACAACAAATGACATCGAAACAGTTATCAAAAAACTCCCAAAAAAGAAAAGTCCTGGGCCTGATGGCTTCACAAGTGAATTCTACAAAAAATTCAAAGAACTAGCTCCTATCCTCCTCAAGCTATTTCAAAAACTTCAAGAGGAAGGAAGACTTCCAAACTTCTTTTATGAGATGAGCATAATTCTCATCCCAAAACTGGGCAAAGACAACACAAAGAAAGAAAATTATAGGCCTATATCCCTGATGAATTTAGACGCTAAAATTCTCCACAAAATATTACCCAACCGGATCCAGCAATATATGAAAAAAATCATACACCATGATGAAGTGGGATTTATTCTGGAGAGGCAAGGCTGGTTCAATATTCGCAAATCAATCAATGTGATTCATCACATAAAAAAAATCACATGATAATTTCAATAGATGTAGAAAAGGCATTTGATAAAATCCAGCACCCATTCATGCTCAAAACTCTCAGTAAAGTGGGAATACAGGGAACATTCCTTAACATGATAAAGGCCATCTACGACAAACCCACAGCAAACATCTTACTGAATGGACAAAAATTAAAAGCAATCCCCTTAAGATCAGGAACCAGTCAGGGGTGCCCCCTTTCACCACTTTTATTCAACATAGTTCTGGAAGTCCTAGCTACAGCAATCAGACAAGAAGAAGAAATAAAAGGCATCCAAATTGGAAAAGAAGAAGTAAAACTGTTACTATTTGCAGATGATATGATATTGTATATAGAAAACCCCAAAGTCTCAGTCAAAAAACTACTGGACCTTATATATGAATTCAGCAAGGTGGCAGGATATAAAATTAATACTCAGAAATCAGAGGCATTTCTATATACCAACAACAAACTGTCAGCAAAAGAAACTAAGGAAACAATCCCCTTCACTATTGCTGCCAAAAAAAATAAATTACCTAGGAATAAATTTAACCAAGGAGGTTAAGGACTTGTACTTGGAAAATTTTAAAACATTGATAAAAGAAATCAAGGAAGATACAAACAAGTGGAAGCATATACCGTGTTCATGGCTAGGAAGAATAAACATCATTAAAATGTCCATATTACCCAAAGCAATTTATAAATTCAATGCAATACCAATTAAAATACCAATGACATACTTCAAAGATATAGAACACATATTCCAAAAATTTATATGGAACCAAAAAAGAACACAAATAGCCTCAGCAATATTAAAAAGAAAAAATAAAGCAGGAGGTATCACTCTCCTGGATATCAAGGTTTACTATAAGGCCATTATACTCAAGACAGCCTGGTACTGGCATAAGAACAGGCACATAGATCAATGGAACAGAACAGAGGACCCAGAAAGAAACCCACAGCTTTATGGACAACTGATATTTGACAAAGGAGGAAAGAACATCCAATGGAGTAAAGACAGCCTCTTTAACAAATGGTGTTGGGAAAATTGGACATCTACCTGCAAAAAAATGAAACTAGCCATCAACTTACACCATTCAGAAAAACAAACTCAAAATGGATAAAAGACTTTAAATGTAAGCCGTGAAAAACCATAAGCATCTTAGAAGAAAACATAGGCAGCAAGCTCTCTCATATCTGTAGCAGCGGTATATTTGCTGATTTATCTCCACGGGCAAATGAAATAAAAGGCAAGATAAACAAAGGAGACTATATCAAACTAAAAAGTTTTTGCACACCTAAAGACAATAAGAACAGAATAAAAAGACAAACCACACAATGGGAGAACATATTCGACAGCACATCTGTTAAGGAGTTAATAACCAACATTTATAAAGAACTTATAAAACTCAACACCAGGAAGACAAACAATCCAATCAAAAAATGGGCAAAAGAAATGAATAGAAATTTCTCCAAAGAGGACATACAGATGGCCAATAGGCATATGAAAAAATGCTCAACATCATTAATCATTAGAGAAATGCAAATTAAAACCACAATGAGATATCACTTCACACCAGTCAGAATGGCGCTCATCAGCAAAACAACACAGAACAAGTGCTGGCGAGGATGTGGAGAAAAGGGAACCCTTCTGCACTGTTGGTGGGAATGCAGACTGGTGCAGCCACTGTGGAAAACAGTATGGAGATTCCTCATAAAATTAAAAATCGAACTGCCTTTTGACCCAGCTATTCCACTTATAGGAATATACCCTAAGAACACCATAGCACTGTTCGAAAAGAAAAAATACGCCTCCATGTTCGTAGCAGCATTGTTCACAATAGCGAAGATCTGGAAACAGCCCAAGTGTCCGTCAGAGGACGAGTGGATTAAAAAGCTTTGGTACATATATACTATGGAATACTACTCAGCCATAAGAAATGATGACATCGGATCATTTACAACAAAATGGATGGACCTTGGTAACATTATACGGAGTGAAATAAGTAAATCAGAAAAAAACTGAGAACAGCATGATTTCATACATGGGGGACATAAAAGTGAGACTAAGACATGGACAAGAGAATTGTGGTTACGGGGTGGGGGCAGGGAGGAGAGGGTGGGGTAGGGAAGAGGGGAGGGTCACAGGGAAAACCATACAGAAGGTGACAGTGGACAATTTGACTTTGGGTGACGGGTATGCAACATAACTGAATGATAAGATAACCTGGAGATGTTTTCATTGTACATATGTACCCTGATTTATTGGTGTCACCCCATTAAAATTAATAATAAAATAAAAAAGGTTCCAGGGGAATATTTGCTCTGTGCCTTTTTCTCAGCTTCTTGTGATTGTTGGCATCCCCCCCTTTTGTCTCTAAGAAAATAAGGTCAATAAAAAAAAATTAAAAAGTTAGCATTTTGACATTTATTTCTTCATTCAGTTAGAAAATAGTTTTTTTAGCAGATATTTCGGGCCCAGCCGGTTTCCAGTCTAGATGTTAGGGTTTAGAGAGATGAAGAGCCTGTCCTTTCCTTGAAGAGCTTAGATTTCAGTGTGTGGTTGGAAGTGCGAGACACTGAGACAGGCAACTGCTATAAGAGGAATGCAGAAGGAGGCAGGTGGTTCTCATAGGTTTGCTTCAGAGGGTTAGGATCTCAGTAGTGGGCTGGAGTTTGCCAGGTAAAGAAACAGGTAAAGGATGCTCCAATGGGAGGAAATAATTTGGGAAAGGCATAGAGAGCTGTATATGTTTAGAGAAGCACAAATCCATGAGTACTGTTGCAGCATAAAGTATAATGCAAGCTGTGGTGGTGGACAAGGCCATGATAGTTATGTAAGGGATTGATATAGATTCTTCTAAAGGATTATGTGTATCCTGTATAGAGGTGAGACTTTTATCCTACAGCTCATGGATTTGGGCACTTGTACCTGTGTAAATGCAAAGAGAGGCGGGTGGAGAAGTGGCCTGGAAGGTTTTATCTTTTGCATGCTGCCTTCCATTGGCAGGGATAATACAAGATATTTTCTGCTGTGTATTAATATGTCTCCTTACAGATTATTTTTTCCTTTAAAACTTTTTAAATTGTTGATTTAGAGAGAGAGGAAGGGATAGAGTGAAACATCGATCTGCTGCTCTACCCATCCATGCATTCATTGTTTGACTCTTCTCTGTGCCCTGACTTGGGATCAAACCCGCAACTTTGGTGCATCAGGAAGCAACACTCTATCCAACTGAGCTACCTGGCCAGGGCTATTTTTGTCTTTAGATTATAAATTCTGAAAGGGTGCAAGAATTTAACTTTGATGTACATAATTTTCCTCACATGTCTTGATGAGATAGATTCTTATTTAGACCTTAAATGAATGATGATCACATCTTTATTTGAACCTTGATCTATTTTAACTTGTTATTTATCCCATTACATGTTTTCCCTGTATCTACCCTGTCCCTAGATTCTTCTCATTGTCTTTTTTAACAGGCAAGTTAAGTTTATTTTTTTAAAAAAACACAATAAAAGGAAAGCTTTGTTCTGAGAGGATTTGTTTGAGCTGTCAGATGCCAGGCACTACATATTATTGCATCTGAAAGTGGGATGGGTGGGACTCCTTTCTGGGACAGGCATAGCAGTGCTTCTTATTCACTTTTGAGTTCCCTATGCCTGGCACATACTAGGTGTTCAGTAAATATTCAGGAATCACCTGTTTTGACCACAGGATTTAAGTTCGCTTTTTTGTAGTGTAACCTACTGCGTAATTTTCTACTTGAATCCCTTGTAATCTTTTCTTCCTAAGCTCCAGAGAAACTAACATTCCCTCCCCATACCTGCAATACTTCCAACCAAGTATACTGCTCACAAAAATTAGGGGATGTTTTGCAGCTTCATATTCATTTTTGAAATATCCCCTAATTTTTGTGGGCAGTATATTTCTACTGCCAGGATTGTACTTTCTCTCTGGCAAACTTTTCTTTTTATTTGTTTTGGCAAACTTTCCTTACAAGTCTTTTTTTAAAATTTAATTTATTGTGTTTACATATATTCTAGTGTCGGCCCTAATGCATCTCCCCCTCCCTGTATCTTAACAAGTCTTAATACTGTCCCTTCTGAGTAACTCAGGTGCAGTTCGTTATTCTGTCCTGTGCTCAGTTTTGTGTTCCAGTTTGTTTGCCTCAAGTCAGTGAGCTTAGATGGTGAAGGTAAGTCTTACAGTTTTCTGTGTCTCCAGTACTTGAGCCTGGTGACAGGCAGTTTTGCTGAATGGATGACTTAGAAATTATTATAAGAAAGTATGATGACAAATGGAAGCACACCTGAGTAAACTCTGCTGGGATTTTGAACATTATCTATCTTCTACTCAGACTAGACTGGGCCTTTATACAGGTGTGTGTATGAAAGAATCTCTGATAACTGATGCATAGGAATCACACTTTGACTCACTTGCAAAGTGAGAAAATTCATTCTTACTAGAAAGGATTTTGAAGAGAGGCCATATAATTAGGTTAGTGATTCAATGCCAGGAAAAGGAGTTTGAGAAGAGGAATGACTAGAAGCAATCCCCCCGCTGCCCCGCCTCCTCAGCAGTTTGAGAGAGGAGGTGAGGGAATAATAGGGTGGTGGAAGGGAATGGTAAATAAAAGACATGCTGCTGGGAGAGCTTACATACCATTTGGGAAAAATGACCAAGATTCTGATCATGTAATAATTCATTGCTGATGAGCATGTCCTCTTCTCTGCAGAAACTACCCCATACATCATGGAGGTGGCTGATGTGGAGAGTCGTCTGAATTCCAGCTGTAAGATCATGACCTTCAGACCTACCATGGAGGAGTTCCGGGAGTTCAACAAATACCTTGCATACATGGAGTCTAAAGGTGCCCACCGAGCTGGTCTTGCAAAGGTGATTATCATCAGATCCTTTAAAATGACCCCTTGGCCTTTCAATTATTCTCATAGTCTTTATGATGTGGGAAATTGTTTCTTTCTATTTTTTAAAGTTTATAGTATTGATTTTAGAGAGAGGGAGAGAGAGAAAGACAGGAACATTGATCTGCTCCCATATGTGCCCTGACTAGGGATCGGACCAGCAATCTCTGCGCTTTGGGATGTTGCCCCAACCAACTGAGCTATCCAGCCAGGATAAAATTGTTCCTTTCAAATGAAGATATTTGTGAAATCTTTGTTTCTTATTAATCCATATGGAGCATTTGATTTTGTTGAAGAATAACTGTCTTATTTTCTTGAACTCTTTATACTAGGTTTTGTTCTGGGTTAAAAAAAACAACAGGCCTGACCAGGCGGTGGTACAATGGATAGAGCGTCGGACTGGGATGCAGAGGACCCAGGTTCAAGACCCTGAGGTTGCCAGCTTGAGCATGGGCCCATCTGGCTTGAGCAAAAACTCGCCAGCTTGGACCCAAGGTCGCTGGCTCCAGCAAGGGGATGCTCGGTCTGCTGAAGGCCCACGATCAAGGCACATGTGAGAAAGCAATCAATGAGCAACTAAGGTGTCGCAACAGCAACGAAAAACTAATGATTGATGCTTCTTATCTCTCTCTGTTTCTGTCTGTCTGTCCCTATCTATCCCTATCTCTGACTCTCTCTCTCTGTCCCTGTAAAACAAAAACAAAAACAATAAAACAAACAAACAAACAAAAGCAATTTATAGGAACCAAAGAGATTGATGTAAGTTTTAGAGGTGTTAAAGTATTCATAGCTTTTATCATTTTCCCATAGAGGACAGTTATTAACCTGAAGCTTAACTACTACTCACCTTCTATTCCTCCATCACTCCCTCCTTCTCTTTTTTCATTCTATATTTTTCTTTCCTTCTTTTTTTTATTAAAAAATGTAACAGATGTATTGAGCTATAATTCACAGACCATACAGTTCACCCATTTAAAATATGCACAAAGAATGATATTTCTGAATCATTTGACAAACACAATTTCATCATAAACTTGCAATGGATAAGCAAAAACTTGGGCTTTATTTGGGTGTGACTGTGCCCTTCTCTGGGATCTGAATCCAGCCCTTTGTTCTGTTTTTCTCCCCCTTTTACTTCTTGGAAACTTAACATTGTATTGTGTCCCACTGAGACTAGTGAATGTCCTGTGGCAGGAGGTGGCATGTTTAGTATCATGAGAGAGGATGCAGCAACTACCCTTGCAAGGGATAGTCAGGCATGGGGTACACCTGTGCTGCCTTTGGCATTATGAAACAGGATGAAGTTAATGAGAACTACAATTAGTTTTCTAAATGTTGAACAAAACACACCTGAGTCCAGACTTTTTTTTTTTTAAGTGAGACTCATTGAGCAAGTTGGAGATATTAATTTATTCAACTTGTGATAATTCCCTTTAATTAGGGCTACAATGAACTGTTTTTTTAAAATCATTTTTGCTGGCTTTTTAGCAAGCCACATAAACTCAGTTTCACTCACTTCCCTTCTTTTTCTGGAAGTTGCAGCAATATAAAGATATAAAACTGCATCAAGTCAAATCAAATTTTAAAAATCAAAGCTATTAATGTTGCCAGTTTGCTTTGAGAGCTAGCCCTGGGGAGCAGAACTATCTGTTGAGAGTCTTCCTTAATGTACCACTTAATGAATTGGTCTTGATTTATGATTTGAAGAAAATGGTTGAGTAGTTTTTTAGTTCTTCTAGAAGTCACTTTGGCCTCAGATTATAGTCTATCTTGGCTTTTCTTTTACCAACATTTTTTATATTTATATTTTAAATTTAACTTTTATTTCCAGAGTGAGAGGTTTGACACCCAAAGTTGGTAGAGAAGTTGGGAAAGTGAAAAGAATGACAGTCTCTGTAAATGTAAAGCTTGTGTTGTTTTTGTGAAGGAAGATTATGATGAACTATTATTATAGGTGAAGTATATGATGAACCATATAAAATAGGTGAATTCTTTCACAACAGTGATCTGGGTATAGACTCTCCTAAGCAATAGATTATGCACCATATGTACTATAGTTTTAAGAATAGGCTAGCAAGTACAGACAGTGATCTGTGCCTTCAAGGTGAAGGACAATCGTAAGAAGCACTGCTCTTCCACCTACTGTTTCTTCAGTAGGTAGATAGTAGTAATAGATATTTATTTATTTATTTGTGTGTGTGTGTGTGTGTGTGTGTGTGTGTGTGTGTGTGACTGGGACAGAGAGAGGAATAGATAGGGACAGACAGACGGGAAGGGAGAGAGATGAGAAGCATCAATTCTCTGTTGCGGCACCTTAGTTGTTCATTGATTGCTTTCTCATATGTGTCTTGATTGGGGGGGGGGCATCAGCAGATGGAGTGACCCCTTGCTCGAGCCAGCGACCTTGGGCTCAAGTTGGTGAGCCTTGCTCAAACCAGATGAGTCTGTACTCAAGCTGGCGACCTCGAGGTTTTGAACCTGGGTCTTCAGCATCCCAGGTTGACACTCTATCCACTGTGCCACCACCTGGTCAGGCAGAAAAAAAATTTTTAAACAGAAGATTAAAGCAGTATCCATAAAGGCAAAAATGAACAAATTTGGTACATTCAAATTAAGAATTTCTGTTTGTCAAAAAGATAACCTTAAGCCTGACTGTGACGGTGCAGTGGATAGAGAGTCGACATAGAATGCTGAGGTTGCTGGTTAAAAACCCTGGATTGCCTGATCAAGGCACCTACGAGAAGCAGCTACTATGAGTTGATGCTTCCTGTTCTTCCCTGACCCCTCTCTCTTAAAAATCAATAAATAAAAAAAAAGAAAAGATATATTTAAGAAAGTTGGAGGTAAAATGATAGGGTAAGAGAAAATATTTGATATATATATATATACACACATACATGTATACATTTGCAAATTTATATACATACACATATCTAAGAATTAACAGAATATGTAAAGAATTGGTATACATTAATAAGAACAAGACTGGTAGTGCAATAATAAAATAGGCAAGAAGCTTAAATAAGTACTTTACAAAAGAGGATATTTATAGAATCAGTGAATATATGAAAAGGTTTCTTTAGTTATCAGGAAAATGCAAATAAAATCCACACTTGGGTATCATTGCTTACCTATCAAAAGGACTGAAATTTAATTGGGTGACAGTACATAGTGATGAGAATGTGAAGAAACAGAAACTCTCATATACTGCTGGTGGGAATGTGAATTGGTACAACTACTTAGGCAAAAGTTGGGTTAATTATTAAATTTGATGTACATAAATGCTATCTATGTCCCATAAATTTCACTTTAGGAACATCTGTGTGTGTATGTGTATTTTAGAGAACCATGTGCACATAAGCAAAAGCAGATATGTATATGTATAGCATTGTTAATAGTAATGTCATTTGAAATACCCAGTAATTAGAAAAAAAATCAAGTGACCACAAATGGTCACCAATTTATAAATATTTATATGAAAGAACACTGAATAGGAATGAAATTGACAAATTTCAGCTACATAGCTTTTATATATGAATATCACAGAAATATTGCATGAACTATAAAAGCTAACCTCAAAGAATATATGTATTGACTACAATTTATACAGTTCAAAAACTAGTGTTAGGCATGTATACCTAGGCATAAAACTATATAGCCCAGCAAGGAAATGAATACCATAAATGACACGAATATTTTCAGTAAGAGGAGGATGTATTTGAAAAGGGCATCTGGAGGGCCTATTGGATGCCGGCAATTGTGTGCTTTTTACACCTGGGCAGTGGGTATGCGGGTATTTGCTTTATAATTCACAAAGGTACATGTTTATAATTATATGTTTTCTGTATGTGTACTATCTTTATTTTACAATTAATTGAAAAATGTTTTAATAATTAAAACAACTTAAGCCCTGACCAGTTTGCTCAGTGGTAGAGCATCGGCCCGGTATGTGGAAGTCCTGGGTTCAATTCCTGGCCAGGGCACACAGGAGAAGTGCCCATATGCTTTTCCACCCTTCCCCCTCTCCTTTCTCTCTATCTCTCTCTTCCCCTTCCACAGCCAAGCCTCCATTAAAGCAAAGTTGGCCTGGGTACTGCAGATGGCTCCATGGCCTCCGTCTCAGGCAATAGAATGGCTCTGGTTGCAACAGAGTAACACCACAGATAGGCAGAGCATCGCCCCCTTGTGGGCTTGCTGGGTGGATGAGATCCCAGTCAGAGACATGCAGGAGTGTCTCTCTACCTCCCTGCTTCTCACTTCAGAAAAATACACACACACACACACACACACACACACACACACACACACACACACACACGCACGCACACACGAAATTAAAACAACTTAAAAGTTTTTAACTTGAATTTATTAGGGTGATATTGATTAAATTATATAGGTTTTAGGTGTACTATTCTATAATACATTATCTGTATATTTTATTGTGTGTTTAAAACCCCAAATCAAGTCTCCTATCACGATTTTTTCCCCTTTACCTTCTTCTGCCTCCCCTTATCTCCCTTTCCCTCTGGTAATCATCATGCTGTTGTTTGTGTTTGTGAGCTTTTATTACCTTTTGTTTAATCCTTCCACCTTTTTCACCCAGCCCCCCAACCCACATCCCTTCTAAAACAACTTTCTGAAGATAGATACAATTCTAGCTATAAATCATGACTTCATAACTTTGTCCCTTCTAATTTTTATTTTACTTATTTTTTTATTAGACATTAAATTTTTAAGAAATTTATTGATGAGGAACCAAGATGGCAGTGAAGTAGGCAGACGCACAGACTCCCAGTTCACACCACTAAACTGGATTGCAAATTAATTTAGGAACAGTCAGCATAGAAAACTAATTTGGGATTAAAAGAACAGTTCTCAAAAACTAAGGAGCAGAGAAGAAGGTACACCGAGCCTGGTAGGGCGTGTGAGGCATGGTGGGAACTCCCCTGCTTCCAGGAGTGGGGGAGTGAGACTGAGACCCAAAAGGGCTCTCATTATAAGGAGAAGAGCAGAAAATAGGACTCACATCCACTTGCCTGATGACCAGGGAACGAGCTGTGCTGAGAGGGTTTGGCTTGTCTTCCAAAAGGAAAGTGGAGAGAGAGAAACAGATGGTGTCAGGCAGAGGAATGCATGGGAAGACCTGAGAAGCTGACTCATCCAGTGCAGAGGCCACCATAGCTGGGGGAGGGGTTGAACCCTCAACAAAGGACAAGCCTAAAGTGGTTCCCTGTGAACTACCTCCAGAAAGCTCTCCAGCTCCAATCAGAGCAACAAGACACAGCTGAAAACAGGAAGTGGGGAGGAGGGGCAGTAACTCAGGTCTCCATGGCAATCTGAGATATACCTCCCCCTACTGAAATAGAGAAAGCACCCCCCCACCCCTCCCACCCCCCCCCCCCCCCCGCCCCGAGAGCATCCGCCTTCAGAGTCTTAGGTTACACCCACTGCATTCCTGGATATAGCTTCAAATAAGCCCCCTGCTGAGATCAGTAAACAAGACTATGACTGAGTTAAGAAAACTGAGAAGAAAACAAACAAATGAAGACTTCAAAGAGGCTCTACTAGATAAGGAGATCACAGCTGGAAGAAGCCTATAAGTCATAGAGAATAATGGGTAGGCAGAAAAACATAAGTCATATGCTTCAACAAGATAAATCCTCTGAAAAAGGCTTGGACAAATCGGAAGTAATCAAATTACCAGATGCAGAGTACAAAATAATGATTTTTAGGATGCTTAAATATCTCAAAGCTACAATAGATGGAATTAATGAACACTTCAATAAAGAAATTGAAAGCATCAAAAACGACACGGAAATCATAAAGAAGAACCAGACAGAAATGACAAACACAATATCAGAAATGAAGACTACACTGGAAGGAATTAAAAGCAGGCTGGATCAAGCAGAGGATTGAATCAGCAGCTTAGAGGACAAGATAAGTGAAAGCATGGAAGTGGAACAGCAAAAAAAAAAAAAAAAAAGAGAGACTGAAAAAATATGAGGAAACTCTAAGAGAGTTCTGTGACAACCTAAAGCCGTGATGGCGAACCTATGACACACGTAGCCATTCTCGATGACATGAGGCCGCATACCAGAGAAGTATGGGGCTGCATGTTGAGAAGGACGTTTCATCCTCGTCTCCTGCATGGCCAGGCGCAGTAGCCAAGAATAAAACATTTGCTGTAGTGTAGACATTCTATGCTGGAGGTCTGTAGGCCAAAACAACAGAACTCTGGCACAGAGTGTCTAGTTTTGGGACTTCTGGTTAGGCTGTTTTTCTCAAAGTGACACACCACCCGTTATGCTCAGTTTTTTGGCGAATTTTGACACACCAAGCTCAAAAGGTTGCCCACCACTGACCTAAAGAGAAATAATATCCGCATCATAGGGGTTCCTGAAGAAGAAGAGAAAGAACAAGGGATAGAGACCTTGTTCAATGAAATCATAGCTGAAAACTACCCTAAATTGATGCAGGAAAATATCACACAAGTTTAAGAAGTATAGAGAATTTCATTAAAGAGAAACCCCCAAAAATCTACACCAAGACACATCATAATTAAAATACCAAAACTAAGAGATAAAGAGAAAATATTAAAAGCTGCTAGAGTAAAAAAGGCTATCATCTACAAAGGAACCCCCATAAGGATGACATCCGACTTCTCAACAGAAATACTTGAGGCCAGAAGGGAATGGCAACACATATTCAAAGTAATGCAGAACAAGAGCCTACAACCAAGACTTCTTTATCCAGCAAAGTTATTGTTTAAAACTGAAGGAGAAATATCTCATGCAAATGGAAATGAAAAAAAAGCTGGGGTAGCAATACTTATATCTGACAAAATTGAAGTAGAAATAAAAAGCTTCCCAGATAAAACAAACAAACAAACAAAAAAAACCTCAAGGAATCATTACAACCAAACCAATGCTGCAAGAAATGTTAAGAGGCCTCTTGTAAAAAGAACAAAGGGGGAAAAGAATATAGTAAAAGAGGAATACAATTTTAAAGAATAAAATGGCAATAAACAACTACATATCAATAATAACCTTAAATGTAAATGAATTAAATGCTCCAATCAAAAGACATAGGGTAGCTGAATGGACAAGAAAACAGGACCTGTACATATGCTGTCTATAAGAGACACACCTTAAAACAAAAGATGCACATAGACTGAAAGTAAAAGGATGGAAAAAAATATCTCATGCAAATGGAAATGAAAAAAAAGTCAGGGTAGCAATACTTATATCTGACAAAATAGAGTTTAAAACAAAGTAAGGGATAAAGAAGGTCACTACATAATGATAAAGGAGACAATACAACAGGAAGAGATAATTATTATAAATATATATGCACCTAATATAGGAGCACCTAAATATATAAAGCAAATTTTGATATAGACAGATCAACAGCAATACTATAATAGTAGGGGATTTCAATACCCCACTACCATCAATAGATCCGCAAGAAAGAAAATTAACAAAGAAACAACAGAATTTAGGGATACACTAGATCAACTGGATTTAATAGATATCTTCAGAACCCTCCATCCTAAAGCAGCAGAATATACATTCTTTTCAAGTGCTTATGGTACATAGGATAGACCACATATTAGGGCATAAAACGAGTCTCAACAAATTTAAGAAGATTGAATCTCTGACCACAATGGCATGAAACTAGAAATCAACTACAACAGGAAAACTGAAAACACTCAAACACTTAAAAACTAAACAGCATGTTATTAAACAATGACTGAGTCAACAATGATATCAAGGAAGAAATAAAAAATTTCCTTGAAACAAATGAAAATGAGCATTACAGGCATATCTTAAGAAGCTAGAAAAAGCTCAATAAAACAACTTAATCCTGCAACTAAAAGACATAGAAAAAGAACAGCAAATAAAGCCTAGGGCAAGTAGAAGAAAGGAAATAATAAAGATCAGAGCAGAAATAAATGACATAGAGACTAAAAAAACAATACAGAGGATCAGTGAAACCAAGAGCTGGTTCTTTGAAAAAGTAAACAGGATCGATGAACCCTTAGCCAGACTCACCAAGAAATAAAGAGAAAAGACTCAAATAAAATTAGAAATGAGGGTGGAGAAGTAACAACGGACACAGCAGAAATTCAAAGGATTGTAAGAAAATTCTATGAAGAACTGTATGCCAAAAAATTAGACAACCTAGGTGAAATGGACAAATTCCTTGAAAAATGCAATCTTTCAAAAATCAATCTGGAAGAATCAGAAAATCTAAATAGACTGATTACAACAAATGAGATCGAAAAAGTTATCAATAAACTCCCAACAAACAAAAGCCCTGGGCCAGATGGCTTCACAGGAGAATTCTACCATTCAAAGAAGAAATAACTTCTATCCTTCTCAAGCTATTTCAAAAAATTCAAGAGGAGTTAAAACTTCCAAGCTCCTTTGATGAGGTGAGCATAATTCTGATTCCAAAACCAGTCAAAGACCACACAAAGAAAGAAAACTGTAGACCGATATCCCTGATGAATTTAGATGCTAAAATTCTCCACAAAATATTAGCAAACCGGATCCAACAATACATGAAAAAAATCATACACCATGATCAAGTGGGATTTATTTTGGGGAGGTAAGGCCGGTACAATATTCGCAAATCAATCAATGTGATTCATCACATAAACAAAAGAAAGGATAGAAACCACATGATAATATCAATAGATGCAGAAAAATCATTTGATAAAATCCAGCACCCATTTATGATCAAAATTCTCAGCAAAGTGGGAATACACGGAACATACCTAAACATGATAAAGACTATCTATGACAGGCGCACAGCCATACTTAATGGGCAAAAGTTAAAAACAATCCCCTTAAGATCAGGAATAAGGCAGGGGTTCCCCCTTTCAACACTCTTATTCAGTATAGTTCTGGAAGCCCTAACCACAGCAATCAGACAAGAAGAAGAAATAAAAGGCATCCAAATTGGAAAAGAAGAAGTAAAACTATCATTATTTGCTGATGATATGATACTGTACATAGAAAACCCTAAAGCTTCAGTCAAAAAACTACTGGACCTGACAAATGAATTCAGCAAAGTGGTAGGATATAAAATTAATACTCAGAAATCAAAGGCATTTTTATACACCAGCAATGATCTGTCTGAAAGAGAAAGTAAGAAAACAATCCCCTTCACTATTGCAACAACAACAAAAAAGTACCTAGGAGTAAATTTAACCAAAGAGGTTAAAAACTTGTACTTGGTAAATTATAAAACATTGATAAAAGAAATCAAGGAAGATACAAACAAGGGGAAGCATATACCGTGTTCATGGCTAGGAAGGATAAACATCATTAAAATGTCCATATTACCCAAAGCAATTTATAAATTCAATGCAATTCCTATTAAAATACCAAGGACGTACTTCAAAGATATAGAACAAATATTCCAAAAATTTATATGGAATCAAAAAAGAACATGAATAAAATAGCCTCGGATATTTTGAAAAAGAAGAATAAAGTGGGTGGTATCACACTTCTGTATATCCAAGTTATACCACAAAGCCAGTGTACTCAAAACAGCTTGCTACTGGCATAAGAACAGGCATATAGATCAATGGAACAGAACAGAGAACCCAAAAGTAAACGCGCACCTTTATGAACAATTGATATTTTTTTTTAAATTTATTTTTTATTAACTTTAATGGGGTGACACCAATAAATCAGGGTACATATGTACAATGAAAACATCTCCAGATTATCTTATCATTCAATTGTGCTGCATACCCATTATCCAAAGTCAAATTTTCCTCTGTCACCTTCTATCTGGTTTTCCCTGTGCCCCTCCCCTTCTCCCTATCCCACCCTCCCCTCCCTCCCCCCATCCCGTGACCACCACACTCTTGTCCGTGTCTCATAGTCTCACTTTAATGTCCCACCTATGTATGAAATCATGCTGTTCTCAGTTTTTCTTTTTTTCTGATTTACTTATTTCACTCCGTATAATGTTATCAAGGTACATCCATTTTGTTGTAAATGATCCGATGTCATCATTTCTTATGGCTGAATATTGTTCCATAGTATATATATATACCAAAGCTTTTTAATCCACTCGTCTTCTGACGGACACTTGGGCTGTTTCCAGCTCTTCGCTATTGTGAACAATGCTGCCACAAACATGGGGGCGCATTTCTTCTTTTTGAACAGTGTTATGGTGTTCTTAGGGTATATTCCTATAAGTGGGATAGCTGGGTCAAAAGGCAGTTCGACTTTTAATTTTTTGAGGAATCTCCAAACTGTTTTCCACAGTGACTGCACCAGTCTGCATTCCCACCAGCAGTGCAGAAGGGTTCCCTTTTCTCCACATCCTCGCCAGCACTTGTTCTGTGTTGTTTTGCTGATGAGCGCCATTCTGACTGGTGTGAGGTGATATCTCATTGTGGTTTTAATTTGCATTTCTCTAATAATTAGTGATGTTGAGCATTTTTTCATATGTCTTTTGGCCATCTGTATGTCTTCTTTGAAAACATAGGTAGCAAGCTCTCCGACATCTGTAGCAGCAATTTATTTGCCGATTTATCTCCACGGGCAAATGAAATAAAAGGCAAGATAAACAAATGGGACTACATCAAACTAAAAAGCTTTTGCACAGCTAAAGACAATAAGAACAGAATAAAAAGACAAACTACACAATGGGAGAACATATTCAACAGCACGTCTGATAAGGGGTTAATAACCAAAATTTATAAAGAACTTATAAAACTCAACACCAGGAAGACAAACAATCCAATCAAAAAATGGGCAAAAGAAATGAACAATTGATATTTGACAAGGGTGGTGATAGCATACAATGGAGTAGTAAAGACAGTCTCTTTAACAAATGGTGTTGGGAAAATTGTACAGCTACCTGCAAAAAAATGAAGCTAGACCACCAACTAACACCATTCATAAAAATAAACTCAAAATGGATAAAAGAATTAAAGGTAAGTTGTGAAACCATAAGCATCCTAGAGGAAAACATAGGCAGTAAGCTCTCCGACATCACTTGCAGCAATATTTTTGCTGAGTTATCTCCATGTGTAAGGGAAATAAAGGACAGGATAAACAAATGGGACTATATCAAACTAAAAAGTTTTTGCACAGCTAAAGACAATATGGACAAAATAAAAAGGCAAACCACACAATGGGAGAAAATATTCAACAACACGTCTGATAAGGGGTTAATAACCTAAATTTATAAAGAACTTGTAAAACTCAACACCAGGAAGATAAACAGTCCTATCAAAAAATGGGAAAAAGAGATGAATAAATACTTCTCCAAAGAGGACATACAGATGGCCAATAGGCATATAAAAAATGTTCAACATCACTAATCATTAGAGAAATGCAAATTAAAACCACAATGAGATATCACCTCACACCAGTAAGAATGACGCTCATTAACAAAACAACATAGAGTAAGTACTGATGAGGATGTGGAGAAAAGGGAACCCTCCTGCACTACTGGTGGGAATGCAGACTGGTGCAACCACTGTGGAAAACAGTATGGAGATTCCTCAAAAAATTAGAAATCGAACTGCCTTTTGACCCAGCCATCCCACTTTTAGGAATATACCCCAAGAACACCATAGCACATTTTGAAAAGGAGAATTCATCTCCATGTTTATGACATAATTGTTTACAGTAGCCAATATCTGGAAACAGCCCAAGTGTCTGTCAGTGGGCAACTGGATTAGAAAACAATGGTACATATTCATAATGGAATACTATGGGGCCATGAAAAAGAAGGTAATATTATTTATTTCAACAACATGGATGGATCTGTAAACTATGATGTTAAGTGAAGTAAGAAAGAAAAATATCATATGACCTCACTCATATGAGGAATCTGACGAACAATATGAACTGAGGAGTGGAATAGAGACAGAGTTAGGATCAAAGGATCCAGAAGGAAAGGAGACAGAGGGAAAGGGGATGATAGGGTGATAGGATGGAACAAGAGCAGAAAAGCAAATCCTGGAGGGAAGGGGGGAGGGCATTACGGGGAGGATGATAAGGGGGATGTACTGGGGAACACGGATGACATTAGAATCTATGTAAACACAATAAATTAATAAAAAATAAAATTTATTGATTTTAGCAAGGCATGAAGGGAGGGAGAAAGTGACAGGAACATTTATCTGTTCCTACATGTGCCCTCACTGGGAATCAAACTGGCAACCTCTAAGCTTTGGGATGATGCTTTAACCAAACAAGCTATCCAGCCAGGGCTGTCTCTTCTAATTTTTAATCATATGAGTATGTATTTGTGGTCTTCATGTTTATAAATATTATTATTTGTAACAAAGTGTTTAAATACTATGGGAAAACAGTGGTGGACTGAGCCCCCTTATACAGGCACATAAGAATTGATAGTTCACATAGTTTACTTACTCCGTGTTCAGTGACTTCATGTTGATGAGCTCAAATTGGCCATGGTGGGTGTGGTTATCATGGAAATGAGCAAGCTACAAGTCAAGATTTCCCCCATCTTCCCACAAAGCTGGTTGTTAAACATTTACTAGCATACCACTCTATTTGTCACATTGCATGATAGATATTTAAAAATATGTTGACTAGTGCACATGTGTGCCTTTCTTTTCTTTTTTGTCTTTTTTCTTTACATAAAGAGTAAAGATATTTCTTGGTGATGGACAAAGACAATATGGTGTACAGAGTTATGTTGTAGAATTGGGCACCTGAAACCTGTATAATTATTTTAACCAGTGTCACCCCAATATAGTCAATTAAAAAAAAAGAGTAAAGATATTTTGGATGTGTTAAACAAACCTTTGGAGTTAAAATTGGCAGCATGACTAACTTAGCCATTGTTGTCAGTCACCTTCAGACAAGTAAAAAATGTGCACGTGTGCGTGCGCACACACACACAGGCTATACAAATATTTACTTATTTTTTTCTCATTAGTATAAACAGTACCTGAACTTTAGAAGTTATTTTAGTTGTCTTGATAGAAAATAACAGTATCAAATAAAAAATGAAGTTAATACAGTGTAGTATTTGGCATAGTGAGCACTCAGTAAATTTTGCCGTGTAAAATATTATCAGGAAAGTGAATATTTGGGAGAATGTGAGCATTTATTTCCCTTAATGTTAATCTTTCACGGTTCTTTTATACATTTGTCATAGAGATGCTGACAAATTCTTCACTTGTATTCTGTTGGAACATGTAAACTAAGTAACCCCTTGGATTATTTTCAAGGTAATATTTTATTTTTAGGTGATTCCTCCTAAGGAATGGAAGCCAAGGCAGTGCTATGATGACATTGATAATTTGCTTATCCCAGCACCAATTCAGCAGATTGTCACAGGCCAGTCGGGACTGTTCACTCAATACAACATTCAGAAGAAAGCTATGACAGTGAAAGAGTTCAGGCAACTGGCCAACAGTGGCAAGTGAGTAGATTGATGGATTGATTTGTTTTTTTTATTTCTTTCAAACATATAATTGGACATGGTCAGAAACCAGGTAGATAAAGGAGCTTGTAATGAAAATGAAAATGAATTTCCTGCAGTTTCTTTAACTATTTCTGATTAGTTGCCTACTAACATTTAATATACTTCTAAGAAAATTATTCCTCATTTTAGCATCTCATTCAAAATATTTTTGTAAATGGGTTTTTCTATCTTTTAGTTGTCATGAGTTCTTGATTATACTCATGATTCATCTTTGTAAGGCAAATTTTCTTCTTTGTGTGACAATGTTTAAATCTTAAATGACATATTAGAAGGTGGATTTTTAAAAAAATCCTTGAATGATTTGAAGGGCACCATTGCTATATCAGTTGCCAACAGTGATTGAAAATATTTGAATAAAAGTGTTATGTTGTTGTTGACAGGTACTGTGTACTTAATTTTAAAATGGTGGTATCTGTACTGAACATGTACAGATTTTTTTTTGTCATTTTCTAAACTGTACAGTATAACAACTATGTACATAGTTTTTACATTGTATTAGGTATTACAAGTAATCTAGAGATGATTTAAAATATATGGGAGGTGTGACTAGGTTTAAGTAAATGCTATGCCATTTTTATGTAAGGACTTGAACATTCACAGATTTTGGTATCCATGGTGGAGGGGATTGTGGAACAAATTCCCCATGGATACTGAGCGACGACTGTATAGTATAGTTGGTAAAAGATTAAAAAAAATTTTGAAAGCTAGAATAATAAAGTTTAAACTAATTACCTGCTTCTATTATTGATACTTTCAGAAAAATATTTTTCTGACTAGTCAAAAATATGAACTTTTTGTAGTATTATTTAGGAATCTTAAAAGATTCAGATATCATAAATACATATGCATATTTACTTGTTAGATTTGACATCGTGAGTTACTACAGTATTTGCATTTTGATAGAATTTTGTTTAGAAAGTCATTTAAATAAAATGGGTGAGGAATATCTTAAAATTGTCTTACTAATTTGCACTTGTTTTCATCTACCTTTTCCAGATACTGTACTCCAAGATACTTGGATTATGAAGATTTGGAGCGCAAGTACTGGAAGAACTTAACTTTTGTGGCGCCTATCTATGGTGCAGACATTAATGGGAGCATATATGATGAGGTATACATATATTACAATAGGCTTTGTAAAGGATCATTTCATGTTACTATTCCTGTGACCATTTTAGATACTTGAGAAGTCGTTTGTTGTGCTTTATGTGATTCATAAGTTTTCACAGGACAAGAGAAGTAAAGACACATCAATAGGATTTCTGAAGTTAGTATTTTCAAATTGAAACCAGCTAACTGGACAAATACCTGATTGTTCAATAGTAATCTAGTGTGTGACTATCTGACTAATCTTTAAATTATGTTAAATTTTTTAAAAAGCAAAACTCGATGAAAGTATTTAAAAAACAGGAAATATTCCTAATACCATGTTAAGGCAAAAGCAATATTTTAATATCTATTTTTTCAGTAGTTTTCCCTTAATAATTTAAAAAAGATACATATATTTAAAAAATTTTATTTGTTATTGATTTTGGAGAGAGAAAGAGAAAGGGGGATAAAAGCGGGAAGCATCAACCTGTAGCAGTCACCTCTTGCCTGTAAGTACCCTGACGGGTGAAGGCCGGGGTTTCAAACCTGTGACCTCAGCATTCCAGGTTGACACTTTATCCTCTGAGCCACCGCAGGTCAGGCCTAGAAAGATATTTTAACAGGCTTATCTCCTTTTTATCTACAAATTGGGAGAATTGAAATAAATAAATAAATAAATATATAATTACAATCTTTCCAGTTATTTCTCAGGAAAGCATAATCCACACTAGATATAACCTAATTCTTTTTGCCTTCACCTGATGTTTGTAGCTCCTATTTTTAAAAATATCATTTTGTTTGGAACCTTTTATCCCTCTCCCATTGCTCTATTTTGAAAAATTTCTTGCCTAGCAAAAGGTTGATGTAATGCATTGAACACTTGAATACCCTTTATGTACACTCACCAGTTGTTAGTATTTGACAAATTTTGTTTCTGTTGCTCAGTCTTTGTCTCTCTGCTTTAACATTTGAGAGTAAATTGCAGACATTATAATGGTTTACAATGATTTAAGCATGTATCTATTAATTACAAGGCAATTTAATATAATATCATCTATATACAGACCATATTCATAGATCTTTAATTGTCCTAATAACATTATTTATTAACATTTTTTTCTCCATTTGAAGGGCCCAGTCAAGGATATCCCCTTATAATTAATAAGTGATCTATAGAGCATTACTTAGCAATTAAATTAATATACTTTTCCCCAACAATCTTTCACCTGATGAATTGGCATTCATTGATACTCTTTGCCTAAATCAATTATTATGTATTTTTAAACCATTTATATTTTGAAATATAAACCAAGCTGGAAAGTGCATAAAACATAAACTTAGAGCTTAATGGATTATTGTAAGGTGCACAAACGCCATGTGTCACCACTGACATCAGGGAAAATATTACCCGTACCTTAGAGTATTCCTACACATTCTCTTTACCTATTATATTCTCTCCCTTTTTCCCCAAGGATAATCACTTTAAATCTGTGACTTCAGACTTTATGGTAATCACTTCCTTTCTTTCTTTAAAAATGCAGCCAACTGTATCTTGTTTCCAAATTTTATGTAACTAGAAGAATCATTCAGTATATACATATTCTTTTCTGCCTGCCTTCTGTCAACTCAGTGGGATTCAAATAATTTAACAACTGGTTCTCTGCCCTAATGACTGTTAAAATGATATACCAAAAGGTAGTTTACTATTTTATGCACTTCATACTTAAATAAGAACAGTAAAAGAGGTACCACAACTAGATTATAAGAAAGATTTTCAAAATATTAATAAAAATATTAAATAATTCCTGACAAAAAGCAATGATACTGCTATTTAGGATGTTTCCATATTGCTCCTGGATTAGCATCCTCACTTGCTATTTTTTGACGGAATTAACATTACTATGGGTGCTTAGAACATGCTGTTGTGCAGATGAACATTAAAAAAGAGTAAGGAACCTGACCAGGCAGTGGCACAGTGGATAGAGTGTTGGACTGGAACACGGAGGACCCAGGTTTGAAACTCCGACTGAGGTCACTGGCTTGAGCATGGTCTCACCAGCTTGAGCATGGGGTCACTGGCTTGAGCTCAAAGGTCACTGGCTTGAGCCCAAGGTCACTGGCTTGAGCAAGGAGTCACTTGCTCTGCTGCAGCCTCCCCCTCCCCCCCAAAGCACATATAAGAAAGCAATCAGTGAACACTAAGGAGCCGCAATGAAGAATTGATGCTTCTCATCTCTCTCACTTCCAGTCTCTCTGTCCCTATATGTCCCTATCTGTTCCTCTCTCTGTCTCTGTCGGAAAAAAAAAGTAAAGAATGTAAATTTGTGATTTCTACATTGGGTAGTTAGCTGCCGAACTGCCCACCTTAGAGAGAACCCTGATTACAAGTGCCATTTTAACAACTCACTTGCCAAACTCAACAAAAATTAGGTATTGGTTCTGTCGAACCAGTGTGAACTGGCTGAATCCCATCACTGGTGACACCTTATTATATTTCTAAACTTTTTGTTTGCATGTAAACCTGTAGTTAATTTATTTTCTTTTTTTATATATGTTGTATATTTATTGATATTAGAAGAAGAGAGACAGAGACAGACATTGATTTGTTGTTCCACTTATTTATGCATTCATTGGTTGATTCTTTTATGTGCTCCAGCCAGGGATCACAACCTTGGTGTATCTCTGTCCAACTGAGCCACTCGGCCAGGGCTGTAGTTTATTTATTTTCATTGCTGTAAGTTATTTTATTGTCTGAATGCACCACAGTTTGTTTATTTGTTCTGCTACTAATGGTCATTTTGGTTGACTCTAGTTTTGGCTTTATGCTCAAAACTTCTGTGAATGTTCTGCATGTTTCCCAGGTTATGGAAGTGTTTCTGTAGTGTGCATGCCTAGGAATGGTTATAAGGTAGTCATGTGGTTAGCTTTAGAATAAAGGTTTTTTACTTCCCTCCTCTCTATAGCAATGTTTGTGAGTTCTTGTTGCTCTACATTCTCCCTGATGCTGTTATTGTCAGTTTTCTAATTTTAACTACTCTTTTAGGTGTGTGTAGTTGTATCTTCTTTTGTTGTTGTTGTTTGTGTGTGTGTGTGTGTGACCGAGACAGAGAAAGGGACATATAGGGACAGTCAGACAGAAAGGGAGAGAGATGAGAAACATCAATTCTTCATTGTGGCACCTTAGTTGTTCATTGATTGCTTTCTCATATGTGCCTTGACTGGGAGCTACAGCAGATTGATTGACCCCTTGCTTAAGTCAGCGACCTTGGGCTGAAGTTGGTGAGCCTTGCTCAAACCAGATGAGCCCGTGCTCAAGCTAACGACCTCAGGCTTTCAAAACTGGGTCCTCCGCGTCCCAGTCCGACACTATCCACTGCACCACTGCCTGGTCAGGCTGTATCTTCTTGTTTAATTGATTTATGATTTTCCTTCCTTATATTCAAAGGCTGTTTAGATTTCTGTTGAACAAAGTACCTGTCGAAGCCTCTTGTATAGTTTTCTTTTGCATCATGCTTTTCTTACTGATTTATAGTTTTTTTTATACATTTTGGATATGAGGTAGTGTTACAATTTCAAATTTTCTGTATAGATTCCAGTTGTTGAACACTATTACTGAAAGGACCATTTTTATTTATGAATATGGACAGGGTATTAGATGATACTAGAATTATTGTTGTCAATATTAGATGTAATGATGGCATGCTGGCTATGTAAATATGTTTTTCTTGTCAACTGAAGATGCACACCTGAAAAATATACCGGTGAAATAACATGGAGTCTGGGATTTTCTTTTAAGATATTTCAGAAAATAAAGTGGATTGGATATAGTTGAATGAAGATTTGCAAACAATTGGTAATTGAAGCTCAACAATGGGTTACATGACAATTTAAATATGTTTATGTTTGAAATATTAAAAATAAAAGATAAAAGAGAAAAGATCCTTTCTTCATTCTCCTGATTTTTCACTAGTATAGGTAACATTTCTAAAAGATGATTTATTTATTAAATTTTAGACAGAGAGAGGAAAGGGGGAGAGATAGAGAGAGAGAGAGACAGAGAGAGAGAGAGAGAGAAGACATCAATTTTTTTCTCTTATTTTTGCATTCATTGGTTGATTCTTGTTTGTATCTTGATCAGGGATTGAACATGCAATCTTGGCATGTCAGGATGATGCTCCCAGTTGAGCTTCCTGGTTAGGGCATCAGTAAAATTCTTTTCTTTTGTAGTGAGAGAGAGAGAGAAAGAGAAAGAGAGGGACAGACAGACAGGAAGGGGAGAAGCATTAACTCATAGTTGCGATGCTTTTTTTTAGTTGTTCATCAATTGCTTCTCATAAGTGTCTCGACCATGGGTTCAAACCAAGCCATCGACCCCTTACTTAAGCCAGTGACTTTGGGCTTCAAGCCAGAAACCTTTGGGTTCAATACAGGGACCATAGGATCATGTCGATGATCACACACTCAAGCCAGTGACCCTGTGCTCAAGTTGGTGAGCCTGTGCTCACTCTGGATGAGCCTGTGCTCAAGCTGGTCACCTCAGGCTTTTGAACCTGGGACCTCAACGTCCCAGGTTGACGCTTTATCTACTGTGCCACCACTGGTAAGGTGTAACTTCTGCATTGAGAATTTTTTGTTTATTAATAAGGTCGTACATACTCAGGTAGAAAAATGGAAAAATAGGGAAAAATATTAAGAACAAATATTGCTCATAAGTTTACCAAACAGAAATAACCTTTTTATGATTTCCCTTTGGCCTTCTATTTTATGTGTGTATATTTATGTACGTATGTGTTTGCATGTGTGTATGGGTTTCCCTATCAAAGATCTGATGAGGTATTTTATTTTGACTTTAGAAGCATTTTCAGTATTGCTCTCCAGAGGATCATTTCAGTGTGTTCTACCTCCAGTCATTTCTATATTTCCAGTTTAAAATTGTACCTTTATTAGATTGTTGCTATTTCTTTTTGTATTTCAATCCCAAGTGTGTTCTTATTGATTTATTTTTTAGTGATTACAAATATCATTAAGTTTAGCATATTGTGGTCACTTTTTTTTTTTTTTTGGAAAAATTAGTGCCATTAACAGTATGCCTTTTTTTTTTTTTTAGAATTTATTTATTCATTTTTAGAGAGAGAGAGAGAGTTAGAGAGAGGGAGAGAGGAAAGAGATAGAGAAAATAGGGGGAGGAGCAGGCAGCTTCAATTCCCATATGTACCTTGACCAGGCAAGCCCAGGGTTTTGAACCGGTGACCTCAGCGTTCCAGTTCGATGGTTTATCCACTGCACCACCACAGGTCAGGCAACAGTATGGCTTTTTTATAGGATTGGCACCTTGTCTTATTAAACCAGGTTCTGTGGGATTTCTATTGGGATGGGTGAGAGCATGTACATATCCTCACCCATGATATTTTATACCTGTGGCCCAGAGAGGTTAAATTGCTTTCCCAAAGTTTTGAGGCCAGTAGATGGACTGCCAGTGTCTCTCATCCCCACTCCAGTTTCAAGGAAGCAGTTATATATAGTCAGCCCCACAGTTATGGAAATGTGTAAAACTGGGTCAGTGTCAATTACAGATTTCCCCTGAGCTGACGGTTTATTTTGGGCTTTCTCTGTTGTTCCTTCTCTTTGGTACCTTGGCACGTTTTCAGGCTTCTGAAAGGAACACTGAGCTGAAGAATCATCTGTATTCTAGGCTGACAGGTTTGTGTCTAAGTGCTTTAAAATAAAATAAAACTCAGTCTAAGTTATTTTTTCTAACCACTTATTTGGATCGAGATTTTTGTTCCTTTTTTTTCTTGCATATATAAAAAGTGAGAAGCAATGCCTGACCAGGAGGTGGTGCAATGGATAGAGCGTTGACCTGGGACGCTCAAGTCCCAAGTTCAAAATCCCAAGGTCACTGGCTTGAGTGTGGACCCATTTGGCTTGAGTGTGGGCTCTCCAGCTTGAGCGTGGGGTTGCTGGCTTGAGCGTAGGATCATAGACATGATCCCAGGGTTGCTGACTTAAGCCCAAAAGTCACTGGCTTGATGCCAAGGTCATTGGCTTGAGCAAGGGATCACTAGCTCAGCTGGAGCCCCCTGGGTCAAGGCACGTATGAGAAGCAATCAGTGGACAACAAAGATGCTGCAACTATTACTTGATGCTTCTCAACTCTCTCCCTTCCTGTCTGTCTCTTGTTAAAAAAAGAAAAAAAAATTAGAAGGAGCATATTTGGAACCACTTTAAGAAAAATTGATATAAAAAACCCTGAATTAGCTTTCCATAGTTTATAGTGAAATAACAATTGTTTCCTGCACAGATAGACTGATGAACTTTGGTTTATTTTGCTTATCAATTTACTGCTTGTGTTTGAAATCCAGTTACACATTGGCATTGCTTCAAGTGAACATTGACTTTAGACTTCAGATTTGAGTAACTTAAGTTATTAAAATCCAATGAACAAAATCCACTAGTTTGTAAACATGCAGTTTTAAAACTTTAAACACAGGTTTGGGAGCCACAAATCTGTCATTTTGGTAAGACCTACAAGGTATAGTGTGTTATAGATTTTCTGTAGGCTCTGCAGGAGCATTTAGTAGCTCCAGAGCCGAGCTGACATTTTCATTGCTCTTGTAGCATAAGGAAAGACATGAGAGATGTTGTAAGCTGCTGCTGCTAAACAAAACTAATCATACTCAAGATACCTAAATTCAAACAAATGAAAAATAACTTGTATTTGTCCCCCTGAGGTAGATGGAGAGCAATAAGAAAGAGTACATTAAAGAGAATGATGAAGAGTGAATGCAAGAGTAACCTGTAACTGTCAAGAACATCTGAAATCATCATAATGAATGTGCATTCAAAGAGCTCATGTATTGTTTTACTCTTTACTATTATATCTTTGTATTGTTGAACTGTTCAGCTCAATTTTTATACTGGGAACTGGCTTATTATAGTTCATGGCATTATTTTGAAAGGGATTATAGTCATTAATTTGTAGTTCACTTTCTCTCCTTATTTCTAGTTATGATTATTTGGCTCTTTAATCTTAGGAGAATAATTGAAAGTAGACTGTACTTCTTTTGTGTGTGTGGTGTGGAAGTTCTTAGAGAGGATGTGAAGAGGTAAGAGAGATAGTTTGTGTAGGTTACAAAGATGAATAAGGGTCCTTGTTCTCAAATTATTCCTAGAAGGGCAGTAAGATGTATAAAACATGGCCATAAAGGCAAATGTGGGGTTCCATGGAGCCTGGAGGAGAGGCACTTAGAGCAGGACTGACATTGAAGAAAGATTCTCTTGAGGAGAGGGGACTTCTGAGTTGGACCTAGATGAGTAAGTTCAAGTCAGTAAAGTAGAAAGAGGAGAATGGGGCAGGAACTAGGTAAATTTGAGGGTAAGACCAAATTCATTTTTTTTTTTTTTTACTGCTTTTGGAGGGTTTTTACAGTACATGGGCATGAGGAGAATGAGGCTGATGTGGAATAGTAGCTGCGAGATCTCAGGGCCAGGCATCAGTCCAATGCTGGAGATGGGGTTGTTTGCTGGGGCACCTGTACCCAGGGTGCTATAGTAGCCCCTATTTTGTCTTGGAGCATCAGGCAAGGAGATACTACTGTAATGTTGATCTACACAGGAATTGGGGTGAGGGTTTTCATGAAGGACCAACGGAAAACAGTCAGCCTTGATAGCAAAGGAAGAAGGACCTGGAGATCCCAGGTCATGAATCTTGGCTCCTTGTATCTCTTCTGCTTCTTTCAGAGCTTTGTTTTCTTAGGATATATTAAAAAAATTCTGTCAGCACCATGGGCAGTATCCTATGGCAGCAGTAACACTAATGGAATTTAAACAAATCACTATTTTTTACTTTACTTTAATTTTGAGGTTAATTCTTTTTTTTTTTAAGGCTTTATTTATTTATTTATTTATTTACTTTGTTTATTTATTTATTTATTTATTTATTTATTTATTTATTTATTTATGTGACAGAGACCGAGAGAAAGACAGAGAGGGAGTCAGATAGGGACAGACAGGAAGGGAGAGAGATGAGAAGCGTCAGTTTGTTTTTGCACCTTAGTTAATTGATTGCTTTCTCATATGTGCCTTAACTGGGGGCTACAGCAGACCGAGTGACCCCTTGGTCAAGCCAGCAACCTTGAGTTAAAGCTTGTGAGCTATTCTCAAACCAGATGAGCCCATGCTCAAGCTGGCAACCTCGGGATTTCAAACCTGGGTCCTCTGCTTTTGGAGAGGACGTTCTCTCCACTCTGCCACCGCCTGGTCAGGCATTGATTGGTTTTTTAAACAACTTTTATTTTCAATTTCTATTTATTCATTTTAGATAGTGGAGAGGAAGAGAGAGGGAAAGAGAGAAGAGGGGAAGGAGCAGGAAGCATCAACTCCCATATGTGCCTTGCCCAGGGAAGACCAGGTTTTTGTTCCAGGTCAATGTTTTATCTGCTGTGCCACCACAGGTCAGGCTGATTGATTTTTTTTAGAGAGAAGACAGAGAAAGACAGGTGGGATGGGAAAAATGGGAAGCATCATCTCCTAGTTGCTTCTTGTATGTGCCTTGACTGGTCATGTCTGGGGTTTCCAACCGGCGACCTTAGCATTACAGGCTGTCGCTTTATATATACACTGTGCCACCACAGGTCAGGCCAAATTACTGTTTTTTAAACTGAAATACCAAGACTATCAAAGACATGCAGTGACAAAACACAGCCTTTGTGGGTATGATGAAGAACAGGGCTTGGCAATCAGATTCAGCCTGTTGCTTTTCTTTGTAAATGAAGTTTTATTGAAGCATAGCCTTATTCATTTACATATTATGTATGGCTCCCCTCCCCCCCCCCCAACACTGACAGAGTTGCATGAGAGAGATTGTATGACTTACAAAACCTATAATATTTACTGTCTGACCCTTTGCAGGAAAAGTTTGCCAACCCCTAATATAGAGATATAATTATTTGTTCTCAGAGAAGGATGCTCATAACCTTTCTGAGATAGATGAGATAAAATTCTGAGTGTTCTCAGGAGAATGAGATTCATATACGTTGACTACACTGATTCCTTGAGGCAATGAAATTGAAGTGTTTGGTGATGTCAGGAACCTTCTATAATTAAAGAAGGTCCTGAACTTAGAGCCACCTGTACTCTTGGGTGGCCCTACGTGGTTCCTTGACTACAGTAACATTAGCATAAGAGTCCTAAGAGCTGAATTCTTCAAAATTAAAAAAAATATTGAATTTATTGGGGTGACATTGGTTAATAAAATACAGGTTTCATGTTTATAATTCTGTAATAATCTATTTATTGTATTTTTTTGTCTACCACCCAAAGTTAAGTCTCTTTCTGTCACCATTTATCCCCTTCTTATCTTCTTCTACTTTCCCCAAACCCCTTTCCCTCTGGTAATTGCCATACTGTTGTCTATGAGGGATATTTTTTTTCTTAATCCCTTCACATTTTATACCTAGCCCTCTAATCCCTCTTCCCTCTAACAGCTGTTGATCTTGTTCTCTGTATCTGAATCTGTTTCAATTTTGATTGTTTATTTTGTTCACTAAAGTTCCCATATAAATGAAATCATATGGTATTTGTCTTAGTATGTATTTGACTGGTTTATTTCACTTAACATAATACTCTCCAGGTCTATCCATGCTGTTGCAAAAAGTAAGATTCCTTCTTTTTTTAAAGGGCCGAATAGTATTCCACTGTGTAAATGTACCACAGCTTTTTTATTCACTCATTTACTGATGGGCACTTGGGCTGCTTCTAAATCTTCCTTATTGTAAATAATGCTGCAATGAACATAGGGGTGAATTTTCTTGTATGTTTCATTAAGGCAATGGTTTTCAAACTTTTTGAAGTCGGGGTGCATTTAAAATCCTACAAATAATCGTGGGCATACGATATACAAATTTCTGAGAAATATGTTATGATAATCAAATATTAAAATAATATAAAGTCCAAGTGTGCTTTTATGGTAATTAAATGAAATAAATATGACAAAATTAAATTTATTCTGACATTAAAAGACATTTTTATGTTACATTTTTTGAGTTATGCTTTTTAGAATTTGTAATAAAGGGGGTTAAAAAATGACAAAAAGTTATCTTTTTATATATAGAGATACAGTCTTATTAAGGTTTAGTAAATTCAGCAGGTCCTGGAGCGAATGTGTTAAGTTTTTTCATTCTTGTGTTTACGAGAAACATGAGCCTGATGTGTCCTAGCAATTTCTTCAATGTTTGGGCATATATTTGAAAGGCAAACTCTCATTTTCTTGTCAATACATTGAAGAATTCCTCTCTTTTTACTCTTAATTGTGTTGAGTGCAGAAACCCCCACCATACATATCATCTTAACTTTACACCAAGCAAAGGATAGAAGATACTTGCCTCCAGTCTTTCCTGGGAACATGGGGGGTAGTGTAAACAATCCAGCACCACAGTTTAACAGCCTTTTGCAACCTAATCAGGCAAGTGAGGTGGGAGGTTGGGCAGACTATCAGCTTACAGCCACTTCCCCACAGCTCTGTCCCTCAGAAATCTAAACGTCAAAACCCTGTTGGGGATGTGTCCCCAACAGACACATATTTCTCTGGAATACCATAGAGCACACCTGGAAATCTTCTAGGAGACAACAGTGCACCCTGGCACACACTTTGAGAACTATTGCACGAAGGGCTGGTCCACTGATAAAGTTTTAATAGCCATTGTTAATTGTACATTAAAAAAGTTTGTCCTCTGTTAAAAGAAACATGAGAGTTTCTTTTCTTTAGGATACAAACACACACAAAAGCAGATTAAATAAAAGAGGGAAAGGCAGAAAAAATCCTATGTGGGATAATTTGGTTTGACTAAGGGAAGTGAAAGTCAACAGGTAATCTGTAGGAAAGAGAAGGTAGAACATTTCTGGGATAACCAATAGCCATGTGTACTTTCACAGACGTTTGAAGACAGAGTTCATCTCCTTGTTCTGTGTGTGAAAGCTACACAGTACAGAATGAGTCATTTATTTACAGTACAGAATGAGTCATTCAGGTTTGTGTTTTGTGTTGTGTTGGGCTGCATTTGTAGTAATACCTGTCATATAGTAAATGGTGATTCTCTTAATGAAGATAGTAGTTCATTGAATAGAAGTTCCATATGCTTTGCTTAACTGGCTGTCATCTCCCTAATCCCTAACACTATAAGGATCACCAAGTGTATTGTCTGGTTCCAAAAGAGTCTCCCTTGCATGATTTTTCCTTAGTTGAGTGGTGACAGATAGTTCTTCCTGAAAGCCTCACCTACCTCCTTTATCACCCAGGCTTTCTGGTTTGAATGCCTCAGACCATTAAAGGCAGTGCAGTCAGTCTGCAGTGCCCTTGTAAACTGTTGTTTTCAGAGTACTGAACCAGTCAGGGGTTAACTTTATCATTATTACAGTTCCCACTTAACCCTTAGAGTAGTACAGATAGATGTTCATGTACGTCCTTGTGCCTCCTGACCATCCAGCGTATGATTGATTTATTTTAAAAATGTGTAAGACAACATTAAAAAAAGGCAAATGTATGTTCTTGTTTCCATAAATTGGTTACACTGGGGAACAATTTCTTTTTTTCATTTTCTGTTGCATGAGGTTTTAGAACTTTTTCTATATATTTCTGCATCACTGATTCCAAATCTGAAATACGTTGTTTGGTGCATGCTCTAGTGCCGTGGTAGTTACTTGGTCCCTACCGCCCACTAGTGGGTGTTCCAGCTTTTATGGTGGGTGGTAGCAGAGCAACCAAAGTATAAATAAAAAGATAGATTTAACTATAGTAAGTTGTTTTATAAAGATTTATTCTGCCAAACTTAGCGAAAATCCAACATAAAGTACTTCATAAGTAATTATTATTATATGCTTTAACTTGCTGTAATTCTGCTTTATAAATTTAAAGTTACTTCCCTACTTTATAAATCACCATTACTGTGGAACCGGTGGGTGGTTAGAAAATTTTACTACTAACAGAGATACAAAAGTGGGCAGAAGGTATAAAAAGGTTGACTACCCCTGCTCTAATTTTAATGCAATTTTAATTTCTTTTTGGTACAGTTAATGGCATGTACTGATTTTTAAATTGGAGTTAAAGGGCAATGACTCTTGGATTGAATATAAACACAAGGCAATTAATGTTTTACAAACATCCCTTTTACATAATTGTAGTTGTTATTAAATGTAAAAAGTTATTTTCTGATAAAAAACACCCTCTTATTTTGTTTTAAGATTGAATTATGCCTTCTTTGAGTAGGCAAAAATGTAAGAATAGTCCTGACACCTTCTGTTAAATATTTGGCTGTTACACACTTCAACGTCAAAGGCACAGTATTTCATCATTTGTGACATGGGCATATAATTGCCTACTTTCAAGTTCCCCTTGGCCATCAAGACAAGAATTGGGCTCCTCATATTGTGTGTCATAATTGTGAGGAAATACTTCATGACTGGACAAAAAGGAAACGTAAAGGAATGCCTTTTGCTATTTCCATGGTTTGGCGTGAACCTAAGGACCACAGCAGTGACTGTTATTTCTGTCTGATCCATACAAAGGGCATTGGCAAAAAAAAAATGGCATATGATCGCATATCCTAATATTCCTTCAGCAATACAACATATCCCACACTCTGAGACACTCCCGGTTCCAGTTTTCAATTATTTCTTCTAAGGACGAAGAAAGTGAACATGGTGATCAAGTATATTTTGATTAGATGCATGAGGAAATGGTTGTAGAATCTGAAGGGTCTTCTTCTGATGCCAAGCAGTCATTAGCCACTCCGCAGTTTAGCCAACCTGAATTGAATGACTTAGTAAGAGATTTGGGCCTATCAAAGCAAGCAGCTGAGTTACTAGCCTCCAGGCTTCAAGAAAAGAATGTACTTCACTGGTCAGCTAAAAGTATCCCATTTCAGGAAGCGTGAACAAATTTTTGTGGACTTTTTTTCTGAAGACAAACACTTTGTTTACTGTCATGATATCAGTAGTTTTCTCAGCCAGCTAGGTGTTACCACTTACAGTCCCACAGAATGGCAGCTATTTCTTGACAGCTCTAAAGGGAGTCTGAAATGTATTCTACACAATGGTGATGTTTATGTAGCGGTTCCAATTGGTTATTCAACTCATCTGTGAGAAGATTATAATGACATAAAAATTGTCCTTGACTTTCTGAAGTATGAGGAGCATAACTGGATCGTTTGTGTTAATCTTAGAATGGTAAATATTTTGCTAGGACAACAGAGATGTTTCACGAAGTATCCTTGCTTTCTGTGTTTTTGGGACAGCCAAGCTCTGGAGAAACACTGGACACATAAGGAGTGGCCAAAACGTGAAGCTCTGGAAGTAGGGATGCAAAATATTTTGAATGAACCTGTAGTTAATCGAGACAGGAACATTTTCCCCCCACTTCACATCAAACTTAGCTTAATGAAGCACTTTGTTCAGGCTTTGAATAGAGAAAGTGAATGCTTTCAACATATTATTTCTGCTTTTCCTGCCTTGTCTTTTGAGAAAATAAAAGCAGATGTATTCAATGGACCTCAAATTCGAACCCCCATACGTTATGAAGAATTTGCCAGGAAGATGAATAAGGAGGAGAAAGTAGCATGGCAGTCTTTTGTGACAGTTACAAAGAACTTCCTTGGCAACAAAAAAGCAGAAAACTATGAACTTCTGGTTCATAGGATGCTGTTGGCTTTCCGCAACATTGGATGTAAAATGAGCATTAAGATTCACTTCCTGAACAGTCACTTTGATAAGTTTCCTGAAAATCTTGGAGCTTTTAGTGATGAGCAGACTACTGCTGGCACATCAAAAGAGATTGTCCTTAACAAGTACACAAATGTAAGAGCTACAAATGCAAAATTTTGCCTGAATAGAATTTAAATATGTTTTGCACAAATTTTATGATGAAAATAAGTGTCTTAATATGTTCCATTTTGAAATTGTAGACAAATTCTGATGCAATCATATCTTTTAGTGTATTAGTGTATTTACTGCATTATATAAATTATTGTATTTTCACAAAGATAATGCCCAAGAAGACATTCTACTTCATTATTTAAACTAAATTTTGAAAATTATACAATAAGATGAAAACCTAAAACCTTGAATTGCAAAAACACTGTAGCTTACAGAAAAACACTAATGTCAGATTTGAGATCAGCACACTGAAATTAGTGAAGAACAAGTGTTTCTGTGGATGCAACAAAAATTTTGTTCCCCAGTGTTATCAAACAAATATTATTTTTTGTTAATAAAACTGTAACTGGAACTAATTTCATTTTTTTGAAAGAAAAACTCACTTCTGGGGGTCAGCGAGCATGAAGAAAACTCACTACTCAAAGGGTTAAGAGCACTTTTGCCTTCTTTGGATTTTTTTTTTTTTGCTAAAAAGAGACAGGACGGGAAGAAATGAAAAGCATCAACTCATAGTTGCAGCAATTTAGTTCATTGGTTGCTTCTCATTTGTGCCTTGACATGATGGGGGGCTCCAACCACACCCTGATCCCTTGCTCAAGTCAGCAATCTTTGGCTCAAGTCAGTGACCTGGGCTTCAAGCCAGCAACCTTTCGGCTCAAGCAAGTGACCATGGGATCATGTAGATCAGGGGTCCCCAAACCCATCAAAATGCCCCCTGAGCCCATTTATCCAGCCCCCTGCCGCACTTCCGGAAGGGGCACCTTTCATTGGTGGTCACTGAGAGGAGCACAGGATGCATCCGCACCCATAGTTCCCATTGAAATACTGGTCAGTTTGTTGATTTAAATTTACTTGTTCTTTATTTTATATATTGTATTTGTTCCCATTTTGTTTCTTTACTTTAAAATAAGATATGTGCAGTGTGCATAGGGATTTGTTCCTCCTTTTTTTTCTAGTCCAGCCCTCCAGTGGTCTGAGGGACAGTGAACTGGCCCCTGTGTAAAAAGTTTGGGGACTCCTGATGTAGATGATCCCTCGCTCCAGCCAGATGAGCTCATGCTCAAGCCAGTGACCTCAGGGTTGGTGCACTATCCACTGTGTCACCACTGGTCTGGCTTTCTTTGAATGTTTTATGTCCAGGTACTTATTTCTTTTGAAATAACTATGAGATGACACTGCATTAAGATTGAAATTTTTCTTTGTGTGTAATGACCTTTGCTGATACTTTTGTGCAGTTCACTGGAGGAAGACAGTTGCATCTTGCAGTAAGGGGAAGCTGCTTCACCTGTGATCTATAAATTGTTCCATATCACTTTTAATTTTTTTTTTTTTTTGAGAGAGAGAGACAGGAAGAGACAGAAAGGGAGACAGAGGGTGAGAAGTATCAACTCTTAGTTGCTTTCACTTTAGTTATGTGTTGATTGTTTCCGAGAGAGGGAGGAGACAGTGAGAAACATAAACTCATAGATGCTTTTACTTTATGTGTACCTTGAGTGCTCGTATGTGCCCTGACCAGGTTGTTCCAGTGGACCCTTGCTCAAGCCAGTGACCTTGGGCTTTTCTTGCTAGTGACCTTTGGGCTGAAGCTGGCTATCATTGGGGTCATGTGGATGATTTCCCCGCTCAAGCCAGTGACCCCCACACTGAGGAGGTAATTTTCAGAGACAGTGACCTCTGAGTTTTGAACAGCAGACTCAGTGTTCCAGATTGATGCTTTATTCAGTTTACCACCACTGGTGAGGCAACTATATCAATGTTCTTAAATCTCCCAGAGTTGGCCTGACATGTGGTGGCACAGTGGATAAAGTGCCAACCTAAAATGCTGATGTCACCAATTCAAAACCTTGGGCTTGCCTGGTCAAGGGACATATGACAGACCAACACTCAATGAACAACTAAAGCAAAGCAACTATTAGCTGATACTTCTTGCTCTAACCCTCCTTCTCTCTCCGTAAAATCAAATAAAATCTTAAAAGCATAAAACAGAACACTTATTTCTGATTTAAAAAAAAAATCTCTCATACTTGTTTTGAAACTCAGCTCCTTCACTGAATCATGTTCTTGTCCCATTACAACCACCTCCAGATATCTGATGGTGTCCATACCCTCTCTTGTACCATCCTGGTACTCAGTGGTCTCTTGCCTTGAGAGTGGCTATTAGTCTACTGCACAAGGAATTTCCCTAGTTTTTCAAATATTGTGTTGCCTCAAGTAACAAGCCTAAGCTTTTTAAGAGCAATATTGCTTTGTTTAATAGATGGGGACATGTCAAGATCATGGCTCATGTGCTTCTCTTCCTTCATTTGTGTTGTCACCTCTAACTCTTTCCAATGTGTGGCCTTTTCTAGACATCTTTTTCTCACTTATCTCCCTCTTGGGCTTTTCTACTATCTTAGAATACATTTGACTAGTAATAATGGGAAGATGATAGCAGGGATGCCCAATACATTAAATATGGGGACAAGACATATCGTATTTTTTGATCCATAAGATGCACTTTTTTTTCTCCTAAAAGTGGAGGGGAAAATGCCCGTGCGTCTAATGGAGTGAAAAATAAGGTACTTTATTAAATATTTTAACATACCATTTGGTTCAGAATACTTTTTTCTTATTTTGCTCCCTAAAACTCTAGATGTGTCTTATGGTCAGATGCGTCTTATGGAGCAAAATATATGGTAATCCTTTTGAGAGATACAAGTGGACTGTCACCTATATTCACTTACCTGTATTTGTATACAGCCAAATTCTGTGGGTAGATGTTCAGAGTCAGGATAGAGAATTTTTGAGTTGGACAGTGAATTTTGAGCAAGGAGATATATGTTATTATAGCAAATATTTGGAAAATGGATACAGAAAATGAAGGATACCTTTATTTATGTGATTATTTTTTCTGTAGTAGACTCTGAGTCCAGTGATAGCAGGTATCATTTCTCATAGATTTTCCAGCTCATGTCCCTATTGTGGTGTCTGCTGTAAAGAATGCATGACATAATTATAGAGTTGATGAGTGCATGACATTGGAAAAATAGTGTGAGGCAGATCGTGGAGTTTTCTGAATGTTTTTGGTTATTATTTTAAACTTCTTAATGGACCATTTGAGATTGTTTAGTAGGGAAATAATAGGATCAGAATCATGCTTTAAGAAGTATGATCAGGTAATGATCTGCCAGATGGCCTGGTCATTGCAAGAGGCTTGGAAAGTACTTTGATGAAGAGGGAAATATTTTGAGGGAAAAAGAAGGGTTAGAGTGTTCTCTGGTTTGTATTTTTCTGAGTACCCTGAGACAGTGGTTCTCAATTTTTTTGGTTTCAGGTCCCCGTTCTATTTTTAATACTTTATTATGGATCTCAAAGAGCTTTTGTTTATATACGTCATATTTATCCTTGCTTTTTGTATTAGAAATTAAAATTAAGAATGTTTAAAAGTATTCGTATTTAATTCATTAAAAATAATCCATTATAGGCCTTGGGTTGGCTGGTTGGCTCAGCAGTAGAGCGTTGGCCGGGCTTATGGAAGTCCTGGGTTCAATTCCCAGCCAGGGCACACAGGAGAAGCACCCTTCTGCTTCTCTACCCTTCCCCCTCTTCTTCCTCTCTATCTCTCTCTTCCCCTCCTGCAGCATAGGCTCCATTGGAGCAAAGTTGAACCTGGGTGCTGAGGATGGCTCCATGGCCTCAGCCTCAGGTTCTAGAATGACTCCAGAAACAATGGAGCAACGCACCAGATGGGCTGAGTATCGCCCCCTGATGGGCATGCCGGGTGGATCCCAGTCAGGTGCATGCGGGAGTCTGTCTGCCTTTCCACTTCTAACTTCAGGACAAAAAGATAATCCATCACATAATAACATATACATTTTTATACAAAATGACTATATTTTCCTAAACAAAATAATTTCATTAATGGAGTGGTTGGTGTATGAACTCTGAATGGAAACTTAGAACAGAGACAGAGTTCAGTGCCCTGAGGCAAAGGCCACAGTGGCTTTACTGACAAAAGTACTGAACTCAGTGCTGTGCTGAATACAACACAATAGGGATAGAATTAGTAATTCTGATTAATCAGTAGGTGGGGACTTTTGAACTAGTTCTCTTGCTCCCTCCCTTTTTTTTGACAGAGACAGAAAGTGTCAGAGACAGGAACAGATAGGGACAGAGAGACAGGAAGGGAGAGAGATGAGAAGCATCAGTTCTTTGTTGTGGCATCTTAGTTGTTCATTGATTGCTTTCTCATATGTGCCTTGACAGGGTGGGGGAGACGACAGCAGAGCAAGTGACCCCTTGCTTAAGCCAGCAACCTTGGGCTCAATCCAGTGACTTTGGGTTTCAAGCCAGTGATCTTTAGGCTTAAGCTAGCAACCATGGGGTCATGTCTATGATCCCTCGCTCAAGTCAGCGACCTCAGGGTTTTGAACCTGGGTCCTTCACATCACAATTTGACTATCCACTGTACCACCACCTGGTCAGGCTATTTCTCTTGCCCTTTAATTGCTCCAAAAAAGTTTCTCTTCCTGACTTCCTCGGTGTCTTCTCTGCTTCCTGACTTCCTCATTCTTGTCCCCACTTCTATTTTGTGTGTATCAATAAATACCCTTAAGAACCGAGGGACAGGGCCATCTCATGAAACCTGTATAGGGGATTGTGAGGTGGTCTCCCCTAGGTGCATGCTATGTGGTCTGAATAGTCATTGTCTCGGTGACAGAGTGGCATTATTTTACATTTTTTTCAAATCTGTAATGTCTAGTTTAATACAAGATCTCTGGATTCTTGTTTCTCCTTCTGTATTTAATCTGTTGTGATGTTATGTAGCCTCTGGAAAACTCATGTAAGATTGAGAGTGGAAAAGGCAAATACTGGTATGGGTAATTATGAAAACAGTTTTTTTATGCCATAAATCCTTTGGTGGAATGTGGGTATCTCCCTGTGGTCCCTAGACAACACTTTAAAATATTCTACCTTAAGATATTTAGCAAAAGATTCCTTCTCTGATCTCATTTTTTCACAAATAATGGAAGGATCTTGAGGCAAGGCAATGTTAGAATCCATGGAGTCCAAAAAGATCAGCGTACAGGCTTTAATGGAAGGAAACCTGCTGGGCTGGATTGCAAGGGGAGTCGTGCCTAGTAGAGGGTTGAACTGGGCTTTAAGGGTCTTTTTTTGGGAAGGAGGAGTGAGAAGGGTGGAAAGAGTAGAAGGAGGAGTTCAATCTGTAACTGACTGTGAACAATCAATTGAGATAACTCACTACCTTCTGACCAGCCCGGCAGGTTTCCTCCTTTTAAAGCCTGTACGCTGATCTTTTTGGACTCCATGGATTTGGGCCCGGCAGGACTCTTTCTCCTCTAATAAAAGCCTGTACTCCTGGAAATCGAGCGCCATCTCATCCTTACAGGCAATAGGGTTTCATTCTTGTTCATTGACCTTCAGGTAACTGCATCTTTGTTATGTACCTCAAAAACCTGATCACATTAGGAGACAGAGTACTTAAACTGTCAGCCATGGAATTCTTTGGGGAATATCTTGCCATATATTGTGATACAAAACTCAGGCAAAGTTTTGTAAACAGAAAATGGATTTAGGACATGAGCTCAGGTCCCTGTATCTAAAAATATATAAAATATTTTAAAGAAATTATTTCCAAGATTTCCTGTTAATATTAATTTGCTAATTCATTTATTTTCTCATCCAAGTATTTATTAATAGACAATTGATAGAAAATTCAAAACAGTTTGAAAAATACTCTGGCAAATCATAAGACAAAAGCGTATTTATTTATTTAGTGAGAGACAGATGGATAGGACAGACAAGAAGTGAGAGAGATGAGAACTATCAACTTATAATTGCGGCACCTTAGTTGTTTATTGATTACTTTCTTATATGAGCCTTGACCAGGGGCTCTAGCTGAGCCAGCGACATTGGGCTCAAACCAGTGACCTTAGGCTTGGAGTCAACTACTTTTGGGCTTAAGCTAGCAACCATGGGGTCATCCCACTCTCAAGCCGGTGACCCCGTGCTTAAGCTTGTGAACTTGTGTTCAAGCCAGATGAGCCTGCAAAAAACATAATATCCTATATTGTACATTTCTCTTTGAGAACTATGGAACATTGTTTATGCTCTGCATGTACTGGGTAGTTGGGTGTGTATTGGGTCCTATTTCCAATTTTTATGGTCTGTGATTATAAATGTATAAATTTTAAGGTAAAAATGACCTTTCTGTTAATATAAATGTTAAATATTTAAAAGTTGGTTTATATAAGAGAAATTTAAATTACTCATACTCCTAGTATTTAGAGACAACAGTTGCCAAAAATATTAAGTGTATTTCCTTCCAATGCTTTTTCTTGATTTAATGCTTGATAATTGTATTTGCAAAGAACAGATGTGGTATCATAGTGAACATAGTTTGAGATTGTCTTTTCGCCCTCCCATTTTAACACATCCTGAATGATTACCCAGAATGATAGATGTTCTTCAACAGGTGATTTAACCTTTATCTGTCTTACTTTTATTAGTAAGATGGTTTCCTTGGGCAGGGGAAAACCAATAAATCTAAGTTGAAGAGGGATGCAGGTGGGTTGTGGCGGCAGTTCCTGGTTTTGCATGGGTCAGTGTGGGGGTAGCCCACAGTCCACAATGGAGTAGCTAGGTCATTGCTAACCTGAGAATGGCACTTTGCCACAGATAGTGAGGTCTTATTTCCTGCCTTTTCTCCACAGCTTCTTGAAACAGAAGTCTACACAGCACAGAATATTTGACCTATTTACTTATATAATAATCAGTGTCAGTCATCTCTAGCAGTGATTTTGGGGAAGCTGTCTTGCCTTAGAGTCTTCATCTATAAAGGGAAGGGACTGAATTACTAGCCATTTGAGGTTTCTCCAAGTTTTAACAATATTTGCTTTGAGATAAGCAATATGTCTTTAAGAAGGTTAATTGAATTCTTTGATAATGAGTTTTCATGATTCTGGATTTCTTATGTATTAAAATTTTGTCAAGATCTCCTCTGTTAGAAGTCTGTTGACTGAAGCATAGGAATCTTTTCATACTAAGATTTTAATCTTTATAGTGTTCAGTCTTATTGACAATATATTTATTTCCTCTTCCCACAATGGGGGAGCTTAAATACTTTCATCCACCAGATGGTGTTCTTGGACAACAAATTTATCTAAGCCATGGGTTTCCAAATGAGGTAAAACAGTTTGAACTCAGTCACCAGCAGAGTTTATTTCCATTTTGTATTTTCATCATGTCAGATATCATTTATTCTGAAATAAATAATTTGAGGCCAGGACACTAACTGTATATAATTTTTTCATCCAGGAGAAAACCTCTCTTTGGTGCAAAGAGAGTTATGGGCCTATATGAATGTGGTTTTCGAGTTTTAGTTTTGTGAAATAAAGCTTTAGTTAATCCAAACTAATTATTTGCAAGTATGTTATGGCCGATCTTTTTTTTTTTTAATGTTTTATTTATTTATTTATTTATTTATTTATTTTTACAGGGACAGAGAGAGAGTCAGAGAGAGGGATAGATAGGGACAGACAGACAGGAACAGAGAGAGGTGAGAAGCATCAATCATTAGTTTTTCGTTGCTGTTGCGACACCATAGTTGTTCATTGATTGCTTTCTCACACTTGCCTCGACCGCGGGCCTTCAGCAGACCGAGCCACCACTTGCTGGAGCCAGCGACCTTGGCTCCAAGCTGGTGAGCATTTGCTCAAGCCAGATAGGTCCACACTCAAGCTGGCGACCTCGGGGTCTCGAACCTGGGTCTTCTGCATCCCAGTCGGACGCTCTATCCACTGCGCCACCGCCTGGTCAGGCCGTTATGGCTGATCTTTCATGAATAAAGATTTAGTCTTCATGATCCAAAATTATGTCATCTAGACAGGGAAGGTGATGGTAGTTCTGTTCACATTGCATCAAGAATGTTTCATCAGTCTGAAAGCTATGTCCTCTGAGGGGTATTGTCATGGAATTGCTGATGAAAGGAAGATAAAGCTCAGCTGCAGGATGACCTCAGATTCATCCCTCAGGTGTCTTGTGTGTGAGGGGGTTGGGTTGGATCACTGTGGGGAAAATTAATATTGTCTCTGGAAAACTTTCTAAAGAATAACAGCTGCCCAGAATAGCTGTTGGGCTGCCCTGAGTGTAAGGAGCTACTGACCTTGGAATGTTCATGGGGGAAGCTGTCTAATCTTATGACCTGGGGTGCTTAAACCACAACATATTAGAGAATTGTACACCTGAAACTGCATAATTTATTAATCAGTATGACCCCAATAAATTCAATAAAAAATTAAAATAAAAAAGAAAAACCCAGAAATGATTTAAAAGAAATTTGGGTTGGTTAGGATTTGGATAGAATTGATAATTTATATTTTAACTCTTCTCTCTACCTCTAAACTGTTAAAAGTTCACCAAAGTATATTTAGATGTTCAGTAAAGTCCTAAATTGGTAAAACAACAAATATATGTGGAGTCCCATGCTGAGTGGTTATGGGGGTATGAGAAGCTCTAAGGATATCAGGTGTTTGCCAGTGCAAGGTTCTGAGTAGATTACTGAAGAGTCATGAATGGTTTCTCTCATCAGGGATAAATAACATGTACAGGGCAGACTAGGTACACCATGGGTTGTAGGAATATTATGCACCATAGGAGTGTAAAGAGGTTAAGCTTTGCGGGGACTGGCATAATCCATGAGAATTCAGGACATCAGTAGGCATCAGACATGTGAACTTCAGTGAAGAATGAGGATGTTCGGCCCTGGCTGGTTGGCTCAGCGGTAGAGCGTCAGCCCGGCATCTGGGGGTCCTCGGTTCAATTCCTGGCCAGGGCACACAAGAGAAGTGCCCATCTGATTCTCCACCCCTTCCCTCCTCCTTCCTCTCTATCTCTCTCTTCCCCACCCGCGGCTAGGGCTCCAATGGAGCAGAGTTAGACAGGGTGCTGAGGACAGCTCCATGGCCTCGGCCTTGGGCAGAGCATTGCCCCCTAGTGGGCATGTCGGGTGGATCCCAGTCAGGAGCATGCGGGAGTCTGTCTGACTGCCTATCAGCTTCAAACTTCGGAAAAATTAAAAAAAAAATAGAGAATGCTCAAGTGTGCTATGGTTACTTGACCAGTATGCCTGGAAGGTGGGATATCTGTAGAAAGTATTAGAGAAAGAACAGTGGGAATTACTGGAAGGTAAAAGAACATGAAACCCAGAGGTGAAAAAAACAGAGTTTTAGTGCTGAGTTTTGTGGTGGTTATTAAATCTTTAATGATTTCACCTGAAAGGAGTCTTAGAGATCATCTGAGATAGCCAACATATTTCTAGGTGAGGAACCTCAGACTGAAATGTTAGGACCTATCAAAGATAACACCTAGTTAGTGGCAGAGATGAACAACCCCTTTTCCCATTCTCTTTCTACAATTTTAGATCGTCTCCAGAAAGGATTATGAGAACTCAAGTATATTGTGCACGCTGGACCACTTTCTCTCTTGCTTTACTGTCTGCCAGGGTCTTCACTGGATGCTTAGTATTTAGTTCCTGTTGCAGCCATGGACTTGTCTGCTGGTTTACAAACGGACTTCAATAATGCATGTATAGTTGAAGCCCAGTTTGTACTTTGTCCCCATTCTTCCCCATTTAAAAAAAAGGAAGATGAAGATAATTTAGATTTCACCTTTATGATATTTTAATACACGGAAGCTGGTGTTATTTCTTTTTTAAAAAAATTATTTATTGATTTTAGAGAGGAAATGGGGGGGTGGCGGAGAAAGAGACAGACAGAATCTATCTGTGCCCCAACTGGGGATCGAACATGCAACCTTTGGGAATTGGGATGACACTTTAACCAACTGAGCTATCTGACCATGGCTTTTTTTTTTGTTAAGAGGGATTTTATAAGTAGAGTAGAAAGATTCAGATAACTGTTGTTTAAAAGGAACTGTTGATCCATACTTTCTGCTTCTAAAATCCATTTTAGAAATGGTCAGATATATGTATTAATTTTTTTTGCACCAAGATTATTTTTCATTTGTTTTAAATTACAGCAAAAAAACCCATAATACAACCTATATGTCACAAAGGAAAATAATGATACAAATTGATAATATACATGAAGTAATATATTCAATAAAACAAATGTTAGAAAATGTTCACAATTCAGTGGTGAGTGAATAAGCCAAGATAACTGTGTATAGATACATTTCCAAGACTTTGAAATAACCATACTGTATTGTGTAGAGTTTTTGTATTGTATTGTATTTTATACAAGACACAAATATTGTATATAGTTTCCCTTAGTAATGTCCATTTGACCATGGGAAGAGAGCAGCTGGTCAGGCTGAGATGGAGTAGTTGGGGAACAGCTTGTACACATCAGCTTCTTAGCGTGGGTTCCTCAAAATAAGTCCCTGTCAGTGGGCTTTTAGGGTCACTAGAACAGAGTCTGTAGCAGGGGTAGTCAACCTTTTTATACCTACCGCCTACTTTTGTATCTGTTAGTAGTAAAATTTTCTAACCACCCACTGGTTCCACAGTAATGGTGATTTATAAAGTAGAAAAGTAACTTTATAAAATTTATAAAGTTACAGCAACTTAAAACATATAATAATAATTACTTACCAAGTACTTTATGTCAGATTTTCGCTAAGTTTGGCAGAATAAATCTTTATAAAACAACTTACTATAGTTAAATCTATCTTTTTATTTACACATTGGTTGCTCTGCTAGCTACTGCCCACCATGAAAGCTGGAACACCCACTAGTGCGCGGTAGGGATCAGGTTGACTACCACTGGTCTAGAATCATGAATTCCAGGAGTCTGATTCTAATTATGTCTTAATTAAAATTTTTTTTTTGCCTGACCAGGCGGTTGCGCAGTGAATAGAGCGTCGGACTGGGATGCAGAAGATCCAGGTTCGAGACCCCGAGCTTGCTAGCTTGAGTGCGGGCCCATCTGGCTTGAGCAAAAGCTTGTCAGCTTGGACCCAAGGTCGCTGGCTCCAGCTAGGGTTTGCTCAGTCTGCTGAAGGCCCGTGGTCCAGGCACATGTGAGAAAGCAATCAGTGAACAACTAAGGTGTTGTGACGGCCATGAAAAACTAATGATTGATGCTTCTCACCTCTCTTTGTTCCTGTCTGTCTGTCCCTATCTATCCCTCTCTCTGACTCTCTCTCTGTCCCTGTAAAAAAAAAAAAAAAAAAAGGAATTGATGCTTATTATCTCTCTCCCTTCCTGTCTGTCTGTCCTTATCTGTCCCTCTCTCTGACTCTCTCTCTGTACTGTCAAAAAAAAATTTTTTTTTAGAGAAAGATATCACTAAAATGATAAAATATTTTTCTTTTATATGCAGGTTTATAAGTAAATTTGATTATTTTTAAAAGGTTCCAGATATTTTACAATGAGAAAATATAGTTTAATATTTAGAAAAAATTATTTTTAGTTTACATTTACCAATAAAAGAATAATGTTGAGCCTACATATATGATCCAAAATTTTACACTGTGAAGAATGAAAATAAAACCATTGGAATTTCCTTAGTTTCTTTTTCTTTAATTGAAAAATGAAAGGAACACTTCAACATTGCCAGGCCTCTGCAAAGTGTTATTAGTGTGTTAGATCTAAAAGTGCCTTAAGTAAGAGATAACAGTGAGAGAGAAATGAAAGAAAATTGAAAAGCAAGGTGGAAAAAAGAAACAACTGGGAGAAACAGAAGAAAACATAGGTGGAGTCCTGTAGAGGAATGGGGAGAAACATTGTTTTATCTAAACTGAGATTTTCCTGAAATTAGTTATTATAAAAAGGCTCAAGACTAGTTCATAGTTTGATATCACTCAAAATTGAAGTAGTTTCTACTTTTCCTCTAATAGGATCATAGTAGTGTCACAGATACTGTTATATTTTTAAATTATAATCCACTAGAGGTAGGGACCTCTGGATTTGATTACTAAGGAGGAAATGCATCAGTCAGGCAGTAATAGAGACCTTAGAATCAATGGCTGAAACAAATTAGGCCTTCAGTTTTTCATCTAAAAATCTGAGGCAGGCAGTTCAAGGCCAGTGTGTTGCTTCCATGATGTCATTCATCATAGATCCATGCTCCTAACCTAGCCATTTCTGCCATTTTCATGAGGAGGCCCTTACCCTTGTGCACTCCTAGTGGCTGCTCGAATTCTACTAATCATGTCTGATGTCCAGTGGAAGGAAGTAAAAAGAAGGGCAAAGGGCACAAAGGACCCGTGGCTGCTAAGGCAGCACCTTCAAAGCTTTCTTTTGGAAGCCCTGCACAGTAGTGACCAGTTACATTTCATTGGCCAGAACCATGTACCATGACTAGCTTTAGCAGCAGGGAAAACAGAAATGCAACTTTTACGTACCTATATTGTTCTTTCAAGTAAATGGGGTTCTATTAGTAAAGGTGAAAATATATGCTGAGTATTTAGGCAGTCTGTGTCATAAAAGTTGATTATAAGGCAGTGTTATGTGGCAGTATAATACAATGTAAAGAATTGAATGAGATAAGGGGCTTCTTAGTCTAGAAAATATGAATATATTGGTAAAGATCATTGTAATTTTAATTTTCTGTATGTAAAAATAACTTTTCAGGGTCTGAGTATGGTATTTTACTGTTTTTTGATGCTCTTTAAAGGAGAACAGGGCTCCCATGGTTCAGGTTTTCTTTGGGATATTCTGCATGGGCCACGTGTTGGTAGATTTGTAAAATAAAGTTAACAATTCTGTTTATTATTTCTATGATTCTTTTTCTAATAGACTGAATGTCTTTGAATAGTCTTGCTATTGGCCTAAGTTAGTATTGCCAAGTTATCTTCTTGGCAGGTAGTCTTTTAACAAAACAGAAAGTGAAAAACAAAATTACAAAATTAGAGATGGTCCCTGACTTAGAATGTTTTGACTTATGATTTTTTGACTTTATTATGGTGCAAAAGTGATGTGCATTTAGTAGAAGCAGTACTTCAAAATTTGAATTTTGATCTTTTCCCAGGCTGGCTATATGTAGTACGATAGTCTGTTTTGATTCTGGGCAGTGGCAGTGAGCCACACCTCCCAGCCAGCCTGGTGATCCTGAGGGTAAACAGCTGATAGTCTACCTCATATTCAGTGTGTTAGATGATATTGCACAACTGCAGGCTAATGTAAGTGTTCTGAGCACATTGAAGGTAGGCTAAGCTATGATGTTCAGTAGGTTAGATGTATTAAATGCATTTTCAACTTAATGGAATTTTAGTTTATGATTGTTTAAACTTACAGTGGGTTTATCTTAACCCTATTGTAAGTGGAGGAGCATCTGTACTATTCTTTCTAGTTATGGTGGGTAAAAGGAAATTTTCTCTCTGTGATTATGTAAAAGAATGTTATTTAGAGAGGATTTTCTGGCTCATTGTTTGGCCACGTGGCTTCAGACACAGTAGACCCAGCATGAGTTAGGAGTTTTCCATTCTTGCCCTTGGATTCCAGCTCCACAATTAGAAGCTGTGAGATCTTGAGCAAATTATCTGATTTCTCTTTGCTCTGTTTTCTAATCTTTAAAGTGGTGTGGGTAATAGATGACAACTGTGTCTATCTCGTAGGCTAAAATGGGAGGACATAAATAAAACCCTTAGTTCAGGGTCTGTTCCATAGTATGTACTCAACAAATATTAGTTACTATTGATGGAAATATTAAAGCAAAATGAGACAAAAACCTTGAGGCTGCAATGAGATATTCAGACGTTGATTCTGACTCAGAACTGTGAAGAATTCTGTTGTGCAATTGTCATTTATGTATAAGTTCAACCTGCAGACCAGCAATTTATATTTTGTACCATCTGTCAAAGCTATCACAACCATGAACATATTTGTTTAGGGGTTACTGCTTAAGAAATAGCCCTGCTGTTTTCAAAAAATATACCACCATCATCTTGTCAGATAAGGTGCCAGCACAGAAGTGGTGCCATGGAGTGTGACACAGGCGATCTTTTTAATGATTTTTTTTCTTTATCATATTTTTATAATGCAGTATCTGGTTATTTATGTGCAATATATTTAAGTTTTAAAGCACAGTGCTTCATTGAATACCTCAAATCTTCAATGAGGTCCAATAGCTAGAATGTTAAAAATACTACTAATAGGCTTTTTTCTTCTATAGTCCTTTCCTGTTACACACCCTGTCACCCAGGGGTGGCTGAATACAGGTATACTTCAGAGGTATTGCGAGTTTGGTTCCTGACCACTACAGTGAAGTCATTATCACAATATAGTGAATCACCTGAATTTTTTGGTTTCCCATTACACATAAAAGTTATATTTGTATTATACTGTAGTCTCTATTAAGTGTACACTAGCATTATATCTAAAAAAATGTACATACTCTAATTACATAAGACTAGATTGCTAGAAATTTCTAACTATCATCTGAGCCTTCTGTGAATTGTAATCTTTTTTTCTGGTGGAGGGTCTTGCTTTGATGTTGATGGCTATTGATCTTGGTGGTGGTTGCTGAAAGTTGGGGTGACTGTGGCAATTTCTTAAAATAAGACAATGAGGTTTGCTGCATTGACTCTTCCTTTCACAGTTTCTCTGTAGCATGTGATGCTATTTGACAGCATTTTACTTACAATAGAACTTTCAGAACTGGAGTCAGTTCTCTTAAACCTTTCTACTGTTTTATTGACTAGGGTTGTGCAGTATTCTAAATCAATTGTTATTTCAACAATCTTCACCGGGAGTAGATTCCATCTCAAGAAACCACTTTCTTTGTTAATTCATAAGGAGCAAGTCCTTACTTGTTAAAGTTTTATCACAAGATTGCAGCAGTTCAGTCACATTACCAGGGTCCACTTCTAATTCTAGTTCTCTTGCTATTTCTTCCACATCTGCAGTAACTTCACTGAAGTCTTGAACCCCTCAACGTCATCCACAAGGGTTAGAATCACCTTCTTCCAAACTCTTGTTAATGTTGATTATTTTAAACCTCTTCCCATTAATCACAAAATATTCTTAATGGCATATAGAATGGTGAATCCTTTACAGAACGTTTTTAGTTTGCCCTACACATTGTTGCGACAGACCTTGAATTTGTAAAAAAAATCATTATCTGTGAAGTACAATAAAGTGAAGCACACTAAAATGAGGTATGTCTGTATTGTGTTTCACTTCTTGTCTTTTGAGAAATAGTTCTTTCACACATGCATAGTTTTGAACTATGTATTTGGTTTGGATGATTTTATTTAACCTTATTAAAAATAGTTTCACTTTATGGATCCTCTGGGACTTCGATTTTTTCCTTTTTTTATTTAAAAGATTTTACTTATTGATTTTTAGAGAGAGAGAGGCGGGAGTGGAGAGAGGAGCAGGAAGCATCAACTCATAGTTACTTTTCACATGGGCCTTGACCAGGCAAGCCCAGGGTTTTGAACTGGTAGCCTCAGCATTTCGGGTTGATGCTCTATCTACTGTGCTACCACAGGTCAGGCTCTCTTTTCCTTTTTTTAAAATTGAATTTATTGGGGTGACATTAGTTAATAAAATTATATAGATTTCAGGTATACAATTCTGTACATCATCTATATATTGTATTGTGTGCTTACCACCCCAAGTCAAGTCTCCTTCTATCACCATTTATCTCTTCTATAGACTTTTTTTTTTTACCAAACAATAGATTTCTCGTGTTTATCCCATATTATTGTGTGAGTTATTATACAGTTATTTTTGTTTTTAAATTTGTATTTATTGATTTTAGAGAGAGAGATAGGAAGTGAGAGAGAGAAACATCAGTTTGTTGTTTCACTCATTTATGCATTCATTGGTTGATTCTTGTATGTGCCCTGACTGGGAATTGAACCTGCAGCCCTGGTGTATTGGAATGACACTCTAACCAACTGAACTACCCAACCAGAGCTCTGTTAATTCATTTTAATTGCTATATAATATTTCATTTTGTGAAGTTACATTTCATTTTGCTACCAAGAGAAATATAAAATAAATATTGCTACTATGAATATATTCCCTGTGCATGGCTCCTGCACATGTGTAAGATTCTCTAAAGCATTTACCTAAGAATGAAAATGCTGCCTTATACAGTATTCAACTTTACCCCAGATACTGAATTGTTTTCCAAAGAGTTTGTACCAATTTATGCTCACTCAGCTGTGTATAATTATTTTTATATTATTTTATTTTTTTGTGGCAGAAACAGAGAGAGTCAGAGAGAGGGACAGATAGGGACAGACAGGAAGGGAGAGAGATGAGAAACATCAATTCTTTGTTGCGGTTCCTTAGTTGTTCAGTGATTGATTTCTCATATGTACCTCGATGGAGGGGGGTGAGGTTGGGGAGCTATAGCAGACCGAGTGACCCCTTCCTCGAGCCAGTGACCTTGGGTCCAAGCTGGTGAGCCTTGCTCAAACCAGATGAGCCTACACTCAAGTTGACGACCTTGGGATCTTGAACCTGGGTCCTCCACATCCCAGTCCGACGCTCTATGCACTGCGCCACTGCCTGGTCAGGCTGTATAATTATTTTTAAGGCAGTCTTATTGAGGTATAATTTACATACCTCAAAATGTAAAATTTAGTGATTCTTGTGAAACTGCCACCACTAATCAGTGTAGACCATTTTGTTACCTCCAACAGCTTCCTTATGCTTATATTGATATCCTCTTTGGCACTTAATATTGTTTACTTTTTTTATTTTTGAGAGTTCTTTATATATTCTGATTGTAGTTCGTTTATCAGATAAGTGACTTGCAAGTATATTCCTCCAGTCAGTCTTCTAGTCTGTGTAGCTTGTCTTTTTATTCTCTTAATAGTGCTTTTCACAGAGCAAAGTTTTAATCCCCCCCCCCTTTTTTTTAGTGAGAGAGACAGAGACAGACAGGAAGAGACAGGAAGGGAGAGAGATGAGAAACATCAACTCGTATTTGCAGCACTTTAGTTGATTGCTTTCTCATATGTGCCTTGGCGTGGGAGGGGGCTCTAACTGAGCCAGTGACCTCTTGCTTAAGTCTGAGACCTTGGGCTTAAGCCAGCAACCATAGGGTCATGTCTATGATCCCACGCTCAAGCTGGCGACCCAGCACTCAAACTAGTGAGCCTGCACTCAAGGCGGATGAGCCTGCACTCAAGCTGGCGACCTTAGGGGTTTGAACGCAAGTTCTCTGCGTCTACTGCACCACCACCTGGTTAGGCTTAACTTTTTATTTCTTATTTTTTAAAAATTTTAAAAAAGATATTATTTATTCATTTGAGAGAGAGAGAGAAAGAAGGGGGTGGAGGAGTGGAAAGCATTAACTCATAGTTGCTTCCTGTATGTGTCTTTGCTGGGTAAGCCCGGGGTTTCATATCAGTGATCTCAGTGTTCTAGGTTGATGCTTTACCCACTGTGCCACCATAGTTTAGGCTTGTTTACCTTTTTACTTATTGTCAGTCTTATGTCTGTAAAATGTCTTGTGTGTGAATTTGCATTTTTCTGATTACAAATGATATGAGAATATAGTTTCATATCTTTATTATTAGCTCATTACATTTTCTTTTTTGTAAAACATCCTCTGCATATTTTTCAATTAGATTGTTCGACTTTTTCTTATTCTTTGGAATTTTTTAATGTATTCTGGATACCAGAGTATCCAGTTGTATTTGCTGAGTTATTTGCTTTAGTTGTGGCTTATTCTTTTCATTTCTTTTTGTTTCTTTTATTTTGTGACAGAGAGAGGGGGATAGATAGGGACAGACCAAAAGGAAGGAGAGAGATGAGAAGTATCAGTTCTTTGTTGTGGCTCCTTAGTTTCCTTAGTTGTTCATTGATTGCTTTTTCATATGTACCTTGACTGGGAGGCTGCAGCAGAGCGAGTGACCCCTTGCTCAAGCCAGCAACCTTGGGCTCACGTCTTTTATCCCACACTCAAGCCAGTGCTCCCACGTTCAAGCTGGATGAGCCTTGCTCAAGCTGATGACCTTGGGGTTTTGAATCTGGGCCCTCCATGTCCTAGTCCGATGCTCTATCCACTGCACCATTTCTTGGTCAGGCTGTTTCTTTTATTTTGAATGTTGTCCTTTTTTTTTTGTCATAACCAATTAATTTTAATTGTAGTTCTTGAAGGTATAATAAAGGGTGTATTTTATAAACTTCATGAGACTGTTGTACACATTCAATAAAGTGACAACTGTATAATACCACTTGATATATCAAAATGAGGGATATACATTTGTTTAGATGCAATCTACAGAATTAAAAACAAAACCAGAAGCCACTCACAGTTATACTGACTGTCAATTAAGTGTTTTGCATTTAATACTTGATGTAACAGCCGGTATCTAGTAGGGAATATTGAAAAATATTTCAGCTTCTCAACCTGTTATACTCTATTGGGAAGGTTTCTTGAGGATGTGATAGCCAAAGGTGAGTACCATCAGGATCAGAACAGCAGTGAAGTTCTACCACAGCTTTTGTAGTTTCTATTTTTTTTTCATCAGTTAAGAAATGAACAGTGAGAATTAAATACTTATCTTTCCATCTATAAAAGGTATGCTGTGAAAGCTTGTTTATAAACATATAAACGTATTTGGTAACTAGTTGGATAAGAAAATATTGTATAAAGGTATATAGCAAAAACATTAATCATGTCTTACCCTGGAAAGATCAGTTTTACATTTTATATTGTATCAACTAAAACAGTTTTAGTTTATTTGAATAACCTATCCAGAAATACTTGAAAAGCAAGACAGATAGAAATTATTTATTTTTATCCTCACTTAATGAAAATAGTTAAATTGAAAGAGCTGGAACCATTGAAATGCTTAAGTCCAGAATGAGCCCGTATATTTGACCACATAGAATATTATCATTTTCAAAAGCAAGAATAATAATGAAGGCTTTACAAACAGTTTTTATTCTACAAATACAGTATGCATTTTGGTATGTAGCATCACTAAACACCTGAGATGCCTCAGTTTTGTAAATTCAGTACAGTATATTTAAGATTAAGTAAAATTGACATTAAAATTTTTAGAGATAGGCATATTTACAGTGTCTTTTAATGAACAAAGAGTAATTTTAATGTAATTGATTTTTTTATCAATCTCTTTTATTAATTTTATCTATTTATTATATTTTTATCTTTTCTTGGACTCTGATCCCATGAACCTTAGGCAAAATTACTCTACCTTTCAGATTTTCCATCTCATATTTCTGTACTGCATTGTGTGTTAATGACTTAAATTTTATCTTTTGGTTAACTAGTCCTCTTATTTAACCCTTTTAATGTTTTTTAGTTTAATAGTGATATGTTTTACTTCTAGAAGGCTACCCCAACCTCCAGATCTGACTGATCATTCCAAATAGTTTATTTCACTTGCTTGTCTTTGTGATCCCAGTTTTTATTTCTTTAAACATTTTATATTCTTTAATGTCTCTTTGATAATTCTGATATCAACAGTCGTTTATATCAGGTGATGGCATCTTCTACATATTTTTCAGCTGTTTTTGCTAGCTTTCTCCAATGTTTGCTTGCTTTCCTAGGTGTATGGTGATTTTTCGTTAGTTGTATACTTTGGCTTGATCTTAATTTATGGAACACTTGCAGGTTTCAATGCAAGATGCTTTTTTCCTAAGGAGATTGGGGTTGTTTCTGCCTGAATCAGGGATACTGTTAACCTCAAGCCCCCAATGGTCCAGATTCAAGTTAGGAGTCCCCAGCTCTCTGTAACCTATTATTTGACTGGGTAATTTCCCCTTTTTCTTCTCTCCTTTTCATACTCACATTTACCTTTTAAAAGTGAAGTCTTTTTATATGGCCCTTTTGTTGCAGAATTTTTTTATTTATTTCAAAACTTGTTTTACATTGGTTATTGTCTAGACCTTTAGAAAGAAAAGAAAGCACTGCTGTAAAATTTTAGGTATTTTGATGTGTAAAAATGCAAAAGAGAAAAGTGGTCTGTTCTAAAAGTAAAAGTTTAAATAATGTGAGATTTTTGTGGATAAGAAGGAGCAAAAAGAGCTATTATGTCACATATTGTAATTAATGTTAAAGCAAAATGAATTTCACATGGGTCTAATTTTATTCTTATTGTGTAAAGATACTAAGCAAATCCTCAGTCGATTTTAAAAGATGGACTGGGCTTTCATGAAAGGTACAATTTTCACACATTACTTTTTGAAATGGATTGAATTTTGAAGTCTTGAAAGAACCAACCAAATTTTATTTTATTTATTTTATTTTATATTTATTTTTTTACAGGGACAGAGAGAGTCAGAGAGAGGGATAGATAGGGACAGACAGACAGGAACAGAGAGAGACAAGAAGCATCAATCATCAGTTTCTCGTTGTGACACCCTAGTTGTTCATTGATTACTTTCTCATATGTGCCTTGACCGTGGGCTTTCAGCAGACCGAGTAACCCCTTGCTCAAGCCAGTGACCTTGGGTCCAAGCTGGCAAGCTTTGCTCAAGCCAGATGAACCCCGCGCTCAAGCTGGCAACCTCGGGGTCTCGAACCTGGGTCCTCCGCGTCCCAGTCCGATGCTCTATCCACGACACCACTGCCTGGTCAGGCCAAATTTTATTTTTCTTTCTCCAGGTGCATTATCTTGAACTTACCAGCAATTTAGTGGTGATTGGATGGATAGTCTTCTGTTTGGATCATAGCACTCTAGTAGAAATTGACTAGGGTTTTAGAAAGGGATGGTAAGAACTAAATGGGGAAAAGCAGAATCTTTAAAAAAAAACTTTAAAAATTAATATTCTGATTTAATTAGTTTACACAAAAATACCTAAAATAGCCTGACCAAGCGGTGGCGCAGTGGATAGAGCATAAGACTGGGATGTGGAGGACCCAGGTTTGAGACCCCGACGTTGCCAGCTTGAGTGTGGGTCCATCTGGCTTGAGCAAAAGCTCGCCAGCTTGGACCCAAGGTCGCTGGCTCGAGCAAGGGGTTACTCAGTCTGCTGAAGGCCCGTGGTCAAGGCACATATGAGAAAGCGATCAATGAACAACTAAGGTGTTGCGACGAAAAACTGAAGATTGATGCTTCTCATCCCTCTCTATTCCTGTCTGTCAGTCCCTATTTATCCCTCTCTCTGTTCCTGTAAAAAAAAAATACCTAAAATATACTGCATAGTAATGTGCTACTGAGAAACACCATGTCATAATGCTCTATTATAAAAATGGGACCTGTGTCAGTATTTATGAACGAATTGATTACAAAGAATTGTGACTTGCTAGAGTTACAACCCATTTGCTACTGAGGAGACTGACTGCTCTGTTCTCATTTTCAAACAACTAGGGCTGGAATGTTAGAGCATCTTACTTCCATCTGTCAATTAAGATGTTCTGCTTTTGCTTCCCAGCATGAGGGTTATTTGAGTGCTTTTGAGATCCCTGTACTAATAAAATAATTCACAACTCTACTGAGTTTTAAGATTTACAACTAGTTTTTTGGGGGGTAAATATCAGGTATAAAGAAATATTACTTTCCTTTTTTTTTAATTTTGAAAAGATATTTTTGCATGCATTGCTTTTTTTCTTTCTCCTTCAGCCCTTATTGCAGTTAGTGTGAATTTATTTTTAAAAACATTTTACTTATTGATTTTTTTAGACAGAGGAGAGAGACAGAAAGGGGGAAGGAGCAGGGAGCATCAACTTGTAGTTGCTTCCTGTATGTGCTTTGACTGGGCAAGCCCAGGGTTCGAACCAAAGACCTCAGCATCCCAGGTCAATGCTTTGTCACTGCGCCACTACAGGTCAGCCAAGGGTGAAGTTTTTAATACCAGCTACCTTTTGCAAATGTGGCCACAAATGTATTTTGTTTGGTCTACATAATTTTAAAAGTTTGTAATGTCATGTAAAATTTGGACTTCGAGCTTCACTTAAAATATCAGAAGATCTGGCAGTATTTCCAGTGACAGCAGTAGATAGGAGCTAAGTAACGGCTGTTTCTGTTAGACAAGATAGTAGATGGTCCGCAGATGGTTTTCCCTACTCCCTTTTTGATATACACCTGGCTGCTTCACTCATTGATGATACCTGCGCTGCTCTTTGGGCACCTGAGTGTAACTTCTGCTTTTTCACTCAGCTCTTCGCTTTGTGCTGTGCCCTTTGGAACACGCTGCTGACAACCCTCTTTGAGATATGGTAGGCTCTGAGCTCTAGGGAATACCACTCAAGAAGTTGTGGGTTTCCCACCTTTTAAAAGGAAACATTTGATTAGAAAAATTTTCAACATATTTTTCTATGTATTTTGCAGTCTTGTCTTTATAAGTGTCCCCTGAAGTAAGCAAGTGCAGATTTATGTTCTTTTAGGAAGCTTCTGCCAGTAAGGGTGTTTATTTTTAAAGTAGTTCCAATGAGGAACTAGAGCTTTTCTATGGATGTTTTAAGGTGGCCATATTCTTGTCATGGCCAACCAACTGAGCCACCTGGCCAGGACTTGGTGAGGTTTCTAATGTGGCATGTTGCTTCTGTGTCATCCATAAGTCTCCCAGTGACTGGGTTCTGGATACTTACAGTGCTGAGACATGGGTACTCATTGACCTGATATGGCCCTGAGTGTAAGGCCTGTGACTTCAAACTTGGTATGATTTCTGTGTAGCGTTATGGATGCATTGTACATACTCTGATGTCAGTTTGGGGCACTCACTTTCTTAAACAGCTCCTGACTCTGTTTCTGCTATTGAAAACTGAAGAGCTCCTTTATTTATTTATTTATTTTAAGTGAGAGGAGGGGAGATAGTGAGACAGACTCTTGTATGTGCTCTGACTGGGATCCACCTGGCAACTCCTGTCTTAGGCTATTTCTTAAATCAACTGAGCTATTTTAGTGCCTGAGGCTGATGTTTGAACCAGGTGAACTATCCTCAGTGTCTGGGCCTAAGCTGGAACAAACTGAGCCACTGACTACAAGAGGGGAAGAGGGTGTGAAGGGGGAGTAGAAGCAGGTAGTCACTTCTCTTATGTGCCCTGACCAGGAATTGAACTTGGAACGTCTATATGTCAGGGCATTGCTCTATCCAGTGATCCAGCTGGTCAGGGCTCTAAAGAGTTCTTTTAAACTGCTATCTGGCCTGACTTGTGGTGGCGCAGTGGATAAAGAGTCGACCTGGGAACACTGAGGTCGCCAGTTCAAAACCCTGCACTGGTCTGGTCAAGGCACATATGGGAGTTGATGCTTCTAGCTCCTCCCCCCCTTTCTCTCTCTCTCTCTTTCTCTCTCACTCTGTGTCTCCTCTCTAAAATAAAGAAATAAAAAAATATTAAACTGCTATCTGATTTCTGATATGTGGAAGATAAGAGAAAAATTTTTGATAAGCTTCTCAATTATACATATTTACACAAATATTGGTCCAATGGTGAATTATTTCAGGAAAACCAAACAGAAACATGGTAATAGACAAACAGAGCAAGACAGGCCTAGAATGTTGACTGGGTAATTGGGGTGAAGGGAGTAGGGACCCAGGAGGAAATGTCTGCCCACTGGAGGTCAAATGAGTGACAAATACCATTCAAGCATCTGCTGAACATTGTGCGGAAGTTTTATTTGAATGGACGGAATCTAGGAAGAGGCATTTACCTGTGAACATGGGCTTGTGTGTGTGGATTTTTTTGTTGAGATTTGATGGCTTCAAGCTTTGAACTGTTTGGCAAATTTTGACTTGTCGTCATGGGGCTTGTTTGTAGCTGAGGTGTTTCTGGAGACGTTTACACTATATCAGTTCTATCAGCAACTCAAGTGAAGCAGCTTTATTTTTATCTATCTATCTATCTATCTATCTATCTATCTATCTATCTATCTATCTATCATCTGTCTATCTATGTAGAGAGGCAGGGAGAGAGAGAGACAGGAATATTGAGCTGCTCCTGTATGTACCCTGACTAGGGATTGAACCCATGACCTTAGTGCACTGGGACGATGCTTAATCTACTGAGCCATCAGACCAGGGCCTGAAGCAGCTTTTATTATAAGCTTGCCAATATTTGTGTAGGGCAGTTGTATCCCTGGGATGGGGAAAATGCCTCAGCTTTATTTGTTTGCCTGTCCTAAATTTTAGCTCTTCGGATCTTTGTTGACAGTTGTTGCTGAAAGAGGAGGATGATATGTTGTATTTTGAAGTGATGTATGTGTAGTGTAATGAGGTAGAGTATGGCATAGCGCTTCACCTAAACTACAGACTAAATATACTCTTTCTTGAATTTGTGAAAGACACCTGTATTAGTAGAGCCTGTCCTTGCAGGTAGTTAGGCACTTTGGTCAAGTAGAGAGCAGAAATTGGAGAAAATATTTTGAAGCTGTAAGATTTGTCTTCAGCCTCTTTATACCAGTTATTCTTAATCCTTTAATCACATCTTTGATTGAAATTATATGATTTTTTTTAAATTTAGCAGCAAATTAAAGATTCATAATCATGTTAATCTTAGCCTTGCCCATCTCTTGGCCTTGCAAAAACATATTATTTGCCTATTAATGGGGAGAACTTCAGTAGTAAATGTCTTAGGCCTTTATTATTTCTTATCCCATGTTTGACTGTTATTTTGGGGGAGGCTTTCCAGTAAAATTTGCTAGAGAATAGTGGAGGTATTTATTCCATCTATTCTAAGAAATAAGTTTTATTTTCTAAACGTGTCGTGTCCTTTAGCATGTATAGTATTCCAAGGATCTCTGGGAAGGTACTAGCCCTCAGGTTTTCATGAAGAAAGACTGGAAGCTCAGAAAAATCTCAGTGATTTTCATTCTGATCAGTGGCAGAGCTGGGGTTATAATATGGGTCTTCAGCCAGCACTCTTATTTCTGTACCCTCATCCCCTCAGACTCGCAGGTCTAGGGATGTCAAAGAAATCAGCCTCAGTTATTTTTGAAAAATAATGTCAGTCAGTAATAAAGTGAAGACTTCTCTAAATGTAGGAGTTTCAGAGGAGTACTTTGTTCCTAAATATGGAATTTCATTCAGTTAAAAATGATTCTTATATGGCTCTCATTTATTACTTCAGATTCATTGCCTCAGTAATGACTTTTAAATAGACTTTATTATTAGAATGATTGGACTGAGTCTGATTGGACTAGGGTTAAGAGATTGTATCCCTATAAACAGAGTGAGATAAAATGTTTTGAATAATTTGATTGAACTTTTATGAAGTCTTATAAGTTGGAACCTAGGGTCTTCTCTAAAAGGATGCTTACTTTGATCAATTTCCAAATAACAAACTGTGGGATTTAAGATGGAGTGGTTATTTAGGAGTATTTGGGATTAAATTATTTCCACTGGAACTTGCAATTTTGTTACCTGGGGCAGAGCTTCATTAACTGCTCCATCAATAATTTTTCTAACCAAAAAGATTGAGGAGATGAGATTACTACGCTGATTAGAGAATCAGCTATAGAACAAAACAAAAACAGAACAACCTTGTAAGTTTTTAGTGTATCAGGGAAATATTAGATGTGGTTGTCTGTGAGGTCATTAGCATAGTTATTGGAGAGGGCCTTATTGGTAAATATAAATTAGTTTAATGCCCCACTTTAATAGCACCTTGAGTAGTTTGAAATGGTTTTAAAGGCATTGCAGGTTCCTCATGATTGCATAGGAATGTCACCATCTCTGATATTTATATTTGATTATGGGAAAAGCATATGGAAAAATACATAGTTTGTATAGATTTTAAGAGGTCGTGAATTAATAATTGATTGATAAATTGAAATAAAATCAGAATCTCTTCCTATCACCTTAATTCTTTTTTTTTCCTAAATTTTATTTATTGATTTTAGTGAGTGAGGAAGGGAGAGAGTGAGAGAGAGACAGGAACATTGATTTGTTCCTGTATGTGCCCTGTCTGGGAACCAAACCAGCAACCTCTGTGCTTTGGGACGACGCTCCAACCAACTGAGCTATATGGCCAGGGCATCACCTTGATTCTTATACCATCAACCTTATCCTTTTCTTTTTGTCATTATCAGCTATGTTGGATTATTGTTATAAAATGACACTATTCCAGCAATTTTACCAAAGTTTGGAGAAGCATTTTTAACAGTTAAAAATTTAGAGTCCAATCATTCTAATAATAAAGTCTATTTAAAAGTCATTACTGAGGCAAAGAAATGGATGGGGTTGAGACAGAGATGAAAGATGATATATTTCACTAGTGGTATCTTGAAATGATGTCCAATATTGAAAATGACTTCTAAATTAATACACAAATAAACAAACTGAAAAACAAACAAAAATAATGACAAAAAGAACCCTCAAAACTAAAAGGTGTGCCAAAGATGGAAAGCACACTCCAGATCATGTACTTTGGAGCAATGATTTTTTTTGCTAACAGCAAGTGGGGACTTAACTTACATTTATGTTGGTAATCAGGGAGTCATTTGGTATAATTTAATATTACTATTTCTATAGGATCACATTATTCTTGTAATAAGGTTGGGAATTAATATTGGTTATATATAAATATATGTGTTTCTTGACTACTTGCTTTATTTTTTATTTCTAATTGAATTATGGTATATAGTACAATAATTTTGACAGATGATGGTTTGATTAGTAGATATTGTCTTTATTAGTGTATTTATGTTTGGTTGTTGTTTTTCTCTCTCCTGGTTCTAGGGTGTGGATGAATGGAACATAGCTCGTCTAAATACGGTCTTGGATGTGGTTGAAGAAGAGTGCGGTATTTCTATTGAGGGTGTAAATACCCCTTATCTCTATTTTGGCATGTGGAAAACCACATTTGCATGGCACACTGAGGATATGGACCTCTACAGCATTAATTATCTTCACTTTGGAGAGCCCAAGTCTTGGCAAGTTGCATGTTTAACATTCATTTGCTTTGGAGTTTTGAAGTTTGGGCAAAGCACTGTAAACCTATTGAAAAGGATTGTTTTCCTTTGGTGGAATCAGATTTATACAAACTGAAAGAAAGTTTTTGACTGTGGTAATGAGTTATCTTCCACCATGCCTGGGGTTTTGCTAGTGGTGACTTGTCTATATAAAATTACCTAGAGTTTGGCCCTGGTCTGTTGGCTTAGTGGTAGAGCATCGGCCTGGTGTGTGGATGTCCTGAGTTCGATTCCCATTCAGTGCACAGAGGAGAAGTGACTATGTGCTTCTCCATTCCTCCCCATCCCCCTTCCCCTCCCCCTTCTTTCTCTCTCTTCTCCTCCCACAGCCATGGCTCGATTGGTTCAAGTGCATTGGCCCCAGGTGCTGAGGATGGCTTGGTTGATTTGAGCATCAACACCAGATGGGGTTGCCCTGTGGATCCTGGTCCAGGCATATGTGGGAGTCTGTCTGTCTATCTCCCTTCCTTTCACTTGAAAAAGAAAACAAAATTGCCTACAGACCATTATGTGGGTGATGGATTGATAGATATTTTAATCTCAAATAATTTGTTAGGCATCTTTACTTATATCATCATTTGTTGAAAGGTATATGGGAAAGTTGACTTCCTGGATGTAGAGTATCAAATAATCAATGATCTGGTCCAGTCTCTTCTAAATAAACAAAAGTTTCATATAGTATGTGTGGCTAAAGGGAGAGTAGAGACAAACCAGGAGGCCCATTATTGCTCTTTGAATGATAGGCAAGGTTAAAGAGCAAGTTAATGTTAATATGTGTTGGTAAGGCCAGTGGCCAAGGACACCATCACAGCAACCTGGCTCATGTAGGTTCACATTAGATTCGGACAGACGGTAATGAAACAATGGAACCAAGAACAGGTGAGCCATCAGCTTTAATTCTAGCTTGCACCCGGCGGGCAAGCAAAAACACACACTGGGCTCCAAAACCCACTCATTCAGTGCTCACAAAGCTAATGACTTATCCGAGTTTCCTAGAATCAAAGGTTTCTAGCTCACCAGACTTACTCATCTCTGTTCCCCATCTCCTCCTGCACAAACTCTGCACAAACTGGCTTCTTCCTCAGCACTCCACCATCTTGGCTTCTTCTCCTGGCCTCCACATGGTCTTACTCTGCTCTCCTCTTTAATACCTCAGGAACCAAGAGAGAGCAAGCTCCCGACCTGCTCTACTTTATACTGTAGAAATCCAAACCCTTAATCTAATCTACAAACAAGAAAGTCTCTGATACAAAGTCACCCATCTGAGGAATAATGGGATTCCTCAGGAGAGCGCACCACCCCACATCATCCAATCAGTCAAGGGCATGGGGAAAAGCTTACTCTTAAAACAAAGCCTTAAGCTATAACAACCTGGCCTGCTTACATTACAGCTTTTCCCCCACAGCCATCCCAAGCATAAGGGCAAATAATATCACCTAGGTGACGGGCTTCCATGTGGGCAGCGCCATCTTTAACAAAGTGAGCATAATATATTTTATCTGCCCAACAGATGGGGTTACCCTGTGTTTGGCTTGCAATAGAGCGTCCGCCGGGCTTATGGAAGTTCTGGGTTTGATTCCTGGTCAGGGCACACAGGAGAAGGGCCCATCTGTTTCTCCACCTTTCCCCTTCCCCTTTCCTTTCCCTTTTCCCTTCCCCTTCCCCTTCCCCTTCCTCTTCCCCTTTCTCTATATCTCTCTCTTTCTCTCCTGCAGCCAAGGCTTCATTTGAGCAAAGTTGGCTCAGGTGCTGAGGATGGCTCCATGGCCTCTACCTCAGGTGCTAGAATGGCTCTGGCCACAACAGAGCAATGCCCCAGATGGGCAGAACATCGCCCCCTATTGGGCATGCCAGGTGGATCCCAGTAGGGTGCATGCAGGCGTCTGTCTGCCTCCCCTCTTCTAACTTTGGAAAAATACAGAAAAGAAGAAAAAAGAAATAAAAAAGAGAATGGCCTCTTTCGAGTTTTGCTCATCAGGAGCTGAGATACAGTGTATAAACTCTAGTCCCATTTTGCCATTGAGGTTTTTATCATTTGGTGGAGTGAGAAATTGTAAGCTTTTTCCAAAAAATTCAATTAAAGCAAAACTTCTTGCCTGATGTGTGGTGGTGAAGTGGATAAAACATTAACCTGGAATGCTGAGGTTGCTTGTTCAAAACCCTGGGTTTCCACAGTCAAGGCACATACGAGAAGCAACTATGATTGGCTGCTTCCTGCTCTTCCCTTCTTCCCCCTGCCTTTCTCTCTCTAAAATCAATAAATAAAATATTTAAAAAACCACCAAAACTTTTAATGACTGAAAATGACATCTAATTGGAAGAGGGAAATTTTTAGGTGGAAGAGCAGAATTCTTAGGACATAGAAGAGAAATTCAGGCAGGTCTTAGTTTGCCATGGAGTATTTTCATCTAAAAAACTTAGTGGGAAGCTGTTTAATTTACTGTAAAGTTAAGCACATTAAATTTTATAAATTCTTAGCATTTTGCTCTCCCTTTTATTTAATAGTCTTAGTATCATTTATTCTATTTTCTTTTTTAAAATATAGTTTTATTTAGATAGTCACTTTTAACCAGGTGACTTTGGTCAACTATAGCATATAGATTTAGAGAAAACATCTCCAGATCACTTTGAAATTCAATTATGTTGTATACTCATCACCCAAAGTCAAACCATCCTCCTTTATCCTTCATTTGGTTTTCTTTATGCCCCTCCCCTCCCTCCACCACCTCCCACTCTTCCCTTCCCCTCCCCCTGGTAACCACTGTGCTCTTATCTATGTCCATGAGTCTCAATTTTGTGTCCCACCTATGTATGAAATCATACAGTTCTTAGTTTTTCTGATTTACTTATTTTACTCACTATAATGATATCAGGGTCCATCCACGTTGTCATAAATGACCCTATGTCATCATTTCGTATGGCTGAGTAGTATTCCATAGTATATATGTACCACATTTTCTTTATCCAATCCTCTATTGAAGGGCTTTTTGGTTGTTTCCGTGTCTTGGCCACCGTGAACAATGCTGTGATGAACATGGGGCTGCATGTGCATTTGTGTACTGATGTATTCAAGTTCTGGAATATATACCCAGTAAAGGATTGCTGGGTCATATGGTAGTTCTATGCTTAATTTTTTGAGGAGCCACCATACTTTCTTCCATAATGGTTGTACTACACATTCCCATCAACAGTGAATGAGGGTTCCTTTTTCTCCACAGCTTCTCCAACACTTGTTATTACCTGTCTTGTTGATAATAGCTAATATAACAGGTGTGAGGTGGTATCTCATTGTAGTTTTGATTTGCATTTCTCTAAAAGCTAGTGAAGATGAACATCTTTTCATATAGCTTTTGACCATTTGTATTTCTTCCTGGGAGAAGTGTCTGTTATGTCCTCTTCCCATTTTTTTTATTGGATTGTTTCCTTGTTTGTTGTTGAGTTTTGTGAGTTCTTTGTATATTTTGGATATTAGGCCCTTATCTGAGCTGTTGTTTGAAAATATCATCTCCCATTTAGCTGGCTGTCTGTTTTGTTGTCAGTTTCTTTTGCTGTGCAAAAGCTTCTTAGTTTGATGTAGTCCCATTCATTTATCTTTGCCTTCACTTCCCTTGCCTTTGGAGTCAAATTCATAAAATGTTCTCTATGGCCAAGGTCCATGAGTTTAGTACCTATGTTTTGTTCTTTGTATTTTATTGTTTCAGATTTTATATTTAGGTCTTTGATCCATTTAGAATTAATTTTTGTACAAGGAGACAAATCGTAGTCGAGTTTCATTCTTTTCCATGTGGCTTTCCAATTTTCCCAGCACCATTATTGAAGAGGCTTTCTTTTTTTCATTGTGTGTTTTTGGCTCCTTTATCAAAGATGATTTGACCATATATATGTGGTTTTATTTCTGGGCTCTCAATTCTGTTCCATTGGTCTGTCTATTTTTCTGCCAATATTATGCTGTTTTGATTATCGTGGCTCTGTAGTATAATTTGAAGTCAGGTATTGTAATGCCCCCAGCTTAATTTTTTTCCTTAGGATTACTTTGGCTATTTGGTTTTTTTTATGGTTTCACGTAAACCTGATGATATTTTGTTTCATTTCTTTAAAAAATGACATTGGAATTTTGATTGGAATTGCATTAAATTTGTATATTGCTTTGAGTAATATGGTCATTTTAACTATATTTATTCTTCCTATCCAAGAACAAATAATATTTTTCCTTTTCATTATATCTTTTTTGATTTCCTTTAACAATGTTTGTAGTAGTCATTATACAGTGTAGGTCCTTTACATTCTTTGTTATATTTATTCCTAGGTATTCTATTATTTTTTGTTGCCACTGTAAAAGGGATTATTTTTTTTGAGTTCATTTTCTAAAGTTTGATTGTTGGCATATAAGAAAGCAATAGACTTCTGTATGTTAATTTTGTATCCTGCGACCTTACTGTATTGGTTTATTGTTTCTAATAGTGTTTCTGTATAATCTTTGGGGTTTTCTATATACAGGATCATATAACCTTTACTTCTTTCCCAATATGAATGCCTTCTATTTCTTTCTCTTGTCTGATTTCTCTGGTTAGAACTTCCAGCACAATGTTGAACAGGATGGGAGAGAGTGGGAAACCTTGTTTTGTTCCTTATTTTAGAGGAAAAGTTTTCATTTTTTTGCCATTTAATATGATGTTAGCTGATGGTGTGTCATAAATGGCCTTTATTATGTTGAGGTATTTTCTTTCTATACCCATTTTGTTGAGTGTTTTAAACATAAAATGATGTTGTATTTTATCGAATGCCCTTTCTGCATCTATTGATAGGATCATATGTTTCTTGTTCTTTGCTTTGTTGATATGGTGTATTACGTTAACTGTTTCAAGTATGTTAAACCATCCTTGTGATTCTGGGACGAATCCCACTTGATCATGATGTATTATTTTTTTTTAATGTGTTGTTGTATTCTATTTGCTAGTAATTTGTTTAGCATTTTAGCATCTGTATTCATTAGTGATATTGGTCTGTAGTTATCTTTTTTGTGTTGTCCTTGCCAGGTTTCAGTATGCGAGTTATGTTGACCTCATATAATGTGTTTGGAAGTATTCTTCAGTTTTTTGAAGACTTTGAGTAGAATAGGAACCAAGTTTTCTTTGAATGTTTAATAGAATTCACTATTATAGCCGTCTGGTCCTGGACTTTTATTTTTGGGGAGGTTTTTGATAGTTGTTTCTATTTCCTTCCTGCTTATTGGTCTGTTTAGGCTTCCTGCTTCATCATGATTTAATTTAGGAAGATTGTATTGTTCTAGGAATTTATCCGTTTTCTCTAGATTGTTAAATTTGGTGGCATATAGTTTTTTATAGTATTCTACAATAATCCTTTGTATATCTGTGATATCTGTGGTAATTTCTCCTCTTTCACTTTGGATTTTGTTTATATGAGTCCTTTCTCTTCTTTCCTTAGTGAGTCTTGCCAAGGGTTTGTCAATTTTTTTGATCTTTCCAAAGAACCAGCTCCTTTTATTGATTCTTTCTATTGTTTTTCTGTTCTCTATTTCATTCATTTCTGCTCTGATTTTTATTATTTCCTTTCTTCTGCTGGTTTTGGGTTGCCTTTGTTCTTTTTCTAGTTCCTTAAGATGTGATGTTAAGTTGTTTACTTGGGCTCTCTCTTGTTTGGTCATATAAGCCTGTAATGATATGAACTTCCCTCTTATTACTGCTTTTGCAGCATCCCAGAGATTCTGATATGTCGTGTTGTCATTTTTATTTATCTGTATATATCTTCTGATCTCGGCTTTTATTTCTTTTTTGACCCAGTCGTTTTTTAGAAGTGTGTTGTTTAATTTCCACATTTTTGTGGGTTTGTTTACGTCTTTTTTGAAGTTGAATTCTAGTTTTAAAGCTTTATGGTCAGAGAATATGCTTGGTGTAATTTCAATCTTTTTGAATTTGTTGTTAGTTTTGTGTTCCAACATATGGTCAATTCTTGAGAATGTACCATGTACACTGGAGAAAAATGTATATTCTGATGTTTTGGGATGAAATGTACTGTAGATGTCTATCATATCCAATTGTTCTATTGTTTTGTTTAAGGTAGATATTTCTTTATTAGTTTTCTGTTTAGATGAACAATCTAGAGCTGTCAGTGGTATACTGAGGGCTCCAAGTATGATTGTATTTTTGTCAGTTTTTATTTTTAGATCCGTTAGTAGATGTCTTATATACTTTGGTGCACCTTGATTTGGTGCATACATATTAAAAAGTGATATATCTTCTTGATTCAATGTCTCTTTAATCATTATGAAATGACCATCTTTGTCTCTGATTACCTTTGTTGTCTTGTAGTCAGCATTGTTAGATATGGGTATTGCTACTCCTGTTTTTCTTTGGATATTATTTGCTTGAAAAATTATTTTTCAGCCTTTCACTTTGAGTCTATTTTTATCCTTGTAGCTTAGATGTGTGTGTTGAAAGCAGAGTACAGTTGGATTTTCTTTTTGATTCATTCTGCTACTCTGTGTCTTTTTATTGGTAATTCAATACATTTATGTTTAATGTAATTATTGACACTTGAGGGTTTCCTATTGCCATTTTATATAATACTTTCTAATAGCTGTATTTCTTGTTTGGTTCTTCTCTTTTGTTTTTCTGTCATTTGTTTTAATTTGGTTGTATTCCATACTTCTTTCCTTTGTTTCTTCTTTTTTTAAGCCATGTGTTTCAGTAGTGGTATTTTCAGAGGTGTTTATCATTAGGTAATTAAAAGAATATATTATATTCATTTCAGTCCATTATCTCATGAGTGCTTCTGCACTCCATCCTCCTTTGTTACTGCTAATTTTTGTCTTCTCCCCTTTTTTGTTTTTATTGTCATAGATTATTCTTGCTTTTATTGTGCTCTTGTTGGAGCTTTTACTTGTGATTTTGTTTTGTTTAGTTCTTTGTATCTGGTTGGACAATCCCCTTGAGTATTTCCTGAAGTGGGTGTTTTCTGGTGATAAAATTTCTCTTCTCTATATTTGTGAATGTTTTTATTTCCCCTTTGTATTTGAAAGATAGCTTTGATGGATATAGTATTCTTGGCTGGAAGTCCCTCTCTTTCAGTACTTTAAATATTGGGGTCCATTCTCTGGCTTGCAGAGTTTCTTCTGAGAAAACTGATGATAACCTAATGGCCTTCCTTTATATGCTGTAGTCTTCTTTTCTCTGGCTGCCTTAAGGATTTTTTTTTTGTCATTAATTTTTGATAATTATATTACTATGTGTCTTGGAGTAGGTCTGTTTGGGTTAAGGCAACTTGGTATTCTGTTTGCTTCTTGCATTTGAGGTTCTATTTTTTTCCACAGGTTTGGGAAATACTCATCTATTATTTGTTCAAATATGTTCTCCATTCCATTTTCTCTCTCTTCTCCTTCTGATAAACTCATTATTGTTATATTGCTCTTTCTGATGGAGTCAGACAATTCTAGTAGGGCTTTCTCATTTTTTAAAAAATTCATGAATCTCTCTCTTCTTCTGTCTGTGGTATCTCTAGTTGCCTGTCTTCTATGTCACTAATTCTCTCTTCTATCTGCCTTGTTATATTATTAGCTAAGCTTGTCACCTCATATTTAAGTTCATGTATTGAATTTTTCATCTCTGTTTGGTTCCTTTTTATAGTTTCAATTTCCTTGATGAAGTATTCTTTTTGTTCATTAAATTGTTTTCTGAGCTCACTAAATTGTCTTTTAGAGCTTTCTTGTATTTTACTGAGTATTTTTAGGACTTCAATTTTGAATTCCCTGTCATTTAACTCTAAGGTTCCGTGTAATTGAAAAATTTTTAAGATATTTTTCATCATCTATCTGAGCTACGTCTCTGTCTTTTGTATCCATGATATTTGATTTCTTTTTCCTTAATGGCATTTGAGAGTGGTATTGTTAATAGCACTAATAAGAGATAATTAAGAAAGTAAAATAAAAGTTGTAAAAATTTATTGAAAAAATGAAAATTCTATAATGATAAGCGGAACAAAAATTACAGAGAATAAGGAGTAGGAACTGAAGAGAGATGAAAAAATAGAGAAAAAATGAGTTAAAAAACAAGCGAAATGTCACAAGGAAAAATGTGAGTCTGAAATATAATAATTTGATTATAAGTGATGATCAGATGAGAGCAAAAAAATGAAAATAAAGAAGAAGAAAAAATATAAAGGAGAAGAAACAAAAAGGGAGAATAAAAGGAAAGAATGGACAAAAATACAAAAGAAAAAGAGGAAAGAAAGCAAAAGTAAAGGTTTCTGAAATGAAACTCTCACAAATAACAAGAATGAAAAATGTAACCACTGTGTATAATGTAGTTCAAAAGGAAAATTATAAAAAAAGAAAAAGGAAAGGAGTAAAAATGACAAAAACCATTAAAAAAAGTGTAATTATTTTTCTGGTTTTGAAAGGTGGCTTCTTCCTTTTTTTTGGCAGGTGGCATTGTGCTACAAGTTTTGCCCCTGTGTGGCTCTTGGGCAGAGGTAGGCTGGACCTCAGACCCCTGTTGACCTACAGGGCTTGTTAGGGCTTTACAATTATCTGGCTCTAGTAATGGCAATCTCAGTTTTCCAAGTGCCTCTCTGCACATCCTTCCCACTGGAGCTAGCATCCTGGAGACTTAGTTGTCAGGTCCACCTCAGCTACTATCCTCACAGCAAGGGAATCTATGCATAGCCAGGTCATCCCTCTAGTGCCACTCAAAGCACAGTTCTGGGGAAGGCAGTGGGAACCAGACCTGCCAGCAAGAGTAGGCAGGGCGGGGCACAGAAGACCAAAGGACAAGTTCCTTTTTGATACACACAGGCAAAATTTTATGGCCGGCTGGCTTATCTGGCATGCCTCAGTGTGTCGCAATTTTAATCTCTACGGGCTTTTCCCTACAGGCTTTTCCTGCTTGCGTTGCCTGGTAGCCCACAACTAGGCCATGTATGGGTCCAGCTCCCATGACTGCACAAAGACAGTTGCAGCTGCCATTCAGGGACCCAGCCTGGGCATTCTCAGTCAAGGGTCTTGGCCCGTGTGCATGCCCAGCACTGGAGATTGTGAAGCTGGTAGTGCCCAAAGATGCTGTTGCACTCGCAGGTGCCCAGTGTTAGGGATTGTGGAGCCAGGAGTGCCTCAAAATGCTGGTGCTCACACAGGTGCCCAGAGTTGTCAATCTCGGGCAAAGCACCTTGGCCCACTGTCCGCTCACTTCCTGTGCTGTTGATGCTAGATGGAGCCGCTAGTGCTGCTGGGAATACACAAAAATGCTGGTGCCGACCTATATGGGTACCCTGTCCTGGTAATTTTAGGTGGATCCCACCACCTGTGTGCTCTCCCAGTGTCCGTGATCTCAGCCGAGCTGGCGTGTCCTTTCCTTTGTTTGGGTGCCCGCCCTATCTCTGCTCCATCCCCACTAGCTCAGTCTCTCCTCTTTACCCGGCTCCAAACAAAAGTACCCTACCTCAGATCAGCGCAGAAGTTGAAATACCTGTCTTCTGTCTTACATATTCAGCCACTTTTTCACTCAATCAAAACCTTTTTCTGGTGTGTGTAAATTTCTGGTGCCCCTAAGGTTTTTTTTTCTTCTTCTCTGTGTTTAGTTGTTAAATTTGTTGAAATTTCAAGGGGAGAGATTGGGAGAATCTCTCACGCAGCCATTTCTCTGACATCACTCGCATTCTGCTCTCTTAGTGGAATAAATTAAACTTAAACATTTTACATACATAATCTAGGCCCTCGAGAGGGTTTATGGCAGACAGTGTGTTGAAATTATTCATTACACTGATGTTTGCTGAGGGCCAGTTGTGAACACACACTGTAGGCCCTGTGGATCTCAATTAGTTATATTTCTTCACAACACTGTAAACTCCTGTTGGGATGTCATCCTTTAGTACTTTTGGGATTTAGCTTTCAGAGACTTAGAGAAATATTAAAAAGTGGTTCATAGGCTCCTGGCCAGTTTCTCAGCTGCGTGGTGGTCTTCATGCTTCTTCTGACATTCTATTTTAGTGTGGATAAAAAAACAAACAAAAAAAAATGGGAATAAATTCAACAGGTTGTTAAATCTAGTACTATGTAGATAACTATATACTATATTTTCTTTAAGAAATTTGAGAAGTTGCCTGACCAAACAGTGGCTCAGTGGATAGAGCATTGAACTGGGATGCAGAAGACCGAGGTTCAAAATCCTGAGGTTGCTGGCTTGAGTGTGGGCTCATCCAGCTTGAGCGCAGGGTGTATGGCTTGAGTGTGGGATGATAGACATGACCCCATGGTCACTGGCTTGAGCCCAAATGTCGCTGGCTTGAGCCCAAGGTTGCTGGCTTAAGCAAGGGGCCACTCACTCTGCTGTAGCCCCCCAGTCAAGGCACATATAGAAAGTAATCAATGAACAACTAAGGAGCAGCAAGGAAGAATTGATGCTTCTCATCTCTTTCCCTTTCTGTCTGTCTGTCCCTATATCTCTCTCTCTCTCTGTCTCTGTAACAACAACAAAAAAATAAAGAAATCTGAAAAGTTAGTAGCAAAACTTTTCTAGAGGTTTGTTAGATACTAATTAATGAGTATACCTGGGATATTAATTTGAGTTTTTAGTATCAGAGGAGTTTATCTGAGGTCTCTGCTTTCTTATGAAGAAAAATGATTTTTTTCAGAACAGGATTATGTTGTCGTATAAAGATCACTTAGGGGAAAATGTTCTGGTCAGGAATAAGGCTGGTTCTAGAATCTTGTGTCTTTGGGAATGAACACCACTGTTTTTGAGAATAATTATTCTAGTTTTTAAAGTATTCCTTTCTCCCAGCATGCATATTTTCAGTATTTAATTACTCTATTAGTTATTAAGCATATAGACTCCATTCTGTGCATTCAGGGTAGATTTTCAATAACATGATTATCTTTAACCTTGACCGTTATTTATAATGATAAAGTAATAAAACACAGCAGTTAGTATGACAGCTAATTTACATTCCATTTTCTAAGTAACTGCTTTAGGAAATGAGTGATATAAATGACTCTAAGGATATTTCCCAGTAGATTTATGAAAGATTATATTAGCTCAGCATAAATACTTTTGAGGTAAACACTATTATCATTAAAATTCACTTTAGTAATCATAATATATTTGAAGTGGGCTTTGAAATTTGGTAGAAGCAATACAAATTTATTTAAATATTGGGAGATAGGGAATGTGTGTGGTAGAGCTTAGACATGATAGACCAGCAATCAGGGCTCTAGTCTTTATTCTGCTACTAACATGTGGCTTTTGACAGATAACTGTACTTCTGTGGATTTTAGTTTCATCACCCACAAAATGACAAAGTTAGTCAGTGTGATCTCTAACCATGGGAATATTTTCGCTTACTCCACAAAGCAAGAGGATGACAAGATGATGTAAGCCTGTGCGTATGCATGTGCATGCACTGCTTTCCTCTCCTGCGGCCCTCTGCTTGTTGAATTGGATCTGGAACAGTTGCCTTTACCCTTCTCCAGGGGTGCTCTCTCTTGAGCTTGACATCTCTGTCCTGGCTGTGTGTCTTCCTCCTCTCTGGCCTTGAAGACTGGCATTAAACTTCTACTTCTTCCTCTTCTTCAGTTCTTCCCTCAGACACCAAGTTTTTGGTATGATTATTGCAAAGACTACTGCTTAGAATCCCCTCCCTACTTCCATGTGTACACAACTCCCTTCTCCTCTATATTCCTTAGATTTTTGCTTGAAGGTTTTCTAGACCATGTGCTGCTTCTATTCTAGACATACTTTTGCATCTTTCCTGGACCTGCCTTGAAGTTAGAGGTTTGTGTCTGTTTGCCTTTGAATTATCAGCACTAATACAGGCCTGGCTACAGGACTTGATGCTCTGTAAATCTTGTTTTAAATTAAAAGTGTTAAATTGTTTTAAATCAATCTATTTAAGGGCAGAGAAGGAAATATATGTAAAATTTTTTAAGATTCTCGTCTAAAATGTAACTATTAAGAACACCAAGTTTCCTGAGATTTCCCCGTTGCTGCAGATATACACAGCTCCCAGAGTCCTGAGATACTTTTCTGGGCACTATGTATGGCACATTTTCTTGAGTAAATGTTCATGACTACGTACAGGGTTGTACTGAATAGACTTTACAGGGGGTGATGATTTATGTAAACATTTCTGGCATAAAGGTTTGAGGGGAAGAGAATAGTTAAAGTAAGCAGATAGAAAACTGCTTTGGCAGTCAGTGGTATTTATTTTTATTTTGTTGGGATTAATATTGACTTTAGAGCAAGACAACCTGTTTTAAAATGTCTTAGGGCAAAACACTGTACTCCTTTCATCATAAGTTTCTTTTCTTTTTTTTTACAGGGACAGAGAGAGTCAGAGAGAGGGATAGATAGGGACAGACAGACAGAAATGGAGAGAGATAAAAAGCATCAATCATTAGTTTTTCGTTGCCGTCGCGACACCTTAGTTGTTCATTGATTGCTTTCTCACATGTGCCTTGACCGCGGGCCTTCAGCAGACCGAGCAACCCCTTGCTGGAGCCAGCGACCTTGGGTCCAAGCTTTCGAGCTTTTGCTCTGCGCCACCACCTGGTCAGGCTCATCGTAAGTTTCTTTAACTGCCCAATGGAAGCATGATTTATTCACTGTCTAGTTTTAGGATTGCTAGGAGGGTCCAGGAATATACGCAGTGTGTAAGTGCTTTGTAAACTGTAAAGTGCTATCCAAATATTCACAATTACTATTATTTTAATAATCTTATGAAAACAAATCATTTTTGGGGGGAGGTTCATAGTAATTACTTAAAGTCTAAACTTGGCATATAGAGAGTGAAAGTTACACAGATAAATGAAATATAATTCTCCCTTCAAGCATCATGTATGATAGTAGTCAACTCCTGGGGAATACAGAATTAAATGATGTCTTAAATCTTTCTTTCTATGTCCAAACAAAATGAATAAGAATGTTTTTAGAAAAGTTAAAGAAGAACTGCAACGTTGTGGATTTGGTTAAATTTTGTTCAACAAACAGAGTGATGTCAGAGGATTCAGAATAGATATAAACTTAGTTCGATGCTTTTTCATTAGATTATTGTTTAGTGTTATGTAGAATTTAAGAACATCAGCTTTTGTACCAGAGTCTTGTGTTTTGAATTATGGCATTACATTTTTTAAAAAGTTCATTTAGAAATTAAATTTAGTCGGGTGACATTGGTCCATTGGAACACATAGGTTTCAGGCAAACATCTCTATAGCATTTGAACTGTTGATTGCGTTGTGTGCCCATCATCCAAAGTCAAATAATTTTTCATCACTGTATATTTGTCCCTCTTACCTCCCCTCCCCATTGTAACCACTTCACTTTTATCTATGTTCATGAGTCCCAGTTTCATATCCCACCTATGTGTGAAATCATACAGTTGTCAGCTTTTTATTTATTTATTTCACTTAGCATAAAATTCTCAAGGTCCATCCATGTTGTTGTAAATGGCATGATGTCATCATTTCTTATGGCTGAGCAGTATTCCATTGTATATATGTACCACATCTTTATCGAGTCCTCTACTGAGAGACACTTGGGTTGTTTCCATATCATAGCCACTGTGAATAATGCTGCGATGAACACGAGGGTGCATGTGTCTTTGTGTACCCAATGTTCTTGAGTTTTTTTGGTAAATCTCCAGTAGAGGGATTGCTGGGTCATATGGTAGCTCTATTCTTTTTTTTTTTTTTCTTTACAGGGACAGAGAGAGAGAGTCAGAGAGAGGGATAGATAGGGACAGACAAACAGGAACGGAGAGAGGTGAGAAGCATCAATCATTAGTTTATCGTTGCCGTCGCAGCACCTTAGTTGTTCATTGATTGCTTTCTCACATGTGCCTTGACCGTGGGCCTTCAGCAGACTGAGCAACCCCTTGCTGGAGCCAGCAATCTTGGGTCCAAGCTGATGAGCTTTTGCTCAAGCCAGATGGGCCCACATTCAAGCTGGTGAGCTCGGGATCTCAAACCTGGGTCTTCCACATCCCAGTCCGACGCTCTATCCACTGTGCCACCGCCTGGTCAGGCAGTAGCTCTATTCTTAATTTTTTGAGGAACCACCATACTTTCTTCCATAATGGCTGTACCAGTTTACATTCCTACCAGCAGTGAATGAGGGTTCCTCTTCTCCACCGCCTCTCCAACACTTATTGTTACCTGCCTCATTGATAAAAGTCTGGAATTACTTTTTAATGAGTATGTGACCTTGAGCAATTATTATGTAGCCTCAGTTTCCTCTTGTTAAACACTCACATGGTTATAATAAGGTAATTGTGTGGATTAAATAAAATACTCTGCACATACCATATATCATAGCTCCTTATACATAGTAAGTGCTCAATAGATGTTAATATATTTCAAACCTTCATTTAACAAATATCTATTGCATGTTATAAAGTCATATATAAGACCTTATGCATTTTATATAATAAGAATTATTGGTTCTAAATGACAGAAAACCAACTTAAGCAAAAAGGTTATTTGCCATTTTATATAGATGGGATAAGCTGGAAGCATAGCTCAATCCAGGTCATCATATGCTCCCACTGGGTGTCTATCTCAGCCTCTCCCTTTATCTTCCTGGCCCTCCATTCACTCTCTCCCATCTCATCCCTACCCCTCCTAGCTCTTTTTTCTTTTCTTTTCTTCCTGGGATAGAGGAGAAGCTGTTTACTTAGAAATAAATATTTGATTATTGTTGCATTTTAGAATTCAAGTCTTTTTTAAAAAGATAAAGAAAAACAATGTATATGGTGTCAGATTGACATAAGCATGTTTTGTATACATCTTTTTTATCAAAATGTGAGCTCCTAGGTTGAGGAAACCCTAATAGTCTTGTTTATTAGCATGTCTCCACTGCCTGACACATAGTAGGTACTCAATACATTTTTCTTTCTTTACTGATTTTTTTTAGAGAGAGAGGAAAGGGGTGGGGAGAGAGAGAGAGAAAAACATTGATTTGTTATTGTTTATGCATTCATTGGTTGATTCTTGTATGCGCCCTGACTAGGGATCGAACCAGCAGCCTTGTCATATTGGGATGACACTTCAACCAGTCCTACAAGGGCCAATATATTTTCTTTCTTCTTCTTTTTTTTTTTTTTTCAGTAAGCAAGAGAGAGACAGACAGACAGGGACAGACTGACAGGAAGGGAGTGGGATGAGAAGCATCAACTCATAGTTGTAATATCTTAGTTGTTCATTGATGTGCTTTGACCAGAGGGCTCCAGCCAAGTCAGTGACCCCTTGCTTAAGCCAGTGACCATGGGTTTATGCCTATGATGCCATGCTCAAGCTGGTGAGCCTGTGCTCAAGCTGGATGAGCCCATGTTCAAGCCAGCAACCTCAGAGTTTTGAACCTGGGTTCTCCATCCCAGGCTGATACTCTATTCACTGCCCACCTGGTCAGGCCCAGTAAATTTTTCTTAAATGAACAGTTTTACTGAAGGAATTTCTTATTGAGTTTTTTTTTCTTCTTTAAATACCTACAGTAGAACATTACTTTAGGGATTGGACAGCTTGGTAATATTTAATGACACACTGAATTAGTAACCCATGCTGCTAACTGCTACTTTTAACTTATCTGTTTAGTAAGTTTAGCCTCATTTGTATAGTCTCATTGCAAATGCTAGACTAATTGGGTAATAGTAAAAGCTGTATCCTGTTGATGGTTTGTATAGAATAAACAGTCTTCAAAGTAGTAGTAATTTGTTTCTGTTTTTAATTATTCTCCCTAGAGAAATGTGCTCTCTGAATAAAAAAATAGACTTTAATGAATACTTTTAAATCAAATTATTAAATGAAATTAACTGCATAAGTTATTTTGATCATTTGTAGGCATACCTATGCATACATTTTTAGAAAACATTTTTTAAAAGATTTAAAAAATTGGATATATTTCCGAAAAGTATGGTATTAATTTTGTGCTCAGGTGCTAGCTATATTTGTAGGAAGAAAAGAGAATAGTGATAACTGATAACAAAAATTTTTATTGATCAAATTTTACTTAGAGCAGAGCCTGACCTGGAGATAAACACAAGCACGTCCACGTGCCTGCAGTCTCACCAGTGAGTCCAAGAGACCCTTACTCAGTACAGAGTTTCCTAAACGAAGCATCAGTAAGGTGTCTAGTCTCTGTGATTCTGAAAGTAAACCTTACTCTTTTCCTTGAAGTACTGAGATGTAATGCCTTTTCACTAAGTGATGACTAACTGTGGGTTCTTATATAGGAATTGTGTAAATTTACATTAATCAAGTACTCTTGATATCCCTGATAAGCATATCAGGGTGCCTCATACTGCCTTGCTGTTACTTTCACTTAAAGCCACCACCACCACCTATAAGAACCAGAGAAACTCCTTCAACTGAAAAGAAATTGCTGAAGCAAATTCATGATCATTAAGGAAAAATCAGGTTAATGCAAATTGGCCATGTAGTTAATGCAAACGCGAATTATTGCTATTAGCCTTGCAAATTACTGTGGCAGATGTAGTAGTTCACAGTTTTGTTTTGTTTTTTGTCTAGCTTACCTTTTCTCTCCATATTTCTCATCTTCCTTCTCTGACTGTTTAATCTTGCTCTCTAGATAGCACTTTTAAGATGATTTGTATTATTTGATATTTGTTTTGCAAAAAAAAAAATTTTTTAACTTGAGCATATAGTAGCTTTTTTTGTGATTACATTTCCACAGGGAGGCTTGCAAATAGATTATGGTACTTTTCTGGCCTCACATATGTTCATTCTTTGTAAGCTTACATGTCAAATTGTGTGGCTTGACTAGTGTGATGAAGTATGTTGTCTGTCTTTGGTGACTCCGTTTAATTTAGGTATCTCCTTCATTGTGTGCCAGGAATTGTGCTAATGCATTAAGAAGTCACCTCAGTTAATCCAGACAACAAAGGTTCCAGATAGGTGGTTTTCTGCCCCGTTTTAAAAACTGAGGACTCAGAGACTTAGAGCATTCACTGTTTTATCTCTTGAAGAGTGAGTCCTGCAGCTGGGATTTGAACTCTGATTTTTTTACTCCTTCCATATATTCCAAGAGAAAGGGAAGAGTAAAGATGAAGGGATAGGCAAGAAGAAAGTGTGTTTTTTCTTTTTTACACCATCATCCTTTTTTTTTTGTGGAGGGCGAGACAGAGAAAGGAAAGAAGAGAGAAAGAGGGAAGGAAGCATTCATTTGTTGTTCCACTTAGTTGTGTGTTCATTGGTTGCTTCCCATATGTACACTCACCAGGAATTGAACCTGCAACCTTGGTGTTTCAGTACAATGCTCTAACCGACTGAGCTAACTGGCCAGGCCCCTGTTAGCTTTCTTTTAATGCGATTGTTCTGCAGAACTAAAAGAGGAATGTGCCTCTTATTCTGTGGCATAAGAGAGATTTTTCAAAAGGTAAAATGTGGCTAGGTCTAATCTTGTGTTAATTGATGGAGATTATGGGGGTAGTAAGACCATTGGGGATAATAATGACAGAAACCACTGCCCAATTTTATTTGTTTGGCTCTACAGTTTTATTCTTCAGATGTTCCACTTGGAAATAGACTTGAAGTAGAAATAAACCCCACATTTTACAAAGAACGAGTTTTATATTGAGGAGGTTTTTGTTTCCCTAAAGGAAATATGTAGTAATTCTTCAATTAGATATCGATTTAGATTCTGTCCCCTGCAGTGGAACTTGGGAAACACGAGCCTGTCCCTGTCAAGAGACGAGTGCTTAGCCTATCAGATAAGAACAGCTAGGACGGGGACAAGGAAGGCAGAGTTTGATCCAGCTTCTGAAGGTATAACACAATCCTCCTTAGTCTTCTATTATTGTGGCTCTTCTAATCTCTACTTTAACACGGACTTTCACGCATTTCCTCATGTTATTTATTTTTATTTTATTTATTATTTTTAGAGGGAGAGAAAGGGGGGGGGAGAGAGAGAGAGAGAGAGAGAGAGAGACAGGAACATAGCTCTGTTCCTGTATGTGCCCTGACTAGGGATCGAACCAGCAACCTCTCTGCTTCAGGATGATGCTCTAACCAACCAAGCTATCCGGCCAGGGCTCTTCATGTTATTTAGGATGTTTTAATCCAATTCAAAATGATATATTCATTGGATTTCTCTGGATTAAGATATTTTATTGTGATTGTGTTGACTCTTTGAGATAGAAACTCAATGTGAATTAGTCTAGCTATAAAGGGTAATTTAATAACATAGCCATGAATGTGATTGGGAGTTCCAGAGTTTGGTAGATCCTGGGTCCCACTTCTCTTTGTATGTTGCCTGCATTTTTTTTCCTAGCTCATATATCTCTAGCTGTGTCACTGAAGAGGAAAGCTGCACCATCTGGGAGGGACCATGGATTTTCCTCCGTGGATCCTGTGCTAATCTCTTGGATAAGTCACTGAGGCCAAGTGTTAGAAGGTATTATACTGTCCTGGCTTGTGTCACAGGCCTGCCTCTGGCAGTGGGGACAGAGGAATGGAGAATGACAGCCCCCATTAGAATTACATGTTCATGGTTGGGGAAGATAGTACCCCATAATAAGGAGAGTGCTGTTACCTGAATTATGCTCTACAACGGGAATAAAATCCCAGTGTTACCTATAGATCCTTTAAGGCACAGCAAAGTCCCAAATAAATGTTCAAATATTTGCTTAAAATCTTAGGAAGTCTGAACCAATTATCCCAACTGGCTCTTAATTCATTTTCTATTAGATTTTAAAAAATATCCTGTGGGAAGATTTCCTTAAGATGGAATATATATGTATATATTTTAGGTTATTAAAGTATTAAAATGTATGCCTGTTTAACCTGTTGTAAAAGCATTTCTAGAAATTGGTTGGTAACTTTTACCCAAAGTACAGGCAGTTGGTGGAAATTAATCCCTACACCTGACATGAAACTAAGAATCTATAAATTGTAACTTTTTTTCTGACTACTTGAACCAAAATTGCTCTCTTTTCTTGTGATTTATATGTTTTATATCTAATAGTTTTACCACTTTACTGTGTCCTATTCTTTTAGAACTCTTCTTTTATTAATTTGTGTGTGTTGGTCTTGTTTCCTTAGTGAGACTTTTAGCTTCTTGAGGGCATACCACAGTGCTGTTGCAGGGTCAGGAATCACAACAAACTTATAGGCCTGTTTTGTTGTTGAAGCAGGTGTTGTTTGGAGTCTATTAATTTGCATATCATATAAATGTACGGCTTTGTGCTTCTTTCATTCTTTATTGATCTTATAATACACTTTGGTTTCTTATGGGTAAATATAATAAAATTAACCTGTAAAATAATACAGTCATGCATCTTGTCTGATGCCTTAAATAGAATTATTCTAATAGATAGGACATTTTAGAAGTGTTGGACAAATGAGTTTGTAAAATTTGAACTTTTTTAGTTTGCTCACTTTTAGTGTTAAAAAATGGCACTGGGCAGCACCAGGTATGTGATTTGTGAAATTGCAAATTACCTTCCTGCTTGAGAAGGTCCATTGTCTTGCTAATGTTTGCTGGAGGAGAGCTTTTTGTGCCAGAAAATATTGAAAAGAGAAGGGAGAACATCATGTTTTTGTAGAGTTTGTGCAGAGAGAGAGAAAGTGTGCAGATGGGGAACCAGAGGTGAGGCGCTTTTGCAAGCTCCGCTGAGATTGGTGGGGTCTTTGATTCTCGCAGAAACTGGAGAAGATTCTCTTGGTTGTGGAACCGGAGAGTGTGCCAGTGGTTTTGGGAGACCTGTGTGTTTGCTCGTTGGCTGGTGTGAGACCTTAATAAAGGAATGGCCCACCATTCTTTGGCTCCACTCTTTACTGTCTGCCTGAATCCGATGAGAACCTGCATGTGAATGGCTGCGGTGGCCCTGACTGCTGACCATACAAGAAGTTACAAAAATTGTTAGAAAATTTTAGTTACTCAATTATTTTTAAATTGTCAGTGATTACAGGTTTGATAGCTTGCCTAACAGAAATCCACAGACAATACACTTCAGATTTAATGTAGCTAATGGTTGTGGGTTCATCCCTTCTTCTGTTCCTCCAAATGACTGCTTATTTGTGAGGGCTCCATGCATGGTTTATTTGAGGACTGGTACATAAAGCTCTTGGAATTTTCTTTAAAACGTGTATTTCTGAGAGGACATAGCATTTGGTTGCATGCTCTGTGAAATGATCCTCTGATCAGAGACAAAAAAGCCCACTTAACAGTTCCCTGAAGTGTAGGAAAAAAGTGAATGTTTTGGGGAAGACATGCATCAAAAAAGACTTGACTTTGGTTATTGCTTTCCTTTTCTTCAGCTCCTTAAATTATCTCTCTGCCTACCTAGTGAGGAAAATTAACATTATTAAGGAATGTGAAGTGTTGGCAGAAACAGGTGCCCATTTATTTTTTTTAAGGCTCTGTAACTCATTTCGTTGTGCCTGTTGCTTGAGTTGTCTTTGGATAGCTTTGTTGCTTTGTGTAATGCATATTTTTGAAGGCCTGTCAATTCTCAAAGAGGTTTCCAACTGTAAAGAAGCTAAGTAGGTAGTTGTGGTAGAACTCTGTAAGCTAATTGTAGTGGAACCCTTTAAGTCACTTTATCTTATTCATGTATGGTATAATTATCATTTCAATAAATGATCATTTGGAAAGAATACTCTCTTTTAGGGGTGGGGAAGATTTCCATAAAGGCAAGATTGGTTTTTGTTGGGAAAATACTGGCTCTGGAAAATTTTTGATAGGGGCATATAACTCCTATAAGAATTTATTTTATCACCAATTATTGAGGTTATTATATTTTAGGTTCTTCTCGAAATGGTACTTTTTGTTTTATTAATACTTGATTCTATTATAAAACATTGCATATATATCTGTGATATTTGGTTTTGTTTGTTTCTTTATTGTTTTTTCATTATTTATTGAACACCCACTTGCCAGGTACTGGGCTAGATACTAGTGATATCATGGTGAGCAAGACAGAATGGTCTTCATGAAACTTATAGTGTAGACACAGGGCTTTTAGCACTGTCTCCTTATTTTCTAGCAGTGACAGGACCTTTTTTCTTAGCAGAATTTTGAAAGAATACAAATTTTATGTAGGACCCAAGTCTTACACAGAATACTCGTGTATAATCCAGGAAAACCATTTGCTGTGATGGGTTTCTACTTTGGAAAACATTGGCCCAGCTAAGAAGTTTTTTAAAATTATTATTATTATTAAGCAAGAGTGAGGGAGGCAGAGGCAGACTCCCACATGCACTGGGACTGGGATCCGCCTGGCAAGCCCCCTACTGGGTGATGCTCTGCCCATCTGGGGCTGCTGCTCTGTTGCTTGGCAATTGAGCTATTTTAGCTTCTGAGGCCAGGTCATGGAGCCATCCTCAGCACCTGGGGCCAACTTGCTCAAACTGAGCCATTGCTGTGGGAGGTGAACAGAAAGATAGATAGATAGATAGATAGATAGATAGATAGATAGATAGAGACAGAGAGAAAGGGGAGGGATGGAGAAGCAGATGGTTACTTTTCCTTTGTACCCTGACTGGGAATCGAAACCTGGCCTTCCACACACTGGCTGATGCTCTACCTCTGAGCCAACCAGCCAGGGGCTGCAAAGAAGTTTTTAAACTTCCATTAAATAGCCTGACCAGGCAGTGGTGCAGTGGATAGAGTGTCGGGCTGGTATGTGGAATATCCTGGTTCGAGACCCCAAGGTCACCAGCTTGAGTGCTGGCCCATCTGGCTTGAGCAAAAGCTCGCCAGCTTGGACCCAAGGTCACTGGCTCCAGCAAGGGGTTGCTCGGTCTGCTGAGGGCCCGCGGTCAAGGCACATGTGAGAGAGCAATCAATGAACAACTGTGGTGTCACAATGGCAACAAAAAACTAATGATTGATGCTTCTCACCTCTCTCTGTTCCTGTCTGTCTGTCCCTATCTCTCACTCTCTCTGACTCTCTCTCTGTCCCTGTAAAAATAAAAAAAGAAAAAAGAAAAAAATTATTTAAACTTTCATTAAATAAAAGTTTCTTCAGAAGGTCAATATAAAACTGAAAATAAAGGCAGAGCTGACCTGGCTGAAACACATTTTGTGGGGCACTCTCTCCCACTAACTTCTTCCTTGAGGCACCTTCAGGAAACCCTGGGGCCCTGGACGGTGCTGTGGAAAACAAAAAGATCAGTGTGTCTATCTGTTGAGTATTTTGAAAATGCCAGTATTAAGAAGTAAAGACTTTATTTATGTAGTCCATAGTTGACATAAAAAATAATGCATAATATTTTTTTTTCTTTTAGAAAAGAAAAAACATTAGAGTAGTGAAGTATTTTACAAGAACCAAAGAAACACTTTAGTTAGTGGTTTAATGGCTTTGTTCTTTGTCTTTGCATTTTATTTAAAATGCCATTGTCTTTTACTTGGTGCATTTTAGAGTGATTTCATTTTTTCAATTGTGTTTTAAAAGTGAGTAAAGGTAAGAAGGATATCTAGCAGAAGTGTTCTGTATGGATATTGAAACTTTGTTCTGCTAGCAGGCATAAAACATTTTCTTCCAAAAGTGGGATCACCCTCCAGAAATTATAGAAATTACCATTAAGGGTGGATTGATATCCTCGGTCACATATTTCTTGTTGACATCTTCATGGTGGTTGATGAGGAAACTTGAGTGGAATATGGGGTTGAAGAGCACATCTTGGGCTTTGGAGTGAGATAGGTCTGGGTTTGGGGGCCACTTCTGTTTCCACCTCTTGTAGGTAAATTAATTCCTGTAAGCCTTGGTTTCCCATCAGTTAAATGGATGTGTTAGTACTAAAACTTGTAGAACAGGATATTAGCACAAGGTTTGACATGTTATAAGGGCTCAATAAGAAGTAGTTGTGATGTGCTCTAATCATATTAATTGGTCAGTTATTCTTTTCACTGATATTTCAACCCTTTAGTAACTATATTAAGCAAGTCAGATGAACAAGCTTACACCAGTAAAAAAGGGGAGGTCAATTTAAAGTTGTCATCTCTCAGAAAACTGTCCCTGTACACTTGAGCCTGATTATTCAGGGGAGATGACTGTGAACAAAACAGCAAAAAGAAGAAGAAATATAAACTAAGGAGTAAAGGGCTGTTTCACACTCCAGCCTCAATCAGGGGAAGGGAGTAGAGGACGAGCCTTTTTAGGACTGACCTGCCTGAGCATGGCATGGCCCCAGAAGGGGTTCTCCCCTCTGTGCTCTGGGCTTGTTAGGACTAGAAGCTGGCCCAGCAGAAAACAGCAGCAGCATCTGTAAGTGAGACCAACAGAGGAACCCGTGCAGCCACTTGTGTCAGATGCATAGTGACAGAGGTTTGGGCAGTGGGTGGAGGTGAGAACATTGGTTTCTAAACACAGTAGTGATGGTCCCAGTGTTCCCAAATGAAATTAGGGAGACTTTAAGGGAGTGATCCAAGAAATAGGAGTTACCCTTTGAATTGCGCTAGTAAATACTTCTAGTGGGCCTATAGACTGAACATATTTTGTAAAGAGAAATACAGGAATCAGTTCATAGAGGAAATCTGAACAGAGAAATGGATATAGTACATTTTGAAAAATACAGTTTTACCTATTGACAGTTTGAAATGTCAGTCTTGTAATTATTCAGTTCAAGATAGTATTTATATTACAACCATAAAGATAACATTATTTCTGTTCTATTCTTTGAGCAAACCACCCAAAGGTGTGCTTAGAGGAATTATACGTACGGTCTTCTCTGGCCTTCAAATTGGTTCTTTTAAAAAAAAAAATTTGTAAAAGACTCTGGTTTTAAATAAAACATCACCTTATAAATATCTAATTAATGATAGGTCATTAGTGATTCATAGTTTTTTAATGTTATAACAGAGCTGTTTACAATATTTATTTTATATGAAACAGAAACACTCCTAAAGGTTAAATGAACAATTATTAATGTTAACAAACTGGTACACATACTTGAGGCTGTACAGTAGTAGACATCTTATTTGGTCGTTTTCAAAGGATACAAAAATGTATGAGACATATTTATAGCTTTAAGGAATAAAGAATTAGCTGCATAAGTGAGCAGTGGAAGTGGAGGCACTTAACACAGTGCGTGGCTGTGAGCTAGGCAGTCACTGTACAAGGTAGGTTAAAAAGGATAACTCATACAGACATTTCTGGGATGTGGTAGGTATTCCCTGCCTTGTAGAACTCCAGTGCCTATCTAACCAGAGGTGATTTATGTACAATGAAACAGCAGCTAGTTATGGAAAGTAGTAGATAATAAATGCTACATGAAAAATATAACAGAAGGGTTCTGAGAGAAAGAAGAGGGGTGAGATTACTAAGATTTGGAATGGTCAGAGAAAGCTTTTAGGAGGAGGTGGAATGTGGGCAGGGCTTGGGAGGTTGAAATTTGAAGCAGAATGGAGAGGGAATTGTTTGCAATGAGGAATGAGGTCAAAGCTCATGAGTGGTAGACTAATTCATAGCCTTGCCTAATGAGAATGGAAGTTTATATTTAATGCTGGGGCCAAATTGGGATGGGGTAGGGTCCTAAAAGTCAGGCAGTAAGGTACAAGGATTTTATACTCGGACAGTGATATGAGGACTGTTAGCTGCCCAGGGCAATATAGGCAGAAAGTTCAGTTAGGATTGTAGTCTAGCAGGGGACAGATCAAGATTGAAATTGAGATGATGCTGCCAGGAGATGGATACAAGGTTTTAAGGCTATAGAGCGGCTGAGTCTTGTGATTGGCAATGGGAGCAGAGAGAATGAGAGAAATGAAGTTAGTGTGATAGTTCTAGTTTGGAAGGCTAGGGAAAATGAATTGTGAATGAAAATCTGAGTGCTAGGAGAGAGAACCAACTTAAAGGGGGAAATAGGAATTCGATCTTATGTATGTTGAGACTTTTGAAGTGATGAGATACTTTCATAGAAACATGTAGGAGGTCGTCAGGGCCATAGAACTAGGACTCCTCTGACTTAGGTCACTAGCTTTATGTAATAAATCCCTCTGCTTACAGGCCCTTCAACTTGTTGCCTCACCTTAGTCACCAGTTCTTCCTGCTGGACTGATTTTAATTAGAGAAGCAAAGTGACAGGAACTAATGGGCTACATGGACCAGAGAGGGCACAACTTGAGGCAGGGTTGACTGGTTAAGTAGCTGCAGTAGTAATTGTGTGATAGAGAATGGTGGCCTGGACCGAGGTGGTGGTGGTGGGGATAGAGAAATGTCAGAAGATTCACAAGAACTCTTCTGAACAAGTAAAAGGTAAAACATGTAAAACTTGGGGATTGATTACATAACAGGAATACAACCACAACTCCCACATTTCTGGGAAGTTGGTTGGATGGGGAACTCTGGAGTTTAGAAGCAGGTATGGCAGGAAGATGGAGGATTAAGCTTTGGACAAATTGTTTAAGGGCTGCCAAATGAACTTGTTAGTTGCTGGTTGGTTTTAAAGGTTCAGAGTTCAGGGGACATGCATGGAATGGAGCATGTAATATTTATAATATTTGTATATTAATAATACATTTAATCTTTGTATATGAAACATATAGCTTTGTGTGCTGATTTGTCTGAATTGGACTCTAAACTGTTTGAGCATATTATTTAAATATTGTTTAACACAGAATAGGGTCAATAACACAGAAGAAAGAACCATATAGAATATCTCATAGGTATCAACACGCAGAGGAATGGGTTCACTTTGAGCAAGATAATGGCTCCTTGGTTTAGGGAAGAGAAGACGGGCTGCCCATGGAAGTAATTTTTTCCCAATAGGCTTCACTCAGTATCTTGTGGCTTTCAGTTTGAGGGTTTAGTTTTCCTCAGGAAAATTTGCATTTTTTCTGTGTAAGGGGTTATGATTGGAAAGGAGTTTTTATCCTTTTATGATTTCTTACACTATTGAATTATAGTAATGGTTGGTTAAACATAAGAAATTTATTAATCATTTATAGTCTTAGTGAACTGGATGTTTGGGGAAAGTTTTTAGTCAATATTCTCATGAAAAATCTACATAATCACCATAGCCATCGCAAGAATCTTTACCCCCTCTTACCAGCTGCAGCACTGGCCTTTGCAGTCCCCTTGAGTGTATTCGTTCTGTTCTTGCCGTCCTTGTGCTGTTTTGTTGAGGTGTTTTTCTTCTTGTATGGGCCATGTCTTGCAAGTCTATATTTGGGTTCATTTTCTCGGTGTGATCCAAGGAATCATAAATCATGCCAAAGCCAGTTGTCTTATCCCCAAAAGAATGGGTTCTGAATGCAAATACAAAGGTGACATCCATTGTGATCTTGTACATTTTGGCTAGTTTTTTGCTGAATTTTTGTCTTAGGTACTGTTGCCTTCTCAGGGTGAAGGACATCAGTGACCATTTTTGCTGAAGTAATTGGTTGATCCAGGTAGTTACTTTGTTGTTCATGATGGTGGTTAATCTTCAGGAAGCCAGGGAGGAAAAAAGCTGGATATTTATAGAATAAAAAAATAAACTATGACATTGTCCAAATCTGTAGAAGAAAATAATCATCTAGCCATGATAGTAAGAGCTGTATCTGGAAAATATACTTGCAGAAAAGAATTTAGGAGATAGGCCAATGAGAGTGCTACCTAGGAGGAGATTGATTCAAATCCTAGAGTGAATAAATGGAGGGTCAAATTTGGAGTAGAGATATCTTGCCTTACCTTCTCCCCTTTCTTCTGCAGATGAACAGACTTAGGTTTTCTGTGAACAGAGATAATAAATAAGCTTTAATTTTGAGGCTGATTTTTCAGAAAGGTGAATCAGGATCTATAAATATCTACATCCACATTTGACCCTTTGAGGGCAGGCATTATACCCTTTACACGTGTATATGCGTGTGTGTGTCTATGTAATGGGGAAAGAGGCCCTTTTGTTTGGGGCATTTATATGTGTTTTTTTTTTTTTTTTCTGGGTATACATGGTGCTATAAATCAGGGATTAAAAACTAGCAAGAAGTGACCATAATATACATTGGGTGACTGTCATTTAGTTTTGCTAAAATTTTATCTTCCCAATTCTGTTGAAATAATTTTATTAACATTGCCTTAAGAAACAGGATATATGGTTGAATTTTCTTTCACAGAATTGCCTAGTTACGTCATTTCCAATTAAGTTTTGCATATTATCAATGGCATTCAAGGCAACCAATTGTTGTGTTAAGTAAAATTAGAAAAGTTATTTTAGTTAAAAGTAACTTGAAGTTAAAAAGTAACTTGGGCTAGTAAACATAGCAATTTTAGGTCTTAAGAATAACATTTTTACTTAAAACACAAAATGATCATTTAACTTTATTTTTAATATCCTTAATTTTTCTCACTAAACTACCTATAAAACTTAGTATGTGAGTAGTATATTGTGATATTATTGTTTTAAACTTTGTTAGTAAGTTTACAGTATAAGTTCAAATAATTTACTTTTGTAAACACCAGGAGCTAGAAATGAGTATTTCTGTTCTTCAAGGGTGAAAAATTATTTTTTCTGTGATTAAGATTTTAAAAGTCATATAATCATGAAATAAATAATAGCTGCTTTATTGTGGCTGATGATTTTTATTAATTTAAAATCTATTTTAAAAAGTACAGTAGAAAGGTTTGGTGAAAATATAAGTGTTGTAATAGTTTTGTGTTTTATCTTGCTTGTCAATAAAAACATTTTAAAAGGTCAAAAACACACAACAAGCCAGGTTTTCTTAAAAACAAAGGCCAGCTAACCAACCACCAAACTAAAATATACAACTAAAAATAGCCTGGATTTCTGGGGTGCTGTGAATGTTGAGAGACAGGTTCTAGTCTCCATACTGTGCCTAGCTGCCTTCTTGGGCCTTTGTTTTCTCATCTTTAACATGTGGTTGGGACGGAGAACTGAAGCATTGAAATAAATGATTTATAAGTTTATTTTTCTTCTGTTCAGTGTCCAAAGGATATGACTCTGTGACTGGTTTTCTATTCTCTACTCAGATCATTTAAGTGGAGTTTGGGGTTGAATTTTTTTACAAGACAATGTTTAGTAGTAGATGTCCTTATGATACTAGTTGAACAATTATAAACCTAAAATCTTTATTTATGTTTAAAATTTTAGGTATGCAATACCCCCGGAGCATGGGAAGCGACTTGAGAGACTAGCTCAAGGTAAACTTGCTTTCTTTTCTGTGTTTCTCATCTAAATGGTTCTTTGTTTTTGAGGTATTTTAAAGTCTAGAATGTTGATGTGTTAATTTTATTCTTTTCAAGTGATTGGCTTTTAAATGTCTCTCTAACTGAATAACTTTTAATTTTTTTCACATTAATATATGCATAACTTTCTTGGTTGCATAATCTTCACAGTTATTTTTGTTGGCTGCTTAGTATTTCATCAAGTGATTGTACTTATTTAGCCTATTTTGGTTATATTTTTCTCTTTTATGTAATGTATTAACATCATTGTGTCAATAATAGTTTTTCTTCTTTTTAGTTATATCCTTGAGATAAATTCCAAAGGGTACTGATGCTACATCGCAGGGTGCAGGTGTTTTATGAAGGCTTTTTATGTTGCTGGAGCATTTTACCCAAGGGTGACTTCTGACTCAGATCTTGTTTGGCTTCCGTGGCCTGGAACTTCCCTTATGGAAGTATGATGATGAATGTTCCCTGGTTACTTGATGACCATGAGAATGTATGTTTTCTTAGATTGGCAAAATGAAATATTCTTTACTTGAATTATTATTACAATTTTTCTATTGCTTTTTCTGGGGAGTATATTGATGGTTTTAATATTTGTTTACTTGTGTTTGCAGATAGTACCTTTCTTTTGTCTTCTCTGTCTTAAACATGTGCCAGACAGTCTTACCCTAGGTGTTTACACAAGGCAAAGAATCAGACTCACCTCCTGCCAGCCTCATCTTATGATTTGCTAGTCACCCTTACCAAGCAAGAAGTAGGCTGATAGTGACTTACTTCCATGGGAAAGTAAAATTTTATTGAGTGGTAACTAAGGATAAGATGTTCTTTATTTATTCAGGATTGAATTTTTAGCAAGTATTACCCTTTTAATCAGGTGCTAATCTTTTATTGGTAATCTTATATTTGCTTTCTAGTAGGAAAGAAATTTTGTCCCTGCTTTATGGAAGCTTTCTTTTAATAATGATATAGGCACACTGAGAACTCTGTTTTTTGACTTGACAGTTCTGAACAGAAATTAATAACATCTAAAAGTTACTTTCCTCCAAACTATAGAAACATGTTAGAAGGAGTAGTTAGCTATCACATTTGTAAGAGGCATTATTATAATTTTGGCCAGTAATAAATATAAAGCCTTAGTGTTTTTATAATCTAATACATTACAGTAATAATAGCAACATAATTGTAATCTTGAACTTTGTTGGAGACTGTTTTCGTGGGTGTTAAGGTAGATGAATTCTGGTTCCGGATAATAGGTTAGAGCACAGCTTAGAAAATGATTACCATAACTCATTATTTTGTGTGTGACAGAGACAGAGAAAGACAGAGAGAGGAACAGATAGGGATACAGAAACAGGAAGGAACAGAGATGAGAAGCATTAATTCTTTGTTGCAGCTCCTTAGTTGTTCATTGATTGCTTTCTCATATGTGCCTTGACTGGGGGGCTACAACAGACTCAGTGAGCCCTAGCTCAAGCCATCGACTTTGGACTCAAGCTGGTGAGCCTTGCTCAAACCAGATGAGCCTGTGCTCAAGCTGGCGACTTCAGGGTTTCAAATTTGGGTCCTCCGCATCCCAGTCCAATGCTCTACCCACTGTGTCACTGCCTGGTCAGGCAGAAAATGATTGCAACTTTTAAATACACAGATAGTGAACTTTGTGCTAAATCTGTATTCTTAACTATTCTCTTCTCTGTAATAATTATTCCCCCACCACCAGAGAACTTTTAAAATGGAGCCAATGTAAACTTTACAGTGTGGAGTCACAGTAAAATTTCAGCTAGAATCTGTCTGTAACCACTTGTACATAATCTCTCTGAAAATGACATTCCAGGAAAATAGGTGCCATTTCTTTAATCAGTAAGAGGTTAATTAACTTGAAGGATGAGCAGGAACTTTGAGCTCAACTGCATGTTTATTCAAAACTGTTTTGCAACATAATTTTGAGAAATGATACAGGGCAAAGATTCTATAAAATAGTTGAGAATTCCCATCCGCTGATCAGATGCCAGCCAGATTAATTGAATTCTGCTAAATAGTTGAAATGATAAAATAACACAGTAAATGTGATAGAGCATTATGGGATGTCTACGCGAAGGCAGCACTTGATACACAAAGTGAAAAGTGGCCTTAGATATTTTCCATTATCTTGTCTCTACATTATAATTATCACACTTGCCTTTTATGCATGAATGCTTTCATCTTTGGTTCCTATTGAAATCTTGATTGACTGTGGCACTTATAAATATTGTGTCTGAAAGACATTAGGCTTGCATCTAATAAAGCCAAGAGTTGGATTTTACCCTTCAGCTGCTTTCTCATTTATACAGGTTTTCTTTTTCCCAATATTATGTAGACATAAATGTGATAAAATATATCCGGTGAGTTGTTGCAATTTTTTGTACTTGTTATGTTTGCCTATAATGCCATTGCATTTTTTCTAATTTTTGGTTTGATACAATTGAATGGAAAGTATAAAGGAGAATAGAGGTATAATGTTAACTCATGGATGACAATTTTGAAGATTTTCAAAATGTCTAAATCTCATCCATTTTAGATATAAGATATCTTTGCTCTCCTGTTAAGTTAAGCAAAATATGAGTTAAAGTCAATTGGGGATGTCCAAAATGACTGTGTTCCAATTGGTTTTTTATTGTGAACAAAATGCAATAATTAATAACCATTAAATATGACTTACTTTGATCAAAATATTGGTTATTGGGGAAAGAATATGTGAGTTAGGACTTTGTGTACCTGATTTTAAAAGTGTGAATGATCAGCAGGAATCTTGTTTCAAGTGACAGGGTGGTAGATTTGAATACATTGATTCTTTTAGGTCCTTTTGTTTACTTGTAACAAGTGTTTTAGTTTTGACTTATTAAAAAAGCAACATTAAGCAAAAAGGAACAGATGAATCATTATTATTAAGGATTAATTTAGTTCATGGTTTTTAAAAATTTACTCTTGGAGTGTGGTTGTGTTTAAATGACTAGTAATCCAGAGTTGAAGCCTGTGGAGTAGATTTTTTAGCTTGACATGCAGGGATCCTGTTTTGGTAGATGAACCAGTGTTTGTGGTAGTGATACAGGCAGTCAATGGATTTTTCGAAACTATGTATATTCAAAATTAGGCATCTATGTGCATTTCTGGTCTGCTATCTTCAAATCCCTTAAAAAAGCTTGTTCCAAAAGAAATGCTGTCAGGAGATCAGAAGAGTAGCAATAAATGCTTTTTGGTTTTTTTATTTGTGACAGAGAGAGGGACAGATAGGGACAGACAGACAGGAAGGGAAAGAGGTGGGAAGCATCAGCTCTTTGTTGTGGCACCTTTGTTGTTCATTGATTGCTTTCTCATGTGCCTTTATGGTGGTGGTGGGGCCTACAGCAGAGCGAGTGACCCCTTACTCAAGCCAGCGACCTTGGGCTTCAAACCATCAACCTTTGGGCTCAAGCAAGTGAACATGGAGTCATGCCTATGATCCTATGCTCAAGCCAGTGACCCTGTGCTCAAGCTGGTGAGCCTGTGCTCAAGTCAGCAACCTCAGGGTTTTGAACCTGGGTCCTCTAAATCCCAGTCCAACACTCTATCCGCTGCACTACCGCCTGGTTAGGCAATGAGTGATTTTTAATTCTATGAACAGATTCTAAATTGACCTGTTCAACTCTGTCTCAGAATTAGGAGAATGTACTTCTTTTTACAAGCTCTCAAATTGGTAAATGCATTATTTTCTTAAGCATTCATTTAGCTGATAGTCTGAAAATATTATATTAAAATGTCTGCTTTTGAAAGGCTAATAAATGAAATACCTTTGATTATAGACAATCAATTTTAAGGGGCCCCTTAATCCATAAAAAGTTAAAGAAGTCTGGTGGTAAATCCTCTGCCTTCATGCCTGATTCATGCTTTAGGCATGGAGATCAGTGTATGGTGTGTCAGGGATTGCTTATTTTCATTTTACTATCAGTCAGGTTGCATTAAGAATGGTAAGACAATCCCTAAACTTAATTTTCTCATAATTTGATATTAGATGTCACTGTGTTTAAGTTTTTGAATATTTTATAACTAGCCATGTTTCTATCTTACTATAATAAGATTTTATACATTTATCAGTAATATATAACACATATCAAGTTAGCATAATTTGAATGAGGGATGAAATAACATTCTGAGAATTTTTTTTTTTTAGTTTTTATAAAGTTTTTGAGACCTTTATTTTATTTATTTATTTATTTATTTATTTATTTATTTACAGAGACAAGAATCAGAGAGAGGGATAGATAGGGAAAGACAGACCGGAACGGAGAGAGATGAGAAGCATCAATCATCAGTTTTTTGTTGCCGTTGTGACATCTTAGTTGTTCATTGGTTGCTTCCTCATATGTTCCTTGACCGCGGGCCTTCAGCAGACTGAGTAACCCCTTGCTGGAGCCAGTGACCTTGGGTCGAAGCTGATGAGCCTTGCTCAAACCAGATGAGCCCATGTTCAAGCTGGCGAGCTTGGGGTCTCGAACCTGGGTCTTCCACATCCCAGTCCGACGCTCTATCCACTGTGCCACCGCCTGGTCAGGCAACATTCTGAGAATTGACTGTAAAAAATAGGGAGGGACCCTGGCTGAATGGCTTAATGGATAGAGTGTTGACCCAGTGTATGGATATCCCAGGTTTGATTCTCAGTCAGGGCACAAAAGAAAAGGGACCATCTGCTTCTCTGTCTTCCGCTCCTGCAGCTGTGGCTGGATTGTTGTCAGCATTGGCTCTGGGCACTAAGGATAGCTTGGTTGGTCTGAGCGTGTTAGCCTCAGGTGCTAAAAGTAGCTAGATATTCGAGCATCAGCCCCAGGTAGTGTTTGCCAGGGTGCATGTCGGAGTCTTTTTCACTATCTCCCCTTTTCTCACTTAAATTAAAAAAAAAAAAAAAGAAGCAAGCAAGAAAAGAAAATGGGGAGGAATAATTCAGGAAGGAAATACCAACTAGTAGGGAAGAATTACCATGGAGAGAAGTTAAAAATTCTTTCATTCTGCACAGTAGAAGCTGGGCCAGGCCAATCCTGGTTAGTTTGTGACTTGTTTGAGTCCAACGTGAATAGCCTAGAGAGTACTCGATCAGTTGATATGTGTGGTCTATCTGTGCTGTCAAGGGGGCCTTTAAGCCATGTAAAAAGCAGAAACTGAAACACAGCGATCTCTAGATGTAGTAAAAAACCATATGTAATTGTGTATATACCTGTTAAATTGGATGGAAATTGCCAATCAGCTTGAAATGGAAAGAAAAGGCCCCTTATACAATGCACTGTGTTCAGGAGAGAAAAAAATGAGGCAGTATTTAGGAGAACTATGATCCTTCTTAATACCATGATCAATATGGATTTCTCCTGGCTGTCCTCCTTATCTCTACCACTGGAGCTGAGTGAAGCCTTCAAGGTGGTAATTTTCTACCCAACCCTAAGTAGTTAATTGTTTCATGAACAGCAGGAGGCAAGAAGAGGCCAACTATAGCTTAAACACCTAATATTGACCTCTTATGTGGGAATGTGGTTTAAAAATGACCAGATTTCTTCCCACGTAATGTAGCTCATTGGTTTATTCTATTAATATGCTTTCCTGTGTAAAGCTATCTAAAAGCATTTGCCACAGAAGCAATCCTTTCATATCCTTTTTTGTCCTTTTTTCCCCTCTCATCATTTGTTTGTAGAATTGCTACATTTTTAAGCTCATATAGTTATATGAATATTGCAAAATCATTTAATAATTCTAACAATCTACTGCTAGTGTGGACATATATATGTCTGATTTCTCCATCTTTTCTCCCTTCTTCCTTTCTTTTTTTCCTAAGTGATTAATAACTGATTTTAACTTCTCCAAACTGGTGTTTATATATCCATAGAAACTTACTAAATTTTAATTTTTAAAATCTTTTTCCAAGGCTGAAACTTTGGTGATTTAATAGCGACAGCACGTGTTTGTGTTTGTCCTATGGGATTGCGATTTAAAAAGAATTTCTTAGTAATAACTAATGTATTAGAAAATGTAAACCAGTTGATAATTTGGATTTTTTTTTATCTGACAGAAAGAACACACTATTTTTAGAACATATCTGCTCTATTTCTAACACAATTTAAAAACATAATGTTTTTGGGAGGATCAGATTGGTTGAGACAAAATGCACTTACAATAAAAGCCACCCTCTTTGAATATATTGTATATTGAGTTTTGATAAATATATACAGTGCTGTAACTGCCATGATTATTGAGATGTAGAACAGTATCCCAATAAAGGTCTCTTGAGTCCTTTTGCATTAATCCCTCCCCCCAGCCTCTGGTAACCTCTAATCTGATTTCTGTCCCTAGAATGTCATAAAAATGGAATTATATGATATGAAGACTTTTGAAGCTAGTTTATTTTCCCTTAGACTAATGCTTCTTACATATGATCACTTTTATGTTAAATACAAGGCATTCTTGGACGTGTCCTGATCCTTGAGAGGGCTTATGTGTTTCTACACTTCCCTCTGCTATACAACTCCCGGCAGTACTGTGGCAGTCTCAGCAAGAGTGGTTATGGGGTGCTTTTAGGGTTTCATGGCCCTTTTGGTATCTCTGGAGTTACATACTCATTAGTATGCTAGGACTGACTTTATTTTGGTAAGGAATTGACAGCTAGTAGTGTCCTATGTTTGCAGATAGTGTAGACAAGCTACAGTGCCTAAAAACTGAGTTACTGAGTAGCCTATTGTAACTTTGTGTTATTGCTCTCCTGCCTTCTCATGGATGCTCTAACCACAGGAGTTGACTTTTCTTGGAATATATATTTAAATTATTTTGTTCTATGAATCCTGTGTAGTATTGCAGTTTGTTCTAACTTTTGAATGTTTATTTGAAGTGGAAATGTATGCATTCTTAATATTTAATAATTTAGTAGAAATGTAGTTTTTTTCAAACCGTTCTTTCAATTCTTTCACCCCCAAATTATTTACCATTTTATTGGAAGCTCACTGGTCTACCTGTCATAGAAACTAGTATGTTCCTTGTAGAGAGGAGTTGGTATGAGGGGAATACATTGCAGAGTTTTTGTCCCTACTACTCTCTATAGCTTGGAATGTGAAATAACTGTTTATCTTATCAGTTTGGTCTTTTTAGTGTTATAGGATTTTTATATTGAAGCCCATTTTTGTGCAATGTGAAATCCAGACTAAAATTTAATATTTAATTTTTAAAACAGTGGAGTTAGAGGACAGGTGAAAGAATCTATGGGTGAATACAAAGTAAAGCATGAATCAATGTTAACCCTCATTGTGCTGGTTTGATACAACTTTTTTTTCCCTCTGAAATGAGAAGTGGGGAGCATTGCAAACAGACTCCCGCATGTGCCTGACTGGGATCCAGCTGGCATGCCCACTAGGGGGTGATGCTCTGCCTATCTGGGATGTTGCTCCACTCCGGAGCCATTCTAGTGCCTGAGGTGGAGGCCATGGAGCTGTCCTCAGCACCCAGGCCAACTTTGCTCCAATGGAGCCTTGGCTGTGGGAGGGAAAGAGAGAGAGAGAGAGAAGGAGAAGGAGAAGGGTGAAGAAGCAGATGGGCGCTTCTAATGTGTCCTCGCCAGGAATAGAACCCTGGACTTCCACATGCCGGCCCAATGCTCTACCACTGAACCAACCAGCCAGGGCTGCTACACCATTTTTGTGGGGAGAAGTTTGTTACTTGTGACTAGCACTGTTAGGTTTGGTCACAAAGCCTGAGAGAATGAGATTTTTTTGTTGTTGTTATAGTGAGTGAGTGAAAGAGAGAGAGAGAGACAGGAAAGGAGAGAGAGGGTGAGAAGCATCAACTTTTAGTTGCTTTCACTTTAGTTGTGCATTGATTGCTTCTCGTATGTGCCTTAATGATGGCCTTGCCAGTGTCCCCTTGTTTAAGCCAGCAACCTTGGGATTTTCACACTGGTGACCTTTGGACTTAAGCTGGTGAGCTTTGGATGATTCCCTCACTCAAGCCAGTGACCCTGTGCGGATAAGCTGGTGTTTAGAGCTGGTAACCTAGGCTTTGAACTAGCTACCCCTGTGTTCTGGGTCAACACTTTGTCCACTGTGCCACCACCACTCAAGCAGGAATGAAATGATTTTTTAGGCTTTGTTACCATTGACTTTTTATGGGAACTCTCCCATTGGCTCTTAGGTTTGTTGGGACTGATGTTCACCTTTTCAGCTAACGGGCTGCAGAGATGGTGCAAAACAAAGATTCATTGAATTAATATGACTAGAGTCAATATGGTGTAAGTAATTGAGATAATAATAATGATCACTATTTCTTGAATGAGACTGTGTGTCAGAGACTAAGTTTTTTAAATTGAGGTAAAATTTAAATAACCTAAAATAAACCATTAACCATTTTGAAGTGTATAGTTCAGTAGAATTTAGTATACCAATTTTGTATAACCATCACATCTATCTAGTTCCAAGAGATTTTCATCACCCTAAAAGCAAACCTTGTATCTATGAATCAGTCACACTCTATTCCTTCCCTCCCCTCCTCAACCTCCAGTACTTATTGTCTGCTTTTTCTGGATATTTCATATACCTAAAATCATATAATATGTGACTGGCTTTTTTCATGTACCATGTTTTCCTTGTTATAGCTTGTATGAGTACTTGATTCTATTTTATGACCAAATAACATTTCATTGTATGGATATACCACATTTTGTTAAACAGTTTATCAGTTGATGGAAATTTAGGTCGTTTTGACTATGGCTAAGTTTCTTGTGCATTATTTGATTGGTTTCCCATAAGGATCCACTGAGGATAGCCACTATGAAAAACAGTCAGTAGTATCCTCAAGAAACTAAAAATAGAACTACCATATGATCCAGCAGTTTCACTTTTGGATATATATATATGAAGGAAATGAAATCACTGTCATCAAGAGGTATCTGTACCCTCATTTTCCTTTCAGCATTACTTATAATAGCCAACACATGGAAACAACCTAAGTATTCATTGGCAGGTGAATGGATAAATCAAATGTGTCATATATATGCTCCTACACAAACATATACACAATGGAATATTCAGCCTTGAGAAAGAAGGAACTTCTACCTGTTTCCTTCAACATGAATGAAACTTGAGGGCACTGTGCTAAATGAAATGTCAGAGAAAAATAAATACTATATGATCTCACTTATATGTGGAATCTAAATACCTGAATTTATAGATACAGAGAACAGATTGGTTGTTGCCAGAGGCAAGGAGTGGGTGAAATGGGTGAAAGTGGTGAAAAGCTAAAACTTCCAGTTATGAGATAAGTTCTGAGGATGTACTGTGCAGTATGATTATAGTTATCCACACTGTATGGAAAGTTGCTAAGAGAGTAGATTTTATGGAAAGTTACTAAGAGAGTAGATTTTAAAACTTCTCATCGCATACAAAAATATTGAAGTGATGAATATTAACATTACTGTGGTAATCACCTCACAGTATTTATACATATCAACTTATTATACTAAATACTTTAAACTTATGCAATGTTACATCATCAGTTATATCTCAATAAAACTGGAAATAAAAGAACCCAGTGAGGAAGGTAACAATAGCATCCTCATTATATAGATGGGGAACTTGAGGAGCTGAGAGATTATGGAACTCTAGTCAAAGCTAATGAGTGTTAGAATTTTGTTTCAAATCCATGTCTCTGCAAAGCTAAACTTGTTCTTTTTTAAAGTCGTTTTTATTGAATTTATTGGTTGACACTGGTTAACAAAATTATATAGGTTTCAGGTGCATAACTCCACAACACATCATCTGTACACTGTATTGTGTGTTCACCATCCCAATTCAAGTCTCCTTTTATCACCATTTATTTGCCTGTATCCTCTCCTGTAGCATTCTTTCCCTTGGCATTCACCACACTGTTGTCCATGTTCATGAGCCTTTCCTCTTTTTAAAATTTTTTTGCTCAATCTCTCCATCTTCCCCACCCAGCTCCCCAACCCTTCCCACCCCGACAGTGATAGCCTGCATGGGTCAGTCTCTATTTTGCTTTTTAGTTCATATTTGAACTTCAAGTCTTAACAACTGTTATTCTCTTTGTTTTACTGGCCATGTGGATAAGATGAAGGTGGCTTCCAATAACTCAAACAGTTTGATCATTGATCTAAAACTTAGTTCTACTCCTTAATACCAAAGAAGAGTGTGTGTTTGTTGGGAGCAGTAAAGGAGAGAGGAAAACTGGTGCTCAAGTAATGTGTGTTAAGTGGCTAGAAGAAGAAATTGCATAAAATTTATAAAATCTCATAGCATAGTTTGTATCTCACATTAGGCTGCCTCTCAAATGTTTCCACCAAAATATCTCTACAAGAGAGGAGCAAACCCCACCACCCCACAACACTATGCAGATTTTGTATCTTGCTTTCCTAGTATATTTGTTTTTATGTAAAAATAAACCAATTGATTTGCCATGATACAAGTAGAAAGATGTGCCAGGTTTGTCTGTGTTCTTCAACTGGATTATTACCTGGTGGCTGTGGAGCATGTGAGGTGTGGCAGTGGTAGCTAGCTGCTGTTTCCACTATTGCATGATTGAGAGCTCATGGTAGAACTGTTTTCTCATTGGAACTTCTTGATCTTCAAGAGTGTGGAAGAGTAGACTATCCCATTGTGTGACCAGTAAATTGGAAAGTCTTAATGAATGTTACAGTACTTAAAATATGATGACTTTTAGAAAAGACTTCTTCTAAATAAATTATTCAACACTTAGAAAAATTAAGTGGCCCTGGCCTGTTGGCTCAGCAGTAGAGCGTCGGCCTGGTGTGTGGAAGTCCCAGGTTCAATTCCTGGTTAGGGCACACAGAAGCGATCATCGACCCCCCTCCCCCCCCCCCCACCTCCCCTCCGTGCTTCCTCTCCCACAGCCAAGACTCGAATGAGCAAGCTGGCTCCGGGCACTGAGGATGGCTCCATGGCCTCACCTCAGGCACTAAAATAGCTCGGTTGCAAGCAGCAGAGCAGTGGCCTCAGATGGGCAGAACATCAGCCCCAGATGGGGGTTGCCAGGTGGATCCTGGTTGGGATGCATGCGGGAGTCTGTCTGCCTCCTTGCCTCTCACTTGATTACAAAAAAATCAAGTAATTAGATATAAGAATGGAAAAAATGATTCTGAAAGGCGTATTTTAAAGAACTTACTTGAAAACTTTTAATGCATACAATTTTTTCTCTTTATTTCATGACTTTTAAAAAACTGCTAGTCTTAAGTTGAATTTTTAGTTAAATGTTTTTTCTATCAGAGCTTTTTTGATTATTTTTTATACAAGAGTTGTTTTTTAAAAATATTTGTTATGAAAGATTCTAACGTTTCTTTAGCCAGCATAGTTCTGAGTTTTTAAAAATATCTTGTAACTAATAATATTCTGGTTATAATGGCTTGTGTAGATGTTGAATAAAATACTTTTTATAGATTGTGGAGTGTGGGTGGATATAAACTATATACCTCTGCAGGTATTTTGAGGTAAAATTCATTTTGACATACACGCTTTGTATATAATTTGTGCTGTTTATGAGGTGTCTTCCAGGGTGATATAAAATATGATTCAGATAGCCTGTTGTAAATATAAATTTATAACAAATGTGGAGTTCTTAATATACTGCAAATTACCTTTCTTCAGTGGTTTTCTTATTTAAATTAACTTATGACCAGTCACCACATTGTTCAGGTCCTGATTACAAATCCGTATCAAAAGAAAATTAAATAGACCCCTCTTTCTTCATTGATTTTAATTTAAAATGTAATTCATTTAGTGCTGCACAAAGTTACAGATTTGAAAAGTTTGATAGATCCATTTAAACTGCATTATTAAAATGTTTCCATGGGTTTTGTGCATAGAGACCTTGCTGTTACTTCATCTGTGATGTAGGACTCAGGACATTGTATTGTTCCATTCACTGAAACCTGCATTCTTTCAAACACTTGTTTATTTGCCATAAAGCTTTATTTTCTATTTATGTGTTATGAATATTAACCATAAACAGAGAGCTGCATTAAAGGACCTACAAAGCAAACTCATTCCTTTTATTCCCATTGATATATAATAGTATTTCTGATGTTTCTGTTGGTATGTGCTTTTTTTATATTTCTGTTTTCCTTTTTAAAAATCCAGGTGCTGATGCTTAAGCAAAATGCACTACTTTTTGCAGGTAGTTACCCTAACGGCTCTTTCCTGTTTTTTTGATTTGTTTCTTTGCAATTATCTGTGGCCTCACACACGTGATGAAGGCATCAGTGAAGGCTTATTTACTTTAAAAATATTTTTGTAAAACCCACAATAAAGATATTAGAATGATATGTGATTAATCAGTGCTGGTAATTCTTTTTTCAAATTGATCACATTCTTGACCTATTTGCGTGTTGTGAGCCACATAGTTAGAGAGATAACATTTCCAGTGGTTTTATTTTTATTTTGGCAGTAGGTGAGTGAAATAAAATCTGTGCTTCTTCCCACTATACTCACAAACATTGCACATGTTTTCCTAGTGAGTTCTGTTTTCCTTCTGGTTTCTTACTCTCTGGTTCTCCTGTCTTTTTCATGTTTCTCTTCTCTGTCTTCATGCTTGCCCTCTCTCCTCAGTGTGATAGTTTCCCACTCAGAGAGGAAGGTAGAGAGCAGGGCGTCTACAATGTTCCTCTTTTTCTAGCTTGCATAGCTGAGTGAAATGAGACTCTGCCTCAGACAGAACTGCAGGGTTGAAGTCAGCAATGGAGAAAAAAACTGTTTTGATTTGTAATATACAGTACAAAATAGGGTTGCTGCATGTTTAGCTTCCACATTTAAAGGCCTTTTCAAAACTACTCCTATACAGGTTGATGAGGCAGGTTTCCAAGTATTTGGTGCTAGTTGGGAAGTTGTTCAGGAAATAGTAGCCGTTAAACTGTTAAAATTGATCAGAAAGAAAGTAAGAAAGGTGGGAAACTGCTCTGTGAGTACTGTATGCCTGGCATTGGGACAAGTACTGTTACTTTTTTTTTTTTTTTTTGCTAGCGAGAGAGGCAGAGATAGAGAGACAGAGACTGACAGGAAGGAAGAAAGATGAGAATCATCAACTTGTAGTTGGGGCACTTTAGTTGCTCCTTGATTTCTTTTCATATGTGCCTTTACTGGGGGGTTCCAGCCGAGCCAGTGACCCCTTGCTCAAGCCAGCAACCTTGGGTTCAAGCCAGTGACCATAGGATCATACTGATGATTCCCATGCTCAAGCTTGCAACCCCATGCTCAAGCCAGTGACCTCGAGGTTTTGAACCTGTGACCTCAGTGTCCCAGGTCAATGTTCTGTCCACTGTGCCACCACCAGTCAGATTAGATAAGTGCTTCTTGAATGATCATTTCTAAGAGTCTAAAATGAGAGATTTCTCTATTAATACACTATTTACCTCTGCTAACCTCCCTTGATATTCTGTCTACTAGTCATATATTGGGCAGGTTGAATTTAAATTTGTTACAAATTAAAGAATTTTTAGGTTTAATAATTTCATATGTTATGAAAACAACCCTTGGTAGATCTTTTTGTATAAAAGGTCAACCTTTGGTTATGTAAGTGTATATCTGATAATTTTTAAGAATTCTGATTCTAATTTTTAGTTTGAGATTTTTTGTTTTTGTGTTTTGGGGTTGTTTTGGGGGGTGAAGTTGGCCTAGATTGTATAAAGCTGTCATTTTGTAATACACTGGGGAGCAAAATTTTTGTAGCATCCACAAAAAACACTTGTTCTTACCTAATTCAAGTATGCTGATCTCAAATCTGACATTAGTTTTTCTCTGTAAGCTACAGTTTTTTTTACAATTCAAGATTTTAGGTTTTCATCTTATTGTAAAATTTTCAACATTTAGATTAACATAATGAAGTAGAATGTCTTCTTGGGCATCATCTTTGTGAAATATAATAATTTATATAATGCAGTAAATACACAATACACTAAAAGATATGATTGCATCAGAATTTGACTACAATTTTGAAATAGAGCATATTAAAACACTTATTTTAATCATAAAATTTGCACAAAACTTATTTAAATTCTATGCAGGCAAAAATTTGCGTTTGTAGCTCTTGCGTTTGTGTACTTGTTGAGGACAATATCATTTGATGCTCCAGCAGTAGTCTGCCATCATATTTCTGTCCCATCGCCCCTGATAACAGTCTTTCATCATCTTCAGATCTTGATGAAAGCGTTCTTCCTGCTCATCACTAACTTCTCCAAGAGTTTTGGGAAACTTATTAAGGTGATTGTCCAGGAAGTGAATCTTAACGCATAATGAAGTAGAATGTCTTCTTGGGCATCATCTTTGTGAAAATATAATAATTTGAGATCCATCGAATACACCTGCATTTATCTTCTCGAAAGACAAGGCAGGAAAAGCAGAAATAATATGTTGAAAGCATTCATTTTCTCTATTCAATACCTGAACAACCTGCTTCATTAAGCCAAGTTTTATGTGACGTGGGGGAAAAATGATTCTGTATCGATTAAGTACAGGTTTATTCATAATATTTTGCATCCCTACTTCCAGAGCTTCACGTTTCGTCCACTCTTTCTGTGTCCAGTGTTTCTCCCAAGCTCGGCTGTCCCACAAACACAGAAAGCAAGGATACTTCGTGAAACCTCTCTATTGTCTTAGCAGGAAATTGAACATTTGAAGATCCACACAAATGATCCAGTTATGCTCCTTATACTTTAGAAAGTTGAGGACAATTTTTATGTCATTATAATCTTCTCATGGATGAGTTGAATAACCAGCTGGAACTGCTGCATAAATATTACCGTTGTATTGGAGAACACATTTCAGACTTCGTTTAGAGCTGTCAAGAAGTAAACGCCATTCTGTTGAACTGTAAGTGGTAACACCTAGCTGGCTGAGAAGACCACTGATATCATGACAGTAAACAAAGTGTTTGTCTTCGGAAAAAAAGTCCATAAAAATTTGTTCACGCTTCCTGAAATGGGATACTTTAGCTGACTGGTGAAGTACATTCTTTTCTTGAAGCCTGGAGGCTAATAATTCAACTGCTTTCTTTGATAGACCCAAATCTCTTACTAAGTCATTCAATTCAGGTTGGCTAAACTGTTGAGGTGTTAATGACTGCTTGGCATCAGAAGAAGACTCTTCAGATTCTACAACCATTTCCTCATGCATCTTATCAAAATACACTTGATCACCATGTTCACTTTCTTTGTCCTTAGAAGAAATAAAACCATTGAAAACTGGAACCGGAGTGTCTCAGAGTGTGGGATAGGTCGCATTGCTGAAGGAATATTAGGATATGTGATCATATGCCATTTTTCTTACTGTTGCCCTTTGTATGGATCAGACAGAAATAACAGTCACTGCTGTGGTCCTTAGGTTCACGCCAAACTATGGGAATACCAAAAGGCATTCCTTTGCTTTTCCCTTTTGTCCAGTCATGAAGCATTTCCTCACAGTTATGACACACAATATGAGGAGCCCAATTCTTGTCTTGATCGCCAATGGGAACTTGAAAATCGGCAATATGTGTGCGTATCAAATGATGAAATATTGCGCCTTTGTTGTTGAAGTGTGTAACAGCCACATATATAATAGAAGGTGTCAGACTATTTTTACATTTACGCCTACTCGAAGAAGTCATGATTCAATCTTTAAACAAAATAAGAGGGTGTTTTTTATCAGATAAAAATATTTTACATTTAAAAACTACTGAAATTATGTAAAAGTGATGTTTGTAAAACATTAATTGCCTTGTGATTATGTTCAATCCAGGAGTCGTTGCCCTTTAACTCCAATTTAAAAACCAATGCATGCCATTAACTGTAACAAAAAGAAATTAAAATTGCATGAAAACAAGAGCATGCACCAAAAAATGGATTTCATATTTGGAATCAACTATCCAGAAATATATAGAAAAAGTTCTAAAACCTCACCAACAGAAAATGAAAAAATAAATTGTTCCCCAGTGATATTAGCACAGGCCCTGGCCACATAGCTTGGTTGGTTAGAGTATTGTTCTGAAGTGCAGAGGTTACTGGTTCAATCCCCAGTCAGGGCATATAGAGGAACAGATAGATTTATGTTTCTCTCTCTCCCTCTCCCTGTCTCTCTCTAATATTTCTCCCTCCCTCTCTCTTTTCCCCATCATCTCATGCTAAAACCAATAAATAAAAATGAAAGAAAAATAAGAATATCAGCACAAAGCTTAAAAAAAGTATCTGAAATTTTATCTTAATTGATTCATTACTGCTTATATTTATTATTTCCATTTAGGTTTTTTCCCAAGCAGTTCTCAAGGGTGTGATGCATTTCTTCGCCACAAGATGACGCTAATATCTCCCTCAGTATTGAAGAAGTATGGTATTCCCTTTGATAAGGTATATTGGTGTTACTCTTTAACAGATTCATTTCATGTCTGTAGTATTTATGTTTGAGAAAAATTTAACATAAGCTAGTATAGTTCTCACTTCAGGTAGAATTTTTAGTATGTGGGAATAAAAATTCAGATTTATGTTTTATAATATAATTATGTATCTAAATAGTACTCAAGTTACTTTCATTTCAGGATACATTTATTATAGATTTCATGCTGTTATAGTTTACTTATAACTACTGATAATAAAATGTAGCATATTTGAGAAAATAAGGTGTAGTACTTCTACAATGGAATCTTTTATAGTAGCAACATAATTTATGTTTATTTTTTTTAAAAAAAGAATTCAAAGCAGTTATTATGAGCAGTTTGGTTGGTTAGGATCAATGGTTATGGTACCAGTGTGTTGCTTCTAAACACAGACATAATACAATTGAGATTTCATTATGGATAAAATTGCCTGATGATATAATAAGCAGATATTGCTAGTTTGGAGTATTTCTAAAGATGAAGTTCTGTAGGACCCTGTACATGTTAGAGCCCTCTTTGTGTCCATGGGTAGTTATTGGGTCAGAATTATTACAGAACATGAGCATTTTTATGTGAAGATGCTGAAATGAAAGAAAATATCTTTTGACTAGATAAATAAAAACCCTCTCTCAGTTGGAGGGGGATTAGGTCCTTAGGTACTTGCCGAAACATTAAAAAAATAGCTCAACTCTCATATTCATTTTTTGTTTGACTTTCTTTCCACAATCATTGCTGTTTTCTACCTTAGAAGCTCTTCGTCTGTGACTAAATCTTTACCTCTTCTTAATCTCAGGCCCTTAAAGTGCCCTCCACCCCCATACCCCACCCTGCTTTGGCTTTGTTTGAAGTAGAATTTTTTCAGGGACCAAGAATCTTTCTCCAACTTTAGGTGACCTCTGTCACTCACAGAGTTGCCTGTGTGGCAGTCATCATGACATACTTGTGTGATGAGGGTGCTCTCAGCATTGGTTTACTCACATACTTTTACCTATGACTAAAATCATGACTGATGTGCACTGTGGGCAACGTGCCTGGGTGTGGAGAGGAGCTGGTGATGGGCTACAGCTCTGTTGCAGGCATGAAAATCAGAGGCTGTGCCCCCAGAGGGGCTGCTATCTCTTTGGGCCTTTGTCTTGCTTGCAGACACTTCTGGGCAGTGGGCTTTTCAGTGTCGACACATTCATCAGTGAGTGTTTCTTCTAGGTGGCTGGCATAAGCTTGACTGGGCCCTTGTATTTAAGTTGGAATATTAGCAGGTAGAGGAGTGGAGTAGAGTCCCCCAAGACAGAGAAACCTCTGTGGCTTTAGGTCTGGTGATAGGTATTGATCAAACTTTTCTTTGGGGAGAGGGGTTATGTGAAGTAGCAGTACTGAAGGGATTGTTTCATTTTCCCAGGAGGGAGGTCTTTGGGGCTTACTGGTCCTTTTCTGTCTTTGGGGAGGAGGAGGTATGTGTCCTGTCCACCTTTCTAGGCTGTGGTTCCCTAATACTACTTGGTACATCACTAGGTGCGCCAGGCCTTTATCTGTTATTTTGAGGATGGAAAAATTTCTGACTTCTGTGGGAAATGGCAGGACGATTGTCCTCAGATGGTGAGAGAGCAGTGACAAGAGGGCCGATTGATGGTTGTAGTTTTTCCGATGAGATAATTCCACTTTCCCTTTCACCTTGATAGATGGTATATGAACATGACTCTGTGCTCACCAAGGAAATCTTATTATCTCTGGTGATGATAATGAAAGATGGGGCAGAGTTGCACAGACTTTGGAATTAAACTTTCCAAGTTCATTACTGATTCTGTCACTTGGTTGAATTACACAATTTTTCTGAGCCTCAGTTTCTTCATCTGGAAAATGGGATAATAATTATAGTACGTACTTAATAGGGTTATTATGAGGATGAAAAGAGATAACCTATATCAGTGATTTTTATCTTCTTTCATCTCATGGCATACATAAACTAGTTACTAAAGTTATGTGGCACACCAAAAAATATGTGTTGCTGACCTGACAAAAAAAATAGGATTAATTTTGATTCATTCACACTGGATGTCTGCTGTTGTGTTGGCTGTTGTCATTCTTCTTTTTTTTTTTTTTTTTAATAGGGACAGAGAGAGAGTCAGAGAGAGGGATAGAAAGGGACAGACAGACAGAAACAGAGAGAGGTGAGAAGCATCAATTATTAGTTTTTTGTTGCTGTTGCAACACCTTAGTTCAGTGGTTCTTAACCTTTTTGAGGTACCGAACCCACCAGTTTCATATGTGCATTCACCGAACCCTTCTTTAGTGATAAATAAAATATGATTTTTTTTTCCAAATTCAAGACATAGGTATATGGTTTTTTACTGGTACACAAAATGAGCCGTGCATGAACATCACCTTGGTCAAAGAACAAAACCAACAAAGTGCATGAACTCACAACAAATTACGGTATTACTTTATTCTGGCCTCCGTGGCAGAGGCTTCTCCGAACCTCTGAGACCAACTCATCGAACCCTTAGGGTTCGAAAGAACCCAGGTTAAGAACCACTGGATTAGAAATGTCTGTGGTCTCATCAAGTTGAAGACTGAATTTTGCCGGACTTGAAATTAGATCTGCAACTATTTGAGCCAAGATGTCTTTACTCATGTTCTCTATTCTGTCGCCGATGGTGTCATTTGAAAGAGGAATTTGGGATAATTTACCTTCGGCTGCTGTTCCGAGTATTAGATTCACCATCTTTAATGCAGCTGGTTTTATGAGTGTTTCATCGATGGTGTGTGGCTTACCCTGCTTTGCGATCAAATAAGCAACTTTGTACGATGCTGTGAGGATCGGTTTGTTAACAGGTACAAATCCAAGAGCAGGCAGAGTGGCCCTTTCATGGAATCTGTCTCATTTCACCTTGAATTCAGCAGGCGTTGTGTTCTTGTATTCACCATCTTCATGGAGCTTCAAGAAGTGTTCCTTTAGTTTTGCCAACGTGAGACTAGAGTTGCTCAACTTGGCATTGCATATCATGCAGATAGGATGCTGACTCCCATCCCGTTCCATGATACATGTGAATCCATGTTGTACATATTCGTCGGACCACTTTCTTTTTTTGCTTGACATATTTAGTATGGATTAAAATATTAAGAAAGAAACCACACGATGTACAACTACGACAGCCGTTGACTACTGCGCGCACTAAATTCCCCGCAGCACTGGTTGGCCAAGCAATGTAACGTGATCCTCTGCAGCAAGTGATGGCCAAGCGGGGCCTGTCATCACGACTTTACACAAGTGTGTCTTTACCTCCGCAGCAGAGGCTTCTCCGAACCCCTGAGACTGACTCGTCGAACCACTAGGGTTCGATAGAACCCCGGTTAAGAAAGAACCACTCTTCTAATCTAAGCCAGCTTGCTGTTTTTGTGCTCTATGTGAAAGAAAACATGATAAAAGAAGATTTTTTTATTTTGTAATCCTCTTACAACAACAACTAAGGCAGCCGATGTGAAGAAGCTTGTGGATGACTTCTTCAGAGACAACAATCTTTCATGGGATATGGTTTCTGCAGTTTGTACGGATGGAGCTCCAGTCATGCTGGGAAGAAAGTCTGGTTTTGGTGTGCTAGTAAAAGCCGATGCACTACACATCATTGTTACGCATTGTATTCTGCACAGGCATGCGTTGGCAACTAAAACCTTGCCTCCCAAAATGGCAGATGTATTAAAAACTGTGGTAGAATGTGTGAACTATGTGCAAAATAGTGCTCTGAGGCACTGCATCTTCAGTGAGCTGTGTAAAGAAATGGACTCTGAATTCGAGGTACTCCTGTACCATTCTAATGTTCGATGGTTATCCCAGGGACAGGTGCTAAATCGTGTTTTTGCCATGCGTGTGGAATTAGCCATGTTTTTGCAAGAGCAGCAACATTGTCATGCAGATTGCTTCAAAAGTCCTGAATTCATTGTGATTTTAGCTGATATATTCGCAGCTCTCAATCATCTCAATCAGCAGATGCAGGGTGGTGGAGTCAACATCATGGAAACGGAAGAAAACCTGAAGGCTTTTCAAAAAAAACCTACTGTTATGGAAACGATGAATAGAGAACAATAACTTTGCAAACTTTCCCCTTCTGGACGACTGTGTAAGTAAGATCGAAGATGTGTCTGGAATTGGAGATGGTTCTTTACCCATGAAACTGAAGCAAACAATTGCCACACACTTAGATGAGCTTGCAAAGTCTCTTGACGAATATTTCCCTACAAGAGAGTCATATCCAGCATGGGTGAGACAGCCATTTACGTTTACTGTTGAGACAGTGGATGTCAATGATGAATACCTCGACGAAATCATTGAAATTCAGCAGAGTAACGTTCAACTGCAGCTCTTCAGAACAATAACACTCTCAACTTTTTGGTGTCGACAAATGGAAAAGTATCCCGTTATTGCTAAGAAAGCCCTGGAATTTTTTATACCATTTGTTACAACATATCTTTGCGAGCAATCCTTTTCGAGGATGCTGGACATAAAAACGAAGAAAAGGAACAGACTTTGCTGTGAAGATGACATGATAGTAGCACTTGCCAAGGTGAAACCACGCATATCTGAACTGGTCTCCCAAAAACAACAGCAGAAGTCACACTGTTTTGCAGGTATGTAATTTGGGCAATGCTTTATTCTGGCCCCCAAAAAGTATTTTATGGATTCAAAATGACAAAAAACAAATTAAATTTAAAATTAAAAAAATTAAGTTGTTAAAAAAATGTCAAATTCTTTAAAAATCCGAATTTATTTTTAATTAGTAAAATAGTAAAAAAATATTTTGGGGGCTGAAATTCTTTTATGGGGCCGAAATATTTTTTGGGGCCAGAATAAAGTAATACCGTAATTTGTTGTGAGTTCATGCACTTTGTTGGTTTTGTTCTTTGAGCAAAGTGATGTTCATGCATGGTTCATTTTGTGCACCAGTAAAAAAACATATACCTATGTCTTGAATTTGAAAAAAATAATCATATTTTATTTATCACTAAAGAAGGGTTCGGTGAATGCACATATGAAACTGGTGGGTTCGGTACCTCAAAAAGGTTAAGAACCACTGAAATAATGAGATTCAGTGAGACCAGGAATGGAGAGAAGCAGGCTGTGTTCTCACATGGCTCAGAATGATGGAACTGGAACCATGTTAAGCACTGATAAGCCATTCTCTACCTGCCAGGATCCAGCTGAGTGTCTGCTCATTGCAGTAGGACACCTGCTGTGGTATCATGAAGAGAAGAGATAATGAACTAAATTTCAGAATTATTGGGAAAATAATACTCCCACATGCAACGTTTTAGCATTCCTAAACTGGCAATTGAACTGTACCAGTATTTATACAGTGTGTCTCCTGTATGTTTACACACATGTACATACCCACATAATCATTTCTTAATATTTTAGAGCTGAAACGAACCATTCTGACTCAGTGAGGGAGTAGTAAACTTGCTATTCTAGTACAGAGTAGGCAAATTAAAAAAAATAAAAAATAAACTGGCCTGACCAGATGATTGTATAGTGGATAGCACATCAGACTGGATGCAGAGGACCTAGGTTCGAAACCCGAGGTTGCCGGCTTGAGTGTGGACTCATCAGCCAGAGCATGGGGTTGCTGACTTGAGCATGGGATCATAGCTATGACCCAAGGTCACTGGCTTGAGCCCCAAATCACTGGCTTGAAGCCCAAGGTGACTGTCTAAAGCCCAAGGTCACTGGCTTGAGATAGGGGTCATTCGCTCTGCTGTAGCCCCTTGGTCAAGGTACATAGGAGAAAGCAATCAATGAACAACTAAGATGCTACAATGAAGAATTGATGCTTCACATCTCTCTCCCTTTCAGCCTATATGTCCCTGCCTGTTCCTCTCTCTGACTTTCTGTCTCTGTCACACACACACAAAAAAACCCCCACCAGAAACAAAACCCTGAAAAATTTAACTTTAGTATTTTTCTGTGGATCATGGTGTATTTTGTATGCTTTGGCTATTATAAAAATATGAATTTTTAAAAATTTCAAAAATTAAAATAGATAAATTCATTTCTCATTGTTGCTATTTAGCTTCTGATTTGCCTATTTTAATTATATTTAAAAATGCAGTCACTCACATTGCATACATATATACACTTATTTGAATAATTCTTTGATAGAAATTTTACTACTGAATGAAATACAGTTAATTTGTGTTTTCTAAGTAGTGTGAAAGAATAATTAGTGAATACCACCAACTCTTTAGCAATAGGAATTAAAAATAAAACCTGTTCAGCATGCATTATCAAAGTTCTTGCAGTTCTAACTTTAAAAATGTCAGTTATGATATGTCCAGTTATATAACTCCAGCAGTGCAAAATTTAAAAACATTAAAATATACACATTGATTGATAATATGAGCAAATTTATTTTTATATAAAATATGACATCTTTTAATATGGATTGCATGATTAAGCTACATTGCCAGAAGGTCCCACCCTTTTAGAAAAGTCTTTTAAAAGTTTCTTGAAAAGGTATTAAATGATTAAGTAAAGGACCATAGGGGACTTCTTTTACACTGGTATAGCTCTGATGTCATGACACTTTTTCTTTATTTTTTTAAATAGGAAATATATTTTAATTGTATTGACAATTGGGAAAGTCTTATAATTGGAAAATATTATGTTTTCTACCCTGCAGATAACCCAGGAGGCTGGAGAATTTATGATCACTTTCCCATATGGCTACCATGCTGGTTTTAATCATGGTTTTAACTGTGCAGAATCTACAAATTTTGCTACTGTCAGATGGATTGACTATGGGAAAGTTGCTAAATTGGTAAGTTATGTCTCAAAAATAAAGCATAAATTAAATATGTATTCTGGTTAGTGTGGAGGGAAAGCTGAGATCACATGCAGCATTTATTTTTTTCCTCATTGACATTGTGTACCTCTCACCATGATAATTTATTTCAGTCAAGGTATACTTATTTTACATAGGCTGTATTACTGTTTGTAGCTTCATTTGTTTGTTTTGAAATTAATGTGGAACAAATTACCACGAGAGGTGATTTTATGCAACTGATGTTTGCTTTCTCTCTTAAGGCCACCAATTCTTTTTTTTGGAGGCGGAGATTTTTCGTTGGCTCCCTGTGGCTCCATGATTGAACTATCTCCATGTTAGAGTTCAGTCCATGGCTTAGAAAACAGCTATTTATAGGAGAAAGTGTCTGGTAAAATTATAACAACAAGTTGAGAGAGAATGGTAAGAAGAAATGATTAAAACTGCCCTAGTGCCAAAATGAATTCTTAAAAGTAATGTAGAACAAGAGATATATCATGTTAAATTTGAAATACAACTTTTCATCTTCTCTCTAGTATATTTAATTTAGTTTTACATATTGTGTATTTTCATTCACAAACAACAATTTATATTAAATTTAATTAATTTCCTCTTGCAGCACTGAATAAAGGACACCTTCAAAGTGATTGTGGCTTCTATTAGGTGCTTTCTTTCCTTTGTCTTTATGGCAAGGGTGCAGGCTGGCTTCTTAATGAAAGTATGTGTTTTACAGAGTATGTGAAATTACATAGATTTAGTTGAAAATGATACATACAGCTATGTGGCCTTATCTTGGCCATTGCATAGTACGAGCAAGTATTACTCATTTTACGTTGATAAAACTTGCATGCAGAGCCATTGGGTGAACTTGGATATAAATATACTAAGGAAATATACTCTAGGTTCAATTTAGATATCTATTTAGAAAATTACATAATATATTTAAATAAAAGTATATAGCCCTTTGGCAGCTCAGGAAGCATTTGAATGAATTCAGGACATAAAAGAAAGCTTCTGCTATTAGAAGACTTTTTCTGTTCTGGGTAATTTCTATTTATGAGAGGTAATTTAGAAAGAACAGAACTGAACTATTCTCTTTATGCATCCTTCCTATTACAATAAACCTAATAAAAAAATAGAAAACTTAGTGTGTATGTACCTTGGCCAGATATTGCAGTGTTTTTCTGCAGAAATGTAATGCTAATATCTGCATTGAAACAGTGTCATAGCCTGGAGGTGATAACAAGGTATGCTATTTGATAGTTTGCATCTTTAATCATTGACATAGCAAGTCAGCTATCACAGCTGTTCAGAGTCACCAGAAAAATTAGCTGGTGTTTGTTTACTATATGTTTCAGATCTAGTTCAAGGTATTGACCAAAATAGCTTTCTCCTGAAGGCTAAAATGTGATAGGTGTGTCCACATTTAAGTGTGGATGTGGAGTGGAGTGTGACCAAGTCAGAGAGGTTAATGATCCTTTCTGAAATCTCAGTTCTTGGAACCTGGAATTGTGGGATTGTTAAGAAACAGTATACTATAGTGGAGGCAGGGATCTGAAGCCCAACTTCTCTTTTTCTGCCTAGTCATGTAACATTATTATTTTTTTAAAATTTTATTTAGAAAATTAAATTTAACAGGGTGACATTGCAATAAGAGTACATAGGTTTCAGATAAACATTTCTATAACATTTGAACTGTTGACTATGTTGTATACCCGTTACCCAAAGTCAAATCATTTTCCATCACCATATATTTGTCCCTTTTAACACCCTTCTCCCAACCCCCCTCCTTCTCTACATCTCCCTCCCCCCGGTAACCATTGCACTCTTATCTGTGTCCATGAGTCTCAATTTTGTATTCCCCCTATGTATAAAATCATAGTTTTTGGCTTTTTCCGATTTACTTATTTCACTCAGTATAATGTTCTCAAGGTCCATCCATGTTGTTGTAAATTACCCTCTGTCATTATATCTTATGGCTGAGTAGTAGTGTATTTTTGTGTATATATATCAAAACTTCTTTATCCAGTCTTCTATCAAGGGACACTTTGGTTGTTTCCAATGTTTTGGCCATTGTGAATTATGCTGTGATGAACATGGGGGTGCATGTGTCTTGGCATACCAGTGTTTTCAAGTTTTGGGGGTAGATACTGGATAGAGGGATTGCTGGGTCATATGGTAGTTCTATTCTTGATTTTTTGAGGAACTACCGTACTTTCTTCCATAATGGTGTGCTAATTTGAATTCCCACCAGCAGTAAATGAGGGTTTCCTTTTTCTCCACAGCCTCTCCAACACTTGTTATTACCTGTTTTGTTGATAATAGGACCTTTTTATTAGCCCTTTCAAGTGGCTGCTATTGAACAAAGTTCCATTTGTTCAGACAGTGCTTGTCTGCTGTTTGCCAGGCACTATGCATATTCCTGTGAATTCATCACTTGGAGCATAACCTGTTTGGTGAGAATAGAGTTGGTGCTGGCAAGGCATATCAAGGACCATTTCCTTGGTTGTTGCCTGCTTGCTTTCTGGTGGTGCTTCTGGAATATGATGGGAGAGAGCATTTCTGTGGGTTTCTTTTGAATGTATGTGGATTTGTTCAAGAAATGGCTAACATTGACTGGGGCTCCCATTCTATTATTTGTGCTGAGCCCAAATAACCATCTTCCAAATTTCAGCAAATTTCTGAATGTTTTATATTCTCAAATAATAATAATAAAAAATGTAAAAAGATAACAATAATTAATGTGAATATTTCACTGCCTTTCAGTGTATTCTATATTTTAGTACTTAATTCTGATAGCCCTTTAAAAAAAATTATATCTACCTAAACTACCTCCTCTTACAGAAGACTTTTTTTGTGCCTAGATTGCGGAGAACTTCAGAAAACAGGCAGGGGTGGGCATGAGGAGACATTGACCTCATAGCCTTGATACCGACTTAATTTGACTATCTTGGTTTCTAAAAATCTTTGCTACTGCCCCAGCCCCTTACTATTCTTCTTGATTCTCTTTTTATTCCTTTCCTTAATGAGGATCATTCAGTTTTCTTTTGCCTTTACCTGCAAAATATAGCATAGCAAATCCTGCAAGATACTACATAACAGAAGGCCTTGTCTTAAGGGGACACACCTACCTAACAAGACAGTTATGTAACTTTTCCTCATTTCGTTAATCAGAGTTAAGATTTTTCACTGAAAAATAATTGAGGGGAATGTTCCAGGTAGCCACGTGCCCATTTGTCTACTGACTTAGGCAGTGTTCAGCTTCAGTTAATGCGAGGCAGGTTCCTCCTCTGCAACAGGACTTTTGCTGAATTTGTATACAAAGTAGAAAGACATGTATTCTGTGTCTTCAAGGTGATGTCATAAAGAGCAGAGGGCTTTCAGTAAACCTCCATTTGTAAGGTTGTATTATGAGTGGAGTATACTATCCAGTTATTTATTTTAGGTATTTTTATAGCTTTGGACATCAGAGTAACCTAGAGTGAAATGCTGTATATATCAATTTTTTTTAGTAGAGATTTAAAAATATGTAACAACAATTGATATAAGATACGAATGTATATTTGAGGTGAATGGTTTCCATTTGTGGAGTGTTCTTTCTGCAATGAAACGAGTCCCTGGTTCCCTCCGTGCAGCAGCTGTGCTGGCACTCACACGCCTGCTTTTTGGCTGGGTTGGACCAAAGAGCTGGCCTGCAGGTTGTATTTCATTTTTCCGTTTGGTGGGATGAAGTGCAGTTGTTTTGATGTTAGCTTTGATGGATTTGTTTGCCCCTGTATTCATTAGCTTCACATCAAAAAACTGACAGGCTGTTAAATGAAACTTTGGCTTAGATTTTCAGCTTGACTGTTAGGAGATTTTTGTGAAGATATTTTGTTTTTGTGTTGCAGCAGCCTCAAGCACTGGGATTGTCTCAAAGGGAAGAAAAGTTATTTACTGTACTGATTTTCTTGAGTAAAAAGAATCATTGTCTTGGGGACATTCGTATCTAGCCTACACCATCAGGAGTAATGTATTTATGACAGCGTGTACAGTGTGAGAGATTTATTTACAGCATGATAAATAATGTTATCTTCTTGAAAGGAGAGGTAGTAGGTGACTCCAAAATGATATCTTTTATTTTATATTAATTTTATTTTAAGTGATACTCTATTAATATGATATGACAGTTGAAAAATTACAGTGCAAAGCTGGGAATGTTCTCTTATGAACTCCAGGAACATTATTTTACTATCTAATTTTAAAGTATCCTGATATTTGAATCCTCAAACGTTTGGACAGGTTTAAAAAGAGATGATAGAATTTTGAAATTGATTTCCCTTTCATGTGGAAGGGATTTCAACTATTAGATTGTCTCGCATACAAAAAACTATGATATTGGTTCGTTCTATTTCACATTTCAATCCTTCTGTAAAATTAAATTTCCTTCTTCTTAAAGCAGGTAACATCCTTCCTCAAAAACCTTTAATCTTGGGCAGTATTTATTAAAACATTCAGGAATCCTTTTAATGATGAGTCACTAAGTTATATAGTTTAATATGCTTTAGATTACAAAATACTAATAAAGTGACATTATTCTTGTGGTTTGTAATGGAAAGAAAATGTAGACTATTTTACACATTGCTCATTTAACAGTTCTTGCATTCTAATTTTAAGTATCTGATAATGCATATGTAATATAAACTTCGTGAACATGGGGATTTTATATTCTGCGTTTTCTTTTTTTTTACTTTGCTTTATTTCTGTTTCCTGGGCTCTGGTAGTACAGTACAGCAGTGCTGATGAGTGTCTCTGTGGTGAATATTTTACAGAACTTCAAGGGGAGAAAAGAAAATATTGTGTAGAGACAAAGAAGCATAAGAACTCATGTCCTTAGGAGTTTGTACTCCAGCTGGGGTGTTAGTATTTACATATCTGGAAGAGGTATTTAGATAGAAAGTACTCACATTTACCCCTAATTTATTCTGATAAAATATTGAGTTGTGGGATTTAGAAAATCTGAAACTTCCAGTAGCTGATTAGAAAGCTGATTGATTAGCATATAATATATATGTAGGGGAGCTACCTGGGGCTCAGAGTGAGGGAGCCTGATTTCATTTATTGAGAACTTAAATTTGCTAGCTTATAGAATTTAACTAGAAGTGGGTATATGGTCTATGACATTGACATCCAGTTGCTAACCTGAAATCAAGGTAATATCTGTTTTGTTTTTCTGGTGTGTGCGTGCGAGAGAGGCGGGGGGGGGGAAGGGAGAGAATGAGAAGCTTCAACTTGTAGTTGTGGCACTTTTTAGTTGTTCATTGATTACTTCTCATATGTGCCTTGACTGTGGGGGGAGGCTCCAGCCCAGCTAGTGACCCTTTGCTCTAGCCAGTGACCTTGGGCTCAAGCCAGAGACCTTGGGCTTCACACCATTGACCTTTGAGCTCAAGTCAATGACCATAGGGTCATGTCAATGAACCCCATGCTCAAACCGATGACCCTGTGCTCAAGCCAGATGAGCCCTTGCTCAAGCTGGTGACCTTGAGGTTTTGAACCTGGGACTTCACTGTCCCAGGTTGACACTCTTTCTGGGTCACCCACTACTGGTAGGGTGACGCCACTACTGGTCCGGCTAGGTAATGGCTGTTTTTGAGGTTTTAGTTTAAGTTATTACCTTAAGAAAAAGTAAATTGGCTTTTTGAATAACTTACTCTTGAAAAAAAATTAATTTGTTCTTGAATCATTCTACTTCCATAAAGTTTTTTAGTAATAGTATCTGCCATTGATTTTTCATCATGTGCCAGGCTTTGTCCAGGGCACTTCATACATGTTACTTCTTGCTATCTCTGATGGTGCTGGTTCAGAGATAATAGGATGCCTTCTTTTCTTAACTATCCCTCCTTCTTGAACTGGAGTAGTTGGGATAATGCATAAAATGGGGATGGTGAGGCTGGGCTTAGAGGCAGAAAGTTGATTCTCAATGTCCTGTATGTCCTGGACTCATTTCCCAGAGTGGGATAGATTAAATAGATGCCAGCCAAATATATGATTTGGGGGATCACTTTCAGGATTCTTGGTCAGGGTATTTTTTTTTAATTTCTTTTTATTTTATTCATTTTAGAGAGGAGACCCAGAGTGAGAGAGAGAGAGAGAGAGAGAGAGAGAGAGAGAGAGAGAGAGAGAGAAAGGGGGGAGGAGCTGGAAGCATCAACTCCCATATGTGCCTTGACCAGACCAGTGCAGGGTTTTGAACTGGCGACCTCAGTGTTCCCAGGTCGACGCTTTATCCACTGCGCCACCATAGGTCAGGCACTTTCAGGATTCTTGAGGATTCAGAATAATCATGTCCTAGGCAAGTTATTGACCACCAGGTGGCCCCAGGTTTCTGGCATCTGTTACCATTTGGTTTCTTAAAGTCAATGTACACTTATTTTGTCTTCTGCTCTGTTGAGAAACTGACATATAAATTCTTTTTTTAGCCCATAGAGCAACTATTATTCCCTCTCAGATTTTGATGTGGCTCTTAAATGGGAAAAAACACAGAGGTTTTCTACTCCTTCCCTCATTTTGAGGAGTAAGGGAGATTCGAAGTCATCAGTCTGTTCAAAGAGATATGTGTGTAGAGAATCAGAATAAAGTTGAGGATGCACCAATCTTGACATACAGGGTGGAACAAAATTAGGTTTATAGTTGTTCATATGGAAAATCATACAATAGTTAATAAATAATGATATAAGAATAAATTACATTTTGTGTACTCACAACTGTAAAGCTACTTTTGCCCTATCTGTATGTTTCTGTGATTATCAAGGACCAAATTTTATTGCAATGGTTTTTTTTTTAAATATTTATTTTATTTTATTCATTTTAGAGAGGAGACATAGATAGAGAGAGAGAGAGAGAGAGAGAGAGAGAGAGAAAGGGGGGAGGAGCTGGAAGCATCAACTCCCATATGTGCCTTGACCGGACCAGTGCAGGGTTTTGAACTGGCGACCTCAGTGTTCCCAGGTCGACACTTTATCCACTGCGCCACCACAGGTCAGGCTGCAATGGTTTTGAAAGCCTTGAGATTTATTTTAAAACCATTGTTTTTCTGTCTTTTCTAGTGTTTATGATAGTAAACACATAGTAAAAATTTATATAAAAGGCTCTGTCCTAGATATATGTTTGGAGAAGAGGGGAGAAGTTGGGAGTGTGTGTTTTGCCAGTGGTGATTCAGAATTCTGTGAGGTAGTGGAAAGAACACCTGGTGATATTTGAGGGAAACAGGTTGGCCAGCCCTGGAGGGAAGAAAGGGATGATGGGAGAATCATTTAGGCTCTGGGCACCCCCAGAGTTTATAGCAGTCTGATTCCCTGCTTCCCCACAGCTTCTCCTTTCCCATACGAGGTTGACTGCATTTTACTCCCTTACGGCTACCACTGAGATGATGAACAGTGGTTTATCTAGTATGGCAGTGATTTCAACCAGTGTGCTGCAAGAATTTTTAAAATATGCAGTGCCTGACTATTTAGTCGAGGGCACTGACCTCTTTTTTCTTAGGTTGTTAAATAAAAGAATGACAACAGCCAACACAACTATAGCCATCTGGTGTGAATGAATCAAAGTTTTACCCCCTTTTTTTTTGTCAGATCAGCAAAAAATATATTTTTTGATGTTCTACAGAATTTTTGTAGTTTATGTATGCCATGAGAGATGAAACAGGCTGAAAATCACTATAGTAGGGGGTTGTTACCTCACTTGAGTGGTTCAGATCTAGTCAGTCCTAGGCCACGGTTGGTACATCTGCTCAGCATTGTTACCAGGTCCCGTGTACTTCTTTTCCTCTGTCTTACTGTCTCCATGGGCGGGTGTCCACTAGCAGGCTTGCTACTGTAGCTGTGCTTACTCCAGATGTGTTTCCTCCAAGGACCAGAAGGAAGGGACAGTACAAGAACATCTACCTACCTCCCTCTGTCTGGGAGAAAAATCTTTTCTTGAAGCCACCTGAAAACTTTCTTTTATATCCTATGGCCAACCATAACTATAAATGGCAGGTCACTGGCACTTTTAGACAGATGTGGTCTTTCCTTAGTGGAGTTGTTCTCAATCCTGTAGAGCTTTAAAAGCCTGGATTCCTGGCCCCACTCAGACCAATATGATAAGAATCTCTGGTGCCTGACCAGGCGGTGGCGCAGTGGGTAGAGTGTCAGACTGGGATTCGGAGGACCCAGGTTCGAGACTCCTAGGTCACCAGCTTGAGCGTGGGCTTGAGCAAAAAGCTCACCAGCTTGGACCCAAGGTCGCTGGCTCGAGCAAGGGATTACTTGGTCTGCTGGAGGCCTGCGGTCAAGGCACATATGAGAAAGCAATCAATGAACAACTAAGGTGTCACAACGAAAAACTGATGATTGATGCTTCTCATCTTTCTTTGTTCCTCTCTGTCTGTCCCTATCTATTCCTCTCTCTGACTCTCTCCTTGTCCCTGTAAAAAAAAAAAAAAAAAAAAATCTCTGGTGAGGTGACATAGCATTTGTATTTTAAAAATCCTCCTATGTGAGTCTGGTAGATGCTTTTGTTTGAGACTCACAAGTATACTGCTCACAAAACTTAGGGAATATTTCAAAATGAATATGAAGCGATAAAGAAAAGAAGCATTTGATTTTTTAAAAATTAAACAAGAACATCAGAAAAGCAAACGACAAGTCAAAGAAAGTTGTTTGATTATGCAAATGAGATGTAAAACCAACTTTTATTTCATTGGTGAAAATGCATTTTACAAAAGGCTGAGAAGTCCTGGAGTATCTGCATGTTCCCTGATCCCCTAATGTTTGTGAGCAGTGTATTTAGTACATTAAATAGGCCTTTGTTTGGGTTGAGATTCTTCAACATCTTATATAGTTTTCTACTAAAATGTATTTTGATTTACAAACCATCAATTTATCTGTTTATAAATTGGAAATATGTAATAATTTCTAAGGCTGTCATTAATAGGCCCTGTTCTATAATTATTAGGTATTAGGGACTTGCAAAATTGGAAGTTTTATGGTTAGCCTGTAAATGTGCCCTATGGTATTTTTTGAGGGAAGGAGGGAACATGTTGGGAAAAATAGTAACAATATAAGAGAATAGCGTGAATTTTCAAGATATAAGTGTACTGTATACTGTATAGCTAATTCTAAAATAAATGTGTGCTTTTGTCCAGTATAGTGGATTTTGTGACTGCTTTTTGGAATCTTTTTTTTTAAATCCTCTTTTAGTTTTTCTCCTGTTTTTATTTTTTTTAATTGTTCAAAAACAGTATAAAATAAACTCTTGATCTCTTATATAATAATGTAATTATATATTACTGTATTTGGGCTATCAAAACTGAACCTGAATTATCAAAGAAATAAGTACAGTCTTTATTTAAAATATCTAGAGACAACTTTTCCAATTCCCTTTCTGCCCCCATAACTCCTGTATCTCCATTGAGATTCATTTTTTTCTTATTACTGTCTGACATACTATGTATAATATTCTAATTTATTTTGCTTATCTGTTTCCCATTAGAACAAAAGAGTTATAAGAGTGGAGTTTTAAAAAGAAATATCATGAGTTTATTTCTGTGTTCTCTACTCGGCTCATAATAGGTGCTCAAGAAATAGTTTGTTGAATAATTGATTTGCCCGAGGACATTTAGTCAGAAGCATTAGAACCAGTATTCAGACATAGGACTCTTGCCTACCTTTTTATTATTTTTCCCCATTTAGACAGTGCTTTTTTTGTTTGTTTTTTTACTTTTCAGCTAATATTCACTGACAGCTCTGTCAAGTAGAACAAAATTATAGATGTAATTTATGTATAAATGTAATGTAGAAATTTACCACATTAAAAATATTCTGATAACCTAAATTTTTCTAGTCTATATCCAAAATCTATTTTTAAAACTTAAGTCATTGTAGCAACTCAGATAATGCCTAAGATTTCATTGTAGCAGGAAATGACTAATTTGGAAGTTTTTCAAACAATGTAAGAAAAGAAAACATGGATCATTTGAATAAAGTCCAATTGGTGGTTCTCTTTGGACCAACAATAAGCTGATTTTCTTTGGGAAAATCTTTCTGTCTTGCTGAGGTTATAACCAGTGGTGGGATTCAAATAATTTAACAACCGGTTCTTTGCCCTAACGACCATTTTAAGTATAAAAAAAGATACACCAAAAGGTAATTTATTATTTCATGCATTTAATACTTAAATAAGAACAGTAAGAGAGGTACACAAAAGTAGATTGTTATAAGAAAGAATTTTAAAATATTAATGAAAAATATTAAATAATACTTGACAAAAAACAATAAAATTGTTAATCAGGATATTTCCAATGACAGCTTATTACCCCTTAGTTACTTGGCATGTTTTCTCTTTACGTTATATGTTTGTTTACTGAAGTAACAAATGCGAGGGAATTAACATGTAGTATTTTATCAAAGGTATAATGAGTTTATGAAATGAATGAATAAATTTTACAAGCATAGTTCTGTCAAATATGGATGGAATAAACATTACTATGGGCACTTACGGTACTCAGTTGCACAGATGAACATTAAGAAAGAATAAAAAATATAAATTTGTGATTTTTCACATTGGGTGGCTGCCCAGGTGTCCACATTAGAGAAAACCCTTGTGGGGTAGATGAAATATATTATGCTCACTTTGTTAAAGATGGTGCTGCCCACGTGCAAGTTTTAAGAGTAAGCTTTTCCCCACAACCTTGACTGGATGATGTGGAGTGGTGCACTCTCATGAGGAATCCTCCCATTATGCCTCAGATAAGTGACTTTGTATCAGAGACTTCCTTGTTTGTGGATTGGATTAAGGGTTTGGATTTCTACACTATAAAGTGGGGCAGGCCAGGAACTTGCTCTTTCAGTTCCTGAGGTTAGTATTAGGAAGGAGAGCAGATTAAGGCCACGTGGAGTAGAGGAGGCAGCCAAGTTGGCAGAATGTTGAGGAAGAAGCCAGTTTGTGAAGAGTTTGTGTAGAGAGAAGGAGATGGGAAGCAGAGGTGAATAAGTCTGGTGAGCTGGAAACCTTTGATTCTAGGAAACTCGGATAAGTCAGTAGCTTTGTGAGCAGTGAATGAGTGGGTTTTGGAACCCAGTGTGTGTTTTTGCTTGCCCACTGGGTGCAAGCTAGAATTAAAGCTGATGGCTCACCAGTTCTTGGCTCCATTGTTTCATTACTGACTGTCCGAATCTAATGGGAACCTGCACGGGCCATGCAGCTGTGATGGTGGCTGTGACTACTGGCTTTACATTTGGTGTAGTTGGCAGGATTCGATACAGATCGTATGGATCCACCACCACCTTTGAGCGGTGGAGTAGAGAACTGACTGCTCTTATGGTTCCCTATAGCTGTTTTTGGGGGGAATGTTGGCTGGTTGGCTTTTATAGCCATGTGTGAAGAAACCAAGAGCTCTATGGAAGAGGCTGCCCGGGACCTGCAAACCGAGCAGTGGAAGGAGCTGGAGGAAACATGGGAGAAAGAGATGCTGACCCTGGAGCTGGACGAAGCACTGGAGGATGAGGCCGAACAGGTTTGCGAGATTCGCCTGAAAATGGAGCAGCCGCTGGAGAAGGAATCACAGGTTCGTGAATTGCAGATTGCCCTGGACATTGTGGAGAGCCAGCAGCGGCCGGAGGCTGGGGCTGGTGCTGCAAGGCCTGCTGAGCAGAAGGCAGCGGTGGCCCGGAGCTCAAGCCCAGCAGCAGGAGCTGGTGTTTTCAGTTCTTCTTTGGAGGATGAGGAGAATCAAGCTGGAATTGCAATCTGCAGTCTCCAGAAGGTGAGAGCCCAGCAGCAAGGAGTAGCTACACTCCTGGTAGGTCTGTGATTTGGGGACATAGGGGTGGATGCCATCATGCTCCCTGGAGCAGAGATGGAAATGCTGGCTGCCATGGCCACGTGCTCCTTTTTGGGACAGTGTACAAGCTGCCAGGATGGCAGAGATGAGGGGGGAGGCTAACACCCCATGTGTGTGGACTAATTTCTTGGACTATGACTGAGTGAGCACTGGCTCCCTTGCTGGATGGACTTACGGATTTTGGACAATGTGAAATACCCTGATGGGGGTGGGGGGTGGCTTTTCTGGAGGCCCACACCCCTGCCCCAGGAAGCCTTTCAGATGGCAAGAGAGAAGGCCGAGGACATTTTGCACTTTTGACAAAGTGCTCATGGACTGGTGAAGTGTATCTTTGTAATTATTGAAATTGTATGATTTGTCATGTATTTGTAATTTGTGTAATGTACCTAATTTCCCTGTACAGGAATGCCGGTGGTGTAGATTGTGGGTAGTAAAGTGAGCATAGGGGTGGATTGTGGGGTAGATGAACTATATTAAGCTCACTTTGTTAAAGATGGTGCTGCCCACGTGCAAGTTTTAAGAGTAAGCTTTTCCCCACATCTTTGACTGATTGGATGATGTGGGGTAGTGCACTCTCATGAGGAATCCTCCCATTATGCCTCAGATAAGTGACTTTGTATCAGAGACTTCCTTGTTTGTGGATTGGATTAAGGGTTTGGATTTCTGCACTATAAAGTGGGGCAGGCCAGGAGCTTGCTCTCTCAGTTCCTGAGGTTAGTATTAGAAAGGAGAGCAGATTAAGGCCACGTGGAGGATAGGAGGCAGCCAAGTTGGCAGAATGCTGAGGAAGAAGCCAGTTTGTGCAGAGTTTGTGTAGAGAGAAGGAGATGGGAAGCAGAGGTGAATAAGTCTGGTGAGCTAGAAGCCTTTGATTCTAGGAAACGCGGATAAGTCAGTAGCTTTGTGAGCAGTGAATGAGTGGGTTTTGGAGCTCAGTGTGTGATTTTGCTTGCCCGCTGGGTGCAAGCTAGAATCAAAGCTGATGGCTCACTAGTTCTTGGCTTCGTTGTTTCATTACCGACTCTCTGAATCTAATGGGAACCTGCACTGGCCAGGAGGCTGTGATGGTGGTCTTGGCCATTGGCTTTACAACCCTGATTACAAGTGCCATTTTAACAACTGTTTACCTAACTCAACAAAAAATTAGTTATCGGTTCTGCTTAACTGGTGCGAACTGGCTGAATCCCACCACTGGTTATAATGTTAAAATAGTTGTCCTGTTCCTAACTTGATTCAAAAGCTGTGACGGGAAATGTCCACAATGGCTTAGCTGGCAGCATGGAGGGGGTAAAGGGCAGTGTGTGGCCAGTGGGCTGGATTCTAATGTAGGTCCCTGTTGCTGGTCATCCATCCTCTTTCTAGCAGTTTAATTCACTTGAAAAGTTTCTGATCTTTGTTTGCTCTTAAACAATACAGGTAACTCTCTTGAAAAAGAAATATAGTCTTTTGATACAGTATGGTAATTTAATGAAAAACTAGTTAAAGGAGGAGTTGAAAAAATTTTTTAAGTAGGCTCTGATCCTCTGGCCCTGTCATACAAGTGCTTTTTTGTTCTCAACCAAAGAGCTATGCATAAAATGGGAGTTATTGCCTTTTTTATTTTTATTTTTAATTTTCCATGGATTTGAAAGAGAGAAAAGCACCAACTCATTGTTGCACTTAATTGTGCAGTCATTGGTTGCTTCTCCTGTGTTCCCTGACTGGGGATTTAATCTACAACCTTGGTGGGCCAGGGTGGTGCTCTATCCACTGAGCAACTCAGCCAGGGCCAAAATAGGACTTCTTAAATAAGGCATGCCAATGAAGGGCACTGGTTCTGTTCTTGTTCTCTGACCATAGAACAGTAGCAACATGTGCAGATGCCCAATTTGAAGCCTTGGTGTGGGATTTTACTTACTTGATCATTTGATATGACCTCTTTGAATCAAAAGAAGGTTTTAATGGGATTTCACTGGGTCAGTGGCCATAATTAGACTAATCTGTGAATCTACAATCTCTCCTCCCTTTGCTTTGAGCAAGGTGATAGCAAGGGTATGCACGCCTCTTTCAGAAACTTCATGGTAGAACTGGAGCCCAGAGGTGGAAATTTCCCAAGGGTGTTGTGGCCACAACACACTCTGTGCCAGTGCTAGAGCTCATTCTCAGGACCATGGCTGAAAGTGGTGAAGGTAATAGCTGAATAAGGCTTTGATTTTTAAATACCAAAAGGACTACAGAATGGGTGAAGAAACCCATGATTAATCTCAATTATTGTTTTAACAGTTCTGTACTTCAGTAATTAGAAGAGTCACTGTTTTCCAATTCAAAGAAGAAAGGTGTCCTGAGTGAGGCAGACCTTAAAACAATCAGATGTAACATAAGAAGCCCAATGTTTAGTTCTCTCCCTCTTTTAGCATGCCTATTATTTTTAATTCACTAGACCTTTATCCCCTACAAACAGTGGCTAGTTTTGCCTTTCTCTAAATCTACCAAGGCAAAACAAGATTGTCTTTTGGACACTGGAACACTCTGCGGGGAAGATTTCCAATACAATAATAACTTAGAGCACTATTTAATTCTTTGCAATACTATCTAAATAATTTAGTGCTTACAGCTGATTCTATGAAGCATTGTTTTTGTCTTTCATTATTGTATTTTTCTAAGTACTGTCTTTAAGTGAGGACAGTATCAATACTTTTATGCCTTCTTGTTCATAGTGCTGAGTGAAGCTTTTATTATTTTGTCTTTTGCTATTATTGTTTGATATTTTGATCTTTATCATACAATACTTGAATATGACATAAATAGTTAAGTAAGGGGATGTACAACTTAGAGTTATAATGTCATTAAAAATATGAAAAAACAAAGTCTTAATATTTGGAAATTATCTTTTATAGTCATATATTTCAGTATTTTGGGGGGCAGGGACTGGGGATTGTGTACATATCTACATATAGTTCACTATTATTATATAATATTTTAGGAAAAGGCTAAAAAACATTAAAGAAAAAAATTTAGCATGCCCTGTGTTTCATGTGTAATATTAAAGTTAGTTTTATAAAATTAATTAAATCTTGCTGCTCCCTTCAAGATGCTTAATTAGAAATACAGCTCAAGTAGTTATTGAGGTTCCATGATCTCCATAGAATTGCTCTCAGAACCACTCAAGGGAGACAACAAAGGCTGATGAAGGCAGCAGACTTTGTCCTGAATCTCCCTCAGGCTGTATGTACTTCTGCTGAGCTTCACTTCCTCAGTTATAAGGGGAGCATTGTTTTGTAGTGCAGAAGGGGGTAGGTACAAGTTAAAGGCTAACCAGACTCTTATTCCAATTCTGCCCTTTTCTTTTATTAATTGTGTGATTGGAGGAAGTACTTAATTAACCTGTCTAAATCTTCCTTTTCTCATATGTAAAATAGGCATTATAGCTTCTTTATAGTTCTGAGAAATAAATGAAATTAAATATGTAAGGAGCCCTGCAGAGTTGCGGTGGTGTAAAGCCTGTGGCCAAGGCCACTATCACAGCCACCTGGCCAGTGCAGGTTCGCATTGGATTCGGACAGATGGCAATGAAACACCGGAGCCAAGAACTGGTGAGCCATCAACTTTAATTCTAGCTTGCACCCGGCGGGCAAGCAAAAACACTCACTGGGCTCCAAAACCCACACATTCAGTGCTCACAAAGCTACTGACTTACCCGAGTTTCCTAGCATCAAAGCTTTCCAGCTCACCAGACTTATTCACCTCTGTTTCCCATCTCCTCCTGCACAAAGTCTTAACAAACTGGCTTCTTCCTCAGCACTCTGCCATCCTGGCTGCTTCTTCTCCACATGGCCTTAATCTGCTCTCCTCTCTAATACCAACCTCAGGAACCCAGGAACCAAGAGAGAGAGATCTAGCTACCGGTCCGCCCACTTTATAGCATAGATAATCCAAACCTTTAATCCAATTATACATACAAGAAAGTCTCTGATACAAAGCCACCCATCTGAGGCATAATGGGATTCCTCCCTACATCACCACCCTACATCATTTAATCAGTCAATGGTGTGGAGAAGAGCTTACTCTTAAACTAAGCCTTAGGCTATAACGACCCGGCCTGCCCACAGCCTGTTCCAGAACACACATTAATATCAACGAACTTCCATGTGGGCAGCCCCATCTTTAACAAAGTGAGCATAATATATTTTATCTGCCCAACAGGTGGGAACTGAGTAGATATATGGTGGATACTATTGTGTTTCCACTACATTTTTCTTCTAGAATTTCATTTTAAGGAATTGACCTTGGCTCAGTGAAATCCCATTTCCTGTTCCAGGAATGATGGATCAGTTCAGTGGGCCAATCCTGGCCAAATAGAAGGGAGTATAGAATTGGTGGAGACACAGAGGAAAATGCCAACTTTCCCTAGGTGGGTAATGGGATGCTCATCTCTTTCCAGATGAAGACAAGGAACTAATGAAGTCTGCAACCTACAATCATAAGGGAATCAAACCTAACTTAAAGCCCATGCTTTGGACACCAGACTAGAGACATGAAAACATTTTGTTTAAAAATCAGTCTGGAGGAAGCATACCAGTGTTTTATTTTTTATAACTTTGTCATAAACACAGATGTTCATTGCTCCCTCTCCAGAGTTCTTCCTTCCTTGATAAAAGTGTCTTGATGGCTAATTTGAGTGCAGGCACACAGAAGCCCAACCCAATTACATCGACTTGTGTTAGAATTCTGGTTCAATGTCGGGTACTTGTGTAACCAGCCTCTGTGAACTATAGTTTTCCCTACCGGTAGAGAGAGCTTTCACTGGTGTCCCACCAGGCTGTAATGAGGATGGCGCAGTAGCTAGGGCAGTCACCTAACATCATCCTCTACCACTGTATTGTACATTTTTAAGAGGTGATTCATCATGGGTCATTTCTAAGTCAGGAACTCCCTGAACCTTATTGGGGGATGGTGGAGGAGTTCAGGCCTGAGGTGCTGAGAAGCAGTGGCTGAGGGAATAGTTTTTGCAGGATACATGTTAACAGCAGGCTGGGCATATGGGTTGCTTTATATATTTCTACTGATTTCTCACATTCATTCACTTTTCCTTTCCACCAAAATTAGGGTAGTATGACCTAACTGTGTTTGGGGTGCTGTTGGTCAGATTGCTAAGAGGAGGCATTTGAAGGAGATCTTGTGTTTGCCTTAAAAAATGTACGCTAACTCAAAAAAAAAAAAAAAAAAAGCCTGACCTGTGGTGGTTCAGTGGATAAAGTGTCGACCAGAAAAGCTGAGGATACCAGTACGAAACCCCAAGCTTGCCTGGTCAAGATACCAATGGAAGTTGATGCTTTCTGCTCCTCTTCCTCTTCTCTCTCTCTTTCCTCTCTAAAATGAATAAAAAAAAATGTACTCTTAACTTTGGGGCCCTGTAAAGCCAGTAGTTGAGGCCACCATCACTGCAGCCTGACCCGTGCAGGTTCGCATTAGATTCGGACAGTCGGTAATGAAACAACGGAGCCAAGAACTGGTGAGCCATCAGCTTCATTCTAGCTTGCACCCAGCGGGCAAGCAAAAACAGACACTGGCCTCCAAAACCCACACATTCACTGCTCACAAAGCTACTGACTTATCCGAGTTTCCTAGAATCAAAGGTTTCCAGCTCACCAGACTTATTCACCTCTGTTCCCCCTCTCCTCCTGCACAAACTCTGCACAAACTGGCTTCTTCCTCAGCACTCTGCCATCTTGGCTGCTTCTCCTGCACTTGTCCTTAATCTGCTCTCCTCTCTGATACTAATCTCAGGAACCCAGGAACCGAGAGAGAGATCAAGCTACTGGTCTCTCCCACTTTATACTGTAGAACCAAAACCTTTAATCCAATTATACAAACAAGGAAGTCTCTGTATAATGGGATTCCTCAGGAGAGTGCACCACCCTACATCATCCAATCAGTCAAGGGTGTGGAGAAGAGCTTACTCTTAAAACCAAGCCTTAGGCCATAACGACCTGGCCTGCTTACATTACAGCCTTTCCCCCACACCCATCCCAAGCATAAGGGCAAATAATATCACCTTGGTGACGGGCTTCCATGTGGGCAATGCCATCTTTAACAAAGTGAGCATATTATATTTCATCTGCCCAGCAGGCCCATGTTGAGTTTGAAAGACCATGTGTTGTATATCCTTGGAAAGAAAACCATCGTGGATGCTAGTAATTTCTGCTAAGTTTAATTCTAGTTCACACATGGCTTTTATATGATCTAGGTTTTTATTTAAATTAAGATAAAAAAGTAGGTAGTTTCCAGCAACTTCCTTAATTTTTTTAATCAACATTTGTAAAGACCGAATAATAATTTTCAGTGATTTTTGGTAGATTATTTCAAGTTCTCAGTAATACATATTTTGGAATGTTCTTTAATTTTAATTATTATTATTTAAAAAATATTTTATATATTGGTTGTAGAGAGAGGAGAGACAGAAAAAAAATGGCGGGGGGCAGAGGGAAGCATCAACTCAGAGTAGTTGCTTCTTGTATGTGCCTTGCATGCAAGCCCCGGGGTTTTGAACTAGTGACCTCAGCATCCAGGTCAACACTATCCACTGAGCCACAGGTCAGGCAGTATTATTATTTTTTAATTGGCCTGTTCTGATGATTATTGAAATAGCATGAAAACCTGTTTCTGTGCTGGTAAATAAAATTGAAAAATTATTCAAACTTCATTATTCAAACTAATAGTGGAGGATTTCTTTTTATTATTGTATTAGTAAATGTAGAAGGGCATTTCCACCGGATATGTGAATGTGGTTGGTAGAGTTGGTGGCAATGTAATTGGCAGAAGCACCCCGAAAAGCGGGTAGTTGGTATATACCAATACCCCTCAACCTCTTTGTCCCATTTCTTACTCAGACTAAAGTTCATTTATAAAGATGATTGTTGTTTTATCAGCAAAAATTGAATTATAAATAAAATGCCCAATGCTATGGGAATCATTGAGTAAATTATTATACTGGAATACTTTTAATGTTACAGAAAATTATTTGAAAGGAAATCACTATGATTCTTCATATTACTACCCAAATATCCATTGTTCAAATGTATAAAAATAAAACAATTAACATATGCACATGATTAAAAACAGAATACTCCAAAATATTTAGTGACACCTGGTTCAGTCCCTTCCTCAAAGATAAAACCTGTTAACAGCTCCTTGTAGGTTCCTTCAAGAATATCAGCATATGTCTCTATCTTTTTAAAAATCTGCACAAAGATGGTCAGTAGTGAACACATTTTTTTCCAATGTCTTTCTTTTTAACATCTTTTCTTTTAATATATCTTTCATTTATGGCAAGTAAAACATTTCTAGAGTATAGATGTTTATTAGAAAAATTGACTAGCTTATCCTAATAGAGTATAGCAGATGGTTTGTAGTGTTGTGTTTTTTTTTTGTTTTTTTTTTCCTGAGGGACATCTTAAGCATTTTTTTCACAGGAGTGCATAAGAGTTCATTGCACAATTCTTGTTAACAAATCAGGACTTTGAAAATGAATGCTTCAGTTCATTGCTCTCTTTTCATTCCCTTCATGCAGAGCAGATGGCTGTGTGGACCTGGTGCACTCGCATGCTTCCAGTTCTGTCTTTGTTGATGGGTCCTGCCTGCACCTGCCATCTCAGCCTATTTCACCACAGTTAATACTGGAAGATAGTTAACACCATCATAGTTTCTGTTTCACTGATTGACAGCATTTGGAACTGTGTTCTTATAGTTGAAGAATCGGATTGGTCAAGTAAATTTTAATAAGTTTCTTTATAATTGAATTTCTCTGGCCTCATAAAGGATTGTCCCAGTGAATTTGAAAGACATGACAAGAAAAAGTAACTAAATGACTTTGCCAACAGTTTTATGATAATAGGAAATTGAAAAAGAAATGGCATAAAGGGGTATAAAACCTGGACTGCTTTCTAAATATACACATAGACAAGGAGGACAAAATAAAATAAAAGAATACCAATTGCAGTAGTCATAAAGAATAAAGGGTATTCTAGATTTAAAACACGTACATGAAGTAAGACAATCAGAAATTATTGCCCATTGTTGTAAGAGAGCAGATGGTGCTTCAAATACCTTTTAATTTTATATCATTCTTAAAACCAAACAACCAAGAACATATACCACCTATATTTAAAAAGTTAATTGCAAACTTTTCCATTTTGGGGGGAATGCTAAAGTAGAGTTCAAGGACGAATGCAGCATTAATCTGTCTTGGCAGATTGTTGAAGGGATAGGTAAGGGAAAGGTTACTGAGAAAGCAGTGTCCCATACCTCGCCTAGCTCTTATCTGAAACTTCTCTGTTAAGTGTTTCCCACTTAAATGGCCCTAGGAAGTGGCTTGATGTTGCATGTGTCAATTCTGAAATGTCTAGATATGTCTTTAAAACTGCATCCATTTCAGTACATGGTTATAATTTTTAGAAAATGTGATTCAATGCTTTAGTTTTTCACATTTGATTAAAGAGAATGTTAAGATTTGTTAAAATATTAGTGCCATGTACACTCTGGTCTTCAGAATTAATACTAAATCCTAAGCCCTAAAATGTTTACTTTGAGTAAGCCTTACTAACACTTCTTAATAGATAAACTACTGTTCTCAGATTTGTACATAGGTTTACACTATAGCAATGGATCTTAAAAGGTGTTTCTGTTGTATAGGCTCATTATTATCAATTCATGGTACTTTTTTTTTTTCGCCCATTTACTATATTGGTGTGTGCTGGTGCTGTTGAGATGGAAGGAGTCTGTGGGCAAGCTAACGCAGTCTGATTAGTTTAGCTACTCCATGCTGGACTGAAAGGTGTTGGTGCTGAGCACAGGGTCTTGTGCGGTTCCTGTTGCCACTTTACTTTTTGTTCACATGGGTGTTCCTGCCAGTCAGCACAGCCTATGTGAAAATGATGAAAAGAAATTGGGGCTTGGATCCATATTTCAGAATATCCACTCTTTGAATTGTACAGTGGAGAATCTGGAATCCATACTCAGTTACCAAGTAGCTGATGCAGTTTCATATCAAGAAAATGTGGATTATTCAAAGAAAGATTTTCAGGTTGAGAAGTTTACAAACCTAGAATTCCAATGGGTGCATGTTGAGTTTAGCTTTCAACATAAAGTAGTTTGTGTTGATAACCATTCAAAGAGAGCCCCTTTTCTCTGCCCATTTATTTTCTCCATTTACTATCTGGAATTAATTGGCATGATAGCAGATTGAATCAGATGTGTTTTCTTGGTCTTTATAATTATGTAAACTCATGGAAACTTCACAGGATAAAGCAAACAGACACCACAATGGAAAGAATTGTCTTCAGTGGATGTCATTTGTCCAGCTTCCAGCTTCCTGTTTTCACAATCACTCAGTGGGGTCTATGGACAAAGTCGGAAGGCCAGGAGCCACTAATCAGTCCTTACTGAATTTCTCAGACTGGTATTTAGTTTCATTTAGCATCTGTTAATTGGCTGCTGTGCAGTGGTTGTGAAGAGGCTTTTGGGAGCAGGCTCCTGTCTTGTATTCTAGTTGTTCCAAGTACTGTGGGGCCATAGAGGGTCAGTTTGATGAGGTCTTGGACCCACTTTTCTAAGCCAGGCTTTCTGTCATGCATATCTTTTTAAAAATTAGAATATTATAAAAAATATAACATTTTATATCTTGTTATATATCCTGTTGTTTTGAATATTTTCTTATGCTACTTCAAAGTCCTCAAAAATATTACATGAAATTGCTGAATATTTTATCCTATAAATGCACTCTAAACTTTTGTTATGAAGGTTGTTTACAAATTTCAGTATTACCAATTACACTGCAGTAAATAGCTTTATGCATATATTACTGTCCAACTTTTATTTCTTAAGGGATAAGATTTTAGAAGGCTAATTATTGACTCAAATAGTATTTGGATACATGTTGTCAGATAATTTCCAGAATTTGTACTCACATAAGTCATATGAAAAAATTTTGGCAACACTGAGATTGTTATTAAAATAGTTTTTTTAATAAAAAAAGATTTTTCTATTTTTAAAATCTATATTTTAATTCTATTTTTTAAACTTTATTTATTTTTTCTTTTTTTATTAATTTTAATGGGGTGACATTAATAAATCAGGGTACATATGTTCAAAGAAAACATCTCCAGGTTATCTTATTATTCAATTATGTTGCATACCCATCACCCAAAGTCAAATTGTCCTCTGTCACCTTCTATCTGGTTTTCTTTGTGCCCTTCCCCTCCTCCCTCTCCCTCCCTCTCCTCCCTCCCCCCACCTCGTAACCACCACGCTCTTGTCCATGTCTCATAGTCTCGCTTTTATGTCCTACCTATGTATGAAATCATGCTGTTCTCAGTTTTTTCTGTAAAACTTTATTTATTGATTTTAGAGAGTGAGGAAGGGAGAGAGGAAGAGATAGAGGCAGAAACATCGATCTGTTTCTTTATGTCCCCTGACTGGGAATCTATTGGACTGGCTACCTTTGCATATCAGGATGACACTAACCAACTGACCTATCTGGCCAGGGTTAATTCTGTATTTTAAATTGTTTGGGAACTTGAAAAATTTTATTAGTCTATATATTTCTATTCATATTTTAATGTTTGAAAATATTTTATTATGAATATTACTTCCCACAAATATTATTTCTAATTTGTTTGCTTTTCTATTTAATTGGAGTATTTTTGTGTTTTTATGGAAGTCACTGTTTGCTATGGCCCTAGGATTTAGCCTTTGTTTCTCTTTCTTTTGAGCTGCCACTATGCACCTGCCTAGACCTCTTTTCCTCCTTGCACTGACTTTGGGACAGGCATAGACTTCCTACTTCCCCACTTTGTTCCTGTAGCAGCTTGTATGTCCCATTTACCTTCAGACTTACACTGCTAGTAACTGCAGGAAACGGGATTGGGAGTCATACTTTGTGGGAATTGCAGGGGTTCAGGTAAGAGTATATCCTCTCTGCTTCATAATATTAGGGGGTAAGGATTATTTTTCTCCTGGTTCCTTTGTTCATGCAGTTGAACAAGGAGGTTTTTACTATTTCCAGGCTCTCAACCTACATTTTCAGTCCACTTTTCCCCCCTATTGCATTTCTTTCTTTCTTTTATCTCTTTTCTTTTTCTTTTGTATTTTTCTGAAGTGAGAAGTGGGGAGGCAGACTCCCTGCATGTGCCCGACCAGAATCCACCTGGCACACCCACTAGGGGGTGATGCTCTGTCCATATGGGTCATTGCTCAGTTGCAACTGGAGCCAGTATAGCACCTGAGGCAGAGGCCATGGAGCCATGCTCAGTGCCTGGGCCAACTTTGCTCCAGTGGAGCCTTGGCTGTGGGAAAGGAAGAAAGAGATAGAGAGAGAAAGGAGAGGGGGAAGGGTGGAGAAGCAGATGGTTGCTTTCCCTGTGTGCCCTGACTGGGAATTGAACCCTGAACTTTCACATGCCAGGCTGACACTGTACCACTGAGCCAACTAGCCAGGGCCCCCTAGCCCATTTTTTATCCTCTTATGCTTCAGCTTGGCTGGACGGCTCTCTGTTCCCGAAACAGGTTTCAATTGTATAGATTATTGATTACATATGAGAAGATATCTTTGAAAAACCTTGTAGAAAATCTAGCCATCCTTCAGGGTTTAGCTTAGTATCTTACATTTTCCATGAAAGCTTTCTTGGGGCTGTGTATCTTTCATGGGAAGCTATAGTCTATTAATTGTGCCTTTGCTCATCTCTGTCCTCTGGACCTGCCTCTTTTAAAAGGATGCTTTTCATTGTACTCATTTTCACAGAGCAGGATGAGCCATTATCATAACCCAAGGGATCAAGAGAAAGTGTCTCTTTGTCTGCCATTCCTGGAGGCAGTGACTATGAAACCAAGTGTTTGACTTGATCCATAGCTGGGAAGCAAAGGATGAGGCAACTATAGCCTTGGAAAAATAGAAATAGGGCAGTCAAGAGAAAATCAAGACGCAACTATAGACTAAATATCTATTCACTCCCTAAGCTATACATTTAACACAAGATGATGAACTCTTTAGACTGGGCAGTTTGCAAGTAGAACTTATTAAAGATCACTTTCAATCTGTGGATCTATGGTTTTACAAATCATTTGCAGGGAGATGTGCAGACAATAGAGTCTATGCTTCAGTAAATTTAACAGCAAGTAGCCTGATGACAGCTTGAGTGTTTGTGACTGTACAATTCATTAATGAACCTTCAGAGGAAATGTATAGCTAAGTGAAAGGAGGACAAACCAGCCCATTTTATGTCATTTGTATGTTATGGTTTAAGCCTACAGCAGAACTAATCACTGGAGTTGTATGGTTTACTGAACAAGGATGAGCAAGGTTGAACTTCAAGGAGATGTGCTATTTACAAAGTTGTTTAAATTTTCAGTTGCTGATTCTAACTGTGGTATAAAATAAGTCATATGAGGAAAAATCAGTAAGATGCCAAATGGTGAGAGTGGGGCATTCTTAGGTTTCCACACTTTTATGAGCTTTTAATAGTTTTTTTAATATAAATTGAAAATTTTTAAGTAGTCAGAAACATATGAATACTCAGATAATGTTTTAATCAAATATGTGATGTGCATCTTGCATCTGTATAGATACAGCTTTTGGTTTTTAAAAATTTCTCTTTGGGTCACTAAAATGTTTTGGCATTTCATATTTCTATACAGTTACTGTGTACAATTAAGATTCAAGTGCATTTTAAAATCAAGTTGCTTCTAAATGTTAGCTTGACAAAAATAAAACTGTACTGTACGTTTATTTACATGTAATATATTATGCATTTTATGGAAACTGTTATATATAGATCCATAATTCTAGAAGTTATTCTTGTGGACAGTGTTAAGCAAGAAATATTATAACATCCCTCCTCCACATTTTCCTAGTGTGAAAATAGGATTACCAGTAGAGGATTGGTGGAATAGAATTTTAGCACATCCCTACTGTGCAGCTGTTAAAAACAATGGTGGTCAATCTATATAAATTGATGTGACAGGATTTCTAAAACATATAAAGTAAAAATCAAAAGGCTAGTTAAGGAGTACCTTGTATAGTGTGAAGCTGTGATTTTAAATAACTATCTTTAAAAATATGTACATAGATAGAAAAAGAAATGAAAGAGCACATATTTAATTGTGGTGGCATATGGCCAGTGAAATGAATTTGAGGTATATAAAGCTGAAACCCTGACCTTTTTATACATTGTACTTCTGTATTGTTAGAATTATTTTTTCTTTAAATTTCTTTCTCTCTCTCTCTCTCCTCCCTCCTTCTCTCCTCCCCTCCCTCCCTCCCTCCCTTCCTTCCTTCCTTCCTTCCTTCCTTCCTTCCTTCCTTCCTTCCTTCCTTCCTTCCTTCCTTCCTTCCTTCCTTCCTTCTCTTTTCTTTGGATAGTGAGACAGTTCAGCATGCTCCCTGATCAGGATCTACCCAGCAACCCCTGTCTGGGACCAGAGCTTGAAACAACCAAGCTATTTTTATTGTCTGGGCTGCTGCACTCAGACTCACTGAGCTATATAGTTAACGCCCTGGGGTCCATGCTCAAACCAGTGGAGCTGTGGGAGGGGAAAAGGGAGAGAGTGGGGAGAGAAAAAGGGAGAGAAGCAGATGGTCATTTCTCCTGTGTGCCCTGACCAGGAATTGAACCCAGGATGTCTATATGCCAGGCTGATGCTCTATCTACTGAGCAAACCTCTACACTAATGTCTAAATGTGTCTTATAGGCACAGGGTAGAGATGTTCTATAATCTTTCTACTTCTGGATATTTAGCTTGTAACCAGAATTTTGCTGTGGAGGAGGGGGATTATAAATATATCTATATATGCTCATAGCACTTTTAAAGCATTTAAAACTTTATTTTCTGCTTACCAATTGATCTCTGAGTAAGGTGGCATTTCTCATTGATTCTAAAATGGAAAAAAGACCAGCATTGATCCACATTATTTATTTTTTAAATTTTATTTATAAATTAAATTTAATGATGTGACATTGGTTGATAAGAATACATAGGTTTCTGGTAAACATCTTTATAACATTTGAACCATTAATTGTGTTGTGTGCTCATCACCAAAAGTTAAATCATTTCCATCACTGTATATTTGTCCCTCTTTACTCTCCTCCTCCCAACTCCCTCTGTCTGGTAATGACTTCACTTTTATCTATGTCCATAAGGTACATATTATTTAAATCATTGTTGAAAACATTAAAATGAAAATTTGCTTTGAACCTTTTTCATATAGAAAATATGTGTTGTAGTAAAAAAGCTTGAAATTGCATATTGGCTTTTACTAAAACATGTACTTATGTGTATGTTTATCCTTCCTAAATAGTCAGAATTCTCTATTGGACTCTAAATTGTATCGTGGACTCTAGTGCTTTACTATTGATGAATTTCAATACTTTTGTTCTCAAAGACTTATGAGAAATGTGTATTTTTCCCCAATAGAGGGCAGTGTCTCTTCATAATTTTTTTTTTTTTTTTTTTTTTTACTAAGTCTTTAGGAATGGGTTTCCCTTATAACATTTTACCTAATTTTACTTACAGAGTTATAGATTTTTAGTGACTATAAATTTTTTTTTTTTTTTTTTTTTTTTTTTTTTTTTTTTTAATTTATTTTTATTTTATTCATTTTAGAGAGGAGACACACAAAGTGAGAGAGAGAGAGAGAGAGAGAGAGGGAGAGGGAGAGAGAGAAAGAGAGAAAGGGGGGAGGAGCTAGAAGCATCAACTCCCATATGTGCCTTGACCAGACCAGTGCAGGGTTTTGAACTGGCAACCTCAGTGCTCCCAGGTCGACGCTTTATCGTGACTATAAATTTTTAATTGATGTTTTACATAGAAGAATATATAAAATGGATGTAGCTGGATGTAGTAAGGAGTATTTATACTATTGTTTATTTTCATTATAGATTGGTTGTTTTATGTATAGGAAGTATGTACATTTAGCCTAAAATGTAATCAATTTCAAGTGTTTTGTGTGTGTGTGTATGTGAAATGGGGTTATAATTCACCCAAATCTCTTGCAGAACTGTGTGTGGTTCCTGCATGTCATAGAATATAGCTGCTGTGCAAAGGGGAAACACATGTGTACACACGAATATACAGCACAAATATCAAATTTTTGAGGGGAAAATGTATAAGCTGCCAAGTAGCAGTGTAAGGTAATTAATGTAGATGACTGAAATAGTGACTGGCACGTGGCATACAGTAAATGTCTCTCTCAGGAGATGTTGACATTTGTTAAACCCTTCAAAGCAAGCTGGGATCCCTGTTATCTCAGATTGCGCCATGGCAGTGACCAACGGTGCACTCCTGCTTTTTGCTTGCTTCGCAGATCTGCTTCAGGAACTAGTTGTAACCCAGTGCTCCTTGTTCTGTGATTATCCCTTTGGTGGGTGCAGATCTTATACACTATTACTGAGAATCATTTAAACACATGCCAGTCATGCCATGTTACCTGTCCTTCACTATAAACTGTGGTGATCTCCAATGTGGGGATGCATTCTTACTATCTGGGTTCTGAGTGATTTCAAATAGGTCAAAATATTTATCCTTTCTTTTTCATTTGCAGTGTATCCAGAACATACTAAAGGACTGTAGTTCTCAAATAAATTCTTTTCAAGTCAGTCACTCATCAGAGACAGAAACTGTAACATCTCGGAGAAAGGTTTAAATCCAGAGACTCTCATTTAAAAATATCCCTTGTTTTTTTATTTTTTGTACTGTGTCCTTTTTTTTTTTTTTTTTTTTTTTTACAGGAACAGTGAGAGGAGAGTCAGAGAGAGGGATAGATAGGGACAGACAGACAGGAACGGAGAGAGATGAGGAGCATCAATCAGTTTTCATTGTGACACCTTAGTTCATTGAAAATGCAAAATCTTACTTGAGAGTATTTGTAAGTAAAAGATCTAATTCTTTAATTTGCTGGATATGTACACGCAAAGGAGAAGGATTTGATCTTAGTTCAGCTCTAGCTCTACAATTACAGAAGGATATTTTTGATTTTCTGGCTATGGCTGAGAGAGCTGTGCACTTGTAGATGGAATTGGGGACAAAGAACTGCAAAGATGAGCATTTGCTCTCTCTAAAACGGACCAGAAAGGCTCGAGAATACAACATGTTTCTTTATTTTTACAGATCATTAGTCTGGATGTTTTATGCTTGTCTGTTCTAGCACATCAGTGGCATTGATGCATATTGGGGATAGAAATTTAATTTTGTAAACTCAAGCTATTCAGCAGTGAATGTGAAAAATCACCGGAGATGTAGATAGACTTTTGCGATTGTCAGAGATTTCAAAGACTTTTTCTACTCATTGCTGTATTCAAAGTGATAGAGTGCTTTATAAGAAATAAAATACCATATATATATATATATATATATATATATATATATATATATATATATATATATGTGTGTGTGTGTATACATATATCTGTATACATGCATATATATATGTGTATATATGTAACTTTTTATAAAAATATAAATAAAAATGAGGTAAAAGACTTTGGGAAACTTAAATAAGATATAGCAACATAAATTAGAATAGGAAAACAAGAAAATTTGAAATAAAACATATTAGGAGAAAATGTGGGGGAGTATTTGTCTGGTCCTCAGGTTGAGAAGGACTTTCTAAGTGGACATGATTTATGGATACCATGATGAAAAAGATGATGAAATTTGAACTATATTATAAAAAACTGTAAACTAAATGAACAAATGACTACTTGGTTTGTATGAGAAATAATGGATTAATATCCTTAATAAGGTACACCTCTAGTTAACCCCCAAATGCTACTTTTAATAGCAGAAGAGTTAAAAAAGAAAACATATTTAGTCAAATATTGATATTAATTAGTACACCATGTAAAACTTATAAGAATACATTAGTTAAAATAGCCTGATCTGTGGTGGTGCAGTGGGTAAAGCATCGACCTGGAATGCAGAATTGCTGGTTCAAAACCCCGGGCTTGCCTGGTCAGGGCATATAGAGGAAGCAACTAGGAATTGATGCTTCCTGATTCTTCACCCCACTCTTTAAAATGAATGAATAAATCTTAAGAAAAAAACCCAAAATTGTTAAAACAAAACTGTATATTTTAAGATAATTTGGCACATCTCAGATGCTTATTGGTATTTACCTTCACATGCCACAAGCTTATGTTTTTACTTCTTTGCTATTAGGAGTACTTCAGTGGGCTTGTTTGAGAAGCAGCATCACTTCAAAATATAAAGAACCTCTCATTTTTGATTCATTATTAATTCCCATGCTTGAAATTCAATGAGACTTTACTTTGTGTCAGGGATTAAACTTTACTTACACTAACTCATCTAATTTTTACAGCTATCCCTTAAGATAGGTGGTATTACTACCCCATCTTATAGAGGAGAAAATTAAAGTGCAGAGAGGCACAACTCCTTCCACAGTGAAAGCAGAGAAAGTGGGTGATAGAGAGGCAGTTCATTAAAGAACTAGAGTAAGTTAGCAACTACATAACCAAACTTACCTCATCGGTAGTCACAGTAATGCAAAGAGGTGAGTGCCCTTTCTTATCTCTCAGATTGGCAAAGAATGCAGAGGGAAAACACTCAGTGTTATTAATGCCCATGTGAATTCGGACAACCTAGAGGATACCCAGGCCGCCAGCCTTAGAAATAAGTGTGTCCTGTGTCCCTGCATTCCACAACTGAGAATTTGTTTTGTGGAAAGAAATGATAAACTCATACCAGATGTGTTTATTTGAATAATCTTTGCAGTGTGGATTATGAAATTGAAAAATTGGTAGCAAGTAAACATTCAACACTGAGGGATAGTTGAATAAATTATGCCTCACCCATCTGTGATAAGCCTATCAGCATTAGAAGTGATGTGAACATATGTTTATTGGTTAGACAGACATTTATAATATACCATCATATACCATCAAGGATTAAAAGCAGATTACAAAAAAATTTTTTTTATGTTTGAAAGTACATGTGTATTATAAATTACAGAAAGGTATTAATTCAATGTAGTATCATCATCAGGTGGGGTTGTAATTTTCTTTATTATATTTCTACAGCAACCAATCATTACATGTGTAATTAAAAAATTAAAAGTTTATTTTTACAAAAAAATAGTCTTATTATATTTTATAGGTATAAATATTTTCAAGGTATTTAATTTACTTAAAATTAAGTGTATGTCTATTGGTGAATACTTTTTAAATGGAAGTAAAAAGACAAGAACAGTAGTATAGTAAAATATCCAAGTTGAAGAACCTGATAGGTTCTTCATTTACATAATTTGCTAGATTTGAGGCTTTGAGAAAATTACTTGTTTTCAGTTTCAAATAGGAGTGTAAAATATCAATAATCCTTCAGTGAGTATAATGTATATAATATTTATAGTGATGACTGTGAGCTGTTAAGCTAGTTAATGATTTTGATGCATTGCATACTGTGATTAAGAAAGTAAGCAAGTGCCTGACCAGTGGTGGTGCAGTGACTAGAATGTTGACCTTGGACGCTGAGGACCCAGGTACTAAACCCCAACACCTCCAGCTTGACTGCAGGTTCACCAGATTGAGCACAGGGTCACTAGTTTGAGTGTGGGATCACAGACATGATCCCACGGTTGCTGGCTTGAGCCCAGAGGTCGCTGACTGGAAGCCCAAAGGTTACTGGCTTGATTCCAGGGTCACTGGCTTGAGCAAGGGGTCACTGGCTTAGCTGGACCCCCTCCACCTTCCCTACCCCCGGTCAAGGCACATATGAAAAGCAATCAATGAACAACTAAGGTGCCGCAAGAAAGAATTGATGCTTCTCATCTCTCTCTGTTCCTGCCTGTCTTGTCTCTCTCTCAAAAGAAAAGGAAGGAAAAGAAAAAAAAAGAAAATAATAAAGTATATCAGGGAATGTTAGAATTAATGGTGTCAAATAGTTAAAATTCAAGTTCACCCTTTTCATGGTAAATTTCACTACCTTTGTTAGGTAAATATGGCCTGTTTAGTAATGTTAGCAATTGTATACAAATGTTTTTACTTCAAACAAAAGGAGCATTTAACTAATCTCATGGATCTCTAAAATAATTTGTCATAGTTGGAATCTTATTTAAAATTTTTTTGATTGTGGAGACTTTTTTTGAAATATTTGAAAGGTGTATTTATGGATGAGTTTGACATAGCTGGCTGCTTCAGGTCCTGCATAGGATCATAGAGGCTGAGGGTGGGAGGTGGTAGAGGCTGGACACTGCCGCCTAGTGGGGTGGGCTTTGTGAAAATGAGGAAGGTAGGAACCTGGTCCAGAATTTTTTTGTCAGCCAATTCATTTGTCAGTGTTTCTCCAGGAGTTTGGGACTGAATGGGCAGGAGGAAGGTGACCTCTGGGGACCAGGTTTTCCCAAGGTGCAGGCAGAGCCAGCGAGAGGCCTGCATGGTATTCTCCTGTGACCTCTCAGCCTGTTCCACCTAATACCCCACTCTTCAGCAACTCTTCCCTGCCCTCTTTTGGGAATTGTGCTGCTCCTCCCCAGTTTGTTGAACACTGGGCTGCGGGTCTCAGCTGTGCTGTTGCCTCTTGCAGGCAGCCTTCCTAACCCCTCAGGTACAAGTTAATGGGACCATATCTGTCTTCCAGGTTATTCTGCAGATTACCTGACAACATGTACATGAAGTGTCTGCATTCCTCACAGTACCCCTGTGAGCTGTTATTCTCCGGGGCAGACATGTAGGAGTCCACACAGCCCTCGAATTCACTGTAGAAAGAACTCAAGTACTTGGGCCAAACACAGTGAATCAAAACAGAAATATACTTTAATGTATGTGAACGGAGTAGGTTAAAGGTACAGAAAACCCATGTACACATTTGTTTACTTCTATCTGAAGGATAATATGCTTGGGCATAACCTTTTCCATAGTGTGTGGTGAGAGACAAATGTGTGTATACACAGCTTTGCATGCTAACTAATTTTTGTTTTGCTGTAGTCCATAGGAACTGCTGCTTAGATGACGAGGTCCTTTGCCCAGTCACTGGGTTCAAGCAGGATAGCGTGTGTCAATGTCTTCTGAACTGCTGGCTGCTTTCAGAGAGATGTGTTGCTATTCACTGTGTGTTGTGGTGGGGTTTTCCCTTTTCGTACTAACTTTGATATAGAAATAAGAAGAAAAGGATATGTTTTGTCATCATTTCTACTATTGATGTTTTAAAAATTGTGATGTTCTAGGAGTTTTTTCATATGGTAACTTTTATGTATTGTTGCAAATCAGTGGATATTTTTGGCATGTTGAGAAATTTAACAAAACAAAAATAAAAAGCAAACAAATACTGGCTATTTCAGTCCTTCTGAAAATAAATGGAATGTGAAGATTAAAATGCTTGCGATATAACCTTATTTCAGTAGTGACAGTTTAGTTTTATGTTTTCAAATAAACAAAATACCAACATTTATACTAGGAAAAGTAAATGATCAGATTTTTTGCTGGGTAATATGACTCTTTTAAGATTAGCAGCCCAGGGATATGAATTAAATATAAAAATTCTTGCACAAAAATGTTTCTCTAGCATTAAAATTTAAATTGGTTTAAAACTTAAGAAAATGCTTAGGTATTCTGAAGCATGTAAGTGAAGCACATATTCTTTGTAATGTAGTGCAGCAATTATGGAATTTATTGCACCTTTTTAGGCTAAAAGTTTGCAAAATGGATTTTATGAAGTATTTTCTTCTTTAGTCCATGCCTGTGCCAACTAGGGAAGGATACACGGCACAGAGTGCTTTCCCAGTGGAGTCGGTGGGAGGCAGGTGAAGGAATGTTACTTGGCACCTCTTAGAGGTGTGGATTGGTAGACATCACTTTCCCTGAATGCCCTGTGGGTGAATTTGGCAGAGGTTCCTTATTAGGGGGAGCAATCTAAGCTCCACAGGGTACCCTGACAACTGGTCTGCTTGCCTGTCTCCCTGTCTGCCTTCCTTCTTCCTTTCTTTTTCTTACCTTATTTTCCTCCTTTTTACCAGTGAAATTATCACTTAGAAAAAATTGTACAGCTTTCCCTTAATTATGATAATGCATATAAGCAGAATTAAAGCTTCCCATATAAAAATTCTTGCAGTTACTATTAAAACCAACAGCTGGCCTGATGGGGCAGTGGCACAGTGGATAGAGTGTTGGACTGGGATGCAGAAGACCCAGGTTCGAGACCCTGAGGTCGCCAGCTTGAGTGCGCACCCATCTGGCTTGAGCAAAAGCTCACCAGCTTGGACCCAAGGTCCCTGGCACCAGCAAAGGGTTGCTAGGTCTGCTGAAGACCCACGGTCAAGGCATATATGAGAAAGCAATCAATGAACAACTAAGGCAGGGGTCGAGAACCTTTTTGGCTGAGAGAGCCATGAACGCCACATATTTTAAAATGTAATTCCGTGAGAGCCATACAACAACCCATGTACGTTACGCATTATCCAATAAAAATTTGGTGTTGTCCCAGAGGACAGCTGTGATTGGCTCCAGCCACCTGCAACCATGAACATGAGCGGTAGAAAATGAATGGGTTGTAATACATGAGAATGTTTTATATTTTTAACATTTTTTTATTAAAGATTTGCCTGCGAGCCAGATGCAGCCATCAAAAGAGCCACATCTGGCTTGCGAGCCATAGGTTCCTGACCCCTGAACTAAGGTGTCACAACGCCAATGAAAAACTAATGATTGATGCTTCTCACCTCTCTCCGTTCCTGTCTGTCTGCCCCTATCTATCCCTCTCTCTGACTCTCTCTCTGTCCCTGTAAAAAAAAAAAAAAAAAACAAATTAAAAAACCAACAGCTGTATTTGACACCCCTTGAGGCTAGCTGATTTCAGAGTTTTTGATATTTTGTACAGGTTTAATTGAAACATATTGCTGTCAATGTAGAAGAAGAAGAAGGAGATAGCATGATAGTTGTATACAGGTAATAAATTGAGAGTCAGAACACTAAGAATTCTTTTAGGAGCAGCCACATTTTCTGCTTTTGTATTTTAATTCTGTTCTATTATCCCTATTTGTAGTTCAGAGCCCAGTTCTGATCTTTGTTTACAACATTTTTATTTTCTCATTCTAAATAGGATTCTCTAATGCGACAAAAGAGTACATTATTCCTTGGCCAGTTGTAATAATACGTTAATAGTATGCAATGTAATTTTGGTAAAATCAGTGTTTGTAATGAGGAGTGTGGAGGTATTGGGCCAAGTTATGAGTGCCCCTTGACATTAAAAGACCATTAGAATCATTCATTTTATTGTATCTTTTGGTTTTGCTACTTATCTATTTTTTCTCTATTTTAAGGATTGTGTTAGGTTACTTATGGAATGAGTCACAAATAGGAAATTCTGGAATTAATTTAACTTTGTTTTCAAAGTTAACATCCTCAAAGCATCTAGAATGATAGAATATTTTTTCAGTGCTTTTAGTTTAGGAAATTTATAAACTTTCTTTACTGCTGCTAAGATATATCATCTTATTAATTTGCTAGGATGCATCATTTTATTTCTTATGGTAGAAACATACAAGAAGCACATTATCTGTTCCTGCTTTTTAGATTATGCAAAATGGGTGTTCTCCCATCTGCCTAGGAGCAGTTGTCCAGGAGTCTTCACATTTTCCTGAAGGTATAAGGAGGTTGCATGATAAAAGGGATAGGAAACAAAAGAAATTGACCTCCTCTGAAGCAATCATGTTCGGTGTGTTCTCTTTTAACTGCCACCTTGATGAAGAATTGGAGATGACACTTTGAGGTTGGGGGTTAAATTTCCTTTCAGTTTCAAAAGAAAGAACATGCTTGTTATATCAAGTCATTAAGAAGACATTGTCTTCATTGTACATTTTTTAAGGTTATTCCATTGTCAAGGTTTGGTAGTTTTTAACCCTTTAGAAAGAGAACAACAGTATGGGGAAATTTTTTCCTTTGTCTCAAGAATAAGGGGACCTTTTGGTTTTATTTTTCTTCCCTTGAATGGTACAATTTATATATCTTCCTGGGACCTTACTGTGGCTTAAATATTGGTAAGTATACATTGTATCCAAGTCATAGCTCTTGAAGAACAAGGGAAGGGCCAGTTGCAAGTGTTCTGTTTCCACTGTAAGCTGTCTGTATTAATAGAGTTCACATTAATAGCTTGTGGTAAAGAAGGACCTATTCTTGGTGTGAGAAACTCACAAACACAGTTTTTTAGCACTTGAATATGAGGAGCTTGGACTTTTATCATGGATTAATGCTGGGATGAAGGTACAAGGTAACATTGTTACCAGTACAAGCTGGGTTCTGGACAGCCTGTCACACTCAGTTAATCAAAGAGATGAACTAGACTGAGTAGTATAAGAGTGTCTTTAATTTAGAAATATTGGTACCCTGGAAAGCAGGGAGTCCTGTTCACAAAGCTGCCTTAACACTTTCCTAGTTCTGGCAATTTTTATAGGGTTCAGGGTAAAAAGAAAATAAAGTAAAAAAGTCTGTGCAGTTAGTCATGTAACAATGTGCAGGAGGTGGGGGTTTGTTGTGATGACAATGAACTACTCGGAGGCCAAATGGCATGCTCTGAGGGGCAAAGGATAGGCAACAGTCCTGGTCAGCAGACCAATGGACTGAAGCCCCATCTCCAACCTTACTCATATATTTATTACCCAGTGCAAATAACTCAAGGAAGCAGACAGCAGAAGTTTTCAGGTGGTGCAGTAAGGGACAAGGAACATGCTGACTTCTAATCTCTGTTCTGAGAACCTAAACACTTCTGTTACTGAATCTTATCCTGCTGTCCTACGATTTCCAGCACACACTGTTTCCAGTATGAGTCAGAGAGCCCCTGGACTCTTGTCTACTCAGGGCTTTTGCTCCAGGGTACCATCTGTGTCTCTAATTCTTCACAGCATATTCCTACATATTCCCCTTTTTTTGTTTTAGTAAAGATTAACTGAAAATAAGATGGTTAGGTGGTTGCAGTGGAAGGTGAAGGGCAAGCATGGATAGAAATAGGTTTTTAGGGGTCACAGGCATGCCTGTATTTTGCAAAAGTTCTTTAGCATGCCTGGATAGATGTTTCAAAGTGTCTCAGGTGATAACAGGTGCTCCTTGAGTGCTTGGGAGCAAGTTAGGTGTCTTTTTTTTGGGTTCATTTCTGGAAGTGGATTCACTATGAGCTTCTGGATCTCTGGAACTGGGTTGCTTTCTAGGGGCTGATGCCAAGTTATGATAAGGCTTCATGTTCCTTGCTGGTATCCAGAGAAGACCTGTTGATGACAAAATTGCAACATACCCTCACTCTTAGGTTAGGTTAGTAATGTACTGGACTCTGCTACTTAGGACCAGCTAATATATCCCGGTACAACACGAGAGACTTAGGCCATTGCTTGGCTGATATAAAATGCCTCTTGGCTGTAGTAAGTCCAGATGAAGAAATGTTCAAAAAATTAAGAGTAAAAAGAGCCTTATACAGTTGTTCTTGTGGAGTGAGTCTCTCTTCCTGACTCCCCCGTTTTTGTTTGTGTAGTTGGGGCTTAAGAAGGCCATTGGCTCTTTCTATAATACCTGTAAGTTTGGGTGAATTTCTCAAGCTCTTAAGGCCTTCAAGAATGTTCTAATGTTCCTTGTTATTTTCCTTTTAGGAAAATCCTTTAAAGTCTTTCCTTTTTTTCCTTTTCTCACCTTTGTCTACTTTCCCAATTCCTTCTTTGTCTCTCTCTCTCTTTTTTGCACAACCCTTCTACAACCTGTACAAACCTTCTTCAACTTGCACAAACCTTCTTCATCATTCAGAAATAACCAGCTTTCAGAACAACTTCCTTTCTTCTTTTCCCTTTTAAAAGTACCTCCATACCTGCCTGTCCTGTGGTGGCACAGTGGATAGAGCATTGACCTGGAACGCTGAGGTTGCCGGTTCAAAACCCTGGGATTGCCCAGTCAAGGCACATATGGGAGTTGATGCTTCCTGCTTCTCCCCCTTCTCTCTCTCTCTCTACTCCTTCTCTCATCTCTAAAATGAATAAAGTCTTAAAAAAAAATAAAAGTACCTCCATACCTTATACCTTTTATCATTAAAACCATACAGTTTCTTTCTAATTAATCAGAATTTTCTACTGCTAAAAACCTTAACTTTTAGTGAGGACTAAGTTAGTAATTAGTAATTTTAGATTGATAGTTTTATGAACATATTTTATGGCTTTTAGAAATAAGGTTCTGTATTGGCAAACAAATGTATTTTCAAAATATATAATAGAGATAACAGGAACCTTTTGTAAACCTAGGAAAAACAAACATATTTTTTGTTAACTTTAAAAGAGTCTGACCAGGTGGTGGCACAGTGGATAGAGCATCGGACTGAGATGTGGAGGACCCAGGTTTGAAACCTGAGGTAGCCGGCTTGAGCGCGGATTCATCTGGCTTGAGCATGAGCTCACCAGCTTTAGTGCAGGGTCTCCAACTTGAGCATGGGATCATAGACATGACCCCGTGGTTGCTGGCTTGAGCCCAAAGGTCACACTGGCTTGATGCCCAAGGTTGCTGGCTTGAACAAGGGGTCACTGGCTTAGCTGGAGCTCCATGGTCAGAGCACATGTGAGAAAGTAATCAATGAATAACTAAGGTGTTGCAATTACGAGTTGATGCTTCTCATCTCTCTCCTGTCTGTTTGTTCCTATCTGTCCCTCTCTCTCTAAAAGAAAAGGATTATTTGGATTTTTTTGTAAGTGTTGAGTTATATAAGTTCTTTATAAAATTTGGTTATTAACTTCTTATCAGATGCATCATTGGTGAATATGTTTTTCCATTTAGTGGGTTCTTTTTATTTTGTTATGGTTTCCTTTGCAGTGCAAAAGCTTTTTAGTTTGATGTAGTTCGATTTGTTTATTTTTTTGTGTGTTTCCTTTGCCAAAGGAGATTTATCAGAAAAAAAAAAAACTGCAATGAGAAAATTTTAAAAGATTTTTACTGCCTATGTTTTTCCTGGGATTCATTTTTTTTTTTGAGTCTTACCTTTAAGTTTTTAATCTATTTTGAGTTTTTTCTTGTGCATAGTATTAGAAGGTAGTCTAGTATAATATTTTTTGCATGTCTCTGTTCAGTTTTTCCAGCATCATTTATTTAATAGGCTGTCTTTACCCAATTGTATCAATTGTATGTTCTTGTCTTCTTTGTAAAATATTAATTGACCATAAAGGTGTGGATTTGTTTCTGGGCTCTCTCTTCTGTTCTGCACACACACACACACACACACACACACACACACACACACACACACATATATATTGACCACCTATATGATTTGTCATTTATTCAGTAAATATATATTAACTTTTAGTTACATGAAAAATAATTTATATGTGGGAATAAACTATGAATAAAACCAAATCTGGCCCATGAAGAGCTTTCAGTAGAATGCTTTATTTTATTTTTATTCATAGCATTGACTGTTAATATCTATTAAGAGGATTGTCTCTTCTAAAATTAGCCTGAATTTTGAAGAAATTTTAGTGAATTTTGTATATGTTCCACTTTGACCAAGCTACTGTCAAAGCAGCATCTCTTTCCCTGCTTGATGGGTAGCCACTTGCTTGCAGATTACAGTGGAAGCATACCTGCCCCATTTATTTTTTTCTCTGATTTTGGGGAAATGATATAAATAATGGGTTCATATTCCACACATTAAAGATTACTTAGGTCATTAGGCTTTTTGTTTGTTTAAATCCAAGAGTGAAGAAGATCCAGTCATTTACACTAACTAGTATGAATTATTTTCATTGACAAAATTATCTTAGAGAATGTGAGAAATCAGGCATGAAATGTCTGGTTATGGAAGAAATGTTCAGAAAGTCCTGGGAATGACATTGGTGGAAAGCTTCTGCCCTGACCTCTTCTCTTCCAGTGTTCTTGTCCTCACCCTATATGTCATTCTTATAGTCTTCAAATGTGCACAATTTCATATTCCCAGTCTCAGGCATCTCAATTGTGACATCTACTTCTTGTCTTTTCAGCTCATTCCCTCAGTTACCCCAACTCTAGCACACTTTTGGGCCCCATTAAGAACTAAAATATATTGATTCTTCTTTTCACAGTTACTCCCTTCATGTTCTCACATCCCATCTAGTTTATGTTCTGTGATCCATCATTGCCATCTCTCCCTTGGTTACACGCCCTTACCCTTCTCTCACTGTGTCCTACTGCCCTGGAAGGAACTCCAACTTGTTCCATTCAGCTATCTTCCTGCTCTCCATGTTAGTCACCGCAAAGCTGTCAGTGGGTAGGGACATGCACATAGCCATCCCAGCTGCTCTTCCTAGATCCAAGACCTCAGGTGGGCATTTCAGAATACTTTGCAGTCCAGCCACATTTTCCCAGTTCATTGGCTCTCCTTTCCTCCTCTGTCTTCAGCCTCATTCTCTGCTTATTGCCTTGCTTTTCATTTCAGTGAGAAAATAGAGAAATTCCACAGATTCCCACCAGTATATCGACTTATCTCCCAGCACTGGCACCCACTAACTCAACCTCCCATTCTCGTTTCCCAGGTGAATTTTCTTGTTTCTATCTGAAGCCACTTGTGCACTTGGCCCTATCCTCTCCTGCACTATTAACAACATTACCTCACCAATTCCCCACTCTTCTTCCCTCATCAGTGTTTTCTTCTCCATGGGTTATTCTCATCATCCTACAAGCTGTTATTTCTCCTATATGAAAAAGACTGTTCTAATCCCTCTTTTCTCCCCTTGCTGCCCCTTTTCTTTGCTTCCCTTTTTAGCAGTACTCTAAAGGAATTGTCTGTATTTGCTCTTTAAATTTTAGTTATTCCTTTCTCGCTTTTTCATATTCTTTAACACTCTCCATGCTTTCAGACCTGCTTTTGTCAAAAACCACTCGTGGCCTGGTGTTGCTAAACTGTGTTATTCTTTAATTATCATCTTACTTGACCTATTAGCAGCATTTGATACAATTTTATTCCATTCTCCTTGAAGCCTCTTTCCTTGGTTTCTATGGACACTACACATTTCTGATTTTCCTTCATCTTATTCAATTTTTTTCTTCTCAGTTTCTTTTGTTGCTTCCTTATCACTCTGCTATCTTAACCTTGAAGAACTCTAGGGCTCAGTCCTCAGGTTTCTCTTTTCTGTCTACACTTGCTCCCTTGTGATATAATTCAGTCTGGAAGCTTTAATTAAATGTCACCCTGTGCTGATGAGTACTGACCACTAACTTTATATCTCTAGCCTGAACTTTTTCTCTGAATTCACAAATTCATGTTTAGTAATCCAGACTGATTATTGACATCTTCCCTTGGATGTCTAATAGGCTTCATAAACTTAAGCCCAAACATTGCTGAGAGGTTTCTGCATCTCATTTAATAGCAACTCTGTCCCTCTGGTCGCTCAGACCAAACACTCTGGAGTCTTCATTGATGTCTCTCTTTAGTTACGCATCTATTCTTTCCATAATTATCCACCTTCTAAACCTATCTGGAAGTCACCATACTCATGACTGCTACTCTGGTCCAACCACTGTTATCACTGGCTTGAACTCCCAGAGTCACCCTGCTTCAAACCAGGTGTACAGTTGCTACATGATCACTGTTCAGCCAATACCCACCATCTCCAGATGCAGATACTTCTCATCTCTGTGACTGCTACTACCTCTCCCTGCTTTCTGTCCCAGGGACCCTGGATTTCATGATCACTTTGCTGGATATGCTCCCTCTTCCCTATCTGTGTGGCTTGTTCTTCCTTGAAGTATTTGCTTAGATAGCACCTTTTCACAGAGACTTTTTATAGTTGAAATTCCTATTTTCCCTTCCCGGTGTTTATTTTATCTCCATAGAGCCTATCATTTGACACTCTTTTGCTTATTTATTTTGGTCTCTTTTCCCAAACTTGAACATAAGCTCTCTGAAAGTGGGAATTTTTGTACAGTTCATACCCGTTTTTCTAGTACTTCGCACTGTAACTTGTCCACAGTATATACTTAATAGGTAGCAAATGATTATAGTAACAAAATGAAGAATGTAAACTTTAATCTGTCACAGTGTAGCCCCGTCCTAGCTGATGCTAATGAACTTTTATGAATTTCTTTGCAATCTTAATTTAACCTTTTTTTTTTTTTTTTTACTTTGTTTTATAACCAACACTGAACATTTCTAATTTCTGTTGCCTTCAAAGAGTGCCCTTTGCCAGTGTCATGGCATGTGGTGGTTATAACAGTAAGTAAAATGACTCCTACACTGCCTGACCAGGCAGTTGTACAGTGGATTGTCGGCCTGGGACACAGAGGACCCAGGTTCAAAACCCTAAGGTCTTTGACTTGAGCACTGGCTCATCTGGATTGAGTGTGAGCTCACTACGTTGAGCTAGGGGTTGCTGACTTACGTGTGGGATCATGGACATGATACCATGATTGTTGGTGTGAGCCAAAGGTCACTGGCTTGAAGCCCAAGTTTTCTTGCTTGAGCCCAAGGTCACTGGCCTGAGAAAGGTGGCACTGGCTCGGCTGGTACCCCCCAGTCAAGGCACATATGAGAAAGCAGTCAATGAAAAACTAAGGTGCTGCAGTGAAGAACTGATGCTTCTCTTTCTTCCTATCTGTTGTGTTTCTTTCAAGGAAAGAAAAACCTACACTGTTTTATACAAAAATTTTATCAAAGATTTCCATGAAAAAGAGAGATAGAATTTCTAGAAATAGTTAGCTAACATCTTCAACAAAAAGACTTCAAACATTTCCAGAAGTAGAAATTAAAAATGTTGATCAGATCCTTCCACTGTCAGTAAACATTGAACTTCATCCTCAAATCAGAGATGGGATGCTTGGCTTTCTCTTCCTGGTTCTAGACACTTGAACTGTGCTTTAGGTATAGAAGTGAATAGCATATTAGATTTATTTCGAAAATGATATTTTCCTACTAACTTAATAGACAGTGTTATAGGAAGATTTCTCAATAAGCCCCCTAAGTGCTTTCTTTTGTGATATGCTTTGTATTCTCAGGTGTGAATTTTCTGCTCTGTAAATCAGTCTATTTTATTTCGTTAAAGCCTGTGTGATTTACTATTTCTTTTCTTTTCTTTTTTTTTTTTTTTTAGTGAGAAACAGAGAGAGAGGGGGATAGACAGGGACAGGCAGACAGGAAGAGAGAGAGGTGAGAAGCATCAATTCTGCATTGCAGCACCTTAGTTGTTCTTTGATTGCTTTCTCATATGTGCCTTGAGCAGGTGTCACCAGCTGAGTCAGGGACCCCGTTGCTCAAGCCAGTGACCTTGGGCTTCAAGCCAGCAACTATGGGGTCATGTCTATGATCCCATGCTCAAGCCAGCGACCACATGCTCAAGATGATGATAGATAACTCTCATCATATATAGAACATTTGGATCAGACAGATTCTTAAAATCTTTAAAAAAATCTTCTTAAAAATATGTTGCATTGATGTTTATCTCTTTATTTTTTAAAAGATTTTATTTATTGATTTTTTTAGAGAGAGGAGAGAGAGAGAGAATGGGGAGGAGCATGGAGCATCAACTTGTAGTAGTTGCTTCTTGTATGTATCTGACTGGGCAAGCATGGGATTTTGAACCTGTGACCTCAGCATTCCAGGTGAAAGTCCTATCTGCTGCGCCTCCACAGTTCAGGCTGATCTGACTCTTTTTTGTTTAATGTGACTTGATGAATTAGGCTAGTGGTTTGATTTATACTTATGATTGTTATTGAAGTAATTTTTCCTTTGTGATGACAAATTTATACTGACCTTATATATGTATTTTTTGAGTGGTTGTCTTACAAGGGTAGTTGGAATCTTTGTAGTCCATAATGATTTCAGTTTAAGTTTAGTGTGCATGTGTATTGCTAGTGAATTGCATCCTTGGGTTTATTTGAACAAGTGACTGAATAATTACAGTGACAGAAGGAAGGATATAAATTTTCATCTTTTACTGAATTCCAAAAAATGTCTTCTTGAGTTTATGTGTTAGGGGACTGTCAGGTGACAGAACACAGTCAAATAGCCAGACATCATAGGCAAGTTCTGAGGTTTATGGGGTTTGGTATCTGATATAATTGCTTATAATTAATGACCAAAGAAAAAGATGTTGATACAACCATATCTTTTTTGTTTGTTTCAAATGCCTTGTGTGTCAATGACTTCAGAATCCAGAATTGTCTTTTCCGGGGCAGGGCCTGAAAGTAGCACCACTTTTTCTTCAAGCACATCAGGTTTCATCTTCATCTGTAAGAAAAAGGGCAAGAGACTGAGAAGAGATGTTGCAGATGGGGCATGCAACTTTGTTTCACTGATGTTGGGAATTTCTTGGTAATTTTGGCGAACTTTTCTTAGCATATCTCCTTTAGGTACCTGAAGAAAAACAGTGTTTAATTCGCACAAACCCTAGAAATAGTAATCCAGAATCCTCTTTTAAATAGCCACTGGCTTTCTTTCTTTTTTTTTTTTGAAAATGCAAGCTATGGTTTTATACTTAACTGCAGAGTTAGAACTGAAAGGTTGGAGAATAGACGTTGGAGGAGGTAGGTAGTTAGCATGAGCTTTTGTTGAATTCATCATGACTGTTAATACAGTGTGTCTGTAAAGTCATGTGCACTTTTGACTGGTCACACGGTCAAAAGTGCACCACGACTTTACGGACACACTGTATATTGCATAGTGTTCTTGTTGGAAAGCTTGGGTTTGTGCCTCCAGGTCCACTTTGCACAGATCTGTGCCCTGCTGTCTGCCCAGGGTTGCTGGTCTGTGTGCACCGCCCCAACAGACTCTGTAGCTTTCTGGCTTCTGGTTGGATGCAGGCAGTGAGAGCAGGCAGGGGATTGGGGGGAAGGAGAATGAGGGCCTAGTGATGCAGCTCACCCTCAGAGTTGCCCTGGCCATCCTCCTAGGGACTCCTCTTCTTCTGGACTGTGGTAATTGCTCCCTTCTCTAGGCCTTTAGACCTGTTTCTCTGCCTCCTTTATCAGACTTCCAAATATTAGAGGGCCACAGAGCTCTTTCTTTGGCCCTCTTCTTTGTCTTTAAGTTCTTTATTTGTCTTCCCTCTCTACTAGGACATAAGTCGCTTGAAAGCAGGCATTTTACTTGTTTTGTATCTCCTGTGCCCAGAACAGAGCTGAGACATAGTCGTTGCCAACTGGCCAGACCGGTCCTCACTCCTCTTGTTACTTGGATTTTTGTATCCTAGTTCCCCACAGTATCACAAAGATTAGAGGCAGTAGTTCTCTAATCACCTTGAACATTACTTCAGTATCCTGGAATATAGTTGATTTGATTACCTCACTCACTTGTGTCCTCTTTTTCCAATAACTGTGCTACCTCTTTGGGGCAGATAAAAACTGGGGTCTTTTGTGTGTATTGATGCTTTCCTCATTTTGTTTTTGTTTTTTAAGCGAGAGCGAGGGTAAGGGAGAGAGATAAGAAGCATCACCTTGTAGTTGCGGCATTTTAGTTGTTCATTGATTGCTTCTCATACATGCCTTGATCAGAGGGCTCCAGCTGAGCTAGTAACCCCTTGTGCAAGCCAGCAGCCTTGGGCTTCAAGCCAGTGACCCTGTGCTCAAGCTGGCAACCTCGGGGTTTCTAACTTGAGACCTTAGCATTCATGTGGACCTTCACCAGTCAGGCACTTTCCCCATTTCTTATCTTCTCTGATCAGTTACTTTGCTTACTGCATTGTTACCCACCTGTTTCTTTTCAAACCTTCATGTTTGACCTATCTGGAGGTTGATGGTTACCCATTGGCTCTAATACCACCTTGTACATTTTGTTAGATTACCCTGAAATTTCTTCATGAGAGGATTTGGGACAAGTAATTGCAGTTTACAGCATTCTGGGTCTCTGCTTCCTTAGACACATGTTCAGGGTCTTCTGCAGCTTGCCTGAAGGCTGTTTTCCTTTGTGTTGGTCCAGAGCTGCCTATACTCTGTGTTTTAGCTAAGCTGAGTGATTTATACACCGCCCTATGCCTCTCTATCTTTCCACTCTGCTTCATGCTGTTACCTGGATTATGTTTCTTATCCAAACTCTACACATACTTCAGGACCATTTCAACTGCTTCTTCTTTTGTGAAGATTTATCTGCTCACACTAAGCTTGAAGTAATCTCTCTACTGTGAAGTTCCTGGTTATTTTTAATTATAGTGTTTAGACTTTTCTCTCTTGTGTTTGCTTATGTCTAATCTCTTGTAGGTCATGGAAGACAAATGTTTAGCCCATGCCTTTTGTTCAACAAATATTGAAGAAATAAAAGAGACTTTAACTCATTTAAAGAAACTAAGTGCCCTTTTATTATTTACTTACCTACTCTGGGTTCAGTTCTCTTTTAATTGTGTTTATTCTTCCATTTCTAAGTTAATAACAGCTAACATTTGAGTGCAATGCTTTACTTTTTACAAAGCAGTGCACCTTTACCTATTTGACACTCCATGCCCCCTGAAGTTCAGTAAGGAGACTGTATACATAAACTATAAAATAGGGCAGAAATTGAGGTATAGAGGCTGTTTCTTTGGTTGAGTGCTGCTCTGCCCCTGTCACTGGTCCAAGAGCTTTATTTATCCTGTTAAGTTGACTTTTCTTAGCAGCCCTATTTTATATAGGGGAAACTGAAGCCCATGAGTGACCCACTTGAGGTTACCCAGCTGGTACCTCAGTCAGGTTTGCAACACAGATCTATTCTTTTAGGATATGTAAGAAGGAGGAATATTTTTTAGGTGCCCAAAAAGAATATTTGGAAAGTTAATTTTCCTCATTTGAAGGAATTGTAGAGGTTTTTATTTTTCAAATGTTTTCTCTAGTTTTTAAGGATTAAAATAGATTTGATTTCTGCAACCCTCTGCCACTTCTTTCTTTTATGGCTCATGAGAGTCTCATTTCTGAAATGTCATTCATGTTATTGGCCCCTAAAGGATGTTGCTTACTCCTGAGTACTGAGGGTCTTTGAGATATTAGTCTTATTTTAACTATTCCTGAAGTAATTGGATCAATGTGATGCTTTTGACTTAATAGGTTTTGCTTTATTAGAGGAGAAGGACAGTGGTCTTCATGCTGTGCTAAAGTGTCTCTGTCCCCCTGGACTCCCTACAGGAATCCCATTATTCAGAGTTCTTGAGATCTTTTAAAGGGAGATCTTTCAGCCACTGGTGGGAAATTCTCTAGGGCAATACCAGGTAGGTTTTTGGGGGTATTTGTGTTCAATTTGCACTTACTTGAAATAACTCTTTCCCATTCTGTGAATGTTTACAGAATCATCAACATTAGTTGTTTCTGTAAATTCCTCTGTAATTTATTTTATAAATTTATTCATTTTTAATTGAACACCTAAAGTAGAGAATGCTTAGGTAATAAAGCAACTTGAATTTAGTGGCATTTACTTAAAATATATTTTGAAAGGATATACAGAGAATTCTTTCACTCTGTAAATGACCAGTACTTTTTAAATAATCAGTTCAGAGGGTCCTCGGGTTACAACACAATTCTGTTCCAATGACAATGACATAACCTGAATTTTGCTGTAAGTCAAAACACACCCTCGCCTAAGTCACTTACCTATTCTAACAACACAGTTGTAAAATCATAATTTAGGACACAAAAACACAACTAAGCCACAGAAAAAGGAAAATGACATAAATATACTGTATTGTACACTGTACGGTAGTAACAGAAAAAATGACCAAAAATTGAGTGTAAAGAAAAAGTTTTTATGTTTATCCATGTGGTTGGCTTGCACACTAGAAGGGGCATTGCAAGGTGGGAGAGAGTGACCTATTGGGAGGAAGAAGTTGGAGAAGAAGGAGAACCTGCAGAAGGTGCTGGAGATACTGGGTCAGGTGAATCAGGATTTTTAAGGAACATGAAGGAGATGCTGGAGATGATTGTACCTAAACTACAGGTGATTCATCTCAAGAAGCAGCTGGTGTAGAGGGTATAGGATCTGTTGTAGACCTCTCTACCTGCTTAAAAAATTGTTCCAGGCTAGTTTTGAAGGTTGATGACTTCTTCTCTTCCAAAATCTTCCTACAGCATTGCAAGGCATCTATAACAGCTCTGTAGACCTTACTGGATCTGTCATCGCCGGAATCCTTAGCCTGAAATTTTGCCAACCCATCCTCTACCATAGACAAACCTTTTGCTAAACCCTTGGTAGTAAATCTCTTGTGTTCCGTGCTTTCTATCTCTTCCTCTTTAATCAGTTGCTTCTCCAACTGACTGAGGTCCTCAGCAGACAGCTCCTCCCCGTGTGATGCCAGTAGCTCTGTGACATCCATCGTGATGGCTTTCCTCTCCTTTGGAGCACTACCATTTGGAGACTGACTTTTGTTTAGGAGCCATGATAAGGGCCAAAGAGTCACCAAACAAAGCAACACAACCAGAACACTTGTGCTTTTAACAGTCGAGAATGGTATAGATAAGCATACTGGGGGACCATAACTCCCTCACTCATATGCCCTGTTACTGTGTATTCTTTCACCATGTACAGCCAAGTGAGTTTGCCCATGTAGTCTGTAAGTACGATGCTAATGGCATAAGCTGAAACACTTGTGTCTCAGTTTTTTAAAGTTTTTATAGGAGTGAGCATCATAAACTTGAAACACTGTCGAGATTGTCGTAACCCGAGGATCCCAGCATTTCTTAAATAATCAGTGTTCTGTTTTAAGAGGATGATACTGTCTAATCCAGTAGTTCTCTCACATCAGTGGATACAAGAACCTGGAGGACTTGTAAGAAATGTACAATCTGTGTCCCACTCCTCTACTACTACATTTTGACTCAGGCTCCATAGAGTGCTCTGGGGCCTGTGGTCCTCTGAGTGTACATTGAGATACACTGCTGCAGTCTTATTCTTTTCTGCCTGTGACTACTGTCTTCTTTTGCCTAGATCATTCAGAACAACACTTACATTTACACAGAATTGCTTAACTTTTAAACTTTTGGGTCTTTGGAATACTCTGTTTCCCCATAACCACACACCATGGGCCTGACCCAGTAGGGAGTCCCATGGATGACAAGGGATCAGGGAGGCCCCTGCAATGGTGATAGCAGGAACTGAGAGAGCAAGCTCCCAGTCTGCCCCACTTTATAGTGTAGAAATCCAAACCCTTAATCCAATCTACAAACAAGAAAGTCTCTGATACAAAGTCACTCATCTGAGGCATAATGGGATTCCTCATGAGAGTGTACCACCCTATATCAAAAAGGGTGAGAAAGGCTTAGTCTTAAAACTAAGGCTTGGGCTCTAACTACCCGGCCTGCTTACAGCTTGTCCCCCACACCCAATACAAACTATAAGCGAGCAAACATATATATCATATTCACAAACTTATTTGACCAACGTCTGGTATGCGACTGCATGCGGCCATGTGTCATCGAAAATGGCTACGCATGTCAGTGCTGACACACATGTCATAGGTTCGCCATCATGGCCTAGGGATGTTTTTTATTGTCATGGGTGGGGATGTGCTACTAGCATCATAGAGGCCATGGGTACTTCTAAACATTATACAAAGCACAGGGCAGCTCCCCCATCAAAGACTTTTTACCCCAAAACATCAGTTGTGGGAGGTACTTAACTATACTACCCCTCTTTATAATCATTCTTCCTGCAGACCCCTATTAAGGAGAGTTAATTTAAGAAAAAAGTTTATGTTTTTCTTAGTTCCTTGATTGTACAGGAGATTTGCTGAGTTGGTTAGTGTGTCTGAAATTGTAAAATCATAAAGTATTTTAATTCCATAGGAAGTATGTATCTCATGTACTAAGTAATGCTATATTTAAATGGCATAATATAGACTATCAGCATAAATTGAATCAGCTTCTCTAAAGCACATTTGGGAATTTTCCTGTCGGAGCAATAGGTATTAGGATGTTAACTTTAGAAAAGTTGTAGTAGATTCTGAAAGGTAATTATGCTTACAGGTTTCAAATCCCTTGGTTTCTTTTAATTCTGCAGGTAGTGCCATTCACCTAAGGGAAAGATAAATACCAGCATTACCTATCTACCTGCAGCAGGTCCTAGTTATCTGCAGTGTGCCCTGCTGGGTGGGGGGGACAGCCACTAAAAGCTGAAATGTAACAGATTCAGGAAAGGAATGGCTTGTTCCAAAATAAGGGTTGACTCTCCTTTTGGAGAAAAGTTATTCTAATGAATAATGTTCTTCCCTTGGGAACCTGACTCTGCAAATAGTTTTTAGGTTAAAATTTTATGTTCAATATAAAAAAGAATGTAATATTAATAGTAAACTTTAAAAGGTCAAATAAAAGCCCTTTCAATACTATTAAAGATGGTGGTAATTTGATTAATATTTACTTATGTATAATTTTAATATGCACATAAGACAGCATGTAAATCTCAAAATGAATAAACATTTTAGTAAAAAACAGGCTTAGCAGTGACAAATATATAATACAACGACAAGGATTTTGACATGTTTGTTTCTGGAGTGAATGTTCTTTGAATTATCGTTTTCTAGTTTTCTGTTTTGTAAAAATCAGAGTTGGATAATGTCTTTTTAAAATAAATTTCAAACCAGCTTATATCCTTGTTTAATTTTTATTGAGAACTTTAAATTGAATATAAGATAATCTTTTTTTAAATCTTAAGGTTTTATAACCAAGATGAGGATTAATTGTTAATATTCAGGACTTAAAAAATAACGTTTCTAATGTTTCCAGTGTGCCTATATCCCCAATTTTCTAATTTTTAATAACCAGTGATTTTTCTTGTGAAAACCGTCCAGGATTTAGTTTTTCTTAGGAAGTATGTTATAAAATGGGATTATGAAAATGCCATTAAATATATTTCTTTACTATATCTGCTTGTAGTTTGTGTTTTATGTATTGTTATTGACACTAAGCAAACAGCATTAAGATCTTACAGGGAAATACTTGCTGGCTAGAAAAGAAAAGTCTTAATTCCTGCCAACAAGGAACATTTATTTCAGATTTAAGGCTTGAATTTTTTAAGGATATTATGAAAAGTAGATGAACAAATCATAAACAATAGTAGTTTTAAAATGTCAGCTTTCTGTTTAATAAGAACTATTAAACTACATTGGCAAACAAACATACTTATGTTTAAGATTTAACATATTTTGCTTGGATTTAAAAAAATAATTTATTTTGGCTTTCAAGTGAAAACTAGAATTACTTAGAGCCACAAGGTAGCGCCAACACATGGAGTTTATTAAAATCTTAGAGAGAGGGAAAACAAACCCTTAAACTAACAACATAAAAAAAAGATACTGTGTGATTTCAAGATATCCAGATGTTTGTGTTTTCTTTTTAAACTCCATTACTTGCTAAATTGGTGTTTTTGCTTAAGTTATAAAGATTTCCTCCCACATAATTATGTAACTTTATATCTATTTTTAAAACTGCCTATGTTATAAAAATTGGAGATTTGTGGGTGTGTATATACATATGTATGTATATAAGCAGCATTACTTTATGTGGACTGGATTTGCTAAGCAATCAGCGCATAGAAACATTTATCCATAGATAACAGGGCATGAGGAAAAAGCTTGCCCATTGGCTTTTTAATATTTCCACTTTTTCATTTCAGTGCAGTCATCGTCTCCTTATATAAAGCATACATTAGGTGATACCATCTTATAATTGAAGGTTTCCCAACTGAACTCATTTAGCCAGTTCTCAAGCTTTTTTTGGGCATGCTCCTGATACTATGGTTAACTAGTTTGGATTGACTGCTCTAGCATTGTGGTGAATGAGAATAACCTTTGCCTTGATTATTTAGACAATGGGAGTATCCATTCTCTGGGATCCAGTTTATAGAAAGGCTTCATGAGGGAACAGTATTTTGGAAGGTAGAGTGTAGTGGTTACCAGGAAAGGTTTTAGAGCCTTAACTCCTGTTTCTGCTATATAATAACTATGTGCCCTTATTTAAACTACTTACCTCCTCTCTGCTTTAATTTACTCATTTGAGATAAAACCTTTCTTACAGTTAGTTATTGGGAAAAGTGACTTATGTAAAAATTTTAGCACAGTGCCCAGCACTTCGCACTGAGGAAATGGTGACTAACTGTTTGTTATTATTGACCTGGTTTCAAGTACAGGACCTAGATCCAGATTCCCATAGATTCTTAAATCTTTGGCCATTTTCTGATGTAGACTGTGTGTTCATGGCCACTTTTATCAAGGAAATAGAAATAGCAAAAAATTACAACTAATTTAATATTATAGTCAATAGGAAATAGAATTGAAAGTTTATCGATAGTTTTCTTGTTTATTGTATTTATAAGACTTAATGATCTTTTAACTATAGAACATTCCAGGTTTTTATTTTCATTTTTAAAACTTATTCATTTTAGAGAGATAATTGTTGTATTTCACACTGTAAACTCCATGTCCTTTTAAGGTATAAATATTGATCAGTAAAAACATTTTTTAAATGGAAGACTATAACTCTGATTTTGTGTTTCTAGTGTTGAAATGGATTTTTTTTGGCTTAGAAATTCTACATTACCAATTGAATATCAGTTTTGTGTATGTATATGTTTTCTTTTTGTTTTGGATCTCAAAACGGGAGTTCAGAATTACACTGCTGTTATGGAAGAGGACTAGAAGACCTTGAGCTTGTTAAAATTATTGTTTTAATTTAATTTTTATTATTATTATTTTTTTACAGGGACAGTGTAGTGGTTGCCAGGAAAGTCAGAGAGAGTGATAGATAGGGACAGACAGACAGGAATGGAGAGAGGTGAGAAGCATCAATCATTAGTTTTTCATTGCCGTCGCAACACCTTAGTTGTTTAATGATTGCTTTCTCACATGTGGCTTTACCGCAGGCCTTCAGCAGACCAAGCAACCCCTTGCTGGAGCCAGCGACCTTGGGTCCAAGCTGATGAGCTTTTGCTCAAGCCAAATGGGCCCACGCTCAAGCTGGTGAGCTCAGGGTCTCGAACCTGGGTTTTTCGCATCCCAGTCTGATGCTCTATCCACTGTGCGACCACCTGGTCAGGGAAGACCTTGAGCTTGTTACGGAAGGTGACGAGGAAGGATTCCCTAAAAGCAGCAAAAAGGATGGTATCAGGATGAATAGTTTTGTAATGATGTTAGAACTAGCAATGCATAGCTTTTTCTATTTCCTCTCATTGTTTTTCTTACAAAATTGAGCTTCAGAGTTAGTTTGATATTCTGAAAACAGAAAGTACAAATCAGATTTTAAAACTTATTCATTTTAGAGAGATAAATGATAAATAACAGATGGCTAGCCCGACTACTATAGTGATGTAACCCAAGTTTTGGTGTAAGTCGAAACATACCCTAGCCTAAGTCACTTATCTATCCTAACACAGTTGTAAAATCATAATCTAGAAGATAAAAATGCAACTAAGCCACAGAAAAAGGAAAAGGACATAAATATACTGAATTGTATACTGTACTGCGTATTCTTCTGCCGCTTGCAACCAAGCATTTTCAACCATGTAGTCCATAAGCACAATGCTAACAGTGTAAGCCAAAACATTTACGTCTCAATTTTTTTAAGTTCTTATGGGAGTGAGCATCATAAACTCAAAATGTTGTATGTCGAGGCTGTGGTAACCTGTGGACCCCCTGTATAATATATATTTACTAAATACATTTGTTTTCTCAGTCCTGCAACCTAATGCCCACTTTCATGAGGGTTGCTTGTGGTCCTTTAAAGTAATGTTTTTCAACTGCTGGTCTGTGGACTGTCTGCCAGAAATTCTGTGCCAGTTTGCAAGAGTTAACCACCCTGATGTTGTATGAAGATTATAGACCCAGTGATCTTAGTTGAATTCGCTTATGCTCAGAGTGATTTTTGCCTTTTGGACCCTGAAATAATTCTCCTATTTTCACTGGTTTTCAAGTGTAGAAAGATGAAACCACTGCTTTAAAGAATACTACAGCTGGATAAGGATGCTAATGATTTTATTAAGTGAATAAAACTCGGGTCTAAAACTTTTTCAGAATAAAAAGAAACAATAAGTCTTTTGTTCTCTTTTAAAGAAAAGTAATGTTTTCTTTGCTTCTCCTGTGTAACAGCTGAAAAGTTAGCTTAACAGTGTCAAAAAACAGGGAAAATTGAAACCAACCACATAACGCTGGCTTTGGAAGATACTTGAAATGAGAACAATCTTCCAGAATTTAGCTGGCCTTTTAGTCAGCTAAGCCATCTGGTTTTTCAGCTGGCATTGTCTTTAGTCTCCCGAATTTTTATAGCTCTCTCTTAGGTAACCACATTCCAACTCATCCTAGCATTGTAGAGACTTTTGAAGAGCTGTGTGTTGCTAAAAGGTTTATGTTATTTTTCTATTGTATAATTCCAATTTTTTTTTTTACCTTTGTGGAATTCGTGGTTTTATAAATTTTGGAAGAGGGAGAATCTGAGAAAAGAAGAAAGGTGGTCAAAAAAATTTTTTTTCCTAAGCATGTATTTTCCAGTTATACCAATAGTACAATTGTAGCTGTCATTGATGTTAACTTCCTCATGTTTCATTTAATGGAAATGTATAAACCTATTACTCAAAGTAGATTTTTTTTCAGTTCTATCATTAGTTTATTTTTTTTTCTTATACCAAATTTGGTGATGTTACAGTTTTATTGCCAACATTCCTTAGAGAGTATTGATGTTTAATTCATTTAAAACTTATTACACTGTTTATAGTTTCTAAGAACTGTAGAATAGATATTTTTAAATTGATGTATAGGCATCAGCCTTTTTCCACTGAATGAATGTACTTGGATGTTTTAAAAGTTAATCGTATTTGTAACAATACATTTGAATATTATTTTATGACAGTCAACAAGTGATTCCCAACATCTCCTGGTATTATATATATAAAAAAGAGGTCATAAATGATGAATAAATTTTGGCTTTATCCTGTGGGTAGGAACCACATTTCTTGTTCCTCTCACATGTACTCTAAACCTAAAGATAACAGTTCTCAGCCTGCGTATCAACATGAGAACAATTGCTACCCATTATTTTCATTACTGTGGAGAGAAAGGTATGTACTACTTTTAAAAGTCTTTCGGGGGAGTGCCTGACCTGTAGTGGCGCAGTGGATAAAGCGTCGACCTGGGAACACTGAGGTCGCCAGTTCAAAACCCTGCACTGGTTTGGTCAAGGCACATATGGGAGTTGATGCTTCTAGCTCCTCCCCCCTTTCTCTCTCTCTCTCTCTCTCTCTCTCTCTCTCTCTCTCAGTCTGTGTCTCCTCTCTAAAAATGAATAAAATAAAAATAAAATAAATAAAAAAAAAGAAAAAAGTCTTTCGGGGGAAAAATAAGTCTTTGTGGAAATTGTGATGGTTTTCAGTTTTACTCCCGTAAAAAAGTAGAATCTAAATGCTAGAGGCTAAATGCCAACAATCCAACAGGTGTGCTGTGGCAGATATACTGGTGTGCTGCAAGAATTTTTAAAACATGTGGCCCTGGCCGATTGACTCGGGAATAAAGTGTTGACCCGGCATGTGGAAGTTCTGGGTTCGATTCCTGGTCAGGGCATATAGGAGAAGCGACCATCTGCTTTTTCACTCCTCCCCAACTCTCTCTTTGTCTCTTCTACTCCTGTAGCCATGGCTTGAATGAAGAATGTTGGCCCCAAGCACTGAAGATGGCTCCATGGCCTCAGTCAGGTGCTAAAAATATAGCTTGGTTGCCTAGCAACAGAGTTGAGGCTCCACATGGGCAGAACATCTCTCAGTAGTAAGCTTGTTGGGTGGATCCTAGTTCAGATCACGTGTGGATGTCAGTCTTTGCCTCTACGCATCTCATTTAATTAAAACAGACAAAACAAAACATGTAATATCTGACTCTTCAGTCAGGGGCACTGACCTCTTTTCCCTTATATTGTCAAATAAAAAAATGAAAATAGCCATCTGCTGTGAAAGAATCAAAATTATACTTTTTTTTGGTCAGAATTTTAGTAATTTATGTATGCCATGTGATAAAAAAAGGTCAAAAATGGCTGGTTTCAACTAATGCAAATAAATACTTGAATTTGAAAGACTTAAAATTACCCACAAGGCAGAAAGTCATTTCTGCTCTAAATTCTTATAATATTGAAATGATGAAAAAAAGCATTGCTAGCATTTAAATACTTAAGTCTCTATTTCTATTATATATTTTAATAGCATCATATTTGAACCAAATACTCATCTTTTATAGTCTCGTCACCATCTTGTACATCACTTGATGTGTAATTGTACCACTTTACTTCCCCAGAAATTGATTACTTTTTATCGTTTTAGTTTATCTTTGGCTGTCTTCATTGAGTGAGCTTTATATAATATTTATTCTTTTAACTTGATTTTGAGACATCAGAATATTTATCCTATTCAAGTGGACTCCTCATGCCCAAGAGAAGTTGCCTCTGTTCCTTTCCAAACTGAGTCACATGTTCTCATTGTCTTTCCCCATGTAGGTTCCTTGGTCTTCACCTCAGGAGCTTGTTACTGTCAGAGTACAAGCGTGCCTAGGCCCAGCCTCACATGGTCTTCATCTCTAGGGCTATTTCTTTACACGTGCCAGGTGCATTAGCAGTGGATCTGCCGGTTTGTCTCCTCTACGGCACTTGTTCTCTCCTCACAGAAATTGGTTTGCAAGCTTGTATATATTTGCTGCTCAGTACTTGACTTAAAAATTTAATCTCATCTTAAAACATTTTTCCATATTGAGTTAGTTTAATTATAAACTGTTGATGTAGTGAGGATGAAAGTGCTTTTCTGTTCTCTGTTGAGAAACAATGCTCAATAACTCATAAGAGTTAATAAAAAAATTAATCTAGTGAAGATGCGAATATCGATTTATTCTTTCTTCTCTGATGAATGGTGTTTTAGACAGCTAAGACAATGCATTCTCCTGTTTTAGATGAGACTGGTGTTTGATGAATAGTGAAGGTTCTGTGGTTCTATGAATTTTATCCTAAAATATAGGTTGGGTATAATTTCCTGTTCTGTGGACAGGTCTCTAAAGAAGGCTCTTTACTTTTTTTGTTTTAAATCATGATCAGTAAAATGTCACTGTTTTGGTTTTGCATGGGATACTGGATGCATTTTATTTATTCCATTTGCAATTTTGCTATTTGAAAATAATTTTTTTGTGGTGTAGTGATTGATTTTGCTATTTTTTCTGTCTGTAAGAATGTCTGCTGCTGTTTTCTAGAATAGATTTTCTCTGCGTCCTATGCCTTAATATTATATTTAAAGATTATGTTCTTAAAGTGTTCATTGTTTAGAAGCAAATGGGCAATACCTTAAATTGTACAAATTTATTATGAGATTATTAGTGGAACATATTCATAGAACAATGAAATATAAAGACTCAGAAAACCTATATTATGTTTCATGGGACAATAATCTCATTTTATTTTCCCTTGATTTCTTTTTTTAATAGCAAGAAGATGGGTGCATGGGGAGACAGGAAGAAAGAGAAATAAGAGAATTCAACTTATAGTTGCAGCACTTTAGTTGTTCATTGATTGCTTCTTATATCATATGTTCCTTGGCTAGGAGGCTCCATTTGAGCTAGTGACCCCCTGCTCAAGCCAAGCAACCATGGGCTTCAAGCCAGTGACCTTGGGCTTCAAGCCAGCAACTTTTGGGCTCAAGCTAGCAACTTTTGGGCTCAAGCCAGTGACCATGGGATCATATTCGATGATCCCACGCTCAAGCCAGTCACCTGTGTTCAAACTGGTAAGCCCACATTAAAGCCAGATGAGCCCATGCTTAAACCAGTGACCTCAGGGTTTCAAACCTGGGACCTCAGTGTCCCAGGTCTATGCGCTAGCCACTGTGCCACCACTGGTCAGGCTACCCCGATGTTTTATATAATGAAGCAGAACTCAAGATGGGAATATAGGAGGATATAAAACAAAAAATACTTTAAATGCTAAGCAGTGATTATTTCTATGATAGAATTTCAGAATATATTTAATTTTGTGCTTATCTCGATTTGAAACAATTGAATATGATATCCCTTAACCTGAATAAAGTTATAGACATTTTTAGAGCATAAATAATAAGAGAAGTATATTAGTTTTTTTAGAAAGTTATAAATATTTTATAATCATTCAAAAACATTTTTATTATTATTATTAATTAAATGACAGATGTCAGAGGGAAGGAGGATGGGGGGCCTAGATGACAGAAGGTGAAGGAATTGGGCAAAAAAGAAAGTATATATAAAACATGCAGACACAGATGAAGAGTGTGGTCATAGCCAGAGAGAAGGATGGTTGGGGTAGGTGGAAGTGGGCAAAGTGGGGGAAAACGGGGATAAGAGAGACTTTGCTTGGAGTGATGGATGCACGATGCAGTGTATAATTAAAGTTTTACTGAGTTGCACATTTGAAACATGTACCCCAGTAAATTCAATAGAAAAAGAACAAAAGCATTATTTAAAAATTTTTGTTTTCCTTCTTTGACACAACAAAGGACACCATTTTAAAAAATCTCACGCATTATGATCTGCCCCAGTGGAAGCATTTTGGCTGCTGCTAAAGGGTATTTGGGCATACTGCAAAAGTATTGCCTTCTGTGTCAGAACCAGCTGGAATATTTGTTAAAAATATTGATTTCAGGGCCACACTTCAGGACTCAGTGAACAAGATTTTGTGAATACTTTGAGAAAAATCTGTGCTTTTTATAAACTCCCCAGGTGTATCTCATGCTTGCTAAAGTTTGAGGTCCACTCCTCTGTACTGGCTGCCAGGAGAGCAGTGTTAAAGTTTAGGTTTGATTTTTACCTACATTCTTGTTAATTTTCAGTCATTCTTGGCTCAAGTGTAAAATGTCATGTTTTCTTTCCAGTTAGCTTAAATTTATGTATCACCTAAATTGCACAGTTTTAAGATTGCTTTGTTGAATGATGATCTTTAAGGAATCTTCTAATTAAATTATTTACAAGTAGAGGGTGCTGTTGAATTGACTCTGTATTCTCAATTCAATATTGATCGAATGAACACTCTTACATTTGAATTTATGCAAGATGCAGAATGCCTAGGTGTTGCCAGGAAGTAGTTAATATTGCAGTTATAGTTAAGCCTTTAAATGCCTGGAAGCTAGGGTGTTAAACTTCCATCTGCAAATTGATTTTCATTTACAGGATTTTGTGAACGTCAGTGATTAGAGCAGCAGTGTCTTTTAATAGTTTGAAATCATGGTTCAATAGATACTAAGTGTCTTTTGGTGATTCTAAAGTGTTTGGCTCATGTCCTTTTTGCCTTTTTTTAAAAAAAACTAAATTGGGTACTAATATATGAAAGCTATCAAAGGATTTTGACACTCATCTTCATTGTGAAAATTTTTGTTTTGTTTTTGTAAAATCTATGGGTTACGTCTGATCAGGTTGTGGCTCAGTGGATAGAGCATTGGCCTGGGCTTCTGAGTATCCAGGTTTGAAACCCCAAGGTTCCAGGCTGAACTGCGGGCTCATCAGGCTTGAGTGTGGGCTCACCGGCTTGAGTGCAGAGTCATAGGCTTGAGCTTGGGGTCATAGACATGACCCCATAGTCTCTGGTTTGACCTGAAAGGTTACTGGCTTGAAGCCCAAGGTTGTTGCCTTGAGCAAGAGGTCACTGGTTAGGCTGGTCCAGGCACATATGAGAAAGCAATCAATGAACAAGTAAGGTGCCACAACTGAGAGTTGATGCTTTTCATCTCTCTCCCTTCCTCTGTCTTTCTGTCTGTCTGTCTGTCTGTCTCTGTGTGTGTGTCTCTCTCATACACACACACACACACACACACACACACACACACACACACACGAGTTACTTTTGGATAAAAATTAACTTGAATATACATATTTTCTGTATATGCCCTCTAGCCAAACCACCAGAAACATATTTACTAAACACTGTAAAGTAGAACTTTTACCTCTTTGGAACAAAGGAAACAGCATGTGTGCCAAAAGAGGCTTGGTATTGGATTTGGGCTTAGCTGGTGAATATGGGGGGAGTTTTAATGGAAAAATGGTTTTGGTCTGACTTAGATGCTGGCAGAAAGTGGTGCAATTGTATGATCTGTTATCCTTCTTTGTTAAATTTATCGTGGTGACATTGGTTAATATGTAGGATCATATTGGTTTCTAGTATACATTTCTATGATACATGATCTGTGTAGTGCATTTTGTGCCTACCACCCAAAGTCAAACCATCTTCCACCACCATATATTTGGCCCCCTTTACCACCACCCCACCCATTATCTCTGGTAACCACCATACTGTTGTCAGTTTTATATCCCTCATATGAATGAAATCAGATGCTTATTAGCTATTTCTGACTGACTTATTTCGCTTAGCATAATATTCTTAAGGTCCTTATATGTTGTCGCAATTAACAGTATTTTGTCTTTTCTTATGGCTGAATAGTATTTTATTGTATATATGTACCATATCTTCTTTATCTAATCCTCTATTGAAGGATACTTTGTCTCCATTTCTTGGCCACTGTGAATGATGCTGCAATCAACATAGGAATGCATATATCTTTGTGAATAAACGTTTTTGAGTAGCTATCCAGTAGAGGGATTGTTGGGTCATATGGTAGGTAGTTCTAGTCTTAATATTTTGAGGAACTGCCTTACTGTTTTCCATAATGGCTGTACCAGTTTACATTTCTACCAACAGTGAGTTATTCATTCTTAATATGTATATTGTATATGTGTTTTCTCCACAACCTTTTTAGTACTTGTTATTACTTGTCTGCATGATAATAGCCATTCTAAAAGGTGTGAAGTGGTATCTCATTGTAGTTTTGATTTGCATATGCCTAATAGCTAGTGAAGTTTAATATTCCTTCTTTTATCAGTTGGTCATTTGTATGTCTTCTTGGGAAAAGTGTCTGTTTAGGTCCTTTGCCTACTTTTTAATTGGATTGTTTGTTTGCTTGGTGTTAAATTGTATATGTTCTTTATATATTTTGTATAGTAAATCCTTATCAGAGCTGTTGTTTGCAAATATTGTATCCCATTTGGTTGGTTGTCTTTTGTTGTCAGTTTCTTTTGCTGTGCAGAAGCTTTTTAGTTTGATGTAGTCTCATTCATTTATATTTTGCCTTTACTTCCCTTACCTTTGAGGTCTAACTCATAAAATATTCTCTGTGGCCAAGGTCTATAAATTTACCATCTACGTTTTCTTCTATATAATACATTGTTTCAGATCTTATATTTAGGTCTTTGATCCATTTTGAATTAATTTTTGTGCATGGGGACAGGGCGCAGTGAAGTTTTATTCTTTTGCATGTGGCTTTCAAATTTTCCCAACACCATTTATTGAAAAGACTTTCTTTCCTTCATTGTGTGTTTTTGGCTCCTTTGTCAAAGATTATTTGTCCATATATATGTGGGTTTTTTTCCTGTGCTTTTAGTTCTTTTCCATTGGTTTGTATGTCTGTTTTTGTGCCAATACCATGTTTTTAAAAATATTTGTAGCTCTGTATTATAATTTGAAGTCAGGTAGTGTGATATCTCTGGCTTTATTCTTTTTTTCCCAGGATTGCTTTGGCTGTTTGGTTGTTATTTGTGGTTCCCTATACATCTGGAGAATTTTGTTCTATTTCTTTGAAAAATGACATTGGAATTTTAATAGGAATTGAATTAAATTTGTATATTGCTTTGGGTAATGTGACCATTTTAACTATGTTGCTTTTTTCAATTCATTAACACAGAATATTATTGTAATCAGAGAATATGCTTGGTATAATTTCAAACTTTTTGAGTTTGTTGAGCTTAGTCTTTTGACCCAATATATGCTCTAGTCCAGGGGTCCCCAAACTTTTTACACAAGGGGCCAGTTCACTGTCCCTCAGACCATTGGAGGGTCGGACTATAAAAAAACTGTGAACAAATTCCTATGCACACTGCACATATCTTATTTTAAAGTAAAAAGACAAAATGGGAACAAATACAATATTTAAAATAAAGAACAAGTAAATTTAAGTCAACCAACTGACCAGTATTTCAATGGGAACTATGGGTACAGTTGCATCCTGTGCTCCTCTCACTGACCACCAATGAAAGGGGTGCTCCTTCCAGAAGTGCGGCTGGGGCGGATAAATGCCCTCAGGGGGCCTCATGCGACCCATGGGCTGGCTGTAGTTTGGGGACCCCTGCTCTAGTCTATCCTTGAGAATGTTCCATGTGCACTAGAGAAGAATGTATATTCTGATATATGGTATGAAAGGCTCTGTAAATATTATGTCCATATGATCAAGCGGCTCTCTCATGCTGCCATTTCTGACTTATTTCGATCTGTTATCGTAATAATTTTATCTGTATAAGAACAGGAATACAGCCGGCTAATATTGTAATTGTTAAAGAAGTAGCATTTATTTTTATTAACTGGAACTGGGAATATTGGGTATTGTTGTGGTTTGTATAGTGTTCTTATTTAGTCTGTGTTTCAGCACAATTGTGTAGTGATATTGTTCGTGTCTTGCTCTATCCTGATGAGAGTGGCCTTTTCTGAACTCTTTTTCTCATTCATTCTCTGCATATATGTGTATGCATTGTTTCAGTTTGTATTTCTTTCAGGTATGTTGATTGAACATTTTATTTTTATGCATTTTATGTTTTAAAATATTTCTTCTTTTTGTTTTTAAATTTTTTCCCACTAGTGTGTTTTTGTTACAATATGAGCTCATTGTTTAGTTAAGGATAGTCATAACTATGTTTTCTTTTTTCTATTTATTTAATTAATTTATTTGTAAAATGTGGGAAAAAGGTGTTTATTGTGTTTGTGTCTATTTAAATATGTATATTGTATATATGTTTTCTTTTTAAAAAAGGGAGAATAGGTGAAAATGATGATTCTTTACCCATGATATTGGGAAGAACTATCTATATTATGGTGCCATCTGCTTCTGAGGCCTGGGGATTGGCCCTGAAAATCTTTGGTTTAAGGTTACCTGTACGGACTGTCTCTCAGTTGTCTTCACAGCCATGATCAGGGTCTGTTTAGGTGTGACTTGGATCTAGGAAGGTTTTTCTCTTATTTTAAGGCATTGGAGATGGTCAGTAGTACTTCGTAAGGCCCTTCCCAGAGAGGTGACAGCACATATTTTCTTCTAAAGACCTTAATGTATACCCAATCTCCTAGGCAAAGGGATAACAAGGCTTGTCACTTGGTTGAAGCCATGCCCTTTTACCTGTTAGCAATATGCTTTAAGTGTACTACTTAATTCTTCTATACAGCTAAACATAGCATCAGATGGTTCACTTGAATTCCCTTAATGTTCACTTAATCCAGAATGAAGGGTTTAGAGATGCCTGTGTACATTCAGTGGCCAAGTACTATTTTAAAGAGGTCAATCCATGTCTCCTATTTGGAGTATTCTGTATCTTTTCAAGTGTCAAGGGTAAAGCTTTTGGCCATTTAAGTCCAGTTTCTTGATCTTTCCTAATGTATTTTTTATATATGTATATTTTGTTCCATTTGCTCTGATGATTGAGAATGATATGCGGTATAAAATCTTAATGACTACCCCAGAGGTTTTTGCAAAGCAGGTGGTTTATTTCTGCTGTGAAATCTGTTCCTTGATTTAATCCATAGGAGAGTGCCAGTTTTCTTTTTCAGCTCTTGTTCTGCATTTGGTACTCCCAGAAACTCTTCGTTTACTACAGAATTATAGTCAGTCATTTATGTTATCATTTATTGTTACAATTTTTTTAAAAAAAACTAGAAGTGATTTTATTGTGTACTGTGAGGCAGAGACCAAACTTAATGTTTCCCCCCCATGTTCTCTTACTACAATTTGCTTATTTGATGTGGTATTTTAATCTCATTTTAAAGCAGTTTATCTCTAACCTATTTAACATCTTCTAATATAGATGTATATTAGAGTCACCTGGAGAATTTTTTAAATTTTTAAACTTTTTTATTATTTTTAAAGTGAGAGGAGGGGAGATAGAGAGACAGACCTCTTGCATGCACCTTAACCGGGATCCAACTGACAAACCCTGTTTGGGGCTGACAGTTGAACCAACTGAGCTATCCTCAGTGCCCCTGGCCAATGCTTGACCAACCAAGCCACTTGCTGTGAGAGGGAAAGAGGAAGAGAATGAAGTGAGGGAGGGAAAAGAAGCAGATGGTCGCTTCTCATATGTGCCCTGACTGGAGATCGAACCTGAGACGTCCACACACCAGGGAAGATGCTCTATCCAGTAAGACAACTGGCAATGGCCACTTGAAGCGTTTCTTTTTTTTTTTTCCTTTTTTCTTTTCCACGTGAGAGGAGGGGAGATAGACTCCAGCATGCGCCCCAAATGGGATTCACCTGGCAACCCCTGTCTGGGGCCAATGCTCTGCCCATTTGGGTTCATGCTCGCAATCGAACTATTTTTAGTGCCTGAGGCAGAAGCTTCACAGAGCCATCATACTCAGTGCTTGGCCGATACACTTGAACCAATTGAGCCATGACTGTGGGAGGGGAAGAGAGAGAGAAATAGAAGGAGGAGGGGGAGGAGTGGAGAAGCAGTTGGTTGCTTCTTCTGTGTGCCCTGACCAGGAATCAAACCTGGGACTTTTACACACTGGGCGATGCTCTACCTCTGAGCCAACTGTACAGAGCCTGGAATAGTGTGTGTGTGTGTGTGTGTGTGTGTGTGTATAAGTGACAGAAACAGAGAGACAGAGAGAGGGACAGATAGGGATGGACAGACAGGAAGGGAGAGAGATGAGAAGCATCAATTCTTTGTTGTGGCTCCTTAGTTGTTCGTTGACTGCTTTCTCACATGTGCCTTGACCTGGGGGCTACAGCAGCACAAGTGACCCCTTGCTCAAACCAGTGACCTTGGGTTAAAGCCAGTGATCTTGGGCTTCAAGCCAGTGACCCTTAGGCTCAAGCCAGCGACCATGGGGTCATGTCTATGATCCCATGCTCAAGCCGATGACCCTGCACTCAAGCTGGTGAGCTTGTGCTCAAGCCAGATGAGCCTGCATTCCAGCTCGGGACCTCGGGGTTTCGATCCTGCGTCCTCCATGCCCCAGGCCAATAGTCTATCCATTGTACCACCATCTATCTGGTCAGGCTGGAGTGTTTTTAATTAATGTTGGGGCCCCAACCTACAGAGTGAGTTGACTCTCTGGGTGTATGACCTTTTCATTAATATTTATTACAAGCATTATGAGAATGTTAATATATATCAAAACTGAGAGCACTCCTATATCCTGCCATAATCATTGGCATTTGTGCCTGAGTTTTTCTTTTATAAATGGCCTCTCCATCCCATACTTGTTACTTATTCATAATAGATTTACTCATTGTTATGCTTCCAAATGTAATTTAATTTCCTGTTTGTTCTAGGAGAGATGCTATAGTTTCTCTTAGTTGATTTTAATTTAGCTTTATAAATTGAATCCCCATATTTATAGTTACCTCTGAAAGGAAATAATGTTACCTGATATTAATTGTAGCACCAGTCTTTTGAATTTGTAATCTTAACAGTTACTAACTAGCTGCATTAAATAAAGTTAATGTTTTCTGACTTATGTAAAAATTGATTTCTTTTTAATGTGAATAACTTTGTAAAACTTCCTGAGTTCTACAGCTATTATATGGCATTCCGTAGCTCCAGCTAACTCCTTAGCAGAGATACAGCAGTATTAGTAATTTTTTTGTAGTAGATATTTGATATATGTGAATAGTAGAATGATACTCTGACTAAAATATGCACATATGTGTGTGTGTGTGTGTGTGTGTGTGTGTGTATATATATATATATATATATATATATATATATATATATATATATATATATATATATATTCCTTACTTTTTTAAATGAAAAAAGGCATGAGAATGTGATAAATTGCTGTTCTTTTTGTATTTTGTTATTTTTGACAGAAACAAAGAGAAAGAGGGACAGATAAGGACAGAGAGACCAGAGAGAGATGAAGAGCATTAGTTCTTCATTGTATCATCTTAGTGGTTCATTGATTGCTTGTTCGTTGATTGCTTTCTCATATGTGTCTTAAGCTGGGGACTACAGCAGAGCAAGTGACCCCTTGCTTAAGTTAATGGCCTTGGGCTCAAACCAGTGATCTTGGGCTTCAAGCCAGCAACCTTTGGGCTCAAGCCAGCGACCATGGGGTCATGTCTATGATCCCATGCTCAAGTCAGCGACCCCCACACTCAAACTGGTGAGCCCACACTCAAGCCATATGAACCTTTGCTCAAGCTGGTGACCTCAGGGTTTTGAACCTGGGTCCTCTGCATCCTAGTCCAACACTCTATTCACTTCACCATTGCCTGGTCAGGCTGTTCTTTTTGGATTTTAAGATCTAGTGTGCAACCTCTGGGTTAATGGGTTGAAGGGAGAGCAGAAACTTTTTATTTTTTTAGTCTCTCAAAATACTGTCTTTTTTAACATTCCATTTTCCATCCAGTTCCTTTTCTAGTTCAAAGGATTCACATTTCTGCATAGTTCACATCTGACACTTCCAAGGCCATTTAGAATGCCTTTGCCCAATAAATTAAAACCCCACAGTGGACCCTGTCTTCTGGATTCAGAATTCCAGTATCAGTTTATTTCAGCTATGATCTAATACAGTTCCATTGCTCAGAGGGACATTGATACATTCCCTGAGATATGGACACCATTGGTTGCATCTTGTTTGTTATTGGAAACTGACTTTCTGAAATTGAGGAATGTCTTGGAAACTGGCATCAAGAATGCATATTTATGTGGTGGCTGCTAAATATCTCTTATAATTAGAATTGACCACTTTAGCTGAGTGTTAATCTGTGTAACCTACAAATAATTATAATAGAACACTGACATCTATGTATACAATTTTTTTTTAAAAAAGTTAAAAAACACTTATTACATTGAGAAATTGGCTATTATTTGCATATTTTTTACATTTGCATGCAGCATTCATAATCATTTTCAAATCAAAGAAAAATATGTGATTAATTTCAGTTTAGTACTTTGTAAATTGGGAACAAAATCATAAAAATAGTAACTAGAAACATTATTTAATTTCTTTTTATTTATTTATTTTAGAGAGGAGACACAGAGAGAGAGAGAGAGAGAGAGAGAGAGAGAGAGAGAGAGAAAGGGGGGAGGAGCTAGAAGCATCAACTCCCATATGTGCCTTGACCAGACCAGTGCAGGGTTTTGAACTGGCGACCTCAGCGTTCCCAGGTCGACGCTTTATCCACTGCGCCACCAGAGGTCAGGCTAGAAACATTATTTAAACGACTTGTATCATTAATATACATTTTATGAAAATGGATGTGTTTTGTCATTTTAAGTGTATTTAGATGTTTCCTCCTCTTTATTCTTTGTCATGAATAGAGTAATAATGATTTTTAACAATTGATATTGTTATTTAGTTCATAATTTAAGAAATATAACAATTAGAGTTTATAAGGATGAATTTAAATTGACTTAAAACTTATATTGATGGTGTCATTGTAAATTGATCTAATCTTTATGAAAGGAAAGTTGAGGAAATGTCTGAAAAATGTTAAAATGGGCATATCCTATGATCTGGCACTTTATTTCCAAGATTTTGATCTAAAGAGATAGATATGAAGAAATAGTTACAGATAAATGTAAGATTTTAGTTGTAAAGATACTCAACATAGAATTATTTAACACTGTAAAACAAACACCTGACGACACCATTGTGTGTAACAGTAGAGGATTAGTGACATAAGTCGGGGTGTAATGACACTGGAGAGTACTGGAGGTCCATTCAACAGTGTTGTTAGGTGAATGCTTAATGCTATGGGACATTGTTCACAGTGTCTTTGAAGAGAAACATCACGTGCAATATTGTTCTTTTTTTTCTTTTTCTTTTTTGCAATGTTATTCTAATAACAGTGCACTTAGAAGGGTGATTGCAGGAAACCTACATTAAATGTTACGGTTTTCCCTAGGTGGTTATTATTTTCCTTATAGTATCCCTTGTTATTTTTCAACATTACTCCAATGAACAGGATTAAATATGTAGTTTGGGCAGTGGGGGTGGGAGGTGACTCATATTTTTAAAAGATTTTGTTTCCTAAGATGATGAGTGCTTGCATTTTTATGTGGTAAATTTTTATAAATGGTTTAAGACACCAGGATGAATCTGATAATATGTAACAAAATGTAACACATTATCAGAGCCATTTTCATGATTAATTGTTACTTTTCAATTTTAGATGCCAGAAAATTCCTTGCCAACTTTTCCCTGTAAAATGGCTGGAATTGGCAATAGATCTTTTTTGTTCATTTCAGCACATTTCATGAATGGATATTTATTATGAAAAGCATCAAATGTCTTCCTTTCACTAAGAGAAGACAGCCAGAGTGTTCTTACTCGATTAAGCTGGTGGCATATAATAGTCTGTTTATTTAATCAAGTTTGCTTCCTCAGCAATTTTGATCCACGATGAAGTAAAGTCTCTTCTTGACTTTAGTTTTTGAAGGTGAAATTGAGAGATTTAAATATGATTTATTTTGCTTTACCTATGGTTTGAATTAACTCTGCTGTTTGCATTCATTTTCAAAAGAAACATTTAATCTTTGCAAACCAATAATCCAATCAATCTCTTTCTCTCTCCCCCATTGCTCTGGAGATGGTACTAGGCTGACTCTAAAGCTTTCTTTATTATTACAGTATGAAATACAAAATTGATTTTGATAATTCATTTGAGACTAACATTTTGTTTTATATAAAAGTCTCAGTGTATGATGTTATAGAATTGTTTCCCCAATTCATGCGAACCTTTTTTGCTGATCCTCAGATGTGCTTAGTGAACTTTGAGAGAACCAAGAAGTTTTTCAAGTGCTGTTATTGTATTAACAAGTGCTGTTATTGTATTAATTCTGTGTGATAGTAAATATACTGATTTTTCTAAGACACCAACACTTCATTTCTCTTTGCTTCTACCAGATTTCTAGAATAACTGTCACATACTTTGAGGAGTACCTGTGGGGGAATCATCACAGTATTTCTCACAGAGGCCGTCTATGGTCTTGTTCTTTCACTCTATTCTCTACCACTACAGCTTACTCTGTATTCACATTGAACTGACCAGGCAAGACTTCTTCTAACTGAACTGTTCTCCCCTACTTTGCATTCTTTCATTTTCTGTTGGTTGTGATCCTGTGTATCTTTCACTGTCTACTTCAGATGGCACAAGCCCTCTTCCCCATGCAGTATGACTTTCTCCTGGGATCTATTTGCATCTCTGTTTAGTACAGTGATGGGCAATCTTTTAAGCTTGGTGTGTCAAAATTCGCCAAAAAACCGAGCATAACTCGGATGGTGTGTCACTTCGAGAAAAATGGCCTAACTGGAAGTCCCAGAACTAGATGCTCTGTGCCGGAGTTCTGTTGTTTTGGCCTACAGACCTCCAGCACAGAAGGAGTGGGAGCTCTTGATCTGTTAGTGTTGCACTTGAAAATTATTTAACTTCCTCTTTTTTTGTTTTGTAAAATGTTTATAAGCTTTTGGCTTCTTTCCACACTTACATTATCAGCAGTACCAAATCGATTAACACAGTTTGTCAGAAAATACTCTCTTTGTATTAAAGTATCTCATAATTTGATGTATTGACCTTAATTTTCATGGCAAGCCATTACCCTCTGATAGAATACAACGTTTTTGTCTAATGCAAAATTATTTGGAATTGTTATAATCTGAATAGCAGAGTACATTACAGCCAGTTGTCTTTAACTTGGGTAGGAAATACATCAAAGCTGCATCACCTCTGACTGTGCCTCATTTCCAGAACGTCCTTAAGTCCTTTCAAAAATGGCAATATGGATGCTGGTAACACCTGTTTTTAAATATTATGATGGCTGTCTATTGAAATAGTCAAATGCCATCTCACCTGTTTTTCTAAAACTCCATTCTTTTTAAGTTAGGGGTTGGCAAGGTATGGTCCCCTGACATTTTTGTAAAGTTGTATTGAAACAGAGCCATGTGTTTGTGTATTATCAATGGCTGCTTTTGTATCACAATAGTGGGCCCACCTAGTTATGACAAAGGTCATATGGTCTGGAGGTGATTTCAGAGTATTGGTGGTGTGAGAGATACCCTTGATCTCTCCCCTTGAAAATTCTACAAATTGAACAGCTATAACACAGCAAAAGAGCACTAGCTGGGCTCACAGTGTTGCCTGAAAAGATCTTTGCCAGGAATCGATTAAAGGTGGAAGGGTTGAGAAGAGAGGGAGAACATAAGATGCACTTGCAGTCAGGCTCCAGAAAGGACAGAAACATGGACTTTCTGGGGTTTTTTTGCCGGGACAACATAGAGGGGTGAAACCCAGAGTAACTGGGTCTTTTTCTGCTGGGAGGGTTGGTGAGATTGAAGGGTAATCAGAGAGATATTAAACCAAAGCAGCAGCAGAATGAGGGGTCATGGGCAGTCTTTCTGAGGACTGCTAGCAACCCTGACTTGGCTCAAAGACAGAGAAAAACAAAGTATGGCTCCACCAGCTTTCCAGATTCTGCCTCACTCACCTCGTGGGATGCAGAGAGTGATGGAGAAATACCCCACACTTAGCTCTCCAGAACCACTCTCTCCTGTGAAGAGCAGAGGTGCTCTGCGTCTGACCCTCTGGTCTGTTGAGACATGGAAAGGAGTGCCCAGAGGCTGAGATTGCCATTGCTAGAGCCACAAAATCCTTACAACATGCCCCACCTATCGTTTATACTGTAGCCCCACCTCCATCATTGTGAAAGCAACATCTCAGTGGAGGTCAGCCAAGAAATATCACAGAGCTAAAATTTGTAATACAGTGTCACTTACTGGAAGAAAACAGAAAACCTCAGAAAAGGAAATCTTTAGTTTTGTTTTGAATTTAATTTTCTTTAATTTTTTAAAATCTTATTTCTTTGGGTGTTCTGCTTTTGATTTCTTTTGTGTATGTTTGCTTCTTTATTATGCTTTTTCTCTTCTACTTTTCATTATTTTTAAAATTTTTCTATATTTTATTGTTATCTTTATTTTTTGAGTTGTTTTTTGTTAGATTTCTTAACAATACCACTATCAAATGCCATCAAGAAAGAAAAAAAAGAATACCATGGCTACATAAGAAAGAGACATAGTTCAGAAAAAAAAATTAAAATATCCAGAAAGCAATCTCAATCACATGGAAAGCTTGGAGTTAAACAATAGAGAATTCAAAATTGAAGTTATGAAAATATTCAAGAAGTTGTGAGAAAACACTGATAGGCAATTTAATGAGCTCGAAAAACAAATTAATAAACAAAATGAGTACTTCTTCAAGGAGATTAAAATTTAAAAGGAAGCAAACATAGATGAAGAATTCAATACATGAATTGAAAAATGAGGTAGGAAATAAAGCTAATAGAACAAGTCAGATAGAGGAGAGAATCAGTGATATCAAGGACAGTCAACTAGAGATGCTACAGAGAGAAGAAGAGAGAGACTCACGAATTTAAAAGAAAGTGAGATAGCTCTACAAGCATTGTAGGACTATGCAATATAAGAATAATGGTTATATTAGAAGAGAAAGAGAGGGAAAAGGAAATGGAGAGCCTATTCAAGTATGTAATTGCCAAGAATTTTCCAGGCCTATGGGAAAGAGTTAGAGCCTTGTATCCAAGAAGTGAACAGAACATTGAGTTACTTCAATCAAAACAGACCTTCTCCAAGGCACATTGTAATAAAATTCTCAAAAATCCATGACAAAAAGAGAATCCTCAAGTCATCTAGGGAAAAGAAAAACATAATTTATAAAGAAAGGCCCATTAGATTATCATCACACTTCTCAGCAGAAACTCTACAAGCCAGAAGAGAGTGAATCCAAACATTCAAAATACTAAAAGAGAGGAATTACCACCCAGGAATTCTATAGACATCAAAGTTATCCTTCAAATATGAAAGATAAATAAAAACTTTTACAGACGTACAGAATCTGAGGGAATTTATCACCAGAAAACCCCCACTGCAGGAAATACTTGAGGACGTTATTAAACCAGTAGCAAAGAACAAAACAAATGAAAACTACAACTAAAAGCTCCAACAAGGTCACTATAAAAACAAGGTTAATCTGTGACAACAATAATATAAAAGGGGAGAGGATAAAGATCTGCAGTAGCAAAGGGGGAAGGAGTACAAAGCACTCATAGGACAAAGGACTTTGTATGTATAAAAACTATCCTCTTAATAACCTAATGGTAAGCACCCATGGAAAACCAATATTGAAACGTAGAGCTTAAAAAAGAAATGGGAAAGAACTATGAAATACTACCAAACAAAAACAACTGAAAGAAACACAGAAGAGAAGAACCAACAGAGACACAGAGCTACCAGACAATAAAACATAAAGTGGCTATAGGAGATCCTCAAGTGTCAGTAATTACCCTAAATCTAAATGGATTGAACTCACCAATAAAGAGGCACAGAGTAGTATATTGGATTAAAAGCAAAATCCAATTATATGGTACCTTCAAAAGACACATTCAAGCTGTAAGGACAAAAGTAGACTCAAACTGAAAGGTTGGTAAATGATTTTTCAAGCAAATATTCAAAGAAAAGCAGTTATAGGCATACTCATATCTGACAACACTGACTTCAAAACAACAAAGATAACAGGAGACAAAGATGAACATTTTATAATGATAAAGGGGACAGACATTCTGTCAAGAAGACATACCATTTTTAAATATATATGCACCGAATCAGGGAGCACCAAAATATGTAAGACATCTACTAACTGATCTAAAAATAGAAACAGACAAAAACATAATCATACTTGGAGCCTCACTGACAGCTTTAAATAGATCATCCAAACAGAAAAATTAATAAATACCAGCTTTAAATGACACAGTAGACCAAAATTGACATAATAGACATGTATGGAACATTTCATCTAAAAACATCAGATTATACATTTCTCTTTTTCCAGTGGGTATGTAACATTCTCAAGGATAGACCAAATATTAGGTCACAAAAGTAATCTCAACAAATTCAAGAAGATTAAAATTTTACCAAGTGTATATTCTGACCTTAAGGCTTTGAAATTAGAACTCAACTGCCAAAAAGAAGTATAGGAGCCCACAAAAATGAGAAAATTAAACAACATACTTCCAAAAAATGACTGGGTCAAAGAAGAAATAAAAGCAGAGAGCAAGAGATATATAGAGATAAACTGAAGTGACAGCAAGACATATCAAAACTTCTGGGATGCAGTAAAAGCAGTAATAAGAGAGGTTATATCATTACAGGCTTATATCAAGAAACAAGGGAGATCCCAGGTAAACAGCTAACATCACATCTTAAAGAACTAGAAAAAGAAGAAAAAAGGCAACCCAAACTCAGCAGAAGAAAGGAAATAGTAAAAATTAGAGCAGAACTAAATGAAAGAGAGAACAAAGAAGTATAGAAAAAATTAATACAACAAAGAGCTGGTTATTTAAAAAGACCAATAAAATTGACAAACCTCCTACTAGACTAAGGAAAAAAGGGAAAAGACTCATAAAGAAAATCCAAAATGAAAGAGGAGAAATCAACACAGATATCATAGATATAAAAAGGATCATACTAGAACACTAACAAAAATATATGCCACCAAATTCAGCAATCTAGAAGAAATGGATAAATTCCTAGAACTATACAATTTTCCTGAGTTATGAAGAAGTGGAAAATCTAAATAGACCTATAAGCAGGGAGGAAATAGGAACAACTATCAAAAACCTCCACTAAAATAAAAGTCTAGGACCAGATGGCTACACTAGTAAATTCTACCAAACATTCAAAGATTTGGTGCCTACCCCTCTCAAAGTCTCCCCCAAAATTGAAGAAGAAGCAATACTCCTTGACACATTTTATGAGGTCAACATAATTCTGATACCAAAACCTGACAAGGACAACACAAAAAAAGAAAACTATAGGCCAATATTTCTAATGAATGCAGATGCAAAAATCCTAAACAAAATACGAGCAAATCAAATACAACAATCATTAAAAAAATAATACATCATGATGAAGTGGAATTCATTCATTCCAGGAGCACAAAAAGGGTTCAATGTATGTAAATTGATAAATATAATATACTACATCAACTAAACAAAGGACAAGAATAAAATGATTTTATCAATAGTTGCAGAAAAAGCATTTGATAAGATACAACATTGATTTATGTCTAAACTCAATAAAATGGATATAGAAGGAAAGTACCGCCTGACCTGTGGTGGCGCAGTGGATAAAGCATCGACCTGGGAACACTGAGGTTGCCAGTTCAAAATCCTGCACGGGTCTGGTCAGGGCACATATGGGAGTTGATGCTTCCAGCTCCTCCCCCCTTTCTCTCTCTCTCTCTCTCTCTTTCTGTGTCTCCTCTCTAAAATGAATAAAATAAAAAAAAATTGTTAAAAAAAAAAAAAGAAGGAAAGTACCTACACATATTAAAGGCCATATATGACAAATCATCAACCACTATAATACTAAATGGTAATAAACTGAAGGCTTTTCTTCTAAAATTAGGAATAAGACAAGGCAGCCTATCAGTGGTTCTTAACGTTCTTTGAGGTACTGAACCCACCAGTTTCATATGCGCATTCACCGAACCCTTCTTTAGTGATAAATAAAATATGATTTTTTTTTTCCAAATTCAAGACATAGGTATATGTTTTTTTACTGGTGCACAAGATGAGCCATGCATGAACATCACCTTGCTCAAAGAACAAAACCAACAAAGTGCATGAACTCACAACAAATTATGGTATTACTTTATTCTGGCCTCCACAGCAGAGGCTTCTCCAAACCCCTGAGACCGACTCATCGAACCCCTAGGGTTCGATAGAACCCAGGTTAAGAACCACTGCTGCCTACTCTTCTCACAGTTATTCAACATAGTTATGGAAGTTTTAGCCAGAGCAGTCAGGCAAGAGAAAGAAATAAAAGACATCCATATCAGGAGAGAAGTAAAGGTATTACTTTTGCAGATGACTTGATCCTGTGTATAGAAAACCCCAAAGAGTTCACTGAAAAAAGCATTAGAAACAATAAACAAATACAGTAAAGTCACACAATACAAAATCAACATATGAAGTTCTACAGCTTTCCTATACATTAACAAGGAAACTTTAGAAAATGAACTCAAAAAAACAATTCCTTTTGTAATTGCAACCACAAAAAAAAAAAACCTATGAATAAACTTAACAAAGGATGTGAAGAATCTATATACTGAAAACTACAAAGCATTACTTAAACAAGTTGAAAAAGACACAATGAAATGGAAAAATATTTTATGTTCTTGGATTGGAAGAATCAACATCCTTAAAACGGCCATATTACCCAAAGTGATATACAAAGTTAATCCAATCACCATTAAAATCCTATGTCATTTTTTTAAAGAAATAGAACAAAAAGTCACCAAGTTTGTATAGGACCATAAAAAAACCTGAACAACCAAAGGAATTCTGAGGAAAACACATGAAGCCGGAGGTATCATACTACCTGACTTCAAATTATACCGCAGAACCACAATAAGCAAAACAGCATGGTATTTGGCAGCACTTAAACTAATGGAACAGAATTGAGAGATCAGACAAAATACAACATATATATAGACAAATAATCTTTAACAAAGGGACTGAGAACACACAATGGAGAAAAGAAGACCCTTTCAATAAATGGAGCTAGGAAAATTGGAAAGCCACATGCAAAAGAATGAAAAACTTTATTGCACCTTGTCCCCATGCACAAATATAAATTCAAAATGAATCAAAGACCTTAATATAAGTTATGAAACTATATTACACAGAAGAAAAAATAAGTATTAACTGAATGGACCTTGGCCATACAGAACATTATATGACTTGGACCCCAAAGGCAAGGGAAGTAAAGGCAAAAATAAATGAATGGGACTATATCAAACTAAAAAGCTTTTGCACAGCAAAAGAAACTAACAACAAAACAAAACGGCAGCTGACCAAATGGGAGACAATATTTACAAACAACAGCTCCAATAAGTGGTCAATATCCAAAATATATAGAGAGAACTCACAAAGCTCAGCAACAAACAAGCAAACAATCCAAATAAAAATGGGGAAATGACCTGAGTCTATAATTACACCATGATGACATACCAGTGGCCATTAGATATGTGAAAAAATGCTTATCTTCACTTGCTATCAGAGAAATTAAAATCAAAACCTCCTGCACTGCTGGTGAGAATGCAGACTTGTGCAGCCACTGTGGGAAACAGTATAGCATTTCCTCAGAAAATGAAAAATGTAACTGCTTTTTGACCCAGCTCTTCCACTTTTAGGAATATATCCTAAGAATACCATATTACTGATTCAAAAGAAGATATGGACCCCTATGTTTATTGTAGCCTTATTTACAATAGCCAAGATCTGGAAATAGCCCTATTGTCCATCAGTGGAAGAGTGGATTAAAAAGTTGTGGTATATATACAAAATGGAATACTATGCAGCTGTTAAAAAGAAGGCAATCTTACCTTTTGTGACAGCATGGATAGGCCTGGAGATTATTATACTGTGAAATAAGCCGGGCAGAGAAAGATAATATCATATCATCTCACTTATATGTGGAATCTAATGAACAAAGTGAACTGAGGAACAGAATAGAGGCAGAGGCAGGGTCACGGGGAGCAGAGGGATAGCTGTCAGAGGAAAGAGGTATGAGGGGACGGGATAAGAGAAAGTGAAGGGATTACTGAAATTATATATACATAACATAGATACAGAAAACAGGACAGCAAATCCCAGATGGAAAAGGGTAGGGAGCTAGGGGGAGGGGGACAAAGGGAATATAATGGGAGACATGTGGGTGAGGGTGTTATATTGAGTGGGACACTTAATTTCATATTTACACAATAATTTAAAATTAATTAAAAAATTACAAAAAACTACAATGACATACCACTTCACACCTGTTAGATTGACTATTGTCAACAAGACAGGTAACAATAATTGTTGGAGAGGCTGTGAAGAAAAAGGAACTCTCATTCACTTGGTGGGAATGCAAATTAGTACAATTACTATGGAAAAAGTATGGTGGTTCCTCTAAAAATTAAGAATAGAACTACCATATGACCCAGAAAACCCCCTACTGGGTATCTACCAAAAAAACTTGCAAACATTGATACATAAAGACACATGTACCCATGGTGGGATTCAAATAATTTAATGACCAGTTCTCTGCCCTAATGAACGTTTTAAATAAAAAACAAACAAACAATACTGTACCGAAAGATAGTTTATTATTTCATGCATTTAATACTTAAATAATGACAGTAAAAGAGGTACACAAAACTAGTTTGTTATAAGAGTTTTAAAATGAAAAAAATTTAAATAATACCTGACAAAGAGCAGTAAAACTGTTATTTAAAGTATTTCCATATTGTTTTTTTATTGGCATTCTTACTACGGGTACTTAGAATATGCTGTTTCACAGATGAACATTAGAAAGAGTAAGGAATGTAAATTTGTGGCTTCCATATTGGGCAGACACCCAGATGCCCACCTTAGAGAGAACCCTGATTACAAGTGCCATTTTAACAACCAGTTCGCTAAACTCAATAAAAAAATAGGTATCGTTTCTGCTGAACTGATATGAACCAGCTGGATCCTACCCTTGCATGCACCCCCATGTTCATTGCAATATTATTCACAGTGGCCAAGACATGGAAACAACCAAAATGTCCCTTGGTAGAGGAGTGGATAAAGAAGATGTTGTTCATATATATGTACAATGGAATACTACTCAGTCATAAGAAATTATGACATGTTGCCTTTTACTACAACATGGATGGACCTTGAGAAAATTATACTGAGTGAAATAAGTAAATCAGAAAAAACTAAGAACTACATGATTTCACTCATAGGTGGGATATATATGTGAGACTCATGGGCATAGATAAAAGTGAAGTGCTGTAGGGTGTTGTGGGGGAGGCAAGTAAAGAGGGACAAATATAAGGTGATGGAAAAATGATTTGACTTTGGGTGATGGGTATACAACACAATGAACAGTTCAAATTTTAAAGAAATGTTTACCTGGAATCTATGTACTCTTATGATCATTGTCACCCCACTAAATTAAATTTTCTAAATTAGAAAGAAAATAAGATCAAATGGTCCATAGAGCCTAAATTACTTTGTGGAACATTTCAGTAAAACATTGCTGTTCCCTTTTACTTTAATATCTGCCAGGGACCTGGCATATTCAGATGTTGTCTGCACAGGTTAGGTGAAGAACCTGCTGGCTGGCTTTATACTTTTTAGTAGTGGTGAAATATTGCTTTCTTTTTATCAAAGAATGTATAGTATTATGTTTTTCTTTCCCCTAGGAACACCCTGAGAGCTCCCTATAATGCTCTGTGGCATTATATATCATTATTATTGGTTCTCAGTGCTACAAGTTTTTCCCATATACTCAGGCTTCTCGATGCTTTTGTATTGGTGTATAAAGGGTCAGACTGGTTGAATTGCAGTCCTGCTTACATGAGCATGAGCTGCACTCTCATAGTACATTAAGGTGTGCCAGGGACCACTGGCTTTGCAGACTTGTTTCATAGTGGAGCTTATTAGTATGAACTGTAACCTCCTATTTATGGTATTTTTTAGGCTGCAGCACCTAAAGGTAGGAAGTAAGAACTTTGGCATAAGCATTTATTTTTAATGCCCATCAAACGCATGTGTAAATTCTTCCTGGCACACCACTGCATAGGAAGATTATGTTCTGTGAAGTGCCACCTGCCATCACTTTTGATGTTTATTTTTATCACAAATCTTATGTTTTATTATAAATATTACAAACTAAACATACCATTTATTTTCTTTACAAAATGAGTAGTGTAAGACTGAAATCTCTGTTCTAGCTTTATGGAGGTTTGTGGCATTTGCTCCTTCATTCTTGATCGAAACCTTTCTTATGGGACCTTATTTCCTTCAGGCAGAAGAAGGCTGCATTTTGGCCAATTTGAGCTTGTTAAAACCATAGGGAAATTAGAGGGAAAAAATTATTTTTAATCTGCAGTAACAGCTGCATCAGCAGTGGTAGTAGCTATATCATCGAAGAATACTTATTGATCATGATCACATCACCATAGTAAGAGATGAAACATGGAAGCTACTGTTTCTCAGAAGGCCATGCCACTCCATTTCTCTGTACATAGAATCATGCATGGTACCTTCCAGAAGTATCTTGTGCTGCAAACAATCTCTGTTATGCTTGCCACTGTGAACACGGATCCTGAACAAGTATTCATTGTCACAAGCTTGGCGCCGTGGTGTGATGGATTTTCTTTAACTGGGATGCAACCTTATGGTCTGTGAAATGGAACCAGGAATGGGTCTGGATGTTCATGTTACAGTGGAGTCATGTGAAGTGAGGCGGGGGAATGACTGCTCAGGTTTACAGGTAAAAAGCTGGACCTCCACACCAGCTCTGCACCTTACTGGCTGGACAACTTTGTGCAAGCTGCCTAGCCTTTTGACACTTACATTCCTCTGCAATAAATGCACACAGAGTATATATGTTTATTGTGATAATAATGCAAAGTATTATCACTAGAAACCTACAGAATCCATGTTTAGTCCCATAAAGGTGCTGGGTAGTGAGATGGAATGACCTCCAAGTATATTACTCAGTTAAGGGAAAGAACAGTTTTGGACACAAATGCCTTCAGTAATCCTGATTTTGCAAGGCAACATTTGGGATTTTGCTATAGCAAACTTGCCTTTGAAGAAATTGCTCGTAGGTTCTTTTCATTGCAGGGCAGTAAAAAGTTTATCCAACGAGGCTTTTTAAAATCTGATTCATAATGATGTCTTTCCCTGTCAACATCACAATTTAGCTCAACAAATAACAATACCACAATTACAAAAACTACTAACAGTGTTTTTAGTAGAAATCAATTATTGGAACAGTTGCTAAGGACAAATAATAATACATATATCTCTGAGTAAGAAATCATTTTTTCTTTACTCAAATAGTTCAGCTATGAAATTTATAATACATTGTTCCTCTTTCATATATAATTTTATGAGAACAGTAGTACAGATGAATTTATTGGATTTGGGGGGGAAGATATTATAGAGTCCTGGAGAAAAATCATAAGATCCCTTCTATGCCTCTTGTCTATGCCTAGAGACTGGAATGAAACATGTATAGTTATTTTCTGACTTGCTCTTACTTCTTAGAGAGACCCCTGAAACCAAGAACCAGATGAGTTAGTTGGATGTAGCTCTACCTCAAACAGCTCTCTGAAGGCAAAAGGCAAGAGGGCAGCTGAAGAGTCCCAAGATTTCTTCATGATTCACAGTCCTTTAAAAACCTGCAGATAGTCCTGCCCTGCAGGATTAGACTGTTCCTCCTTATTCGGCCATAGACAGAGGGGCATATGTCAGTTGCCACTTCTCTCTTTAAAGTATTTGTCTGTTTTGTTGTATCATTATCATTTATTTTTTATAGGGAGAGACAAAAAGGGAGAGAAATAAAAAGCATTAACTCAGAGTTGCATCACTTTAGTTGTTTATTGATTGCTTCTCATACATGCCTTGAACGAGGGGCTCAAGTCGAACCAGTGACCCCTTGCTCAAGCCAGCAACCTTGGGCTTCAAGCCAGAGTCCTTGTTTGATGATCCTATGCTCACACTGGAGAGCGTGCACCCAAGTCAATGACCTCAAGGTTTTGAACCTGACCTCATTGGCCCAGGTCAATGCTCTATCCATTGTGCCACTACCAGTCAGGCTGTATCATTGTTGTTTTCTTTTGAATTTTAGACTATGATGTCATCTGGGGTTCTTAGAGAATGTACCTTGTATTATTATTGATGAACCTTTACCTGCCTAATACATTCTAAGCATTCTGACTATATCTTGCTTGTGGTTTTCATGTGCAGTGCCACACCCAATGCTTAGTAGTCACATATTTAGTGGAAACAACTGGAAAAACCATTTATTGGGTTTTTACACTGGTCAGATTTGTGAGGAAGTGACAGCTACTATCATTCATTAGATTTGTTTCAATTTATGAGTTCCTATTGTAGTTCATAAGATGACTTCAAGAAGTGTATGTAATTTTAGCCATGGTATGTTAAGGAAATTATAGTCTAGTTAGGCCAAATGGATTATGAATGCAGTTTTAAATTGTTCACACCAAACAACATGATAGATATGTATGTCTTCTTTTGAATTGTAATAAAATGAAATGCATGCCAACTTAATTTTATCACCAGACATGTTCATATTTAAAGCCCTTTATAGTGAAATAAAATGTTGACCTTAAGATTATGTTTCCTGCGACTTGACAGCAGTTGTGAACAAGGTATAAAATAAAAGCTGGGTAGCTCATATGGAAAGTTGTTACATGGTCTGAATGTTCTTAGATGTAAAAACAATTAAAGTCAGAGAGCTGAGAAGTCATCTGGTTAAAGTGCCCGAGCAGTCGCTGTCAGGTTAAGAACTTTCACATATCTCGTGGCGGAACTGAAATCTTGGCCGTTACCTCTGCTCCAGGTCAGAGATGCACCCATAGCTTTCATCAAAGATTCGTGCTTTGTCATTCCACAATTCTTTTTTCTGAGGCAGTAGAAGGAATAAAAAAGGAAGCTCTTTAAAGAGTGTCATATGGGGAATGTTGATTTAAAACTTACTTTAACACAAATTTTCATGTCCATATATATCCATTTGTCCCATATTTGATTACCCATGATGCTCCTGGCAACAGGGTTGAGCAGAGCACTGCAGGCAGTGAATGGTCTCTGTCCTCCAGTAGCTTAGACTCATACAGGCTTTCTTAACCTCAGCATTATTTTTAATATAGCAGATTCTTGACTTCTACCCAGTGGATGCCAGTGTCAGCTCCCAGTTGAAACAACCAGAAATGTTCCCAGGCATTCTTGGATATACCCTGAAATGTCAGGGACAGGGAGCAGATGGCTAGCAGTTGAGAACTCCTGGACTTGTAGGTTCTACTGGTGTGAGAGACAGGCAAGCACACAGGAAAAACAGTGATTAACACTGTAGGACAGGCTAAACATGAGCCATGTGTAATGTTGTGAAAGAATATTTTCAAGTGGCTTCCAGAGCACTTTCAAATTCATTGTCTTTCTCCCAGGGTGACACTTAACCACATTGTAGCTACAGAATTGTATATTATATCAAAATTGTTACTTTTCAAACATTTAAAACACTTTTTTACTAAAGGAAATATCTAAAATTATTTTTTTTAAAGTTAAATATTACTAGTGCTGAATTGCCATGAATTACTAAAGGATGGTTTTATAATTATGTGACAGTTAACATCATACAGTCCTGCCATCAACAACAATGTACAGATGCTGATGAATGGGGGATCTCTACAAGCAGAGAGAGAAGAATCGGGTGGTTTGCTTATAAGTTTATCTCATTGTGTTTATTGTAACTGACTGACTAGTCATCACCATTGAAAGTTATTTATTTACTTTCTATCAGAGGTAGAAGTGATTGTACAAACTGTCTGTCAGAAGACGAGTGGATTGAAAAGCTATGGTACATATATACTATGGAATACTACTCAGCCATAAGAAATGATGACATTGGATCATTTATAACAAAATGGATGTACCTTGATAACATTATACGGAGTGAAATAAGTAAATCAGAAAAAAAGAAAAACTGAGAAGAGCATGATTTCATACATAGGTGGGACATAAAAGTGAGAATATGAGACATGGACAAGAGAGCGGTGGTTATGGGATGGGGGGAGGGAGGGAAGAGTGAGATAGGGAGGAGGGGAGGGACACAGGGAAAACCAGATAGAAGGTGACAGAGGACAATTTGATTTTGGGTGACGGGTATGCAACACAATTGAATGATAAGATAACCTGGAGATGTTTTCATTGTACATATGTACCCTGATTTATTGGTGTCACCCCATTAGAATTAATAATAATAAAATATATATATTAATAAAAAAAGTTTGTATAATCACATTTTAACTATTTCTAAGCAGAGAGAATATAGCATTTACAGATAGCATCATTGGTAATTCATAAACTGTCTTCATATGTTCTTATATTTTAAACTGTGACTTAAGTTCAGCATTATGTATAGAAGTAATCTTTATTATCACAATTCAGACTTTGCAAGTATATCCTGCAAAGTAAAGGTTTTTACTCCTTTCAAACAAAAGCAAAAACAAAAACTTCTAACCTCTTTAGTAGTATTTAATGTTGTTATTCTTCTGTCATCTGTTTACTGCGACCATTATTTTTTTTTTTACTTTTTTCTTTTTAATTTCTTTTTAATTTCTTTTTATTTATTCATTTTAGAGAGGAGACACAGAGTGAGAAAGAGAGAGAGAGAGAGAGAGAGAGAGAGAGAGAGAGAGAGAGAGAAAGGGGGGAGGAGCTGGAAGCATCAACTCCCATATGTGCCTTGACCAGACCAGTACAGGGTTTTGAACTGGTGACCTCAGTGTTCCCAGGTCGACGCTCTATCCACTGCACCACCACAGGTCAGGCACGACCATTATTTTTTACTGTTATTTTTCCCTGTTATTGCTTCTGCTACTTAAAAATTGCTGTTTTTTTTTAAAAGCTCGTTCCTTTACTGGCTCGTGATGTTTGAAGGATGTTGTTGATGCAGTTTTTGTCCACTCCTGAACATGTATGCATTAATCAAAAAATATGAAATGCTTGTTGGCAATTTCAAGTTCATTTATAAATCAGCTGTTAGCTGGATTACGTTTGCCGACATTCACTCTGTTATGTTCTGTGTCAGAGTTGTGGGTAACTGTGGAGTCATGGTGGGATACATGACAGGCATAGGTGGCTGCCTCACTATGATTTTGAGGAAAATGAAATAAATTTATTGACTGAAATAAAGCAAGAATAGGACTGAAGATGACTAGGCATATGTTTTAATGTCTTGTACCTAGGAAACACTCAGATGACCCTGCATTAGCATCCTAAGGTGAGATCCTTACATTATAGTATATAGTTCCTTCTTACAGCTGTGTTTAATTTATTTAGCTGTAGTGTAAGAAAATATTTTGTCCAATGCATTTGAAGATATACATAACCCATCTAGTTGTCTAGTGTTCAGAAATACAAATTTTGACCTTTGGACACGGAATCCATTAATGTTCAGATGAGTTAAGATAATTGAAAATTTCAGCTTCTATAGTTATCACATGATTAGGCTATATAAAGACAATACTTGATGATTCCTTTTTAAAACAATGTATGCACAGTGATCATTTTAATCAGTTTGATTTTATTAAAAGAAAAAAATGCTATAAATGATTTGGGCATATATATATAAAGAACTAGATCATGGTTTCATTTTGGTATATTTTAGATTCTGTTTTGTTTATTTCTGCTCTGATCTTTATTAGTTCCCTCTTTCTACTCACTTTGGGCTTTGTTTGTTGTTCTTTTTCTAGTTCCTCTAGGTAATAGGTTAGGTTGTTTATTTGGGATTTTTCTTGTTTCTTGAGATAACCCTGTATTGCTATGGATTTCCCTCTTAGGATTGCTTTTGTTGTGCCCCACAGATTTTGTGAGTTTTTTCCTCATTCATTTGTTTCAAGGTATCTTACTTTCTTCCTTGGTGTTGTTTTTGACTCATTCATTATTTAGTAACATGCTATTTAGTTTTCATGTGTTTGTGTGTTTTTCAGTTTTTTTTCCTTGTAATTGATTTCTAGTTTCATATAGTTGTGGTCTGAGAAGATGCTTGATATGATTTGAATCTTCTTAAATTTATTGAGACTTATTATGTGGCCTATCCCGGAAAAGGTTTTGTGTATACTTGAAAAGAATGTATATTTTGCTGCTTTGGGGTGAAAGGGTTTAAAAGCATCAATTAAATCCATTTGATCTAGTGTATCATTTACGGTCGACGTTTCCTGTTGATTTTCTGGTCTGTAAAATCTATCCATTGATGTCAATGTTAAATCTCCTACTATAATTGTAGTACTGTTGGTCTCTTTATGTCCATCAGTATATATTTAACTGCTCTTGTGTTGGGTGCATAAACATTTACAAGGGTTGTAACCTCTTGCCTGACCAGGCGGTGATGCAGAGGACAGAGCATCAGACTGGGATGTGGAATATCCAGGTTCGAGACATCAAGGTCGCCAGTTTGAGCATGGGCTCATCTGGCTTGAGCAAAAAGCTCACCAGCTTGGACCCGAGGTCACTGGCTCGAGCAAAGGGTTACTTGGTCTTCTGAAGGCCCACGGTCAAGGTATATCTGAGAAAGCAATCAATGAAAAACTAAGGTGTTGCAATGAAAAACTGATGATTGGTGCTTCTCATCTCTCTCTGTTCCTGTCTGTCTATCCCTATCTATCTCTCTGACTCTCTCTCTGTCCCAGTAAAAAAAAAAGGGGGGGTTGTAACTTCTTGTTGGATTGATCCCTTAATCATTATGTAACGGCCTTCTGTGGCACCATCTTTGCTTTGAGATTACCAAACTTGATTGGAATTCCTTGAGAGTTTTTCAAGAAAGACTGAAATTTGGGCCCAGGCTTGTTACCACTGGCACAGCCTTGGGCTGTGCATTAGTTGGGTAATGTAGGTTCTTAGGGAGTCATCAAGGTGGATCTAATGTAGCTCACCAGGCTACTACCATGTGAGGGGTGGAGGGCTCAACACAGGGACATCGGTGGCTGTCCCTCCAGCCCTGACATCATAGTCTCACAACTCAGTCTTTCCCTGTATGACTTGCTTTTACCCCTTCTCCTTGGACCACCATCCCTCTGCTGGAATCTTGGGTGTCTGCCAGTGTCTGTGCACTGTTCCTTTAAGAGAAACCTGGGTTTCCCTCAGTCTTTGTTCTCATGTGGGTGGTCAGTATCCCTGCTGATTTTCACAGCCAGGTGTTAGGTAGGTTCCCCTTCCTGGCACTGGTTCTCTGGGCTGGGAAGTCTGGTGTGGGGGCTGAGATGCCACACTTTTTAGAAGTGAACCTCTACATCTGAGATCCCTCCAGATTCTTAACTGTATGTGGGTGCAGGGCCTGCCTGTTTTGTGTCTCCACTCCTTTTTACCAGTCTCGTCTCAGTATGGCTTCTTTTGTATGCCCTTAGTTGCATGGCTTCTTTTTAGCTAGTTTTCAGATGGTTACCCAGGTTGAGTGTTCTGTAATTTAGTTATAATTTTGGTGTGGCTATGGGACAAAGTGAGTGCAGTTTCCACCTACTCTGCCATCTTGGAGAGTCTCTTTGGAATTGTTTAAAGGTATCTTTAGTGCTTGGCAGAACATGATGCTGTTATCTGCTGTATTTATGATTACTTTCTGGACTCAGTCCAGCTTGGATTTCAATATATTAAAAGTTCACGCCAATATAAGGAAATATAGATCATTAAAATTGCATTTATTATATAGCCAGTTTTTACATTTGGACTCATTAATGTGTTTCTATAGAGCAAAAATAGAGCATATACCGCCAAACTACTTTCTATATTTTTATCACTGGGCCCATTGTCCTTAGGGTGATGAAGGACGTTTTTTGTCCAGAGCTTGTTAATGATTCATTGGAACAATGTTAATTCTACATTTTATTTGAATTAACCAATTTCTTAGAGAGTGGATGTAGAGTGAGAAATTTGAGTTGTGGTTTATAGCTGCATGTCATTTGCTGAACAAAAATGGTGCCCTTTAACATCTATAATATGTTTCTTTTATTAAAGCAGAGTCCCCATATTTACTAATGAAATACTCTTGAGGTGTTCTAATCAAAGTTTCTGCATAATAATCAGGTAATTCAATTTTAAAATACGTTATGTTAATAAGAATGAGCTAATTCATTAAATTATACATATATAGTGAGGTCAACATTAGGGTTTAATTTTCATTTTTGTTTTGCTTGTTTCATTACTGGCAATTTATAGTGTTTTGGCGATCATTCAACTAATATTTATAGAGCATGTACTATGTGTTCGTGATGAATCCACAGTGGTAAAACAGACTTAAAACCTGTCCTTACAGAACGTAGGTTCTAGTGTGGGAAACAGATGTTAACTAAATAAAGACAGAAATGTGAATGCAAATTGTTGTTAGTGGTCTGAAAGCAAAGCATAAGGTGCTAGGAAATGAAACACTCTTAGTTTGAGAAAAAAATAGATCAAAAGTGAAGAGAAGCTTTGTCACTTCAGAAAGGGATCTATCTATTTATGATATTTCCACTCCAGGTTTAGGGCTTTAGTCTAACTAACCTCCTCTTGCCATGCCCACTCTAGTTATACGCACCAGCTCTGTTCCCACACTACTTTCCCAAAATCAGATGTAAGGAGGTGGATCAGACTCTCACATACGTATGCTTACTATAGGTAGACATACATCGGTATTACATATATGATCATGCATATAACCTGCTTTTTCCACCTATGGCTTTTCCATATCATTAAATTTTCTTCCATAAGTTATATTATTCTTTAAAGGAATACTCTTATTATTTCCAGAAAATAGTTTTTCCGTTTTTTTAGGTTTTTTGATAAACACTGCTGAGATGGACTTTCTTAAACATAAGCTGGTACATTAATTAATAATTTTTTATAATAAATTTCCAGTTGAGTTACTGAATTGTTGGCATGATTTATTCTTTTGTTTTTTAAGTGAGAGAAAGAGAGAGAGAGAGACAGATAGACATGAAGGGAGAGATATGAGAAACATCAGTTCTTTGTTGTGGCACTTCAGTTGTTCATTGATTGCTTTCTTATATGTACCTTGACTAGGGGCTCCAGCTGAGCTAGTGACCCTTTGCTCAAGCCAGCAACCTTGGGCTCAAGCGAACAACCCTGGGCTTCAAGCCAGCAACCTTTGGGCCCAAGCCAGTGACCATGGGGTCATGTCTGTGATCCCATGCTCAAGCTGGCAACCTCATGCTCAAGCTGTTGAGCCTGTGCTTAAGCCGGGGATGTCGAGTTTTTGAACCTAGGTCCTCAATATCTCAGGTTGATACTCAATCCACTGTACCACCTCCTGGTCAGGCATGATTTATTCTTAATGTGTCACAAGTTGGTTTAATGGAGCTTTATTTTGCTATTTGTAAGTCCGATGTTAAGCAGTTAACAGTAAAGTCATGGACGTTAGTTCTGCATGTTGGATTCCTGTTGGCCTCAAATTGATTTAAATCCTATTCTTCCCACTTGATTTCTTAGAATAATAATGAATGGCCTTACAAGAACTGTTTATCTACTTCCCTAGTGATGATGTTCTATATTTGTTCAGAGAGAAATTGAAGAAGCAGCTAAAATATATTGCATATTTTTCTACCTTCTCTTTGTTTTTCTTTCTGATTCATGTAGAATTTTCTGTTTTAAATAATTTTACAAAATTAATAACAAAGAAATGATAATAGCAGTGCCCGGCATTCTCACACTTGAATGGGGATGCAGGAGGTGCCAGAAAAAATGAATTTGAGATGCTGAATTATTTACTTGTAGTGCTGCTACATGTTTTTCTAAGAAAGTATTGCTGAAAAGATGTGTCAGTTAATTAAAAAATTTTATTTCCAAAACAGTTATTTGTTTTCTTTTTATTACTTAATGTTAAATTTTCAACCATATTCTTAACATTACAAAACCTGGAGTAAATTGTACTTCTTCCTAAAGGCATTAATTTTTTGCCTTTCATCAGGTTGTTTCTTGATTTGGAAGAGTTTTTTAGGTGGCAAAAAACATGTGACATAAAAGTGAGACTATGAGACATGGACAAGAGAGTGGTGGTTACGGGGTGGGGGGAGGGAGGGAAGGGTGGAATAGGGAGGAAGTGAGGGGCACAGGGAAAACCAGATAGAAGGTGACAGAGAACAATTTGACTTTGGGTGACGGGTATGCAACACAATTGAATGATAAGACAACCTGGAGATGTTTTCATTGTACATATGTACCCTGATTTATTGGTGTCACCCCATTAAAATTAATAATAATAAAAAAAAGAAAAACAAAAGAAAAAAAATTCATATTGCTAAAAAAAAACCCCCAAAAACCATGTGATTAGAGTGCGTATGGGCTAGCGTTTATGACAAAGTTGTCATTTTTCTACGACTCACATTCAAAATTCAGGGTGACATATAGGTTTAAAAATATATAACCTAGAATTTATTTGAAAGCTGTTACCAAGTTATTTTGTTTTTCCCATTTCAAGTGTACCCCGTAATATATGCCCTCACTATATACTATCTAGAGCTTCCATTCTGGAGATTGCATTATGCATACATGGGCATTTTCTTAATTTTTTCATCTACTATTTCCTCCCTCTCTTAAAAAAAATATTTATTAATGTTTTCTACATTATATAAGTGTTTGAACTGTACAAATAAAAGATAGAAAAACTTTAGAAGATGCTGCCTTCATCTCCAGTTCCATAGAGGTGAAAAGGTGAACATCTCCAGCATCAGTCAGATAGTTTCTAACATGGCCAACTTTTTCTTATGAAATTTGGAAGATGGCTAGTTCTGTGTTCAGGCCCTTGCCTTGCTTAGCATGTTTCTATGTACTCAGTTGTTGCTTAATGAAGGGAAATGGAAAATCCCAGTGAAACCGGTAGGTAGGAAACTGAATCTTGTATCTCTCAAATGGTTGTTTGTTTTTTGACAGAGACAGAGAGTGAGTTAGAGAGAGAGGGGCAGATAGGGTCAGAGAGACCAGAGAGAGATGAGAAGCATCAATTCTTCATTGCGGCACTTTAATTCATTGATTGCTTTTTCATATGTTCCTTGTTTCTTTTTTGGGGGGGCTACTGTAGAGCGAGTGACCTCTTGTTCAAGTCAGTGACCTTGGGTTTAAGCCAGTGACCTTTGGGCTCAAACCAGTGACCATGGATCATGTCTATGATCCCATGCTGAAGCCAGCAACCCTGCACGCAGGCTGGTGAGCTCGTGCTCAAGTTGGATGAGCCTGCACTCAAGCCGACGACCTCGGGGTTTCAAACCTGGGTCCTTCACATCCCAGACTGAGTCTCTATTGATTGCACTACCGCCTGGTCAGGCTCAAACTGTTTTTTTGTTTTTTAATTCACCATCCTGCCAGACAAGGCGGTGGCACAGTGGATGGACTGTTGTCCTGGGATGCTGAGGATCCATGTTCAAAACCCTGAAGTCGCTGACTTGAACGTGGTCTCAGCCAAGTTGAACCAGGCTCATTCAGGTTGAGCTGAGCTTACCAGCTTGAGTGCGGTGTCGCTGGCTTGAGTGTGGGATTGTGGACATGAACCCATGGTCTCTGCTTTGAGCCCAAAGGTTGCTGGCTTGTAGCCCAAGGTTCCTGGCTTGACTAAGGGGTCACTGGTTCAGCTGGAGTTCCCCAGTATAGGCACATATGAGAAAGCAATCAGTTAACAACTAAAATTGCTACAAGTACAAGTTGATGCTTCTCATCTCTTTCCCTTCCTGTTTGTCTGCCCCTGTCTGTACCTCTCTCTATATAACAAACAAACAAATAAATAAATGAAATTCACTATCCTGGTGACATTCAGCAAGACACTGAACATTTTTGTGCCTCAATTTCTCATTTGTGAATTATGAAGGTTAAAGCAGAAGTTTTACCTCTTAAGGTTAATTCTGGGTACAATATTAACTTCTAATTTTGTCCACTTAGTCATTTAAAAAGAATTATCTGAATGACTCAAAAGTCAACATATATGAGCATAATGGGAGAAGGGTTATATGTTATATCCTTCCATGCTATTTCTGGTAACTCTCATACATGATCTTTGTATACTCTTATGGGCAAATATTTATATTCATAAAATGGATTTCTCAGACTCTGTAGAGTCCTGTTTTATCTGATCTTGCCCAATTTATTATCCATATAAAGTGTGACATGTTATGCATGAATTCAGAACAAAATAACTTCATCTGTCCCTCAGTACTAAAGAGTACAATTTCATTCTATGTTTTACATGGCATAGCAGGAATGAATTGTTTAATATCTATAACTCTGAACTTCTACAATCTTTCTATCAGATAGTCAGGTAAATGTTGACATCAGAAATTCTGAAAATAATTTCTACAGAAGTTTTTGGAGACTCCTGGAGCAAGCCGTTTGAATCTTATTTCCCTTCTTTCTGCATACGTTTTCTTTGTCCATTTGAGCTGTGTTCCCATGGGTCAGAAAGATAGAGTTTCTAGTCCCATACCTTAAATTGCTTTATAATTGCCTTACTTTATAAGGGAGACATATGCTGGCATGGGTAAGCCTGAAAATATTCAGAAGAAATTAATCTGAACCTGTTGTTGGAAGTAGGGAGAGTGAAGGAACTTATTTTGAAAATTTGTTAGTCAGACTGGGTAAACTCTATCAACACGGCATGATATCATGCATAAGAAAATAATGAGGCATTTGTTCTCAGCAATGTTTCAATTTGGTTATGGGCCATAGAAAAGAATTTTGAGATGGAAAAGTGTGGCCCACATTTAAATTTAAAACCATTTAAAGTGTATTGAATATAGTTTGGTTTTGGAATTTCCACAGTAACTGGATAAGAGTATGGGAGCTTTTCCAGATTTGAATGTGGCAAAGGCTGTATTACTTGTGAGCTATGTGACCTTGGGCAAATTAACTTAGAATCTCTGTACATCTGTTTCTTCATATGTTTTTTAAAACAGCTATGGAAAAAATATTTTTAAGGGTCTCTTAATCTTCTAGAAACCTAGAATGCACTTCTCAGTAAGTCAGACATAGCGTATATTTTCATGGTTTAAAGTAGAATGGAAGGGGAAGATCAGATATGGCAAATGTATTTGAAATAACTTAGTAATGATTTATTAAAATTAGAATAAACTATTTGGTTCTGCTTTTTAATATGACTGTGGTATACCTTTTGCTTTTAGGGAATGTTTAAAGCTATTCTCATCTTCATGTCTATGAAAAAAAATTGGTATTTCTTTTCTGGGTGTGTATTCTGGGACCCCTGGGTCTTCAAATGTATTGTGCACCTTGACGAAGTCGAGGTTCTGTGATTTCTGCAGACTAGTGTGGAAGAAGACAAGATTTTTAGGCCTCCTGTGGACCTCTCTTACTTAATGATATAAGGACAAAGAGAATGGCATTTGTATTTTTATATACTGACTTCCTTGATTAATATTGATTATAGAATTGTATTTTTATTTTCCTCCTGCTCAGTCAGTGTAAACGTAATTATATAGTTTACTTTGCATGTACTCTGCTGAAATAATCTATTTTTTGTCTTTGACTGGTATTATATGAAATGTAACCCAGGAAATCAAAGTGCTGTTCAAATATTATTTTTCAACTTAATCATATTTAAATATTTAAAAATGCAATTTCCTGTATTAAAATAATTCTTATAAATTGTCAAGGTAATTATAATTTTCTCTCAAAATTATTTGTGTAAGAAGATACATTCACAAGTGAGCAATGACTGTGTGAGTACAAAGATGAAATAAATCAGTGTTATAGTTGATAATTATATATAACTAAGGGTTGAAGGTCCACTTGGAAATACAGTGTAGGTCCCTGGTGAGTCTGTCGATAGGAACTGGAAGAAACCAAGGCATTTCCGGTTCTATTGCATTAGTTTCTTACAAATTTTTTAGCTTTGATGAACTCTTGAAGAATGACACATCTTTAACCATTTCTGAAAACAAGTTCTGTAAAATAAAAGGATTTGAATAAAAACTGAGATGTAATATTTTTTATTTGGTTCACAGCAGGACTTTGAGTTTACTTCTGTTTTTGCGGAGTCCAGTATATTTATATACTTTTTGATTTTTGAACCCCTCTGACAGAATTAGGAAAGCATTTTTATATGAAATAGCGTCTGCAGTTTTATTTAGCTAATAACTAGGAGAGCTATAGGGAGACCAGGGTTCAGCAAGCAGAAAGAGAAATGTGGCTATTACTTATTAATGATATTAAACTTATTCATATTCATTAATTTGTTCAAATAAGCACCAGTGCTGACCTTTTCTCTTTTTTTAATATCTGGCTTCTTTAGCTCAGCATAATGCATGTTAGCATCATCTACATTTATTACATTGATTCTGAATTCCCCTTTTTCTGATGTAATTTCTTGGAACAAAGCTTCTAATTTCTTGAGTCAGCTAAGAAATACTGGTCTTTTGAGAGTACTCCAAAGACGGTGAAATTCAGTTCAGATGTGTAACTGCTAATGAAAATTTTACCATAAAAGAATGAATGGACTACAGGAGTAGAATATTTTACTCACATTTTGGAATTTATTTAGACAAATTTTAATATAAACAAATCCCTTTGTGCTTATAGTTAATCCACATATTAAATACTTGTATTCATTATTAATTGTCTGATGAACATGTAAAGAAAAAATCCAGCAATTTTTGTAGTATCTCATGGTATTTACACAAATGAACTAATATCAATCGACACTGGCTTTACTAACTGCACAATGCATCTATTTTCTAAAATTGTTCTATTTAACAATTCTAAAGTAGGCCATGTTTCCTGTAAAATAATTGATCAAATTAAATTCCATGAACATTGAGTGGCTTTTTCATTGGAACATAATGCTAGGAAATACTGATCAGAAACATTAGTCTATAGCAGTGGTTCTTAACCTGTGTTCTATCGAACCCTAGGGGTTCTATGAGTCGGTCTCAGGGGTTCGGAGAAGCCTCTGCCGTGGAGGCCAGAATAAAGTAATACCGTAATTTGTTGTGAGTTCATGCACTTTGTTGGTTTTGTTCTTTGAGCAAGGTGATGTTCATGCACAGCTCATTTTGTGCACCAGTAAAAGAACATATACCTATGTCTTGAATTTGGAAAAAAAATCTTATCACTAAAGAAGGGTTCGGTGAATGCGCATATGAAACTGGTGGGTTCGGTACCTTAAAAAAGGTTAAGAGCCACTGGTCTATAGAGTCCATATTGCAAAATACTCTTCAGTCATTTTCAGAATTAGAAGTAATGGGCTTAAGTAGAGCAGAGAAAATCTTGGGATTTTTGAATATCTCTAAATTTAGTGTAAGTTAACAGTGTGACAGTTTCCCAAAGAGCTGGGTCTTTCTCTTCTATGTATTTGGTATGATGCAGTAGAACCTACTTCATGTAATATTGGGTGGATGTTTATATAGATGTGAGAGGAAGATTGAGATGTATTAGTGGATTAATAGTAACATAGTTTGTGTTAATGCTAACAAATTATCAGCAGGTTATTATTTACATGTGCAGAAATAGAAGAGTGTTTAGGGTTTGATCATGACTAAGTTGAAAACTGATAAAAGTGTTAAAATATAGGAAGTAATGAATGTGATGCAAACCTGGATGAATAAAGATTGGGTTGTAGTTGATCAGTTGGTAAAAATATCAGGTTAAAAATACTCATAATAAATAGCCTTGTCATTTTAATACCCACATTCTGTAGTTAAGATTTTTCTTGATACTCTATTCCTAGAATTGTTTGCATATTTTTTCAGTAAAGTATCTGTATTGAGTACTAAATTATCGGTTGCTATAAAAGATAGTTTAATGTTTGAGAGTAAAATTATATTTCAGGCCTGGTTACTAATTGTGGCCCTAAATATCTATCACTGTCAGTCACAATTTTGCTTAAATAAGAGGTTGCTATGCATAATACTTTGCAGTATTTTTGTTACTTAATGTAGAAATAATGAATAATTTTGCCTAATTTGGTTAATAACATATTCGTAAGTCTTTTTGTCATAGCTAAAAGAAGTGAGTTGTTAGGAAACAATGAAATGAAGAATATATGTATATTCTTTATTTATGAAATACTCTTTCTCAAAGGAGAGTGGGTTAGTTTTGATAAAAAATGTAAGGTGTTAAAAATAAACTTTCAATTATTGACTTGAATTTCTGAAAGAAATACTAATTAATATGTTACTTGTGTTTTTAAAATATGAGCCATTTTATTTATTTTTAAATTTTTGTTATTTTACAGGTACTGAGAGAGAGTCAGAGAGAGGGATAGATAGGGACAGACAGACAGGAATGGAGAGAGATGAGAAGCATCAATTAGTTTTTCATTGCTGTTGTGACCCCTTAGTTGTTCATTGATAGCTTTCTTACATGTGCCTTAACTGCGGGCCTTCAGCAGACCGAGCATCCCCTTGCTGGAGCCAGCGACCTTGGGTCCAAGCTGGTGAGCTTTTGCTCAAGCCAGATGGGCCTGCGCTCAAGCTGGTAACCTCAGGATCTCAAACCTGGGTCCTCCGCATCCCAGTCTGACGCTCTATCCACTGCGCCACCGCCTGGTCAGGCTGAGCCATTTTATTGTTAAAATAGTTATAATGGTTATTACAGAGGATGATATCTTACAGTATTCTTAGATTTAAAGAGATATTACTCTTGTGTTAGCAGAATATAGCAATATATACTTTATTTGGGTACTCATAGAATTTCAAAATGGGAGTTTGCCATCTTTGGCTCCTCCCCTGTTAGTCAATCTTATTTATTTTTTTCTGATCAAAAATGCCTTTACACACTAACTTATTTCTCTGTGATTGTTGCCTACATTGAAAGTAAGCAGAAAAAAATAATTTTGACCTTGTTATAAAGAATTTATTTCTTGTACCTTAAGTTAAAAGATAAAAATAAAAGTTTGAATTTTATCATATTTACCATAATAATATCAATTTATTTTGCAAGTACCATCTGTAAAGTACTAAGAATTTTCTTTAGAAAGGTTAATGTTTAGTATAAGAACCTCTGTGAGAGTGTAAAGGAAATCATTGGCCATGGTTGGTGGCTCAGTGGATAGAGTGTCGTCCAGCATATGGACGTCCGGGGTTCAAGTCCTGGTTTTGATTACCAGTCAGGGCACACAGGAGAAGCAACCATCTGCTTCTCCCACCCTCCCCATTCCTCTCTCTTTCCCCCTCCCACAACCAGAGGCTTGATTGGTTGGAGAATGGCCCTGGGCACTGAGAATAGCTGGGCTGGTCAGAGCAAGTCAGCCTCAGGTGCTAAAAATAGCTTGGCACTGGAGCATAGACCCCAGATGAGATTGCCAAGTGGATACCAGTTGGGGCACATGTGGGAGTCTATCTCACTATCTCTGCTCTAACCAAAAAAAAAAAAAAAAATTCATGGACCACTGTTGACCTTGGGAGGTTCTTAAGCTCTTTGATTATCTTCTGTTTGTTTTTCTTCTGTTAAAATTGGGATTTCTGAAAAAAAAAAAAAAATTGGGATTTCTGTGTCTCACAAAGATCTATGATAATTGCCTGCAATAATGCAAGGAAACTATATGGCCCATGAAACACATTTGATGTTTACTAAATGTTTCTGTTTTTATTTTTAAAAATTTACCCTTCCGCCTATCCTTCTTCCCCTTTGGCAACCAGTAGCATATTCTCTGTATCGATAGGTCTGTTTCTGTTTTGTTCGTTCATTAATTTTGTTATTTTTTTAAGTTACACATGTAAGTGAAATCATACAATATATGTCTTTGACTTATTTCATGTAGCACAATATCTTCTTTATATTAGCATTAAATATAACTGAACAATGGAATATTAGATGAATGAGTTATGAAGATGCAGTGTATACATCTTCTTTATCCATTTATATATTGAACACCTAGGTTGCTTCCATATCTTAGCTATTGAAAGTAATGCTGCATTGAACATAGGTGTGCATATATCTTTTCAAATTAGTGTTTTTGTTTTCTTTGGATAAATAACCAGATTTTGAATTGCTGGGTCATATGGAAACTCTATTTTTAATTATTTGAGTAATTGCTGTACTGTTTTCTGTAGTGGCTACACCAATTTACAATCCCACCAACAGTATACAACGGTTCCCTTTACTCCAACCTCACCAACACTTGTTTATTATTATTATTTTGACAGAGACAGAGAGAGAGTCAGAGAGAGGGACAGACAGATAGGAAGGGAGATAAGAAGCATCAATTCTTCATTGTGGCTCTTTAGTCTCCTTAGTTGTTAATTGATTGCTTTCTAATATGTGCCTTTACGGGGGGGGGTGTTACAGCAGAACAAGTGACCCCTTGCTCAAGCCAGCGACCTTGGGCTTCAAGACAGTGACCTTTGGGCTTATGGGGTCATGTCTTTAATCCCCTACTCAAGCCAGTGACCCTGCGCTCAAGCCAGTGAAACTGTGCTCAAGTTGGTGAGCCCATGCTCAAGCCAGATGAGCCTGCGCTCAAGCCAGATGAGCCTGCACTCAGCTGGATGAGCCCACGCTCAAGTCAGTGACCTCAGGGTTTCGAAATTGGGGTCTCTGTGTTCCAGTCCAATTCTCTATTCACTGCGCCACCACTTGTTCAGGCTGGTTTTTGATTTTTTGATGCTAGCCATTTGAAAGGTGTGAGGTGATATCTCATTGTTGTTTTGATTTGCATTTTTCTGATGATTAGTGTGGTTGAGTAGCTCCTCTTAGGTCCATTGGCTGCCTGTAGGTACTCTGTAACAGCCTAATGAGATCCTGTTGGCTCAGTTCTCTTCATTGTAGCTTTGCTATCGCAGTCATTTTTTCTTCATTTCATTCTTGTCTCTGCCCCTTTCAGTCTAGGCTGGCAATATTTCTACTGGTATAAAATTCTTAAAAACTATCCTAGTCTTTTGTGTAATTCATGGGTGCCCAAACCATCAGACATGTGGGTCCTCCACACATTTTATTTGGGTGACCATGTCTTCGTACACTATTAACTATAACCATAAGTAATTGGCCATAACCCTATTTTCAAATAAGGTCTCATTCTGATGTACTGGGCATTAACATTTTAATACCTTTGGAAGCTTACACATTCAACCACACAACAACCATATAATGATCTTAACAGCTACATTAAGTGGCTAAGAAGCTTACTTTGTTTTATTTTAGGCTTACTTTGTCTTATTTTAGGTATGTTTTTATACTTTTCTAATTATCATTTAATTGTTATAAATAGACTGAAATGCAGAGTAATTTCACACATTTTTGCATACCATCAAAGCCTTTCTTTCCAGATACTTGCACAAAAAACAATTTAAAAATTAGTAATGCTGTGTGTCACACACACACAAAAAATATTAAAATAATACTTTAAGGATTTTGTTAAATATTACCTTTTTATTTTATTAATCATATAGTGTAATTACATGACATTTCAAATTCTATAATTCAAATGCTAACAGTATTTTCTGGCTTAGAAAGTTGCTAATTTTAAAAAATATTTTTACTTTTAAATTAGATTACTGATTTTCAGTATAAATATAATGGAGAACATGAATTTGACTTTCTGGGAAACAGGAACAAAATAATCATGATTCTGTGTAATAAGTCTTAGCATAATGAACAGGGAAGAATCAGTGTATACATACTAATAATTCTCGTTAAATTTGAATTTAGCATTTTTAATTACTATGTATGTTCTTAAAAGCAATACTAACAATAGCCATTCAAATTGGTATTTTGACTTCATGTCAAAAATGGTTTGTTCTAAAAATATTACCTGTTACTGGTTGTTGCTCTTTGTGCCAGTATACAGTCTGTAAGTTTTTTTTCTAATTTAGACTGTTAATATCTTTCTTTCCTATCATGCATTCTTTTAAATGATCTCATTTCATCTTCATAGGGATTTAGATGTCTGTTATTATTTGTTGGTACTAGCAAGAGTAGATTTTCTCAGTGCAGCTAAAGTTTACTATTTTTGCCACTATCATTGTTTCTTGCATTATTTTAAGTATTATATAACTCTATTTCTGAATGATTAAAATTGAAGATCATATTTATCTATTGTACTTATAGTGAGTGTATCAGACAGTCAGCTGAATGGTAGATCTTGTTGCATGTTTATAAAATTCAAGACTTCTGGGAGAAGAGACTAGGAAATGAAAGAATGTGATATAAAATTCTCCCATGCCAAAAAAACTTATGGTACTAATATTGTTCACTCAGTTTTTTTTTCATGAAGCAAATATTAGTAACAATGTAAGAATATAAAGAGGTTTCTGCTGATGAGTCTATTTTTTCCTTTGGAGGAAATGTTGCATCTTAAACCAAATATATTTAAATTTACCAGGATCCTCATTTTTCATATTTATACGGCAAATAAATATTGCAAAATGACTTAGATCTCTCTATACCTAACTAATAGAAAGAAGTGCTGTAGATTAATAGTACCTCATGCAGAGGAACATTTGGTACAATTTCCTTCAGTGTTTAGGCTGAATTTTCTTTGCATAGTAGAATGGTAAGCAGGAACGCTTTGTGGTAGGAACAGTAGTGCTGAGGTAAGGTAGCATTTGAGGCATTTGGACTCCTGTGATTAAACTTCTTGGGTTGAGGAGGAATATTCATGTTGATTTTCAATGGAAGAGAAACCTGGAAACCTTACTGGTGGAGTCAAATCTTGGAGCCCTTGAATGCCCAGCTCAGGAGTTGAGACTTAATTCAAAGGGTGATTATACCTTATTGAACTCATATAGGAAAGATTACAACATATTTGAGGGTAAAATGACAGCTATAAAGGTGAATTGGTGCTAGTAGACCCTGCAGGCAGGGAAATTAGCTTGTTATGCTAGAATTCAATGTCTGACAGTGAGGCGGGAAGGATCTTGGTATAAGGAGTGTGTATAGGAGACATTTTAGAGGAAGAATTAATGGTATTTGATGACAGACTGGATTTCTAGGGGTAAAGGGGAAGAGAGGGATTAGGAAATGTTGAGTGTGAATGTAGGAGATTGGGAGAATTGTGATACCAAGTTTATAACACAATATTTATTTGCAGTAGAAGTTTAAGGCATGTCGAGTGTTAGTTTTCTGAACCTTCAAATCATAATGCCTGTTAACATTTGAATTCTATGGAAGGAAGTTTTGGACTGGACATTATTAAAACTATAGTTAATTTGCATGTGGATGATAATGGTATCACTAAAATATTGAGAGACTTACACTTTTAAGGCTCTTGTTGAGTCAACTAGTCCATTGCCTGCTGTGTCAGGGATTGTGAAGGTATACTGCTTACAAAAACTAGGGGATATTTTATAGCTTCATATTCATTCTGAAATATTCCCTAATTTTTGTGAGCAGTATATATTAGTTACACCTTTGTGACTACTTCTGCATCAGTGTTTGAATGATATCTGTCTTGCATCATGGAGTTTGTGCTAGATGCAGTTTAACCTGTGTGAAGTCTTTGGAAACTTGTTTTATATAAATGTAAATGCTAAGTAAGTATGCATTCATGAGAATCAAAGTCCTGGTGGATTAAAAATAATCTTTTCTCTGAACTCATCTTAATACTATTCCTTTTTCCAAGTGAATATGTTTGTAGTGGTGATGGTGGGTATCTTTATGATATAAAGAGACTGCTTTTTTACTCCTAATTGTTAATGACTTTGTGAGAGTTTGTTTGTTAATAAATATAATGTGATTAAAAATTATCTTGAAGAAAACTTATCTCAACACATTGATTTACTTACTCTAATCATATTCACTGGCTACTTTTGTGTGTGAACCTAGGTTTTCAGCTTTACAGACATTTCAGCTGATTCATTCTTATTATGGAAGGGTGGTTAATCCTTCTGTTGTAGGCATGCTTTTGAATTTGTGCTCTTTCCTTTTAAGTTATTCCTGGTACACAGTTCCCTATGAACTCTACCATGCCTTTGAACATACTATTTTTACCATTTAAAAATGTGAACATGCAGGTTCTCAACTCCATTCAGAAGGAATTGATTTATCTCTCACTGAATGTTTGAAAATCTAAAATACCCTAATTATGTGATGGCTAAATATTCATGTACATTATATTCAAAGTAGGATTCAGTATAACTTTCTGTAGCTAGTGACATGTTTCAAGCACAACAATCCCTTTGTGTTTCAGTGCACCTGCAGGAAAGACATGGTGAAAATTTCAATGGATATCTTTGTGAAGAAATTTCAGCCAGATAGGTACCAGCTTTGGAAGCAAGGGAAGGATATGTACACCATTGATCACACAAAGCCTACTCCAGAATCCACCCCTGAAGTAAAAGCATGGCTGCAGAGGAAGAGGAAAATAAAAGCATCCAGGAGGTAACTATTCCTTCCCACCCTATCCCACTTGTGCTAAAAATTTACTTCTCATACATTTACATAATATCTTATTGAAATTTTGAGGCAAAGAATTTTTAATTCTTAAAAAGTAAATAAATATAATGTAGGAAGAGTTATATTTTGTGTCAGAAAATATTCCTGAAGTTGTCACACATGGCAAATAGAACAACACTAGAACTTTTTGGACCTTACACTAATGTATTTTAAAGTTGTATTGGTGCTCTCTATTCATCTCCATGTTTTTAATGACTTCAATATGTTGATTTCCAACTTTTCATTTTCCTACCAATTTTCTTTTTGACTTAAGTAGTTTATTTCTTTATTTGTCAAATACCTAACATACTACTTTTCTCATTAGAATGCCTATATTTTGCTTCATTTTGTACACTTGGTTTTATTCTTTTACGAGATATAAAGCAGAGCATAAGGTGTTTCTGTAACATGGCTTTCCTTGTGAACTTCATTCTACATTCCATTTTTGTGGCCAAGGCCATTTCAGATGCTTTTATGCCTGTCACGCTGTTTTAAAACCCACAGAATAGGGTATATGTTGTGTTGCTCAGGTCCTTGGGCAATCTTTTAGGCTCTTTATGTTTTCCAGGGTTATATTACATTTTTACTCTCCAATATTACTCATTGTTTTTCTTTCAGATTGTAAAAGTAATATTTGTGCATTGGAGAAAATTTGTAAAATAAGGAAAGGAATAATGAAGGAATCCTAAATCACCCATAACCTCACAATCCAGAGATAACCAGTGTTAACATTTTCTATATATCCTTTACATATATATTGATTATATATCATATAATATTATATGCCTTTCTAAAATTGGGGCCATGCTCTATTAACAATTTGGTGACCAGTTTTGTGAGTGTTTTTAATGTAATTGAATGATTTGCTACAACGTGATTTTTAATGACTGCATGTATTCAAGTAATCTCCTGTATTTGGACCTGTAGCTTGTTTCCAATTTTTTGCTATTAACTAAAATAACACTGTAATTTTAAATCTTTGCCCACACATTTGATGCTTATTTTCTGATTCTCTTTTTTCCCCCTGTCATTTATTTTCTGCTATTTTAGAATGATAGTGAGCGGAGGAACCTTAAGAACATGGAGTCAAACTTCCTCATTTTATGAGAGATACCTGAAACACAGAATTAGTAGCAGAACTCAAACTGAGGTGTTCTTTTCTTCACCATAGAGTATATAACAGTGATTTTCAAACTGTTAGTTTTAAAATCAATTTAGTAGGTTAGGAACAACATTTTTAATTTAGGAAGTAAAATAGAATAAAAAATACCATAGTTCTTCCTGTGTGGTAAGGGTAAGTATTAATTCATGACATGTGTGAGCATGTGTGTTGTGTTGTGTCATCATCCAGAATGTACAACTTACTATGGGTTGCATTCAAATAAGTTTGGGAAACAAAGATTTAAACAGTCAGTGCCTTGGATTACAAAAAAACGATAGCTGTGGGAGGGATTAGTGGTCAGTCTTGAATTCTGAAGCAACACCAGTAGCTCATGTTGAGAATTGTTCTTTAATGGACAGAAAACAACAATACTTTAATTAGGTATATGATCTGGACTCCTAGTTACTAACCACAGTGTCCCTTTTGGGTTGACAGAGAACATAGATCCATGACATTGAACAGATTTGAAATGCCTTTTAGTAGGTTGATATAATCAATGGACTGCTCACCCAATTTGGAAGCCTAATGTTAAGAGGCATGTTGATTATGCTCAGCCTTGTGGCTTGATCATAGAATTTGCTGACTGCCTTAAGTAATAACCTATCTAGGAAAGTATAATGAAGGGAATGATTCATTAAAATCTCAAAGAGATGTCAGCCACCTCACTTTACAGATACTGTTCTATTTTCTACATAGGCCAGTGCGTAGGTTCTCAATAAAGGTAGTAATGGTGATGTTGATACTAGTACTGTTACTGCCAGCAATAGCTAAAGCTAATTTACAAAGGTTATCTGTGGCTACCCCTTTTATCTCAGATCTCCATTCTTTCTTACTTCCTGTAGTACTTAGTGTATTATGTGTATATGTGAATGTGTTTTGGGGCATAGAAATACATGTTGCTTTGATTTGAGTTGTAACTTTTCCTAAATGAAAGTGTTAGAAATGTTGTGTCATGCACAAAAGACATCTATGACAAAGCCATCAAATGATTTGCTGGATAATAGTAAAAGAGGAAAAAAATAAAGATGGGGTCCACTCAGAAAATAATAAGTTGGTATAAGATGTTAAATATATAAAGTTGACCTTCCTTCCCTTTTATTTCCTTTTGCTAATGATGATTTGGCATTGCATTCTAATGCATATTTTGAAATTATACCAAATTCAGGGATGTGGTCTCTTTTTCACCTTGGAACATAAAGAATCAGTTTAGATTTTAACAACAGCTTTATGAGTTCTCCTCATTTTTCCTTCTCATTTCTGATTATCTAAGTAATATTTAATTTATTGATTTGATTTCCCCATCATAATTTTTTACTTTATTTTTATTTTTCAACTTCTTTTAATATTGTTATAAAATTTTAGCAAAGACTTTATGCAATAATATTTAATAATTAACTATTTACAGTTTTAAATTTTAGTAAATTATTAAAACTTATTAAGATTTCAATTTCAAAATTAATTTTTTAGTTGTGATGATTATCTTTGTACAATAATTTAGAAACTATCAATTTTTTTTTTTCTTTCAGCAAGTGAAAATAACTTTTGTATTGGTATGTGTTTTATCCTGTTCATTGAATACATTCTCTGCTCTGACCTCAGCTTTTCTTCTTAATAGCTTCCAGTGCACTAGTTCTAACTCTAAGAGGCCTAAGAATGTGGAGGACGAAGAAGTGCCAACTGCAGTCGATGGGGTGGAGGGCCCTACCCTTGACCCAGACCCAGACCTCAAAATCAGTGAGAAGCCAAAAGACGCAATAAAGCTAGGGAACACAGAAGCACCTTCAGAGGAAGAGGCCTCTGCTAGCAGGATGCTGCTGGGTCAGAATTCTTCAGATAATATCAGACTCTCAGGTGAGAAACTGGCTGATTGTTTCACATATACAACTAGTAGGTGGTTGATGATCTGGTGCTTTTGGTCTGTATTCACTAGGACGGATGTCTGACTTTTCCACATAGCTTAACCAATAAACTGTCTAGAGTTAAGTGTAAATTAGGAGATGAAGGGAATAGTTTAAAGGTCAGGAACTCCACTGCTATGTGGAGTGGAACTGTGAGGCAAATAGCCAGCAGGACCTATTTAGTTTAATTAAAAAAAAAAGATCCTGAAATGAAAAAGTAATTCTTGGCCTGACCAGGCAGTGGTGCAGTGGATAGAGCATCGGACTGGGATGCAGAAGACCCAGTTTCGAGACCCCGAGATAGCCAGCTTGAGCGTGGACCCATCTGGCTTGAGCAAAAGCTCGTCAGCTTGGACCCAAGGTCGCTGGCTCCAGCAAGGGGTGGCTCGGTCTGCTGAAGGCCCGCAGTCAAGGCACATGTGAGAAAGCAATCAATGAACAACTAAGGTGTCGCAACAGCAACGGAAAACTAATGATTGATGCTTCTCATCTCTCTCTGTTCCTGTCTGTCTGTCCCTATCTATCCTTCTCTCTGACTCTCTTTCTGTCCCTGTAAAAAAAAAAAAAAAATTCTTGGTGTAGGTCAATTTATAGTATACAGTGCATTTTTGGAAAGTTTCTCTTGAGTTCACATGGAACAGGAAAAACCAATTATAAATAATTCTTTGCAGATTCGTAGTTTTCCTCTTAATTTTAAGAAAAGAATAAAGAATAAGGTTTTAAAAAAGAACAACAGAAACCATTCAGTCTTTGAAAATGGTATGCACAGTCTTCTGGCTGTTCCTATATACCAGAGCCACCGTCTGTAAGTCTCTGCTTTGCCCCTTCCCCCTTTCGTAGCATGTATCTCTGACACTGCTTTAATGCTTTGCCTTTTTGCTGTATGTTGGGGTGCTTGTCTTTTTACTATCTGAGCTTATTTATAATTTCTGTCTCCTCATACCCCTCAACCAGTCTGTTCTTCAATCATGGGACTCTCCAGAATTAAGTCATGCCTCCCACCTTCCCCCGCTGCCTCCTCCTTCAAGTCATCATTATCTCTTGCCTGGGCTATTGCAGAAATTGCTTCCTTCTGGTTTTGCCAATGTCCACTTTAGATATATCTGCTAGTTAGTTCTTTATATGGCAGTCATATTGATCCTTGAAAATGATGTACCTTAGATCTCGCCCCACTTTTTTCTTTTTTACCCTTATTCTTCTTAAAGTGAAAGAGAAAGCCCTTATCATAGTCATAATTAATCTAACCTTCAGCTGCTTCTCCATGCGCGTTACCTTTTGCTCTTGAAATATAGCTTAAATCATAGACTTTTCTTCAATGAGTTCATATTTCAGTTGAGAGGTAGACAAATAGAATTACAATACAGTATCTTAAGTGCCGTGTTAGAGATGGCATAGAATGTTGCTGGTATGCAAGGGAAAAGACCCAAAACAGACAGGAGGCTGCACTGGCAATGTTTCTTAGAATAGGTGATACCTGAATTGACGAGATAGATAGAACTGTGATGGCAAACCTATGAAAGGCGTGTCAGCACTGACACGCGTAGCCATTTTCAGAGAAGTATGGGGCCGCATGCTGAGAAGGACGTTTCATCCTCGGCTCCTGCACAGCCAGGTGCAGTAGCCCAGGATAAAACATTTGCTGTAGTGTAGACACTCTGTGCCAGAGGTCTGTAGGCCAAAACATTTTTGTTATTTAAACTATAAATATCACAAAATTCTGTGTTTTTTTTTTCTTGAAGTGACACACCACCTGAGTTATACTCGGTTTTTTGGTGAGTTTTGACACACCAAGTTCAAAAGATTGCCCATCACTGAGATAGAAGGTAGGAAGGTGGAGAATGTAGGGAAGAGAATGGCCGCAAGCAGTGCATACGGCTATTTCTTTACAGCCCCTCACCTTAGTTTAATTAACCACTTTTTGAATTACTGGGTAGTTTAGGCCAAGAGCACTCAGTTTTATTAGTTTTGTTTCTATGTAGTTTCTTGAATTTTGACCTCTAGGTTTTGAGACCTGGCAGAAACTTAAGCAAACAATGTGGCTAGGTTCAGCATCAGAGCTAGTATGTGACAGGTGAATTGATGCTGCGTGTGTGTGTGTGTGTGTGTGTGTGTGTGTGTGTGTATGTGTATGTGTGTGTATGTGTGTGTGTGTGTGTAAGGGAGGGAGAAGGCTGAATAGAGATGGCAGTGGAAGAGAAGTGCTTATGATATTATCCTTTTATTGCTGACATTGCATGATGTAGGATTAGCGTAGGAAATAATTTTTACTGGATCTGCGAAGCCTTACTTGTGCTCTGTATATACATCCTGTGAACTGGAATGTTTCATCAGCAGCATCTCTTACTGTCATATATTAAAATATATTTGTTATTTTTAGAAATATTTCAAATTGCTATTGCTTTGGATAATTATTGTTATTTTCCTGGCTTTTGATATTTGTCTATAGTAGAACCTCTTTCTAATTCCTTATTTTGTCAATAAGTACATTATTTTGCCAAACTCCAATGTCTCACCTTAACAGCTACATAGGCTGTGTGGTGCTACAGTGACCTTTTTCACCCATGTTTGTGGAAGTTTAGAGGGGAAGCTGGAAGATAGGAGTTTAGTTGAGAATAGTTTAACAATTGTATTCAGTAATAACACAATGCAGGATTTATTGTCTTTTGTTTTACTCCTCAGGAAACAGCTGCTTAAGTACATCGGTAACAGAGGAAATAAAAACTAAAGATGACCAAGCCTATGCCATCATTCCATCTTCAAATCCCAGTGAGACTGACAATTCATTATCTACTAGCCACGTCACCCCTAAGGAATCAGACCCACCCAAACATCCATGGCCAAAGTCACCTGAGTTGCACTCCTCAGTGGCAGAGAGTAACAGTGTGTTGACAGACGGAGAAGAGAGTGATATGGAGAGCCGTGCAAGTGGCCTTGAGCCAGGGGAATTCCCAGCAGCCCCCAGTGGAGAGAAAAATGGCTTCAAAGTCCCCAGTGTATGTGACAATGTCCATTTTTACTGTATTTATTGCGTGGTGAGAGGAATTTCTGATAACTGTGCTATGCATCAAAATCTTGCTGTAGGGCAGAAATAACATTTCACAATTTATGGGTCTTCATCATATTTTCTTTGATGATTGAGAGGTAAGCCTTCTATGAGCTCTGGCATACATGGTGATAATTCAGAGAGCATGGAACTTTGGTCACATGTTAGAGATTAATTTTATTTTAAAAATTTTCTAAAATTAAACTCTGATTTGAGATAACTATAGATTCATATGCAGCTGTAAGAAATAGTACAGAAAGATCCTATGTACCCATTTTCCCCCATTATTAACTTCTTAGAAGACTATAGTAGGACATCACAGTGAAATTGACATTGATATAGTCAAGATGCAGAGTGGTTCTATTATCTACAGTGTTAACCAGACTGGAAATGATTTACCTTCCAGGCTTTGATCTCCTTCTGTCAACTCTTATATCTCTGGGTTCTAGGCTTCCCATAGCCTGTATTGTAACATTATATAGCTCCCTTGGTCATGCTTTCCCTTGACACTTTCTTTGTGGATGCTGATTCTAGAACCAGACTGCCCTTTCCGGCCCTGCTCACTGCCAGAAACAGGCCCATTTGCCTCTTGGAAAATTCAAGACCTCTTTTTTATTTAATTTATTGGGGTGGCATTGGTAAATAAAATTATATAGGTTTCAGACATACAGTTATATAATACATCATCTGTATATTGTTTTGTGTATTCACCACCACCCCAAGTCATCTTTTTCCATCACCACTTACATCCTCCCCCCCTTTACCTTCTTGGGTACCTTCTCTATCTACTCCCCTTTTCCTCTGTTAATCACCATACTGTTGTCTGTGTCCATGAGGTTTTTTATATATATATATATATTTTTTTAATTTTTATTTTATTCATTTTAGAGAGGAGACACAGAGTGAGAGAGAGAGAGAGAGAGAGAGAGAAAGAGAGAGAAAAGGGGGAGGAGCTGGAAGCTCAACTCCCATATGTGCCTTGACCAGACCAGTGCAGGGTTTTGAACTGGCGACCTCAGTGTTCCCAGGTCGACGCTTTATCCACTGCGCCACCACAGGTCAGGCCGAGGTTTTTTATATTTTTAATTCTGTTGCTTAATCCCTTCGCCTTTTTCACCCAGCCCTCCTCCCCCCACCAACAGCTGTCAGTCTGTCCTCTGTTTCTGTGATTCTGTTTCTATTTTGTTTGTTAGTTTATTTTATTCATTAGATTCCACATTTGAGTGAATCATAGGGTATTTGTCTTTCTCTGACTGGCTTATTTCACTTAACATAATAATCTCCAGGTTCATCTATGCTGCCATAAAGAGTAAGATTTCCTGCTTTTTTATGGCTGAGTAGTATTTCATTGTGTAAATATGTACCACAGCTTTTTTTATCCACCCATCTACTTATGGACACTTGAGCTGCTTCCAAATCCCCCTGGTTATTGTAAATAGTGCTGCAGTAAACATAGCAGAGCATATATTCTTTTGAATTAGTGTGTTGTGCTTCTTCGGATATGCTCTCAGAAGTGGAATCACTGGATCAAAAGGCATTTCAATTTTTAATTTTGAGGAAACTTCATTATACTATTTTCCACAGTGGTTGCATCAATCTGCCTTCCCACCAACGGTGCATGAGGGTTCCCTTTTCTCCACATCCTTGCTAACATTTGTTCAAGACCCCTCTTGATAACCAAGCTTCCCATTCTGTGTGTTTGCACAGTGACTCTCTGTTTCTCATATGTTCCTATGATGTTAATATGTGCTTTCAGCATAAACTGTTGCTGTCACCACACAATTATGGGTGGATCAGGCAGTCACACTCTGATTGTATATAGTGATTCAGAATTCATTCATCTCTTTTGACCTATACAACTAGATGAAGGAATTCAAGTGGTAAGTAAGGAAAGCCTCAGTTGTTGGAGATGAGAAATGGAGTAGACCCCTGATTCCTCCTGTTCATTTCAATTCACTACAGGCCTTTCAGTATCTTTGAGAAGTAAAGGGAGATTAGATAAGGAAATGCACTTGGAATATTCTGTTTATTAGTAGTTCTAAAATGTCAAATAGAATATAGATAATTTTCTAATTTGACCTAATAACCTTTATCATTTTATATGTGATTGTATATTCTATTGAACCATAAAATATTTATCAAAAACATATGAGGAATAGAAAAATATGGTCTAATTTATTTGAAAGGGTTAAGGAAAGTTTAAAAAAAATGTTCCCATATTATTACACAAATGTTATAATTAAATTTCATGTAGGAATTAATTGTAGCTGAGTAGATAATGGGATTCTGGATTGGTAAGTGAAATGCTTATTTAAATTATATTTAGTCACATACTTAAACTAGAACGGAACTGAAAGTAACTTTTCTAGTTCCTTGCTTACCCCCAGTACCTTTAACCATTTTATCTATCATTTCCCAACAAAGACTGCCCACATAAGAAATCAAATGCTGCTCTTGAGGCCTGGCAGACTTGGTTTGCCCTTCTTAGAGATATCTGTAATGGTACCCTTTACTGACACAGTGGTGTCAGACAGTCCTTCTGAATAGTACAGACCCATTTCATTTTTGTGTAGTTTTGATCAGTGTTTCTTCTTATTAAGTGTAATACTATGTGTGTTCTGGTACAATCGGCCTTAGTCAGTCTTCTCTGGAAATACTAAGTTATTTTTTTGAACATTGTCTACCTCTTTATAACTGGGCTTCTTGCTTTCTGTGCAATACACCAAATATGTTAACATTTTACATGTTATTCCTGCTGACCAATATACTCCTTCCCCAGAGACCTAAATGTATCGCTTTTTCATTGCACTCAAGATTTCAGTCAATTGTCTTCTTTTTAGAAATTGCTTTCTCTGATGACTCTGTATGACATAGTGCCCTCCTCATCTCTTTCCATTCCTTTGTCCTACTTTATTTTTTATTTTTATATTTTGGTTCATCACTAAACATTTATAAAACAGACCAACAGAACTAGGTTTGGAGACACATACATGGTCTTAATATAGCAAATGTTTAACCTTTTCTGATTATTAAAAAATCAGAATGAGAATATTAGCAGTATTATTTTTCCTGTATATTTGTTTAATAGTACCTGTTAAATATTTACTTTTTCATTTTTTATTGTCTGTGCTGTTTCCCATCTGTAAGGCATACTCCTTGAAAGTAGGGGTTTAGTATAATATTTCCAGCTATAATTCAACATTTTGAACAGTGTGGCATATGGTGAGGGCTTGTTGGTGACTAAGTTATAATTTCCTACATTACTTTTTATAAATTTAGACTTGTTTTACTTTTCCCTACTCCCAGCTTGATTAGAATGTTCTCATATATTTTCTCAGCACATCCCTGTTTCGGTATCAGAGGCCAGTGTAGTTTCTTTACTTCTGACTTCCGCTGTTCCAGCTATAGGAAAATTTTAGAAACTCTTTTGTTTCCTAGTGAACTGTTGATATAATAAACTTACTAGTTTCCAACTCTTTCTCTGGGAATTTTTCTACCCTTATCCTCCCAAGCCCCCCCCCCCCGCCTTTTTTTTAGATTGAGTGAACAAGAAAGCTTGTAAGTGGAATCTATCTGGAAGGTATCAAGATATGCATGGCTTTCCCTTCTCTACTCTTGAAAGAAAAATGTAGCTTGGAGAACCCAGAACAAAATATTTTCTATAAGATTTAAGTTGTTCAAAGATGACAGGAATTAACAAAAAAATTAACAAACACCAAAACTTTGATATCTTGTTTAATTCTCAGAGAAGTGACAATTCATGTCTGACTGAAAGGAAGTGTTTGTCTTCATTTTGGCAGTATGGTGTTCTGTGTGGAAGAAAGCAAAATAACCTGCTAAATATTGTCATGTAAGCAGCATAGACATGACCAAGTGCCGTAGCCCTATATTGTTATGGATATATAATACTAAATTTAGATTAGTTTTAAAGAACTTTTGAAAGCTTGTTAACTGCTGAGTTTACTGCAGGCTTGATAAGCCTACTCTACACTACATACAGATAGTATTTTAATGCAAAGTAGAAGGATAGTTAATTGACCTCTTAGTAAAATAATTAATAGAATGGATTCCTATTTCTTTTGATTTAATGGTTTAAATTTCTTTTAAAAATAGCTAATTCCCCAGGAGGTAAAGAATGTACAAGGAGTCTTATAATTAAATTGTCAGAAATCATTGTGAAATGTCTGTAGTGTTTTTAACTGTGGGCATCCCCCTTCTCCCTATTTTTGTTCTGTAATCAGAGAATAGAGGGAGAAACCAAAACGGCTAAAAGTTGGCGCCATCCACTCAGCAAACCTCCAGCAAGATCCCCAATGACTCTGGTGAAGCAGCAGGCAACAAGTGATGAAGGTAAGTTTGTGATGTTTTCAGTATTCTTTTTTTTTGTATGTGTGTACAGTAGTCAGTATTTATTGTCAGTTGTAAAATACTTTTCTAAAAAAATGGCTTGATAGGGAAGTCATTTGACTACACGCTTATATATATCGGAAGGAGGTCAGGGGTAATAAACAATTTTCAGTCAGCTGAAATTTGGATATTAGGAATAAATACTTGCTGCATAATCTAGCCATGTTCCTAGTCAAAGTCTTCCCATTTTATATAATGGGATAAACTTGGTCATTGCTGACATTCTTTTTAGGATACTCTGAAGAAGTTAAGAATTACTTCTTTAAAGGCATCAAATCATGGAATTAATATGCTGTTAAGTTTCCTTGCATTGTCAATTCTTTAAATTTATTAACAATTATCTTGAGTAAAAATATTTGTGCAATACTTCCATCTCATTATACCTGGTGTGGCAAGGCGCAGGAGGAGGGTGATAGCTGAGCTCTCAAAAGGTGAAGGAACTCCAGAGGGGATACAGAAAGAAATGACCTCCAGATTGGAAGGTGAGAGCTAATGTTATGACTATTTGGGAAAAATACACTGAGATTAGAGTGGATGTAGGGAAATTGGATCTATGACCTCATAGGTCTTTGAGACACATAAAGCTGGACTCTTAAAAACCTATACCCTTATGTATGTACTAGGGAAAAACAGAAACCACAGCTGACCATAAGCACAAGCAGAGGACAGAGGACTTGATCCCTGGGTTGGACTTGTGTGAGAAAAGGTGATAGGATAAAAAGAGACAGTTGCCCTAACAGTTCTTAACCTTAGGACTGCAATCAAATTTATGCTTTCCTATTCCAGGTCAGAATTTTTTTCTTCTTCTTTTTTTTTTTACTTACAGGGACAGAGAGAGAGTCAGAGTCAGAGAGAGGGATAAATAGGGACAGACAGACAGGAACACAGAGAGATGAAAAGCATCAATCATCAGTTTTTTGTTGCCGTTGCGACACCATAGTTGTTCATTGATTGCTTTCTCACACGTGCTTTGACCACGGGCCTTCAGCAGACCAAGCAACCCCTTGCTGGAGCCAGCAACCTTGGGTCCAAGCTGGCGAGCTTTTGCTCAAGCCAGATGGGCCCATGCTCAGGCTGGCAACCTCGGGGTCTCGAACCTGGGTCTTCCGCATCCCAGTCTGACACTCTATCCACTGCACCACCGCCTGGTCAGGCCCAGGTCAGAATTTAAAGTAAAAGTGGGTACTGCCTGTTAAAACCCTCATGACATCTAGCAGAAGCAATTGCAAAATCTTTAGAACCCACAGTAAAGAGGAATCTGGTTGACTAATGGGCAGTGGATTCTCTGACTGGGATCATTGTTTTGTCCCTTTAAGTTTTTTGACTTTGGAAAGTCTACTCTTGCCTTCAGTTTCTTCTTTGTAAAATATGAATACTAGTCAGGAATGATTAAGGTTCCCAAACTATAGGTTCATGACTGGATTTGGGGCATTTCAGATATCCTAACATAACGTGGTGGTATGTTGAGCTCATTACCTTTGGACTGAATTTCTATTTGTTATTCTTCAACTATACTTTTAAGATTTTTAGAATAATTATACAAAAAGATAGAAAGATGTAGATACTCATCCATACTGCTTTCACCCAAGTACAGAGGTGATCCGACCTGCAAGTTTGAAAATTCACAAGATTCTGATTAAAACCTTGGTATGGTTCTAATTTTCTCTAATCTGAACAGTCTGGATAACTTTTTATAACTCATCAATTCAGCCAATGCAATTCTGTAATGAATTGTTAAGCATCTCTTTGAAATTAAAGACAAGTTAGACCCTCATCCCTATCTATAATATCTGCATGCCTCTAGGGTTTGATTAGGGAGTGTACTTCAGGCAATGGAACAGCAATTTATTTTTTGGACAGTCTGTCTGTATTAATATTATAATTCATTTAGTAATGGATTAAATATTTAAATATAGAGATGGAAGAGATGGAAATTGCTGCTTTAAAGATTATTCTGGGTTTGAGCATTATTTAACTCATTTAACCTAGGTTTTCAGTTTTTTGAAAGAACAAAATGTACACATTTAAGTGAAATTAAGTAAGGAAAATGTTAGGAACTCAAGTCTGACACAATTTGATGACTTTCCCAAATGTTTTTCTCTGTTTCACGCTCCTTCTATTAAAGCATTCATGTTTATGATGCAATCAAACACTAAACTAGTCCTGAGCATATTTTCTCAAGATTAGAACTATCCACTTGATTTCACTTGGTAGGAGTGTTTTCTTTTCTTCTGAGATTGCCTGATAATTCCTGTGGCATTTTCTGAAGTTACCCCATGTCATTAGTCACTGTAAGTGCTACTTCTGGTGCACAAGCTGGTTTTTGGGTACTTTGCATATACTGCTCAAACGAAAGGACATTATTTATAAGTGGCTGTTTCACTTTACTTTTGCCAGATAGATGTTTTGAGGGAGAATTATGCCTTCCTGTCCCTGGCGTGCTATAACTCCTTCCTTTTTAAGAGTATTAGTATAGATTTGTTGCTCTTCATTTTATTTCTTTTATTTCAAAGTTTTATTAAGTGGATATATTGACTAAATATATTAATGATATCTTCTGTTGATTCAAACTTTATAAATGTAATTTTAATTTTTAAATTAAATTAAGATTTTATTTTATATTAAAAGCACTCTTTGTTTTGTTTTGCTGAATGGTAATGGGCCTATGACTGGTTCTCATAGGGAATCGTCTAGTCTCTTCTTGGCTGCTAGTGCCTACAAGGCCTTGGAGAACTAAGTCATGGAATCTTTAAGATTCATCATGTGTTTACTCATCTGTGTAGTGAAATGGTTGGATTATTAGTGACCCCAAAGTCTAATTCAAACTTCAAAGGCCTTTGATTCTATGAAAATTTAATAGGAGTGGATACTACTATGTAGTCCCCCTTGCCCCATGTTTTCATTGAAAAGCAAAATAGTGAAGTATAGAAACATCCCTCATAAGCAGTGTTTCCTTTGCATAAACACATCTTTTTCTCTGCCAATTTTGACAAACAAATGCTGTTTTATGACTTGCATGTCAGGCTCCAAATGTTATTAATTTTTATATAATCTCTTTGATCTATCAAGTCTTACTAACTTGACGTAATATTATACTTTCAGAATAAGCACAGTTATAGTTTCTGTTTGTTTAAGCAATAAAACAGCAACTTCAGCAGATTACTAAGTAGATTGGCATGGAATGTCTGTTAATAGGTAACAGCCAATGTTTTTCTGCATTATGTGGGCATAAAACATTAGATGTTGTTGGTACTCAGATTTAATGGGTATTTTACCTAGCATTCAGCTATATAATAATAATTGGGTATTCTCAGTTTAGCTTGATTTCTCTGTCCATAAATTCCATTGTGACACCCTATAACATTGCCTTTTACTGTAATATGCGGAATAAAAATCAAAAGCACTTTTCTCTTATTCTGCTCATGGCTTCATAAAGGTTTGATTGAATTAGAGGAAAAATGTTAGCTTTTTAACTAATGTTATATGGTTGCTGTACTTTTCATAATCTCAAAACTTCTAGACATGGTTGGCATAATGTCTTGATGTCTGAATATAGTGAAAGTATTGGGATTATAAAATGATAGTTAAGACTGATTCTTTTGATTTCATGTGTACATTGTTGCTTTTAAAGTCTAGAAGAAAAATGAGGACAAGCTTTTCAAAAAGAATATTTTATTGATTTTACAGAGAGAGGAGAGAGTAGGGGAGTGAGAAGTATCAACTCATAGTTGCTTCACTTATGTTGTTTATTGCTTGCTTGTTGATTGTCGTATATGCCTTGACCAGACAAGCGCAGGGTTTTGAACCAGCAACCTCAGCATTCTAGGTCAATGCTCTATCTATTGTGAAACCACAAGTCAGGCAGGAAAAGTTTTTGATACTAGAATTGTGTGGTTCATTCTACTCTTGAGAAAAATAAATTACTGTATTAGGTTGAAATATATAAAATTGGTAATGTTTGATTTTTTTGTATTTATAAAAACTGTTACTGTATTTCATACAACTTAACTGTATTACTTTACATTTCCTCAAACTTGTACATAACTTCCTTTCCCTGGAGACAGAGATGTCTTCATTCCATAGACCATTGAATTATCTCTTATTTTATACCATGTATTTTTCATTTCTATTTCCACCTGTGATTTGTTGTGTAACTATGAAGATCAAGAATAAGCATGCAAAGCTTGTGAAGTTTATTTAGATTGTAAAATTTATTTTATGATTTACTTATGTTTATTTTCTCTGTTTGCTTCTATCGAAAACTTACCATATTTGCCCATGTATAAGACGCACCCTTTTTTTGAAAAATTTGGGGTCTAAAAACTGGGTGTGTCTTATACAGTGGTTGTAGGTTTTTTTACTTGCATTTCTCACTTTTTCACACTTGTCTTTGTGCTCATTGTTGTATTTTTTTATACTTGCATTTCCTGCTTTTTTGTGCTTGCTGTCTTTGCCCTCATTGTTTTGCACTTGTTACCAGTATATTAAGGTAGATTACATTTTGCCATGTTCTGCCCAGAAATGGCCCAGAAAAGATTTTCATACAGTGCTGAATTCAAGTTAAAAGTGATCAAGTTTGCAAAAGTGAATGGAAAGTGTGCTGCTGAATGTAAATTTGGTCCTCCTCCAAATGAGAAATTAATCCGAGACTGGCTACGGTAAGAAGAAATCCTACTGAAAACTCCATGGCAGAGGAAGGCCGTGAGAGACAAAAAAGCAAAATGTCCTGATTTAGAGAGAGAATTGAAGATATGGATTGAAGAGCAATAGGCAATTTGAATTCCTGTGTCCAAAAAGATGGTTCAGCATGAGGCAAGAAGAATCGCTGATGAAAAAGAAGTTACTGATTTCAAAATAGGACACAATTGGTGCTTCAGGTTTATAAAACAGAATGGACTAAGCATGCATACGTACACCAGAATTACCCAAAAGTTTCCTGAAAGCTATGAGCAGAAAGTCCTTGAATTTCATCATTTTGTCATTCAGTATTGGAAGACACATCAGTTTGAGTTGGAACAGATTGCAAATATGGACCAAGTCCTCCGTAAATTTTATGTCCCAAGTAACTGAACTGTTGACAAGAAGGGGGTGAAAACTGTGGCTGTGGAGACATGAAAAGAGTCATTATACAGTTATTCTAGGTTGTTGTGCCGACAGAACCAAGCTACCTCTTATGATAATTTTCAAACACAAAACAATGCCAAAAGAAGACATTCCTTGAGGAGTGATTGTCCACATTCATGACAAGGTTGGATGGATCAGGATGGGATGAAGATCTGGTTCGAGAAAGTTTGGAGAAGGAGACCAGGTGGGCTCTTATGCACACCTGTCCTATTGATGCTTGATGAGTTCAGGGCACACATAGCAAAACCACAAAGAAAATTGCTGCAGAGAAAAGAACAAAACTTTCTGTCATACCTGGAGGTTTGACATTCCAGCTCCAACCACTTGATATCACCATTAACAAACCCTTCAAAGCTACCATGAGAGATAAATGGAACCAATGGATGAAATCTTCTGGGGACAATTTGACATCAGCAGGAAGAGTGAAGAAACCAACTATAGGAGAAGTTTGTACCTGGATGAAAAGATCCTGGGATACTATCAAGATTGAGATCATGGTCAAGTCATTTAAGAAGTGTGGCATTTCAAATGCCATAGATGGAACTGAGGACGAGGCAATATATGAGGACAGGGATTCATCATCAGACACAGATGAGGACAAGCTAATGAATGGGAGTTTTGACAGTGATGAGGAGTTGTATGAATTTTATGATGAATAAAATTCACTTTATGTAATACATTTTTGTTTTCAAAGTTTGGGCCTCCAAATTAAGGTGCATCTTATACATTGGAGCATCTTATACATGGGGAATACAGTATTCCTGTGCTGTCAGTATTCTACAGGCTGACATTTGGGGACCATTGTCATGGATTTTAGGAAGGACTTTTCACTACTTGAGGTATAGGTATGTGGGTTAAGTTCCATTTTTAGGCTTCCAGATAGTGAGGTGTTAAGAAGTGGCTCACTTTGTCATCATTTTAATTGTATAAAGTGTTTTTATTCCTTTTCTCTTTTGGGGTTTTAGGTTCCCAGTTTTAGGGGAAATGATGTGACTACTATTTTATATATATCAAATGGAATTTTAAATTCTACACTGCTTCATTTACTTTTCATGTTTTGTTTGGGGGAAACATTTTTAAGATTAAAAAGTGTAGGAATTTTTGTTATGCTAGTAAAAGAGAGTACAAACTTAAGGAGAAAAAGTTTGCTGTAGTATATACACAGGTTTGAATATTACTCAAATATTTCCATAGTTGTTAAGGTCTTTTCCTGAGGAAATATACTTTGTAATGCCTTTAAGTGAGTTAGCCAAAGAACCTGGACCTGGGGTAAGAATCTCCATGGGAGAGAACAATGAGTAAGTACAGTGGCACCAAGGAGGGAGTGAATGTGGCATGTTTGAGGAACAGCAAGAGAGTTATAGCTGACTGGATCACCAGCTGACTTTGGGTGTGGAATGAAAGACTTGTCATTAGCATCCTGCCCTATTCTTTTTTCTGTACATTTTCTCTGTAGAGTAGTCCATACCCTTGTTTCTCTGGTATTTGACATCATGGCTGCCCTGTATGAAGTATTTTCCTCTCCTTAGCAGCTGTTTTGTGTGATCTACCAGATGATACCATTTTTAGTTCTTGGGCTATAATATGCCTAAGGATCCTGCTATACTTTACATATATGACAAGAGCTGACTTTTAGCTAATAGGAGCTTTTTTTTTTTCAAATTAATTGCAACATCCGTATTGTTCTTTGCTTATAGATCTTGTTAAACTTTTTTTTTAATTTTGTATTATTGATACTACTAATGAAATAGTTTAAGAAGCTGGAGGTTTCTCCCATGGGAAGTTGTGAACTCCTTGAAGAGACTGTTTATTTAAATTTTATTTCTAGTATCTGTCACATTGTCTAACACACAGTAAGTTTCATATGCTCACTCTTTCTCCACCTCTCTTTGGTTTGATGATTAGAATAAATTCCTTTTGGTGCCATGTTGTCATAGAGTTTTCCACAGATAGTTTTCTTTTCCCTATCCTCACCAAGATATGGAAATTCACTTTGCTGCTTTCTTCCTATTATATATATTATTAGCAATTGGTACTTATAATTTTTTAAGTTAGATGATGTTATCATTTTTACTGTTGAGGAAACTGAAGCTCAGAGACATTAATTCACTTGTTCCATGTCACAAGGCAGGCAATTGGTAGATAACAGGCTTAAAACTCTTTCTAATTCCCAGGTTTGCACTCTTTCTACATACTTTATCACACCAGCAACCCCCATGTTAGCCCCAGTACTGACCAAAGAAGCTTACGTGAGCCATGTGAATGTTTGATAAGAACCAGCCACCTCTATTGATATTGTAGATCATCCGCAGTAGTCCTTGTTGTTATCCATGTGTATTTTAAGAATATATACATTGGTGAAAAATGAGTTAACATTCTTTAAAAAATTTAAACAGCATTGATAATGCCAAAGTTCTCAGTGAAATCCACCTCCCCAGAGGTACCATCAGCATCAGCACTTTCGTAAAATAGGAAATCTGGATTGTGTTTTTGGAACGTTTGTTGTTTAAAGTAGTATATTGAATGATTTGGAATGTAGCCTTTTGAAACATTTCTGACAGCTCTGTTATTGCAAGGTTATGCATAAAGGATAAAACTACGTCTCTCCATTTACTTTCTTAGGTGCTTTAGACCTAAAACATGGAATTCTCTGTTACTCATTATTCCATTAGCATTTTAGGAGTACTGTAATGCAGAATTAAATTTTTCCTTAATGTCACCACTTCCCAGTAAAATCATACCTAAAAAGTCCTATAATATTTTCTTTTCTACTTAATATTTACTTTCTCTTATGTACTTTTGGAACACATCTTTACAAACCTTTGAAATTCAGAGTTTTCTTTAAAACCTTTGAAATTCAGAGTTTTCTGTACAAACCTTTGAAATTCAGAGTTTTATAAATCATTGAAATACAGTTGGCATACAGATTATACAATCGTTTGTATGGGAACAATAAAGTTCCTAAACTTGAATTTCTTTGCTTTTTTTTGGTAACTCATGCTTGCCCTCTTACTCCTGCCCCCTCCAGTTTCCTCCAGGACATTTGAAGCTGTATATATAATGCCTCCCAGGGCTGAGATTTTGCTCAAGTACCTGAAAGATAACAGATGCTGCTGTGCTCTTCATAGCAAAAGAATAGTGCTATCCCAGCCAAAATACATCACTGGAACAGAACCTCACCATCCAAATCATTGTGGTGATTGGTAAAGGGAAATTGTGCTATAGTAGAGCTGATGGCTTTCTCCGTCTGCCCGGTTCCATCAGCCAGTCCTGACAGCAACCCTTCCACAGTGGCCCAAATGTTTTTCTGTTGAGAAATCCACTTACATTGTGTAAGTAAAATTTGTTCAAAAACACTGTACTAAGGAGTAAATAAATCAACATATGTCTGCTTTTAAACTAAGGTTTTCCCCAGTTCATAGGAACTGCCTAATACTCTTCAGACTGCATTTTTTTAACTTTAAAGATTATATATTTTATTAATTATAAAAACTTATGAAACTTCTGTCTTTTATTTCATATTTTTAAATATATTTTTATAGAACTGACATAATTCTCTATACAGTTTTGTTTCTTGACTTTTCCTCTAAGATAATATTCATTTTCTCTTAATAGTATATGTTACATCATTTATATATTTATGCTATATTTCATTCATATTATTTAAAAGCACCCTATCTAATAATGCTGGCATAATATGTCCATTCTATAATTTTTTGATATATTTTTAAATGGACATTTTTGGGGGAATACTTGTTTAGAGGATATTAATTTTTTATCGTTAATAATATTTGGTGTTATTTTTGACTAATGGGAGAATAAAAGCTTTTATTTCCTTAGCAAAAATAAATCTTTTGATGTTTACAAATAGGACATAACTGAGTTTCTGTCTAGCTTGGATTTTCCTGTTTTAATTTTTCTTGTCATGTTAAAAGTTTAGTATTAAGGGTATGTATTTTATGTAGTTTTCTGGATGATATTTACAAAGATTATGCTGGAGACTCAGAAGGAAGTATGAGGGGTACAAAAATAATTTTCCTTCCACCTTTCTAATTTGTTCTGGCTGGACTTATAATCAAATTAACATGAGACAGATAAACAGAAAAACAAGAAAATTTGATATGTATGTACACATGGGGTTCCATAAGAATATGAGATCCAGTGACAAATCGGGCAGTTAAGGGATTAAATGCCATTTTCAGTCAAGGCGAAAGATTTATGGTTTGGAACTTCAAGGGGCAGGATCATGAAGATGGTAAAGCAAATATCTGGTAAATAACTGTTTGCTGGACCAGCTTTAACAATGATCAAAGGGGCCTTGCTAGGTTCTTCCTTGACTATCACATAGTTGTTCGTAGTGAACTATAGTTATCTATAATGGTATCTCCGTTTTGGAGCAGGTCCTCTAAATTCCTTTTAGGTAGTTAGGGGGAATGTCAGAGGTTTTTTCCTGAGGCTTTTATTTCTTAAAAACCAGCTCAAAATAATCAATACATGGTGGTTACAAGAGGGAAAGGGTAGTGGATTGAGGTAGAAGAGCATAGAGAGAGGATAAATGGTGATGGAAGGAGACATGACTTGGGGTGGTAAAGACACACAGTACAGTGTACAGATGATATTATAGAATGGTACACCTGACACCTATGTAATTTTATTAACCAATGCCACCCCAATAAATTCAATTAAAAATAATCAATATTCCAAAAGGCATAGTTTGGAGTAGTAAATTCTGATTCACTTCAGAAGGAACCTTCATCTATTGAAGCTCTAGGTTTTGTATACTAATAAGTGGCAGTTTTATGTCTGGTATCACATAAACCCTGCTGGAAGGCCCTGTAGTTTAGATAATCTTATACTCATATTGAAAATGAAGAAAATGAGGTTTGGAATTGTAACCAAACTTTAAAACAGCATAGATTGTATGAATAAAACTATTTTAGTTTATTCTAATAGAGATGGATCAGACCTTTACTTTTGTAGCCATGCTTAACTCAGAATAGTTGAATAACCATTGTTCTAGAATACAAGGTCAGGACCTCTATTATATTTCTTTCTAGTTTATTTCATCAACAGTATAAAGTTTGCCATATATTTAATATTATGATCACTTGAACTAATATTTTAGTTTTACTCTTTATTTATATAAGCTTTTAAAATCTATTTACACTTTTATATGGAAAGCAGCATAAATTGCTTTATGTAGAAAGTAACCAAAATAAATACTTAATCATTAAAATTTAAAGTATATAATAATCCCTAAGATAACTACTCAGTGGGGCTCCCACTATACCATGGAAAGTTTTATTAATTTGAGGGAGATAGTTGCTCTTTAAACAATGGGGTATACAATCAAATTAGTCTCAGTAGAAATCCTCAGAAGATTCTGGGAACATCATAGGATCCTGTAATGAATTGCAGCAAGCCTGACGTTCCTTTTAGAACTGTTGCTGGTGGAAATAGTATTCTTTTACGGAGTCACAGAAAACTTATTTTACAGGAGTTACGTCTAGATAGAATAAAGCTGTCACAGTAAGATTTATTCGCGATTTAGTAGAGTGTTGCCCACAGGTTCCCAGTGTCTCATCTTCATCCATCCTGACAAGAACATAGTCCAATTCATTAGGTCCAGTATAAAGACAAAAATCCAGTAATCTGTGCCATGATTCAGTCCAGTACAGGCGCTGTGTTGCTGTACAGAGGATGCATTTAGTGTCTGAACTTGGAAGATTGCTCAGCTCCTAGACCACAGGTGGCTGCCAGACCATGCAGCATGGCTGCTTGGAGAACCCATAAATGAGTGGGTGAGTGTGCGTTTCCAAGCAGCAAGAGAGAAGGCAGGGGCTGGTTTTTTGCTAGGCCTGTGTTCATCCTTTTGGACTGGGAAAGACTAGTTTTTTTTAATGCCAACCAATCAGTTTCTTAATCTTTTGTGGGCTTGCGTTGGTTCCTCTCACTAACCAATCAGATTCTCCTTTTAGGCTACACCAGTGTTTCTCAAACTTTTTGAAGTTGGGTGCATTTAAAATCCTACAAATAATTGTAGGTGCACTATATACAAATTTCTAAGAAATATGTTATAATAATTAAGTCAAATATTAAAAGATATATAAAGTCTAAGCGTGCTTTTATGGTAATTAAATGAAATAAATACAACAAAATTAAATTTATTCTGACATTAAAAAATACTTTTATATTAAATTTTTGAGTTATACTTTTTAGAATTTATAAAAAAGAGGGGTTAAAATATAAAAATACAACAAAAATGTTATATATATAGATATATAGATAGATATAGATATAGATACATTCTTAGTAAGATTTAGTAAATTAGGCAGGGCCTGGTACGAATGTGTTTTTTAATTCTTGTGTTTATGTGAAATATGAGCCTGATGTGCCCTAGATTTCTTCAATGTTTGGGCATATATTTGAAAGGCAAACTCTCATTTCCTCATCAATACATTGAAGAATTCCTCTCTTTTTACTCTTAATTGTGTGGAGTGCAGAAAACCCCCACCATACATATCATCTTAACTTTACACCAAACAAAGGATAGAGGAAACTCGCCTCCAGTCTTTCCTGGGAACATGGGGGGTAGTGTAAACAATCCAGCACCACAGTTTAATAACCTTTTGCAACCTAACCAGGCAAGTGAGATGGGGGGTTGGGCAAACTGTCAGCTTACAGCCAATTTCCCACAACTCTGTCCCCCAGAAATCTAAACTCCAAAAACCCTGTTGCTTTTTGGTCCCCAACAGGCACATATTTCTCTGGAATACCATAGAGCACACCTGGAAATCTTCTAGGGCACACGAGTTCACCCTGGTGCACACTTTGAGAACCACTGGGCTACACCCACAAGTATCTGTGGCCCCCATCCTGGCTTCAGCAGTGCATGGGTCAAAGAGGAAGCACAGATATACCACCCCACCCCCAGTGTGAGGATGGATCAGTGTACCCTGGGAGAGTTTGAAAAACTGGAGGATGGGGTATTAATCCCCTTAGCAGGGCAATCCCCTGGGTGTCTGGAATTGTAAATGCTATAGCTTCCTAGTAAATGGAATACTGTAGCTTCCTTCTTTAGCAAGCTCCTCATTGTCTGATTCCCTCTGCTACCTTTCTTTATTAATATTTAACTACCTTCCTTAACAGAACCATAATGTTTTTAGGATTTCTTGAGCTTCCAACATTTTAGTCTTCCTTTCTTTTCTCCTCAAATACCCAATAGGATTGTGTCTTTCATGCAAACTTTCTTACTGCTGTAGAGTCATTGGGTCAGCATCAGATGTACTACTGGCCCTCAGACTTTATATAGTTACATATCAACAAGGCACATTTTTAGTTATTCCTTTGAGACTGTTTTGGTCTTTTAAAAAAGAGAATTGTCTGCTCTCCTGAGGAAAGGGCAGGTACTACAAGTATGAATACTTTTGACAACAAGTGGTGTGGGGCCTGACCAGGCGGTGGCGCAGTGGATGGAGTGTCGGACTGGGATGCGGAGGACCCAGGTTCGAGACCCCCAGGTTGCCACTTGAGCACGGGTTCATCTGGTTTGAGCAAGGCTCACCAGCTTGGACCCAAGGTCGTTGGCTCAAGCAAGGGGTTACTCAGTCTGCTGAAGGCCCATGGTCAAGGCACATGTGAGAAAGCAATCAATGAACAACTATGGTGTTGCAATGAGAAATTGATGATTGATGCTTCTCATCTCTCTCTGTTCCTGTCTGTCTGTGTCCCTTTCTCTCTCTGTCTCTGAAAAAAAAAAGAAAGACAACAAATGGTGTGGGTTATTTTCCCCAAATCAAGCAATTTTCCTACTCTCACAACACCAACTGAGTTTCCTAAAGTTTAATTCATTTCTGACACTAAGAGCCTTGAGTAAGCACAGCTCCCATAGATTAAGTACTCAGTTTCTCCGATTACCTTCATTTCAGATTCCATCACAATGGGCTAGAAAGTCTGGATGTGGGTGGAGGGTGTTCCTACAACATGTTTAATAATTTTCTAGGATGGTTCACAGAACTCAGGAAAACACTTTGACTTACAATCAGGATCAGCCAAAAAGAAGGGGATATGCAGGGCAAGGTATGGGGTTGGGGCGGTATGTGTCGAACTTTCATGACCTCTCCAGGTCCATTGCTCTTCCAGCACCTCGATGTATTCACCAATCTGTTAGCTCTCTGAACCATGTGTTTAGGATTTTTATAGAGACTGCTTTATGTCCACATGATTGATTAGTTGGCAATTAAGTTCGACTTTGGCCCCTGTCTTCACCCCTGAATGTGTTCTGAGGTGCTAACTCTCTAATCATTAGCTTGTCCTTTTGTTGACCAGCTTTCATCCTGGAGCTATCTAGGGGCCATCCCTGTTATCTCATGAGCATTCAAAAGACACTTTTCAATTCTGTAATTCCAAGGATCTTAGAAGTTGAGTCAGGAACTAGGATCTAAGATCAAGTATTTTAACCAGGGATGTCTCTCTGACGCATATCACTCAGGAAGTCCCAAAGGTTTTAGGAGCTCTGTACCAGGGACCAGGACAAAGACTAAATATGTATTTCTTTTTATATCACAATATCACAGCGAGTAGGATTTGAATGGTAAGCAGGGAGGACAGTTTTGGAGATGCATTTAAGACACATTGGGGAAGGATGGAGGGACATTGTTAGCAGGCTACCTGTAAGGGACTACTTACTGGGGTCTTATCTATGAATAATTGTAGAGGCAAAAGTTGTGGTTGGCCTTTTGGTAACCAGCTGTCACATATCTAAATCAAATATTGTTGGTTTAACTGTTACTTCTTCTTGGGTACTGTTCTTTGGTTCTGTATATCTATTTTCACTAACTACTTTTTTCCATGAACTTTTATTTTGGCCAAAAATATTCAGATCCAGAGGCACAGTTCAGTTTCCTAGGTATAAGTCAGAAAGAATATTTTTAATATTACTAAAAGAACCCCCAACAATTTCAGTATATTGTATATGTGATCCAGAAGCTTGGTCTAGAAGCAAGATCCTTTATAAAATAAAACAACTTAATTGTTCTTTAGTTATATGACTATTCAAAAATTTCAAAACGGCTATTGGAGGTGCTGCTGGTATGGCAGCAGCATTTTCAGTGAGCTACTTCTGTGTGTTTATCTGTTTTGTCCATTCCTCCATCACAGCAGTACTTATAAGGGGCTGGTCTTCCTTCAGAGAAGGCTGCTTAAGCCATTGCCTGTTTGCTGATTCAGGATAAAGTTCCTGAGAACATAGTGCCTGGAGCCGTGTGTGTACTGCTTCTGTGAATTTAGTAGAGCTGTGTAAATTGCTGGAACTCCTATGTGTTTAGGCGTATGATATTCTTGGGAATGATTTTTGTAAATGCAGCAGTCTGGTAGTCTAGGTTTCCTACATGAAGTAGAAGGCTCACCAAGAAAAAGGAAAATTAAATGCAATTGGCATAGAATTTTTTTCTGCTGTGGTTGGCAAAGCTTGCAGACTTTAATGAAAGAACAGGAAAGTAGGCACTCCTGCAGTATTGACTTATTTTCTTTCTGCTTAAGCAACACATGTTGATTGTTGAAAGCAGTTGATGGAATTTTTGCCTGGCTATGAGAACATAGAAACAGACTGCACTAGTTTTATTAGGACGTATTGTTCAAAAGTTACTCCGTGATACAAATACTTTGGGATGGAAATGCATATGCATGTAAGTGATTTTCAATCTTTAGGTCTCAACACCTCATATACTCGTAAATATTTTGAGAACTCCTAAAGAGGTTTTGTCTCATCTTGTTTTGTCCCTTCCTTTCCCATGGGTTTACTTTATCAATACTTATTTAGAGAAAATTAAAAGAGGGAGAATTTTAAATGTATTGATTCATTTAAAAGTAGCAATAATAAATACATAACCTGTTACATTTATTTTCATAAAAACATAATTTCCCCAAACCTTAAAAAATAGTGTCATTAACATTTTTTTGCAAAAGTCTTTAATATCGGATATAATAAAAATAATTGGATTCTCATAGATGCTTCTGCATTCATATATGTTGTACTATGTTGTTCCGGTTGAAATAGATGAAGAAAGCCCTGGCTTTGCATTGATACATGGTGGGGAGGATTACTGTATCTTGAAAGCCTCTTTTAGATAATTATGGATATTCTTCTTTGACAAATGAATGGTAGTTTTTTAAAAGATTAGTTGCAGCATGAAATCTGAATCCACACCATTGATCTTTTTGGTTCTATTAAACAAAAGATTTGCTGGTCTGTTTTGGACTTGGGTTCTTTTATACATGCGTAATTTTGTAGTATCATACATTGCTAAACACGGATCTGAGTATAAAGGTCTCTTTACTTAGTATTTACAAATTTTATTTAATATTATCATCATCAATTCTACCAGAAACAGCTTTAAGTATTAAAGCTGTCAAACTCACAACAGTGGATATAAGTCATCCAAGATTCTAATTTTGACTTCTAAGCTTGAATTTACCATTGTCAAGAAATATTCTCAATAGCTTCTTATTAAAATAACAGTTTTCTTTGTTCACTTATATGAAAATTCTTACCTGACACTCAAGTGTGAATCACCATTGTTTGTTTGTTAATTATTCTTTCAAGTAAAAATTGTGTTACATGAAAAAGGCAGTTCAGTCAATTTGTGATTCAACTAATTGCACATGTGCTTTTTCTAGGACAACTATCGAACTTCACTGTGCAACAGAAGTACTTTATCCATACATTCCATCTTATTGCAAATTTAATAAAATTGATGTATATTTTTTGGCTTCATAAAGCATTGTTAAGCAAAACTGTCCCCCCTCCCCTATTCATCACACACTGTGAAGTAGTCAACAATATAACAACTGCTTTGGTGATACTGCCTTGATTTAAGTTTTTCCCTCCATTGCTTTTATATCACCATTGCAAATGTTGACAGGGTGACATAGGTATGAAACATCTTTGGGTTATCATGAAAGTATTTTTGACCGTGACCCTGTGAAGTTGTGTGTATGTGTGTGTGTGTGTGTCTCCAGGAGTCCACAGAGCTTACTTTGAGAGCTACTATTATACCATTAGCTCTTCTTTTGTTGTTGTTGAAAATACAGTTGGGAAAGAAGGGAATTCTGTGCTTTCACAGATTTCCCAAACATTTATGCAGTACACCAAGAGATCTTTCTTTTTCTCTCTCTATTCTACAGCTAACTGTGGTGGTCAGGATGGGCCTCAGAGTTGTGTGCAATCTTCTGATTGTTGGTATGCTGGTATAAAATAAGATATAGTAATAAAAACATTGGTATTTATTGAATGCCTGCAGTGTCTATGTCTTTGGACATTTAATAATATCTTCCCCTGCCTTTTTTTTATGAAGATATTATGAGAACTAACCTGATAATTTAAAAATCTGTAGAACAGTATGGCCTATTTTTGTTGTACAGTGTATTACAAAATACATCATGTTGTGAGATAATTATATACCAATGGGACTATAGTGAAACATTTAGAGGGTTCATCAGTCAATTTTTATTGAAGAAAAGAAGGAAGAGAGGAAATTCCTAGGAATAGTGTTGCCAAATGATCAAAACACTTAGAAGTTACAATGGAAAAACTTTCCCCCTCATCTATACATTGAGAGATAGTATTTTTTTTTTCAATAAGTGGATGAAGATACCCTAAGAAAGAAACAAGAGTAGAGGAAGGTGTTTAGAGGTTAAAAGGGAGGGTTTTTATTTGGAATTTTATTTGGATGAGAATATTTAGATATCATGAAGAGATTCTCCCCCAGAAAACTCATGGACCCCTAAGGGATTGAGACTTGTATTTATCTGAATATCATAAACTTGGAAAAAGACTATAGCCAGGTTATAGTCTGTGCTTGAACAAAGCCATGGTTCAGAGATAAGCAAGACTTCTTGGAGATAGAGGAGGGATGAATAATTTAATAAGGAAATTTAAAGAATTCAAAATATATATCTTTAAGAATGTACCAACAATTTTTGACTTTTAAAGCTAAATTAAAATCAGAATAGATCGTCATGAATTTTTTTATTAAATACAGTCTATACTTTTTCCTATCATAACATATCACAGCTCTGAATTGACAAATAAAATGAAACTAAGATGATCAGATGGATTTTACATAATAATATATACATTTGTATATCACTTTAGAATTTACAAAGGACTTTGGTACTTTAGAGTTTTAAAATAAGTCTTTTACTGTTTTATTTTAATTATTTTAAAAAAGAAACCTGAAGTAGGAGAGAAAGAAATTCTTATCATGTCAGAATCTACCTTACCCAAAGCCACAGCCCTTCAGAATTAGAGGATTAGAATTTTTATTTTATTTTAATTTTCAATTATAGTTGACATTCAGTATTATTTTATATTAGTTTCAGGTGCACATCCCAGTGGTCAGACAAGCATACAATCTATGAAGTAATCCCTTTGAGGTTTCCAGCACTCATCTGGTATTACACATAGCTGTAGCCATAGCCACCACAAATACCATTGACGTATTCCCTATGCTGCACCCCACATCCCCATGACTATTCTGCAACCACTGGTCTATAATCCCTTCACTTACTTCACCCAGCCCTGCTCCATAACTCTCAGTCTGTTCTCTGTATCTGATTCTGTTTGTTTACTTATTTTGTTTTTCATATTCTACATGTAAGTGAAATTATATGATATTTGTCATTCTCTGACTTATTTCACTTAGCGTAATACCTTCAAAGTCCATCCATGTTGTAACAAATTTTAAGATTTTATTTTTTTATGGCTGAATAATATTCCATTGTATGTATGTACCACAACTTCTTTTTTTCCCAATTTTCATTAATTTTAATTTATTGTGTTTACATGGATTCAAGTGTCCCACTGAGTATAACACCTGCACCCCACCCCTGTGTCACTATTTGTACCCCCTCCCCCCCATTTCTTCCTCCTTCCTTCTGGGATTTGCTGTCCTGTTATCTGTATCTCTGTGTTATGTATATATAATTTCACTAACCATTCATCTATTAATGGGCACTTGGGTGTTTCCAGATCTAGGCTATTGTAAATAATGCCGCAGTGAAACTAGGGATGTGTATATTCTTTGGAATTACTGTTTTGAGTTTCTTTGGATATATATCCAGAAGTAGAATTTCTGGATCATAAGGCGTTTCCATTTTTAAGTTTTTGAGAAGCCTTCACACTGTTTTTCATAGTAGCTGCACCAACCTGCATTCCTACAGCAATGTATGAGGGTTCCCTTTTCTCCTCATCCTTGCCAGAACTTGCTGTTTGTTGATTTACTGATGATAGCCATTCTGACAGATGTGAGGTGATATCTTATTGTGGTTTTAGTTTGCATTTCTCTAATGATTAGTGCCATAAAGTATCATTTCATATATCTATTGTCCATCTGTATGTCCTCTTTGGAGAAGTGTCTGTCTGTTTTTTAATTGCATTTTTTTTTTCTTTTTGGTGTTGAGTTGTCTGAGTTATTTATAAATTTTGCAACCCCTTATTGGATGTATTATTTGCAAATAGCTTTCTTCATTCAGGAGGTTGTCTTTTCATTTTGTTTGTGGTTTCTTTTGCTGTGCAAATACTTTTTAGTTTGATGAAGTCCCATTTGTTTATTTTGTTTGTTTCCCTCACTTGTTGAGATATATCAGAAAAAATATTACTATGAACAATGTTTTCTTCTAAGAGTTTTATGATTTTGAGTCTTACATTTAAGTCTTTATTGCATTTTGAGTTTATTCTAATATATGGTATAAGAAGGTGGTCTATTTCTTTCCTTCCCTCCTTTTTTTCCTTCCTTCCTTCCTTCCTTCCTTCCTTCCTTCCTTCCTTCCTTCCTTCCTTCCTTCCTTCCTTCCTTTCTTCCTCTTTTCTTCCCTCCACCATTTCTTTCTTCCATCTGTCCAATTTTCTCAAAGCGTTCAGATTTAAATTTAGGTCTCTGTACTGACAGTTTTCTGTATTTGGTGCTGCACAATGTTGCTGCCATTCTATTTATAACATATGACATTAAATACTTATGGTGTCCAGTGCATACCCTGGCTCAGAGAGCATCCAAACAGAAGACAAGTGCTCTTGGACCATAGTACATGCTCATCTTTGGAGGACAGCTATACATCAGGGTTGTCAACCGCTCTCAGTGTTGAGAGGGTTTTGGACAAGCTGAATTTACATAAGCTATTCTAGGTTATATTTTTCTGTAGCCCTTTCTTATACCTTCTGATGTCTGTCCTTTTTCTGGTTTTCCTTTTTCTACTACTTCTTTTTCATCATTTCTAGGCTTTTAGGAAGTAAATAGTATTTTCTCCATCCCTAAAAATATTTTGATGACTCAATTTATGACCAACTAAAGTGATAAGGGCATTATCTATCTTGTGTGTTTTAATCTTTTTTAATGAAGTGATACAATGAATTTATTTTGTGCCATTAAGTAGCAACAACTACTTAAACTCAAGGACTTGTTTGTTTGTTTTTTTTAGATCCCTTTTTAGTAGTATGTGGGGGTAATTAACCTATGAGTTAAGGATTTAATGTTATTTCAACTTCCTGGTTAACTTTTCACTCCCACCTTTCATTTTTCAAATCTTAGTCTTTTTAGTAAGTAGTCTAATGTTTGTCGTAGCAAAACGGAGATGGAAGCAGTTGATGTTCAGAACCATATTACTGTATTGCAAATCCATCTTACTTTTGTTCTGTTTTTTAACCACTGACTGACTACTAAGCATTTTCTGTTGTAATAATTAATAATAATAGTAATAATGTCACCACCACTACCACCAACATGGAAGCAGGTATGTTTCTTTTTGCTTCAGTTGGCATTTGGCATCTTTTGAGTTATTTTCAGCCTCATTCAGCCTTTCCTAGTTTTCCATCTGAGGAAGTCTGTTTTGACTTTTTCTAAAATAGGTAAGTCAATAATTCAAGGGCTGGAGCACACTGGTTCATAGGAATACTATACTTGGGAGTTGAGGACGTTACTCTATAGTATCTATTCATAATTCTGTGACAGCTACTGGTGCAGAATTTTAGAATGTGTCACAGCTCTAGAAATTAAGTAGAAGTAGCTGTGGTTGCTGCCACCTGGTCTGATATACTGTTTCCTGCTATTGGCATGAAGAATTTTTTTCTCTTAACCTGTTATGTCTTTCTGTATTTTTTACCTTCTATAAAATTTTCTAAAATGATATTTTTGTGGAGTAGATTTCTGCTCCTTTCATGTAACAGATATACATGCTTAAAAAATTTGACCCCCTGGAACCATCATATAGAACAAATAAGAAGATCTGACATAGAGATTGTCTTTTATATCCATGTAATGGTAATATATTGCTTGGCACATGATAGATACTCTGCAGATGTTGTTTGTCATGAATTCATGAGCCCCAAAGTTAATTGAATGAAGCCCAGTTAATAAATTTTTATTGAACCATGTACCATGTTAGGTGAGGAAACTAAAAATATTGGTTAAGGCAGCTCTTGGGCTAGCAAATTTTCCTGCTAGCTGGAGATTACCTCACACATACCCGCTATTTTACCATGGGAGGTGTTATGGTAGCAGTAAAAACATGGAAGTAGTGGGATTGTTAGGAGGGAATAGTTGAGTTATTCCTGGCAGGGAAGGAAATGGTGTTGAAAGGAAGGTGATTGTCTGGCCATCAGATATGATATTGTCTTTGAAGGTCAGGAGGACAAAAAGAAAACTTTTGTTCTACTTCTCTTCTCTCAGAATCTATTTGAAAGGTAAATAGGTATTCATCTATATAAAATAGGTATCCTGTCTGACATTAATATCACAGACACTTTGGACTGTTTGATTTTTTAATAATTAGGGTTGTCTTTCCCTGGGTCTCATGCTCACTGTGTTTTCATGCCCTGTCTGTTAAGAATTGACTGAGGTTCCATCAATTGAGGAGGAAGTGGAAGAAACTGAATCTTGGGCAAAGCCTCTGGTCCACCTTTGGCAGACGAAGCCCCCCAACTTTGTGGCTGAGCAAGAGTATAATGCAGCCATGGGTAGAATGGAGCCACACTGTGCCATCTGTGCTCTCCTCATGCCATACTACAAGGTAATGAGAGTGGAGGGGGTCATTGTTCACTGATGTGCTTTCTGTGACTGTAAAAGCACAACTGAATCATTGTAAGGTAAGTATGGACATGAAAAGGAAGACATTAGTATTTCTGTAGCTAATGGCTGTCAGAGAGCCCCAAACAATTTCTCGAGAGACATTTCTCAACAGTGTTTTATCAGTTTTGAGTAAATGATTTATTTGTTGGCCTTGGTTTATTTCAGCCAAGGATCAATTCCAACCTTTCTTTCTACCCCTTTTACCAAGAAACAGAGAACTTAAAGCTTAACAAGAGAGATCCTAGGCCTAGTCTCTTGTGTTATGCTTGAAAATATTACTCTCAGAATTAGGATGTCAGCTCTGGGACCACATTTAAAATGTCTCTGTTTATCTTTCCACATGGAACATGCAAAAGACACAGCAGATTCTGTTCAGACTGAACTGTCCAGCTTACCCTCATCAGTCAGCTATGCATGTTTCCAATATCATTCCATGTCTGTTATACTGATAGCATTTTAGCGCACTGAGGGCCACATTCTCCAGCTCTAACATAGACAAAGTGATCTTTAGAAATCTAGTAAGGTTGATGGAAATACATGATCTAGTTTAAGATACAATAAAGTGTATTGATGTGAACATGTTCTGGGTTATATTTCCACTAATTGAATCAAAAATATTTTATTCAAGATCACATCTTACAGTTCCATGTAAAGTAAATGCTTTTCTGTTCCGATGTTTGATAGCATGAAAAGGTAACATATGCCATGTTTTCTGTACGTTGTAAATAGAGGAAACAGGTTACTTATTCGTCATTGAATATGACCCTGGTGAGTGACATTTTTGTTTTTCTTTCAAGTCATTAAATTTCTGTTGTCTTGGATAAACTTAACTTTTTATTGATTCTTATTTCTACATCATCATTTGTCTATATATTTCCACAATAATAAAAAAAATACCACTGAAATTTTAAGATTTAGGGATATTTATTAATATCAGATCTCTGGAGATAATAGGATAGTTATTAATTAGAGTTTTAAATAAATAGTAAACATTTTCAGATATTTTGATGAGAGGTGACAGTTTTTTTCGCATATTATATTTTTTATTTAGTGAGATTAACCAGATATTTCTTTTGTTTTAAAATTTATTATTTTATTAATGATCTTATTTATTATTTTTTAGAGAGGAGAGAGAGAGAGAAAGGAAGTGGGGGAGGAGTGAGAAGCATCAACTCATAGTTGTTGCTTCTCATACCTGGCAAGCTTGGGGTTTCGAACTGGCAACCTCAGCATTCCAAGTCGATGGTTTATCCACTGCACCACTACAGGCCAGGAACTACCAGATCTTTCTGTCTTAATATTCTCAAACTTTGTGGGGAGGCAGATGTCTTCAAAAACTCTCTAAATACTTTTGTCATATTTAAACTTAGGTCTTTAAAATACCCTCTTCAGATGTAAGCAGGTTAAGATTCTTCAATAAATAAAACCAGGTCTCTTAACGTAGTGTAAATAAAACAAAAAAAGAATACATCGGAAAAACTGATGCTTTCCATGAACTATGTAAGAACATAGTTTTAGTAGCTCATCACTTTCTCATACAAGCAGAGGCACAGAATATCCTCTTGTTCTTATAGCCGAGCACCCAGATGGGAGCCTGAGCAGGAACATTGGTAAAAAGCTAATAGTGGGGTCAAGGAGAGAAAGAAGAACAGAAACTGATCATCAGTGGACAGAACCGCTGTTGGATTTGAGTGACTAGAACAAATAATGGAGTTCTTTTCCATGTTTTTTACTCACATGGGAATATTATGTTTTTCAGCCCGATAGCAGCAATGAAGAGAATGAGTCTAGATGGGAGACAACATTAGAGGAAGTGGTTGCTTCAGGAGGAAAAACTAAGCCCCTCATACCAGAGATGTGTTTTATTTATAGCGAAGAAAATATAGAATATTCTCCACCTAATGCCTTCCTAGAAGAGGATGGAACAAGCCTTCTGATTTCCTGTGCAAAGTGCTGCATACGGGTTCATGCAAGTAAGTGAATCTCTCATTCATCAGTTGGCTCTCCAGCGCTTCACAGTCTTTATTTCTGACCCCTTGTAAACTGTCAAATCTAATGCATTGAAGTATTGGTATTCTTAGGTTAGATCATTCTTTCTCACATTTCTTCTAAGAAAAGTATGAGTAAGTGTAATCATTCTTTTTTGTGTGAGATTTATACAGTATCAGTGGAAATCAGGACTGGATTATTTTGCTTGTTTGGGTTTTAGATGTGGGTCATTGTGGGTTTCCTTTCACATGCTTGAATTTTACTTATTTTAACCTATAGTTTGCAAAAATTTAATTTTAATCTTTGATATTGATTCGTGATTATATTTTTGTGTGGCTTTTTAAAGAGGAATATTCATTTCTCTTTATTGGTGATTTTGGGAGTTATTGATAAATTTAATTGTTGAGTTAAATTTTCATTCTTTGTAAGTATAGGGAGATCTTTGTTGCCTTTCAGAGAACAGTCATTGCATTTATTTTCCCCCAGCACTGAGATGGTTAGGCTTCTTACCTGTCTCAGTTTGGTAATTGTACATATTTGGGTAAGTGATAAAGAGATGTTTGAAACTGGCCTGTCGTGTAAATCCTTTAAAATAGATAAAAGGGACCTTTATATATTGCAACTCTATTTGAAAGCATTTTAATATTAAAAATCATACCCAATCACATATTATATAGGTATTATCCTCAATATTTACCTTATTTTAATACTATTCTTACATTAGGTTTGATACAGCCTCACTGTCTGTCATTTATTTATTAATTAGATACTGTTAGCTTCCTAAAAGGATTTGAACATAATCTGCTTGAAATATATTTATAGTAACCTTCTTATGTATTTATATCAATTTGTGGCACACACACATTTACCCTAAATTATTATATGTATATCGGAGGCAAAGCCCCATTTGACAAAAAAAATTAGGATTTTAATCTTGACTTCTGAATATAATTGCTATGTAGTTTAGCCAGAATATTTTATACACATGTGCTTGAACTAAACATTTTATGTTTTTCTTAAATATGAACAGCCTTTTCTTTGGGTAATTACACTTATGTTTATTTTCTATTCCCATATTAAATGCCACAGAAATGTGGTATTAAAAATTACTAATTCAAATCTCTGAAAACCTGCATATGTTAAAAAGTCAGAATAACACATTTGTTGGTTCTACATAATTGCTACATGTATTTGCATCATCAGCTATCTACTTGCACAGTTATTTTCAGCCAGGCATGTGCAGAATAAACAGTCCCTTCATCACTAGACATGAATCGTACATGCTCTGTACCTATCACTGAATTAAAGCTAGTTAAACAATTTTAGAAAAGCAATTTTAAATTACATTAATTTAAAAATATTATGTCAAAATGTATTTGTTTTATTTTAAAACTTCTCCAAACTTTGCTTTATGAGTTACAACTTATTTTTAAATCTTTTGGCATGAATAAAGGAGTAGACAAAATTTAGAAATGATATTATTGTCTATTTAAGATCAGTATTCTCTACAATAACTATTGTGAGCATTATTTTCTTGGACTGATATCCTTTTAGGTATGAGGCATGAGAACCAAGGTACCTTTATTTTGTTCTAAGAAGCAAAAATTGTGTGGTAGGCAGTTGTTCTGATTTTATTTATCCAGTTCTAAGATGTGTAATATTGTCACAGTGCAAAAGACCTAATTCATTAATCCATGTTATTATTTTATAGGTTGTTACGGTGTCCCCTCTCATGAGATTTCTGTTGGATGGTTATGTGTCCGATGCAAAAGAAATGCATGGACTGCAGTAAGTAACTCATGTTAATATCTCTTAAATCCAATTCCATTGACTGCACACATTCAAATCTAGTGGTAAGATTGTACACATGCTTTTGTATGCAATTCCACACTTACTGTATGTCTTGTCTTCTCTTTCTAAATCATCCTATGTGTTGCTCTATATTTATTTTAGAAATGTTAAAAGTTTTTAGGTTTCACTCCTTTTCTGAAGAACCTAAAGAAACTGCTGCTATTTTGTGAGTAGGCCCAAAATATTGTTCTGTTTTTGATTTTTGAAAATAAGTATTTGAAATAACAGTCAAGGTGGGGATTTTCTCTGAGGAAACCATGCTGATAAATAACTCTTCAACTCACATAAGGAATTCCCCCACTTATTTAGTCATATATTCATACTTCACACAATTTAGAGTTCTACTCTTTTACCAGGCATTGCTATGAACTTAAGACAGAACCTTCAACAACAGATGATCCCTCCTCATTTACATTGTTTTTCCTGGAGTCTTTGTTGAAACGTTAGCTCATATCCAAGCATTGAGTACCATTTTATTAATCCAGTATGTCACTCTTATGTGCTACCTTATTTTTTCTTAAAAAGTTATTTTTCAAGTGGTATCAGAATATTCTTGAAAGTTAGACCCTGTCAGATCTCAACACCATATCCCTCACTCTTGATTTTAGAGCATATGCTGAACTTGATGCTTTTGATTATAATGGTAACAATAGCTTTATTCCTCAATGATTGCTAATGACAATGACGTAAGTTTTCTTGCAACCAAAGTTAAAAATTTGAAGGACAATATAAGGAAAATCTTTGCATGAAGAAATTTATGTCATGAGTATATGTGTTTAGCTTTCAGTGTTTAAATAGACATGTGGTGACTATAAATTTAAGGTTCATGGGAATGTCTTTCTGAATTTTTAAGGTTTTTTTGCTGGCATTCACTTTGGCTAGTGAGGGGGAAATGGGCAAAATGTGGACACTCTTGTTTGGGTAATTTGATATATTTGATGTTAGAGCTTATATCTCCAACTTAATAAGTCTTTTCATTAGTGGTTCCAGAAAACATTTTGGCATTTCCTTTGGTGTGGTCATTGTTAAGAAAAACTGTAAATGTAGAACATCTGTAAATCAGCCAAGAAGTTCTGCAATAATAGCTCTATTAAACTCCTGTTTACCATGCAGGTCCTATTCTCATTGTAGGAGCCTAAGTAAAGCTTTGTAGAATCAGTTTGACCAGGGATGTCTTCTCATTTACTCTCAGATATAGGTTTAAAGATACGCTATTCCAGTTCACCAAGGCGTGAAGAGTTTTCTGTTCCACCCACGTTACTGTTTGGCTCCTGTGCTCTTATACCGAGCAGTCCTGTTATTTATCCAAGGTACACTGTTCTTTGCATGGCAGAACCAGGCCACATCTGGGCCACTCATCCTGATTCTCAGGCTGCTTCTGATTAATTATGCTGTTTTCCTTAAGCATGTCTTATGAAAGAAATGCTTAGATTAATCACACTTAGGAATTTATTTTAAAACATCTTTCTATTAATATTAACCCCTTGTACCCTCAAAATATATAATAAACCTTTTGTATTTTAATAATGATACCATGTCAGTATTTCAGTTTGCAATAGAACTGGAACTGTTCAATAGAAGAGAACTTTATGATGATATTTTAGACCCACATAATTTCTTATTTCTAAGTGGAAAATATTCAGATTCATAGTGAACCAATTGTTTTTTCAATTTATCCATTATGATTGAACTTTGTTTATGAAGCTTTATTTAGAAATTTTTCTCCTGAGAAATAGTTGAATTGCAGTTTAAACCTTACAGAGAAATAACTGATAATATTGATATCTGGCTTTGATACTCATGTAGTATGGTAGTGAATGTTGTAATAGTAATTTTTACTAAAAACGTAAGTCTGATTCTTTGGATTTTGTAGCTGGAATGATTGCATTTAAAGTATCCTAGACCGGACTTCTTTAAGAGTCAATCTCACATTGTAAGTTTGAGGTTCAGAGGAGTGCTGGACCTCCTTTTAAATGGAGGTGCTAAAGGAGCTAATAGAAATCTAACAGAGTTGGGAAGTCAGATGGTATTTCATTGCTGGTGTGTATGTCGCTAACTCTAATTCCTAATTAAACATACTTTGTGAAGGTAAGACTTTACACCTCATGAATGTGAAATACTCTAATAGCATATTTTGTTTGGGCTATACATTTATACAAGAGACGTGACTATTCTAGTCAATTGTTTCATTTCCTTTTGTGATGATTGCTTTGAAAACCTTGAGGGTGCCTGACCAGGCGGTGGCACAGTGGATAGAGCATCGAACTGGGATGCGGAAGACCCAGGTTTGAAACCCCGAGGTGGCCAGCTTGAGCATGGGCTCATCTGGTTTGAGCTAGGCTCACCAGCTTGAGCCCAAGGTTGCTGGCTTGAGCAAGGGATTGCTCGGTCTGCTGTAGCCTTCTGGTCAAGACACATTTGAGAAAGCAATCAATAAACAACTAAGGTGCTGCAACAAGGAATTGATGCTTCTCATCTCTCTCCTTTCCTGTCTGTCTGACCCTCTCTCTCTGTCGCTGTCTCTGTCACAAAACAAAACAAAACAAAAATATACCTTGAGGTTAAGAAAAGGTTACCCTGAAATATCTGATATTTATTCTCATAAGGTATATGTGATAATTACATGTGGTGTTTTTGTTGTTGTTTTGTTTTTAAGCATGCGCATGAGAAAGACAGGAAGGGAGAGAGATGAGAAGCAACAACAATAGTTGTGTCACTTTAGTTGTTCATTGATTGCTTCTCATAAGTGCCTTGACCAGGGCTGTGGGGTGTGGGGTAGGGCTTAGGCCAAGCCAGCGATCTTGGGCTTCAAGCCAGCGACCATGGGATCATTTCCATGATTCCATGTTCAAGCTGGCCAACCTGCACTCAAGCTGGTGAACCTGCTCTCAAGCCAGATGAGCCCATGCTCAAACTGGCAACCTCAGGATTTCAAACCTGGGGCCTCAGCATCCCAGGCTGATGTTCTATCCACCACACTACCACCAGTCAGGCATTGAATATATATATTCAATGGACTATTATATTCAGTCATAAAAAGAATGAAAACCTTGCATTTGTGATAAGCGGGATGAACCTTGAGGGTGTTGTACTAAGTGATATAAGTCAGACAAAGACAGACACTTGTGCTCTCACTAGTATATGGAATTAAAACAAAAAAAAAGAGGAACTCATAGAAACAGAGGATAGATAAGCAATTTTCAGAGGTGGGCAGAGTGGGAAAAATGGATAAATGTGGTCAAAAGTTACAAACTGCCTTACAAAATGAGTAAGTTCTGGGGATCTAATATATAAGTCCTGTATTATATATTTAAATGTTGCTAAGAGAATAGATCTTTAAGGTTCTCACCACACAGATAATTGTGAGGTGATGGATGTAGTAACTAGCCTTATTTTGGTAATCATTTCTCAATATACACATATATTAAATAATCACATTGTGTACTTTAAACTTAGACAATATAATATGTCAGTTATATTTCAATAAAGCTGGAAAAAATGGGAGGCTATAATAGTAACTGTATTATAGAGTTAGGCATCAACAATTTAAATTTTGGAATCAAAGGCTTATTAAAAGTGATTTTATCCAATCCCAGACAGTTAGTAAATTCATATATTAGATTTGTCAAGATCATCCTGGGCAGGGTAGCTGAGGATACATATACAAGGCTAGAATCATTGCCCAGACACCAGCTGTCTTTTATTTACCAATTTTAAAGAGTGAGCATCACTCTGGACCCTATTCTCCTACTACTTTTTAAATAACTGAAGGCAAGAACTTTGTCTCGTTTATCTCTGTAACACTGCTGACACCTGGTATAGTGTTGGATCATTTCTGAACTGGTAGAGCATAAGCTAGGAAGGTTGTTAGGGTGGTGATATAGACAGAGCCTTTATCTGGGACCTTCAGTGCTTTCACAGTTTCAAAGTTTTGATTTAGTGCTCACTGTTTCACTTTGCTAACATTTCTTTGCTTTATCTATTTATGTCAATTTAAAAAAGAAATGTGAAGCTGTATTGCAGGTTCATGTGTTAGAGGAAGAGAATAGTTACAAATTTTGTGTTAAACCCTATCTTTGATTCTAGGATCTTGACTGTATGCCTAAATTGAAGTAAAATGAAATGAAATAATACAGGAACCCCCTCCCCCCAGATACCTGTCATGAGGTTTAGGTTGTATGTTCATCATCCTTGGGGAAGTTATTTTTTGTTTTTTATAATTTATTTAATTAATTCAGTTTACATAGATTCTAGGGTGACCCTGACTGCATCCCCCCTCCCCCATATTCCGCTCAACATCTCCCGTACCTGCCTCCCTACAGCGCCCTCCCCGCTTCCCTTCAGGTTTATCCCATCCTATCATCCCCTTTCCCTCTGTCCTCTTTTCCTCTGGTCCCTTTGATCCCTCCTCTGTCTCAATTCCTTTCTTCAGTTCTCAGTGTTCCTTGGATTCCTCAAATGAGTGAGGTCATATAATATTTTTCTTTTTCTGCCTGGCTTATTTCACTCAACAGGTCCCTCCATATTGTTGCAAAAGGTAATATTTCTTTCTTTTTCATGGCCCCATAGTATTCCCTTGTATATATATACCAAAGCTTTTTAATCCACTCATCCACTGATGGACACTTGGGCTGTTTCCAGCTCTTCGCTATTGTGAACAATGCTGCCATAAACATGGGGGTGCATTTCTTTTTTTCAATAGGTGATATGGTGTCCTTGGGATACATTCCTATAAGTGGGATAGCTGGGTCAAAAGGCAGTTCCATTTCTAATTTTTTGAGGAATCTCCATACTGTTTTCCACAGTGGCTGCACCAGTCTGCATTCCCACCAGCAGTGCAGGAGGGTTCCCCTTTCTCCACATCCTTGCCAGCAACTAAAATGTGTTTTTTTCTTAATGAGTGCCATTCTGACTGGTGTGAGGTGGTATCTCATTGTGGTTTTAATTTGCTTTTCTCTAATGATTAGTGATGTTGAGCACTTTTTCATATGCCTATTGGTCATTTGTAGGTCCTCTTTGGAGAAGTGTCTATTCATTTCTTGTGCCCATTTTATTATTGGATTGTTTGTCTTCCTAGTGTTGAGTTTTACAAGTTCATTATAAATTTTGGTTATTAACCCTTTATCAGATGTGTTGTCGAATATGTTCTCCCACTGTGTGGTTTGTCTTTTATTCTGTTCATATTGTCTTTAGCTGTGCAAAAGCTTTTTTTTTTTTTTTAATTTTTATTTTATTTTATTTTTATTTTATTCATTTTAGAGAGGAGACACAGAGTGAGAGAGAGATAGAGAAAGAGAGAGAGAAAGGGGGAGAGAAAGGGGGGAGGAGCTAGAAGCATCAACTCCCATATGTGCCTTGACCAGACCAGTGCAGGGTATTGAACTGGCAACCTCAGTGTTCCCAGGTCGATGCTTTATCCACTGCGCCACCACAGGTCAGGCTACTACTGTGCAAAAGCTTTTTAGTTTGATATGATCCCATTTGTTTATCCTGTCTTTTATTTCATTTGCCTGTGGAGATAAATCAGCAAATATATCACTTTGATAGATGTCAGAGAGCTGGCTGCCTATGTTTTCTTCTAAGATGCTTATGGTTTCACGGCTTACGTTTAAGTCTTTTATCCATTTTGAGTTTATTTTTGTGCGTGATGTGGGTTGGTGGTCTAGTTTCATTTTTTTGCAGGTAGCTGTCCAGTTTCCCCAACACCATTTGTTAAAGAGACTGTCTTTACTCCACTGTATGCACTTACCTCCTTTGTCAAATAACAATTGTCCATAAATATGTGGGTTTATTTCTGGGTTCTCTGTTCTGTTTCATTGATCTATATGCCTTTTCTTATGCCAGTACCAAGCTGTTTGGAGTACAATGGCCTTGTAGTATAACTTGATATCAGGAAGCGTAATACCTCCCACTTTATTCTTTTTTTACAAGATTGCTGAGGCTATTCGTGTTCTTTTTTGGTTCCATATAAATTTTTGGAATATTTGTTCTATATTTTTGAAGCATGTCATTGGTATTTTAATTGGTTTTGCATTGAATTTATAAATTGCTTTGGGTAATATCGACATTTTAATGATGTTTATTCTTCCTAACCATGAACACGGTATATACTTCCACTTGTGTCTTCCTTGATTTCTTTTATCAATGTTTTATTATTTTCTGAGTACAAGTGTTTAACCTCCTTGGTTAAATTTACTCCTAGGTACTTTATTTTTTTTGTTGCAATAGTGAAGGGTATTGTTTCCTTAATTTCTCTTTCTGACATTTCATTGTTCGTATATACAAATGCCTGTGATTTCTCTGTGTTAATTTTATATCCTGCCACCTTGCTGAATTCGTTTATTGTGTCCAGTAGTTTTTTGACTGAGCCTTTAGGGTTTTCTATATACAGTATCATATCATCTGCAAATAATGATAGTTTTACTTATTCTTTTCCAATTTAGATGCATTTTATTTCTTCTTTTTCTCTGATTGCTGTAGCTAGGACTTCCAGTACTATGTTGAATAAGAGTGGTGAAAGGGGACACCCCTGCCTTGTTCCTGATTTTAGGGGAATTGCTTTTAATTTTTGTCCATTGATTTTAATGTTGGTTGTGGGTTTGTCTTAAATGTCCTTTGTCATGTTGAGGTATGTTCCCTGTATTCCCACTTTACTAAGAGTTTTGATCATAAATGCGTGCTGGATTTATCAAATGCTTTTTCTGCATTTATTGAAATTATCATGTGGTTTTTCTCCTTCCTTTTTTTTTATGTGGTGAATCACATTAATTGATTTACAAATATTGTACCATCCTTGCCTCCCCAAAATAAATCCCATTTAATCATAATGTATGATTTTTTTCATGTATTGCTGGATCTGGTTTGCTAATATTTTGTTGAGGATTTTAGCATCTAAATTCATCAGGGATATTGGCCTATAATTTTCTTTCTTTGTGTTGTCTTTGCCTGGTTTTGGAATCAGAATTATGCTCGCCTCATAAAAGGTACTTGGTAGTGTTCCTTCCTCTTGAATTTTTTGAAATAGCTTGAGAGGGATAGGAGTTAGTTCTTTTTTGAATATTTGGTAGATTTTACCAGTGAATCAATCAGGCCCAGGTGTTTTGTTTTGGGGGAGCTTTTTGATAACTGTTTTCTGATTCTTCCAGATTGGTTTTTGGAAGATTATATGTTTCAAGGGATTTGTCCATTTCACCTAGGTTGTTTAATTTTTTGCTATACAGTTCTTCATAGAATTTTCTTACAATATTTTGTATTTCTAATGTGTCAGTTGTTAATTTCTCCACTCTCATTTTTAATTTTATTTATTTGAGTCCTCTCTCTTCTTTTTTTGTTGAGTCTTGTTAAAGGTTCATCAATCTTGTTTACCCTTTCAAAGAACCAACTCTTGGTTTCCTTGACCCTTTGTATTGTTTCTTTAGTCTCTATGTCCTTTATTTCTGCTCTGATCTTTATTATTTCCTTCCTTCTACTAACTCTGGCCCTTACTTGCTGTTCTTTTTCAAGTTTTTTAGATGAAGGGTTAGGTTGTTTATTTGAGCTTTCTCAAGCTTCTTAAGGAATGCGTGTAGTGGTATGAACTTTCCTCTCAGGACTGCTTTTTCTGTGTCCCATAAATTTTGAGTTGTTTTATGTTCATTATCATTCGTTTCTAGGAATTTTTTTATTTCTTCTTTGAGTTCATTGTTAACACATTCGTTATTTAATAACATGCTATTTAGTTTTCATGTGTTTGAGTATTTTTCAGTTTTTCTGTTATGGTTGATTTCTAGTTTCATGCCATTGTGATCAGGGAAAATGTTTGATATGATTTTAATCTTAAATTTTCTGAGATTGCTTTTGTGTCCTAACATGTCATCTATTCTAGAGAATGTACCATGAGCACTTGAAAAGAATGTATATGCTGCCACTTTAGGGTGAAAGGTTTTGAAGATATCTATTAAATTGAGTTGATCTAGTGTGTCCTTTAAGTCTGCTGTTTCTTTGTTAATTTTCTTTCTTGAGGATCTATCTAGTGATGTAAGTGGGGTATTGAAATCTCCTACTATTATAGTATTGCTGTTGATCTTGCCCTTTATATATATCCAAGTCTGCTCTCTATAGTTAGGAGCTCCTATATTAGGTGTGTAGATATTTATGATGGTTATATCTTCCTGTTGGATTGCTCCCTTTATCATTATGCAGTGACCTTCTTTATCTCTTACTTTAGCATTGGTTTTAAAGTCCATTTTGTCTAAGTATTGCTACCCCAGCTTTTTTTTTCATGTCCATTTGCATGAAATATTTTTTTTTCATCCTTTACCTGGGCACTGTGTTTCAGTCTATGTGCATCTTTTGTTTTAAGGTGTGTCTCTTGTAGACAGCATATGTACCGGTCCTATTTTTTAATCCATGCAGCTACCCTATGTCTTTTACCCTATGTCTTTGGATCATTTAATCCATTTACATTTAAGGTTATTATTGATATGTAGTAGTTTATTGCCATTTTATATTTTAAAGGTGTATTTCTCCTTTGCTATATTCTTTTCCCTGTTTGATCTGTTTACAACAGGCCCCTTAGCATTTCCTGCATCATTGGTTTGGTTGTGATGAATTCCTTGAGTTCTCTTTTGTCTGGGAAGCTTTTTATTTCTTTTTCAATTTTAAATGATAGCCTTGCTGGATAAAGTAGTCTTGGCTGTAGGCTCTTGTTCTGGATTACTTTGAATATATCTTGCCATTCCCTTCTAGCCTCAAGTGTTTCAGTTGAGAAGTTGGATGTCATCCTTATGGATGATCGTTTGTAGGTGACAGCCTTTTTTTCTCTAGCAGCTTTTAATATTTTGTCTTTATCACTTAGCTTTGGTATTTTAATTATGATGTGTCTTGTTGTAGGTTTCTTTGGGTTTCTCTTTAATGGAGATCACTGTGCTTCTTGAACTTGTGAGACCCTTCCTTGTATCAATTTAGGGAAGTTTTTAGTTATGATTTGATTGAACAAAGTTTCTATTCCTTGTTCTTTCTCTTCTTCTTCAGGAACCCCTATTATGCGGATCTTATTTCTCTTCATAGAGTTTATGAAGCTCTCTTAGAGTTTCCTCAGACTTTTTGAGTCTCTTTTCTTTTTTCTGCTCTGCCTCCATGCCTTTGTTCATCTTGTTTTCCAACTCGCTGATTCGATCCTCAGCTTCATCTATCCTGCTTTTAATTCTTTCCATTGTGGTCTTCATTTCTGATAGTATAATTGTTATCACTGATTTTTTTTTAATATTTCAATGTTCTTTTCTATACTTGCTATTTATTTTGGTGTTCATATTGACCACCCATTGTTGTTCTAAGATCCCCAAGCATCCTAAGAATCATTATTCTAAACTCTGCATCTGGAAGTTTGGTTATTTCCATATCGCTCAGTTCATTTCCAGGAGGAGTCTCTTGTGGTTTCATTTGGATTGCACTGTTCTTCTCATTATGTCTTTGTGTTTGGGTGTGTTGTTTGTAGAGCTGGTTGAGTCTAGGCTTGGTGTTGTCTGCTTCCAATTTTGAGTTGTGTTATTTCTAGGTCTTCTTGGGTTGGCTTCAGCTGTTGTTTGTAATTCACTGTGGAATTTTGCTTTTCTAATAGAGCCCCTTTGAAGTCTTGATTTGTTTGTTTTCTGATAGTCTTATTTACTGATCTCAACAGGGGGCTTATTTGAAACTGTATCCAGGAATGCAGTGGGTGTAACCTGAGACTGAAGACCTGATCTGCCAGTTGCTCTCTCTGGGGGCGCGGTGCTTTCTCAGCTTCAGTAGGGGGAGGTGTATCTCAGATCTTTTTTGAGACCTGAGTTACTGTCCCTCCTCCCCACTTCCTGTTTTCAGCTGTGTTATTTTGTGCTGATTGGAGCTGGAGAGATATCTTGAGAAGGTTGACCCAGAACCACTTTAGTCTTGTGTTCTGTGGAAGGATCAACCCCTCCCCTTGCGATGGCCACCTCCAGCACCTCCTCCAGGTATGGCTGTTTCCCGCACTGGATTAGTCCCGATGCTCAGGTCCTCCCATGCATTCCTCTGTTTGTCACTGGCTGTCTCTCTCTCCCCCTTTCTTTTTGGAAAACAAGCAACCTCTTTCAACACACCTTGTTCCCAGGTCCCTAGGCAAGTGACTGTGAGTGATATTTTATACTGTTTTCCTTGGATTGAGAGCCTTTCTGGGCTGTCAACCTCACCCCTGCCCCTTTGTTCCTGTAAGCAGGAGAGGCTCACCGCTCCTCGGTTCTCTCCACCAGGCTCGGTGTGCCTTCTTCTTTGCTCCTTGGATTTTGAGAGCAGTTCTTGTAGTCCAGTTGCTTTATTCATGCTGGTTGTTCCTAAATTAATTTGTTGTCCAGTTTGGTAGTGTGAGCTGGGAGTCCGTGTGTCTGCATACTCTGCTGCCATCTTGTGTCTCTCCTTGGGGAAGTTTTTATTTCTTCATTATAGTATCACATATGAGCACATTCCAAACATTATCAAATTCTGTTTTTAGATGTAGAATGTCAGTATGCTGATTCTATGTTGTGTTTCTTTTTAATTCTTAATGTGGATCAAATCACTTTTGCCCTAAATAATTTTACTTTGGTCTAATCTGTTTATTGATATCTATGGTATAATAAGTATAAGTTACTACTGATTAAAAATATAATGGTAATATTTTCACTGTAAATATATAAAATTTATATTGATTTCTTTCAGGTTTTTCCCACCATTTTCTTTTTTATTCCTACATTGAAAAACTTCTGTTTGAGTCTGGGTATTTCTGTGAAATACCTGAACACTGTTTTAGGGCTACAGTTTTAATTATTAAAAAAGAAATTAGTTAAATGTATGAAATAATCTGGTAAACTGAGTACTTCTAATAATTAATAACCCATGGGCTTACTACAATGTAGATTATTAACAGGTAGTATGCTATTAAAAAAAGGAGAATTTTTCATATCTTCTGAAGAATTTATAATATAGAATTCTAAAGAGTATATACATATAAACAAGTTTAAGAGGTTAAAAAGGAATATTGAGCCTGGCCTGTGGTGGTGCAGTGGATAGAGTGTTGACCTGGATGGAATGCTGAAGTCGCTGGTTTGGTTGCTGGTTTGAAAGCACGGTCAAGGCACATACAACAGGCAAGCAGTGAACAACTAAAGTGAAGCAACTATAAGTTTATATTTCTTACTCCCCTGTTCCTTTCTCTGTAAAATTAATAAAATCTTTTTTTTTAAAAAAGGAACATTGATAAGATTTTGTTTTTTTAATTTAGAAATAATATAGGTCTTTTTTGTTTTGTTTTGTTTTAGTATTTTTCTGAAGTTAGAAGCGAGGAGGCAGTCAGACAGATTCCTGCATGCACCTGACCAGGATCCCTCTGGTATGCCCACCAGGTGGTGATGCTCTGCCCATCTGGTGCTGTTGCTCCATTGCAACTGGTGCCATTCTAGTGCCTGAGGCAGAGGCCATGGAGTCATCCTCAGTACCCAGGCCAACTTTGCTCCAATGGAGTCTTGGCTGCAGGAGAGAAAGAGAGAGAAAGTAGAGGGGGAAAGGTGGAGAAGCAAATGGGCACTTCTCCTGTGTGCCCTGGCTGGGAACTGAACCCAGGCTGTAGCCTGTGAGGTTTTGTTTTTGTGTCATAAGTGGAAGTGGAAACTCAAGGTACAGATTGGTTACTTACCACAGAAAGTCACATTTGTGTTACTTTATTTAGTTAGAAATGATATTTAGTTAGGATTATGAGTATACCACCTGAACCTCATGATAGGTATTTGGGAGGTGGTGGTCTTGTACTGTTTTATTTCATGCCACTTGGATTTGTGCATACAGTCACGGTTAATAACTCTGACAAATGTGAGTTGCCAGTCTGTACATGACCGCATTACCTGTGCTGCAGTTTTTCATTGTCAGTGTGAAAAATTCCAAATAAAGTTATCATTGTGTTGTATCTTACTAGGGAGCTCTTTTAATAATTAACCTTAAATAATTAACGGGGAGTGGACAAGGCAGATAGAGTAGGTCACATGCCTATAATCTAAACAAAATCTAAATTAAAAAAAGATTTAAAAGAAATGTAATAAGAAGGTTTGATTAAAGATATACAGTGTGTCTGTAAAGTCATGGTGCACTTTTGTCCTGTGACTGGTCAAAAGTGCACCATGACTTTATGGACACACTGTATCTCTAAAGTCTCCTCTGGTCCTAAAATTTATTCATTTTGTGTTGCTTTGTATTTTTATTTTTCTTTAATTAGTTTTCCTTAAGATTGGGGACCTTCATGATAACTAAATTTATTTCTGTGATTCTTAAACTTAGTCAGAGGTGACAAATAAGAAAAAAGTATAGGAATAAAAATGATACCGGCAATTATTGGTAAGATCAATGCCAAAGGAACCTAAAGGAAAGTTTCATTGGTTTTTTTAATAAAAGCCAATGACCTCAGGGCCTTGCTACATAAAACTTTAGCTACCTGCTGTTTGGGAATACATACCAATAGGCATTATCCTTTAAATTCCTTTCTATTTCAATATATCCCAATTACTTACTTCACGAGATTTTGTTTGAATATTTTGATTTGAAAGTAATTACAGTATAAAAAACCCAACTATATATTAAATTCTTGGATGAATATTGTCATGCCATGAAAAGAGTAAGTTTTGTAATAAAAAATACAAAAAAATGTCACTTTATAGGCTAGAATTTTCTTTCTGTATACTGAAATGCATAAACTAGGTAATAGCACACATTTCTTATCTATTGAAGAACTTTTATTGTACTTTGTAGAATAATAAAATTATATTGTATATGTATAACAAACATAACATTCTAGCTTTTTCCCCAAAATGGTTTTAAGAAATCTAAGCCCAGGTATGAAATCTGCTTTTACCTTGGCCAAACATTTATTCGCTGTGCCCTTTATTTTTCTTATTTTTTTTAAAACTAGAATAACAATTAGACATAAGCACACTATACTATGATAATCACTTGGAATTAGCATTTTCTTCATGCTTAGAATGGAGTATGCAATTGTAATGATAAAAACAAACATTTTGGTGACTATTTTTTATTGCTTGGTTGTAAATTGGTAGTATCTATAGATTTGGGGAATGGTTGCTATTCATGCTCTACAAGGCTGCACATAGCTATTTTATTGGGATTTTTAAAGAGAGTGAAGTCTTTTCTTTGAATAACTCATAGTCACAAGCTTATAAGGTACCTGAGGTAGTGATCTTTATGAAACCCACCCCATGATTTTGCTGAAGCTGTGGGCTGTGCCATTTGTTGGAACATATTTGTCTGAACTTCTGATCTTTGGCGTGTATCTTAGTCTTAACACTCAATTTCTTCTTTTTATATATTATAGTTTACATTCAGTATTATTTTGTAATAGTTTCAGGTGTACAGTACCATGACCAAACAATCATATACTTTATTAACACTCAGTTCTTAAGTCTCAGGTAAACATGGTCAACTTCCTGTGAAGCTGATAACTCTTGACATCTTTGGGAACTCTGAAGCCCTAACCACCTCGAGTCTTGTAGAGTCTTTGACTTCCACATTGCATTGTAGCTGGGTAGACATGCATCTGATGTGAAAAACCCTAACTACACTCTGTTGAGGGTTATGTTACCCTTACTCCATAACACAACCTTTGTATCTTCTCTCCAACTCCCTAAATAAAAATAGTGTTAGAGTTTTTCCAGTTTCCATAAAATTTAATACTGACAAGGACATAAATAATTTTTTATCTCAGAAATCTCATTTTATAGATAATGAACAAGGTGTTTGAAATAAGAGTAAGGTTTTTGGTGAGGATCGCCCCACTATATGGTATGAGACCCCAAATACCTGGCAATACTCAGGCCTACAGATTCCCAGGCCAGGCTTTTATTTATTTATTTATTTTAGTTATTTATTTTTAGAGTAGGAAGAAGACTTAACAACTGGCCTAATTCTGAACAACATCTTTGAATGGTTTTGATTAGTTTACATTGAAACTAAAGCCAGTCCTAATTTCCAGAGTAATTGGTTATCTACTTAATATGAAATAGTGTTATTAGGTGGCTAAGTAGAGCAGTTTCTTTACCTTTTTATATTTACTCTAGTTTCTGCCTGGAAGACCTTTCTCAGAACTGGATAATCTCATTTTAATTTATTCAATTTCCCAACTGACAAAAGTATTCACATTTTTCTTTTACGAAAGGCTCTGAAGTAGCTTTGTAGGTCAGAGCCATTGATTTTCAGATCAGGTTGGCTTATGGCCTTGAGAGGTCATGGTGGCACTACCGCTCTTTGTGATATTTTATGCTGTATTTTTTTTGTTCTGTGGGATATTGTCAAGACCAGGTGAAGAGAGGCTATCAGTCTAAAAGGCTGACTTTGATTCTCATACACTGTAAAACTAGTAGGAAAAAGGGAGTCTGTATTCTTGTTAAGGCAGGGCATTCACAGGTGGATGGTGACTGTTCAACTGCAGCCGTGTGGTTGCTGACCCCACTGCTGTTCTCCACTGGGGGGTCCTGTAAGCCTCTAGCCAGGACCACACACTCCCATGTGAGGTAATGCATTTGGGTTCAAAATTTGCTCTCCCCTCTGGAGAAAAAAGCCAGCGCAGTAATAATTATTTTACTTTAACCAAACAATACAACACATTTGTGAATATCAGTTATTCTGAGAGCATAGCTGGGATGAGGAGGTCTTTCCACTAGGGAACTGCTTACAGGCTAAAAAGTCACAAATCATATTTTTCTGTTCTTTCTCCCTTTTGCTCAAGAGACATTATTCTCTCCTTATCCTGTGCTTCTGCCTCTTTGGTAATGATGAGAAAGAAAAAGAAGTCTACAAAGCTTATTGTAAGTGGAACTATATTCATAAATAGCTTCTTGATTGAGAACAAATGCCTCATTAATCTTAAGTGCTTCAATGAGAGAGTACAAGTAAAGTCAGGAAGAATAATGACTGACATTATGGGAAGCATAACATACTGTACTCCACACCAGGATGTGCATGCTCGGAGGTCACTGGGCTATAAGGCACAGCTCCTTAGCAATGAGGAAAATGATCTCTAGGAATATTGGAGGGAAAAACATTGCAGTGCAGGTTTTTCTCATGAATGGCAAAAATTAGTTCAGTGGTAGGATGAAGAAATCATGTACTTTGCTCTTTGTTATTTGAAGGTCATGCTGGGAAGAAAGAATAAACCAGCTGAGTTTATATTTGGAAGACAAATGTTATATGTTTTTAACAAAGTAAGAGGTATGTTCAACTTGAAGTACTCTGCTGAGAGTCCTGGAATTACTATGTAAATGCAATCAGTTCTGTGTAGATTACATCTCACCACTCTTCAGTTATTAAGGAGGTGCTTCTCTTTGCCACTGAACGTGTGGCTAGCTTGCTACCTGACAGGTGCTCTGATAACCCCAAATTAATTTTTATATTGGTGTAAACAGTGCCTAGAAAGATAAATCCAGGAGAAAAAAATGTAATTTGAAACAAACACAAAGTATGACTTTTTATTTTTCTGTTACCTTCCTTTCATGCAACGGTTGATAATATTTAAATAGTTAAAATATAGTAAGTGTACCCACCCCTCCCCAGATGTTCACATCCTAATTCCTGGAACCTGTGAGTATGTTATGGTGCATGAAAAAGGGAATAATGGTAGCAGATGGCATTCAGGTTGCTAATCAGCTGATTATGAGAGTGGGATTATTTTGGGTACTTGAGTGTACAGTGCAATCACAAGGGTTCTTAAATGTGGAAGAGGGAGACAGGCAAGGAGGTCAGAGTGATATTATGTGAAAAGTACTTGACCTACTGTTGCCAGCTTTGAAGATGGAGAAGAAAGACCACGAGGTAAGAAAAAATTGGCAGCCCTGAAAAGCTGGAGAGAGCAAAGAAATGGATTCTCCCTGAGAACCTCCAGAAAGGAATGACCCTGCTTACTCCTTGATCAAGCCCAATGAGACCCACTTTGAACTTGGAACTTGCTGAACTGTATACATTTGTATTGTTTTAAGCCATTAAGTTTGAGGTAATTTATTATTTCATTAACAATGAATACAGTATTCAGTAGAAAGACAGCCTTATTGAAAGGGTGATTAATTTTCACTTGTAACTGGCATTCCACTAGGCATGTTGCATTTTCAGTGTCATCTCTCAAATTCAGGCATCTTTCTCTAACTACCTCCTTCTGTCTTTCTAGTCCACACCCTCTAGTGCCTAGGCTCCAGCCATCCTTAATTTCACTGGACATATGATTCCATATGCTCCTAGCATTTCAGTCTCCCCCTCTCCTTCTCCCCTTACTTTTGTTTTTAACTACCACGTTACCTTGCATATACTTGCAGCTGTCTTGCTACTTTCTTTTTTTAGTTATTCATTTTAGAGAGGAGAGAGAGAGAGAGAGAGAGAGAGAGAAGTGGGGGATAGGGAGCATCAACTCCTATGTGTGCCTTGACCAGGCAAGCCCAGGGGTTCAAACCGGTGACCTCAGCATTCCAGGTCTATGCATTATCCACTGCGCCACCACAGGTTTTGCCTTCTCACTTTCTGACTTTATTAGTTTCCCTTGGCATTACTCAACCCTGGTAAATTCAGCTCTCTGTACTTTCTACTTGCATTCCTTTAGCTGAATTTGGTTGTGGAGAAACACCCAATATGCAGCTCACTCTTGCTTTCAATTTGTAATTGTGAGTCCTCAGCAGTGCTGGTAATGCATACTGCATTCCCATCATGCATTCACTCTGCCACTCTCCTGCTTGCCTGTTTCATAACTTCTATCATCTAAAGCTTCCCTGTGTCCTCCTCCTATCCTCACTGTCACTTCATGAACTCCATATTATAGTGAGAAACAGGAAGCCATCAGTAGAGATCTGCAGGTTTCCACCTGCATCATATCTGTGATATCTCTACTCTTACCCAAGGCCATTCCCTCTCCTACACACAGGATCATAGTTCTACTAACTCTTCCCTATCTCTCCCACATCACCAATGGTCCCCTCTCTGGGTGATTCTCATCATCATCCACACAAGTTGTTATTTCTTCCATCTTCAAATAAACAAAAAACCTCTCAATATTTTTCTCTATCAGCTTCCACCCTATTTCTTCACGCCCCAGTGTATAACTTCTTAAAAGTCTTGTCTTCATTCTCTCCAGTTATCCCCTACTTCTCAAAATTATTCTAGTCACAGGCTTTGCCCCATCATTTGTTAGAAACTTCTGTTTCACTAGCACAATCCACTGATGACTGCTTCCTGTTTGAACCACTATCTTCTCTTGGCTTCCAGGAACCCGCACTCTCCTGTTTTTCCTCCTGCTTTACCAGCCAGTCTCTTTCTTTCACTCCCCAGGGTTCAGAATGTGGGCCTCTTCTCTACACTAACCCATTTGTTAATCTCATTTCATCTCATAGCTTTCATAACAGCATCTAGTCATTGATGGCTTGTACCTTTCCTGTCCAGCCTAGCCTATCCGTTGAGGTGCAGATCCACATGGCCAGCTTCCTGAGCAGCATGTTCAATGAGTAGCTAAAATTCACCCTGTCTCAAACTGAATCCAGATCTTCTTTTCCTGCAGGCTTCCTAATTCCAGCTACTGAGGCCAAAAGATTTAGAAATAAATATGCTTTTCTTTTTCTCATACCCCATTACTATCTGACAGAAAACCCTTATATGCCTTTAAAATAATCTAGAATCATGGCCACTTAAACAGCTCTGCGGATATTTCCCAGACTAATCTACATTACCTCTTTTCTGGATTAAGGCACTAACCTGCTAACTTTTCTTCTCACTTCTACCCTTGAACCTCTATCCTTGCTATCAAAATAGAAGGGGAATGATCTAATTAAAATATAAGTCACAATATATTCTTGCTGTTTTCAAACTGTGCAATGGCTTTCCATCTGTCAGAGTAAAATTCTTGCCTTTTTTCCTGGCCTATGAAGCCTTATCAGATATTATTCTACTTCCTGACCAGCACGATCTGCCAGCATCACCTTTCTTTAAGTAACTACCATAGTTCTTAACATCCTCTACGATCTAAATAATCTACTGATTTTGTTGCTGCTGTCCCAACCAGAATGTCACTGAGGGCAGGGTCTTTGTCATTCACTGCTGTTGCCCAGCATCTAGAACATAGTGATTAATCAATATTTGTTGAACAAAGGTATGTTTTCATTTACAATACAAATTAGATATGGGCATATAAGTTGGAGAACTCACTTGCTATTATAAAATTCATTGCAGCCTGTTGAATTTCCATTTAGAAGATAACTATAAGAATTTAATTTCCCCATCACTTGTAATTCACGCCAGCCCTGTCCTTATGTGAGATCCTGTCCTCTCACCAACCCTGATAAATGAACCACATCTCCAGAAATGCTTCTTCCATGTTTTGTTGATCAGCACTTTGTAAGCTAGTTTTCTGTTAATGTGATTAATTAATCTTTTGTTTTCCCAGCTCAGACAGCCCTATTTTACGGTTTTGCATTTCTGTTATGAACATGTCAGATAAATAAGGGCGTGGGGAGGTCCTTCAGTCTCATAATTTTTCTATAGCACAGAAAATCGGCTTTAGTGGCACTTCTGGGTATGTCAGCTAAAATGAGAGCTTCTTACGAGGCAGCTGGAGAATGTTGGTATTGGCATTTCTTTAACTGATGTTTTATAGAAGAACAATTGGAACATGATTTCCCTATACTACAAATAATGAACAACTGTGATAGCTGTATTATAACAATGTCCTTCTCACCATTGTTAATGTTGTGTCAGCATTTTGATTATAAACATTCTTTCTCCTGGTTCAATAACTGAGCCGTAAAGAAATCATTCCATGTTGTAATTGGTATACTAGCTGTTCATCTTAGTGGTGATTTTTTTTATTTTTTTATGAAACAGAAGTTTAAAAATACTTGGTATTTCTAAAAGGGAATTTTGTAAGTGGTATTAGGTGAGAGAAGGGGACCTAAGCAGGAAAGGTACAATGTTAAGAATATGATCTGAATTTATACTTTTTTATTCAGCTTTTTTCAGCCCTGAGGTTGCTGGGTGGGTATATAAGAGAATGGTTCTTTTGATGCTACACTCGGGAGACAGGAATAACAGCAGCCTTATAGAGTAATCATATTGTTACAGGTACTTCAGTATTTTGTTTTGTTTTGTTTTAGGAAACACTGGTTGGTTAGCAGTATATCTAAATCTTTATGATAGTGAGTCATTTTATACTGTTCCTGGAAAAACATGCTCATTAAATATAGGATAAAACAAAGCTGGCACTGAGCACAGGCTGTTGAATTTTATTTATTTATTTTGTTCTTCAAGGTTGCATAATTTTGGTATTCCATAGGTTAGATTGGAGAGAAGTTTTAGTATGCTGAAAAACTCTGAAAGAAATTATAGGTGTCCTATTTTAAGTTTTTATTTAAGTATGATAAAAAAAGAAAAAATAAGACAAACTCAGTTATATTAATTTTAAAGTATACATTTTTAATGGAGAAAAGGTTTAATTTCTTTGAGTGTCTGTAGATTTTATTTATTTTTTAAATAAAAGAGTACTAAATATTGTTAGGGAAGTCTCCTATATCCAACACTCTCAGATACTCATCTCATTTTCTACAGAAAACTACTGGTACTATTTTATTAATCAGCCTTTCGTATCTTTTCTATTCATAAGCAGATGTTATTATGCCTTGCTGTTCTTGGGAGATCCAAATGTTATCACAATTTATTTAATGTGCCTTATATTGTTTTTATGTAATATTACATTGCATAATTTTTAGTAATTCAGTATGTATGGATTGACCATATGTTTTTTCATTACTACTTTAAATTTCAAGCTTGAGTCTGTTGTTATTCAAAAATTCAGATATGGCAGATAAAATCTAAGCAACTGATAATTCTAGTTCCTCCCAGAGGCAACTATTTTCTCTATTCTAAACAGAAATTAGGTGATAGTCATTGTACATTGCTTCTGCAAAGGTATAAATGTTTATCTAAGATAGATTCTAAGAAATTGAATTGCTGAGTCATAATGTATGTGGACTGATAATGCCAAATGCCTCTCTAGAGCCTCCATAACAATTTGCATACCCCAAAACTCTGTATTTCCTGATTTAAAACTCTGAAGTTATATCCCATTATTATATATTTTATTTCCTTTATTCTTGAAATTGGGTGTCTTTAATGTGTTTATTGGCAATGAAAATTTCCTGAAACTTTTTGCCTATTTTTCTTAAGTGTGGCTTTAAAAATATTTTATAGATAACGATGTTTGTTTTGTACTGACAATACTTTTTTATCATTTTAAAAATTTTATATAATATTTATTCTTTAGAATTTTAAAATTTTGATATAGCCAAAATTTATTAACCTTTCCAATATACCTTTTGTCTTTTACTGTTATGTTAAGAAGTCATTTTTATCTAAATTCATCAATATATTTGCCTACAGTCTCATTTAATACTTTCATAGTTCTCTTTTGAGGTTAGGTATGTGAATCAATTGGAATTTATTTTTATGAATTAGAGCAAAGGTCCCCAAACTTTTTACACAGGGGGCCAGTTGGATGGCCGGACTATAAAAAAAACTATGAACAAATCTCTTTGCACACTGCACATATCTTATTTTAAAGTAAAAAAACAAAACGGGAACAAATACAATATTTAAAATAAAGAACAAGTAAATTTAAATCAACAAACTGACTAGTATTTCAATGGGAACTATAGGTGCAGATGCATCCTGTGCTCCTCTCACTGACCACCAATAACAGAGGTGCCCCTTCCAGAAGGAAGTGCAGCGGGGGTGGATAAATGGCCTCAGGGGGCTGCATACGGCCCCGCAGGCGTAGTTTGGGGACTCCTGAATTAGTCTCTCCTTATACATACAGAGACACACACACACACACAAAGACTTCATTCACTAGAATATATTATTGAAGAGTTTATTTATTAATTTTGGTTATTTATTGTACTCTTTGTTTTCTAGTTCTCTCTTCAACTAATCTATTTAACATATTTTCTGTTTAACATATTCGTTAAGGTCTTAATTTCAATTATTTTGGTTATAGAGTTTATATGTAATTTTAAAATTTCTGATTTGTCATTTATATTATCTTAATTATTAAACATTTAATTATTTGTTTAATTATTAAACATATTAAAATGCTTATTTTACATCTTATATCTGAGATTAAGATGTTATGCATCTAATTCTGCACGCAGTTTTTTTTCCTTACTCATGGAGCTTATATTTTCTTGGGTGTGTTTAGAGTTCTGATTACAAGCTTTTATTTCTTAGAATGGTATTTGGGAATTTCTTGAGGCCTTTGTTATAGGTGGATCTTGAAAATTACAGGGTTTTTTTGCCTGACCTGTGGTGGTGCAGTGGATAAAGCATTGACCTGGAAACACTGAGGTCGTCAGTTCAAAACCCTGCCCTGGTCTGGTCAAGGCACATATGGGAGTTGATGCTTCCAGCTCCTCCCCCCTTTCTCTCCTTCTCTCTGTCTCACTCTGTGTCTCCTCTCTAAAATGAATAAAATAAAAAGAAGTTTTTTTTAAAAAAAAAATTACAGTTTTCAGTTTTAAACTGTCACAATACACCTTCTGATAATATCCTGCTTCATGAACAGGGTAAAAACTTTACAACAGTATAATTTTATTACCTCCCCCCTTGTGATCTTATCTTGCATATTATTTTTATATACTCTGTACTTCACAGTGTTATTTTTGTTTGAAAGAGTCAAGCCTTTTAATGAACCTTTCTGTCTGTTTATCTCTCTAACTCATTCTCCTCTTTCTGTGTGTTTACCTACAAATGTACCTTTTCTTGGTGTTCTTCATTTATTCTTGACAATCCATGGTTTATGCTCGTATAATTTTTTTTCATTCTGAATTTTTTTTAATAGATAATGTGGATCTCCGGGAGACAAATTTTCACATTTTTTTGTCTCTATGAGATTGTTTTTATTTTATCTTCATTTCAAAGGGTACTTTTCCTGGAAATAGAAAGCTGGGTTGCCAGTTTTTTTCTTTCAGTCTGTTATACATATTGATCCATTGCTCTTTGACTCCACTGTTTCTAATTAAATTTCAGGTATAATTCATGTAGTTGTTTACTGCATATGTCTTTTTTTCTCTACTTTTAAGATAAGTTTATTACTTGTTTTTCAAAATTATTATTGCTATATATTTAGGTGTGTGTGTTATTATTATTATTTTTTACAGGGACAGAGAGAGAGAGAGAGAGTCAGAGAGAGGGATAGATAGGGACAGACAGACAGGAACGGAGAGAGATGTGAAGCATCAATTATCAGTTTTTCGTTGCAACACCTTAGTTGTTCATTGATTGCTTTCTCACATGTGCCTTGACCGCGGCCCTTCAGCAGACCAAGCAACCCCTTGCTCGAGCCAGCGACCTTGGGTCCAAGCTGGTGAGCTTTTTTGCTCAAGCCAGATAAGCCAGTGCTCAAGCTGGCAAACTCAGGGTCTCGAACCTGGGTCTTCCGCATCCCAGGCCAATGCTCTATCTACTTCGCCACCACCTGGTCAGGCTACTTAGGTGTGGTTTCTTGGGGTTTTTTTTTTTTCCTTTGGTATTATCTGTTTGAGGTTTGTTAGGCATCTTGGATTTGTGAGTTGATGTCTTTTATCAGTTTTGGAATGTTCTCTGCTATTATCTCTTCAAATATTTCTTCTTGCCCATTCTCTTTCCTCTCCTTTTTGGACTCCAAATATATATAAATTGAATAAGTTGTTTTCCATTAGATCTCTGTTCATTCTTATAACTGTTTTTTTTCCTTATTCTTTTCTCTTTATTTTTTAAAGTCATTGGACTTTTACTCTACCAATTCTAGTCTCCTTTGAAATCTAATGAATACACTATTTCTGATGTCATACCTTTTCATTTCTACCATTTTAATTTGTTTTCTAAGTAGTTTCCACGACTGCAATAAAATTTTCCTGTCTTTTCATCTATGTTGTTCTTTTCATTAGGTTCATTAGCATTTTGAACATACTTAAAGATCTCTGATAATTCTAATATCTTGTTCATCTTTACATCTGATTTTATTACTTCCTTTCCTGATCATAAATCTTAGTTTTGGGGTTTTTTGTTTGTTTGTTTGTTTGCTTGCTTTTGCTTTTTAGAGTAACTTGTACTTTATTTTGATCATGTGCCGGACATTTTGTAGCAGATTAAGTTAGTAGTATCATTTCTAATAAAGGCATGCCTCTTCATCTGTCAGATATCTAGAGTAGGAGTGAAGTCAGTCTGATTTGTATTTGATCTGTGTCTGAGCTTTGTTGCAGCTTTAGTTTGATACTGTTTACTCTGATTTCAGATATTTTAAGGATAAGACCAGGGCTTTCTCTTTAGCAGTATCTGTTCTCTGAGCACTGTGGAGGCTCTAGTGTCTATCTGCTTTTTACAGCTAAGTTGGCAGCTTTCAGAACTGTGAAAGACCTCTCCTTTAGAGCCCAGCTCCTTGGATATTGGATTCCTGGGAAGTTTTCTTTTCTTTCCAGTTCTGCTTCTTATTTTTTTATACCCCAAGAGTATTATTAGTGACAGATTCCTGTGTTAACCTACAAAAAGGTTCAAGCAATAATAAAGAACATAAAGCATTTATTTGACCCAAAGTGTTGCAATCCAGGGGACACAGATTCAGATAACAACCTAAGTTGTGCTTCTAAGAGAACAAAAGCAGGCAGAATTTTATAAAGGCAAAATTTTCACACATGGTTCTTATTTTGGTTCTCCATGCAAATAAAGGATTCTGGCAAAGTTAACAGAGATTGGTTAGTTCCACTATATAAATGGAGGAGGCAAAAACTATAGGGAGGAATTAAAGTCCATATATGTTCATGCAGCAGTTTTTTGGGGATGTTCATGGTTCTGCCTTGAGCTGGGTTTAGCAGCAAGTTAGCAAGATGTACACGGGCCCCACTTCCTCAGTGGCCACCTATTTTTAGTGCCTCTATTAGCAATTCTTAATTTTAAGAATTTAGGTCCTGGTTGGGTTAGCTCAGTTGGTTAAAAGCGTCATCCTGTAAAACAACAAGGTTGTATCCTGAATCGACAAGGTTGTGGGTTCGATCTCTAGTCAGGGCACACACAGGAAGCAACCAATGAATGCATGACTGAGTGGAACAACAATGCTTTCCTACTACCTGCCCTCTCTTTTCCTTCCTCTCTCTCTCGCTCTCAATAATAACAATAATAAAATATTCCAGACCAGATAGCTGGATAGCTTGGTTGGTTGGAGCAATGTCCTAGAGTGTAGAGGTTGCTGTTGTGATTCCCTGGTCAGAGCATATACAGGAGCAGCTCATTGTTCCTGTCTCTATTTCAGAGGGAAAAAAAAGAATTTAAGCAATTCTTAATTTTATTTTCTCTATTAACGTCTGCTATAAAATTACACCCAGATTATCCACTGATAGTGCTATATTTAAGTTGTCTAGAGTCACAGTTAGCCTTCCACATATTTAAACGCAGTTGTTCTTATATTTATTGTAAGTTTATGAAACACTTTACATTTATTAATTCATTTAGAAAAGTAGTGCCCCCCCCCCTTTACAGATAAAGTATTTGAGGCACTAGGGTAAGTAACTGACCCAAGGCCATACTGCTAGTAAATGGAAACATTATGATGTGAACCCTGGCTGTCAGTTTGTTAAACACCATAATATAGCTTGGTCTCTAGTTTTACACTTGTTTATCTCAGTAAAATTGGATTCATTTAACCTGAGGTTAGATTGCATAAACTGTCTAAAATGTTGCTTTTGCCTAAAATGGTATCATTCTTTGAAGTATGAACTAGAGATAAATTTAATGATCTCTCATACCAATTAGAAGTTTTATTAGATAGATGAGTGAAATAAATGGGAGCACAGACTGTGCTGCTTGATAACACAATTTTTTTATGATATGGGTTCTTTAACATGGACCCTTATGAGGAATGGTGATTTTAAAAAAAAGGACGTAACTAGACAAGACATTTTTCTTTCCTCCTTTTTCCCCCCAAAATTGAGTACATTGAACAGAAACCATGAAATAATATAATATCATGTACATCATATAAATATCCTTACCTGGCCATGAGTGTTTTTTATACATTACTAAGAAATAGAATTTCTCAAGTAAATCATGGCAAAAATAACTCTATGTCAAGTCATAGGAGCCTCCAGCTTCCTTTGCTTAGTGTCCCAGTATGTGAAAATGGTCTTTTATAGGAATATGCTCTGAAAATATGCTGAGTTAGGACAACAATTAGAGACAGTAATGGTGAAAGCCCTGAGTGGACAAGAGTCCAGGGGACTTCGGATTCACACTGGAGACAGTGCATCCTGGAAACAGCAAAACAGCAAGATAAGATTTAGTAATAGGAAATGTTTAGGCTCTCAGAACAGAGATTAGGAGTCAGCATGTTCCTTTTCTTTTACTTCACCCCTGAAAACTTCTGCTATCTGCTTCCTTGAGTTATTTGTACTAGCTAATAAATATCTTAGTAATGCTGGGGATGGGGCTTCAGTTTTATGTTCTGCTGACCAGGGCTGTTGACTCCCCTTGACCTCTCAAAGCATATCTAAATCTCAAAGTAGATCATTGTCACCACAACAGTCTTTGCAATTTTTTACTTCTTTGGTAATTTTCAAGATTTTCACTCTGTCCTGTTTTGCCATATTTTCTCATTTACTTAACAAATTCATATGGAAGGTACACTCTCTGTTAAGTATCATAATAGAGAAAGAGTAATCTGACATATTGTCACAGTACTTGTTGAACTTGTATTTTAGTGAGGACACCTGAAAGAATTCAGCAAATAGTTGACAAGAGTAATAAGAGGGAAGTAACTGTGACAGGGGATTAGGAGAACCTATTCTGAGAAATCTATACTTAGGGTGAAATGTCAAAGATTTTATTTGGTTTAATTAAAGAAGAATGGAGTACAGTTGAGTCTTATGTGTTTGGAGGCAGTGGGAACCTATGGGAAGTTCCTAAGTGTCTAAGCATGGCAAGTAGTGCAAAGTGAGGGGAGACAAGGTGAAGATCTGATAAGTCAGGCCCTTCTAGGCCACATTAAGTACTGAGAAGCATTAGAACCCACTCTCATTGGTTCCACTTTGACTGTGGAGTGGGTATAGTAGTAGTTTAGGCCTGCTGATGGATGCTGATGATATAAACTAAAATGATAGTAATAATAATGGATGGAAGAGGGTGGATTTGGAGGTGGGGTTGACAGAACTTAATTGATTGGATCTAAGACAAGAGGAAAAATTGTCTTTTAGCATGAGCTAGAATGGATATCACTGATAGGAAATTGTGGGGAAGTACAGGCTTGGGAAGAAGACATGAGTTCAGTTTTACATCTATGTTTCATGTGTTTGAGATGCCATTTTAGCTGTCAGTCAGACATCTCAGGAGATAAATGTTTGCATTATTGGCCTTTGGAAATCAGGATAGTTTATCAGATGCCCAATAATCAAGTATGGATAGAGAAGTGAATAGGGCCTATTACAGAAATTATATTTAAAGAGCATGAAAAGATGCCTGTTGAAGAAAGCTGAGAATTATGTAGAGATGGAGAAGGATAATGAGGAGATTGTTGGGTCATAGAAACCACAAGGAAAAACTTTTTCAGGCATACTCAACAGGTTGAATGCTGCTAAGAGGTCAGGCAAACCAAGGACTTGGAGTTACCTATTACCGTATTTACCATACATAAGATGCTCCCGTGTATAAGTCGCACCTTAATTTTGGGGCCTGAAATTTGAAAAGAAATGTATTACATAAAGTTACTGAACTCAAGTTTTATTCATCATTAAACAATGAGCACAAAGACAACAAGTGCAAAAAAGCAGGAAATGCAAGTAAAAAATCTACAACCACTGTATAAGACGCACCCAATTTTTAGACCCCAAATTTTTTTGGAAAAGGGTGCCTGTTATTTATGGGGGAATACAGGTAGATATGTGACATGGAGGTTACTGGTGATCCTAGAAAGAACAAGTTTCATATTGTGGCAGGTAGGAGTCTTATCAACTCCACTTAAAATCTTAAGTCTGCGGATTTTATTTTAGAGGGCTTTTTCCCTTTTGTTTTAGTAGTGCTTTGCAATGTATGTGCCTTTTAATGATCCTAATCAGGTGCTTTAAAGCAGCTTGCATGCTGCTTTGCTGTATTTAACTGCTAACTTGTACCTTTTGGCATTTTCTCACTGCTAGTTTCATTAATCAGACATCTAATTCTCTTTGTGTCTGAGCTCCTCACAGCCCACAACTCTTCTTTGCTGCATTCCCATTTTGATACTGACATCTTTTTATATATAACTTTGACCTTGTGTTTTGTTTTTATCTTCATTCTCACTCCCATGGAAAGTATCTTAAATTACTGAAAAAATATTTAAAGTTAGTAATGTTTCATAAAATTATTATTGATTAATTTGTATGTTATTAAGTTATTTGAATTGTTACAATTCTTTGGATTTTGAAATACTCCTTTCATTGTGTGTTGCTTCAAAACAAATTATTTCAAAGGCTTTGTGATATGAATGGAGAAAATTCTCCATTAAGTTATTTCCTTGAGCTGGGTTTATTGTGGATTCAAATGTATATACATAAAGCAACTTTTGCTACTCCAAACATTGATAATCACCTAGGTAATTTCAAATAGATGTGCAGAGATGTTCCAGACACATAAAACCACTGAATGTCTCTGGTTGTTTGCTTTTGTTTTCGCTGCCTATTAAGAGTTAAACAGATACTTTGATTCTCTTCAGTTGTTACTGTTTTCCTAAGAAAAATAAAAGCTATGGAGTCTGACACTCCATTATTAATAGTTGATACATTAGAGAGAGTCCTTGTAAGCTAAGAAGAACTGTCAAAATTGCTTATGGGAGCTCACCTTGGAGAACAGATAAAGAAATTATATATATATATATATAGCTTAGTGGAAAAAAATAGCTTAAGCTATTTTTTAATTGAATTTATTGGTGTGACATTGGTTAATAATATCATACAGGTTTCAGGTGTACCACTCAATAACACATCATCTACATACTGCATCATGCATTTACCACCTAAAGCCCATGACTATTTTTAAAAACTATTAATGCCAAAAATTGGGAGGACAGACTTGAGGTTGAAAATAATAAAAGTTACTTAAGTATTTAATAAAAAGTTCTAGGTCAACATTGCTTTCTGGCCATATTTTCTCGTGGACTTTTTCATAGGATTATACTGAGAAATGATGAGCAAAGTCTATATTTGAAATAAAGGGAATCATCTTGGAGTGAAAAGTTCATGCCAATATAAGCCACATAAAAGTGCCAAAAATACAAACTTATGTGGGCAAGATAAAAGAAAACATTTTATGGCACTCTCTTCTGGACTGGTTAGCCTGGACAATTTTCTAATACCAGTGTCCCACAGAAAGATCCACATGATAATTTTATGATCTCTAGTTGATCCTCAGCTTCCTTTAACAGGCGTCTCTTTCACACTTCTTAAACACTATAATTTTAAATCACAGACCCTTTTTACTTCTCTATGTATAGTACATCTTTTACAGAGAGCTTCCTGCTTCTCCGTATATCAGAATAAAGTGTACCAGTTGTCTATTTTAGCCATCTTGACATGAGTAGATTTCCAGATCACAAGAGAACCTGGTCGTATTTTCTGTTCTGAAACTCTAGTTCATACCTCTTTAGGCTGCCAAGTCCTGTGTTGCAGCTTTCCTCCGCAAAAGGCAGTTGAGCATGATTCCAAGATAATGATGGTTTAGGAGATACATATACATACTGAGAAGATTTTTGGATATACCCTCACCTTCAAACCTCTCTTTTTCCTTTCCCTTCTTGAACTGCTCAGAGATAGGCCCTCGTAAAATTTCTGATGGATTTAATTTTAAAATAAAAACTTAGAATTTATGAGAATATTTAGCTAATTAGTAATGGCTCTTATTATAAAGGTCTGATAATTGTGTGTGTGTGTGTGTTTTCTCTCCTAGGAGTGCTGTCTCTGTAATTTGAGAGGGGGTGCTCTTAAGGAAACTAAGAATAATAAGTAAGTAATACATTAATGTGTTGAATTTTATTGTTTTCTTCCCTTCTCTAGAATGGTTGAGCCTCTGGGTGGAAGTTTGCTTAATCTATTATTATTGAACACATTGATCCAGGGCTTATGCTGATCAGATCTGAGGTTGGGATTCTATGTAGAGATCATTACAGGTACCACATATTTCACCTTTGCTGGACAGCAGTGTCCTAAGTGTTGCTTCTGCGCTATATCTTTGACACCATGAAGAATAATCCCTCTTTTACTAACAGAGTTTTTGAAATGAAGGCAGCCCATATCATTCTAAGTGCCATAGGAATTCTAGCATTTACTATGATGAATTCGATTAGTATAATAAAAGCAGTATGCCTGAAAACAGTGAAATCTGTTATCTTCAGATGAATAAAATCAATCATGGTCATAACATTAAAACAAAAGCATCTATTTTTAACACTGGCAAATTAACAAGAAAGTGTACCAAAATAGAAATACAGGAAGAAAACATTGCTTTTAAGATTTGAGAATATGAAGACTCTTGAAAGAAAGTTGTAAGTGAACATAAAAGCAAGGTAATCTGTTGTGTGTGTGTGTGTGTTTGTGTGTGTGTGTGTGTGTGTGTGTGTGTGTGACAGAGAGAGAGGGACAATAGGGACAGACAGAACGGAAGGGAGAGAGATGAGAAGCATCAGTTCTTTGTTGCGGCACCTTAGTTGTTCATTGATTGCTTTCTCATATGTGCCTTGACTGAGGGGAGGGGGGGGCTACAGCAGACCGCGTGACCCCTTGCTCAAGCAAGTGAGCCTTGCTCAAACCAGATGAGCCTCCACTTAAGGTGGTGACCTTGGGGTTTTGAACCTGGGTCCTTCACATCCCAGTCTGATGCTCTATCCACTGCGCCACCGCCTGGTCAGGTGGTAATCTGGGTTTTATAGTGATTGTTGCAATAAATTTTTGTGTGAATTTTATTTTTGTGACCTAATTTTAATGTTTAAAATGGGCCAAAGCATTTTTAGGATCCTTTGGAAATAGAAATATACAGAATGATTTAGGCAGAGGTTTTAAGCTGGCATTAGAGGGCCAGATTCAGATATGTTTTATTTGATCAATACATATTTATAAATTTGATCCAAATTTTAAAAGTTGAGAGATTTTTATATTAAAATCTTGATTTTAATCTTTACCTGAAAAATGACTGTAACTCTGGCAATAACAAGTTGGGATGAGAAACTGGCCTAGATGGGCATGCTCCCCCCCTAGGGTACCATAACTTAACTTGTGCACTGTGTTTGATTACATCCAGCTTCATCCCACGGACACTGGACTTGGACTCCAGGTTTAATATAATGATACATTGCATTAATATTATGTGCATGTTTCTAATTGCTTATAAGGAACAGTAAAGGCATTTGACATTTCTACATTGATAAATTTTAGTCTAAGAAATTGTATTTTTTCTTAAGTTTGGATCTTCATCTTTCACAGTGAATGTGATTGGCCCTATACTAAAAAGTATTGACTGAATGTACAGGCCATGCGGGCTGTGAGATGACTTTAGTTGGCTCCTGTAAAGACTGGGATGATAAGAACTTCTCTTCCTACTCTCGGCCTAGCACAAAAAGAAATAGTATTTGCTGTGGAATTATATATACTATTTCTCTAGATATGAAAGAATAGGGTTGACACTCTATGTGGTCTTTAAAGGCAGGCTGGAATCTTGTGTTGTTTGAGTGAAATAAATATGCTTTGATTTAAAAATAGATTGGTGGATTTGATAATTGTTTCAGGATCTTTTTAAACCTCAAGTGTCTTTTTGTTTGGGGAATAACATTTATGAGAAACGTAATAGTGTTAGTGGCGATTTTGTTATTTTTCTGGAGTAATTCACAATTTGAAAGTAGATACTAGGTTTTAAATAAGACACAGGGGAGCAAGCCAAATTTCATTTCTTATTATCTCTAGGTTTCTTTGATTGTAGTGGTATTGTAATGAGAAATAATTTAATTAAAGATTTCTTCAGTATTACTTTTTTTTAAAAAAACTTGCTATTTGTTCTGATTTACTTTATGGCATTTATATTATATAAAAAGATATGTGCTATATACCTAGTTCATAACTTTTATTGTTTGAATTAATCTTTTACCACATATTAGCTAAAATATATTAAACACCCCTATATTTCATTATCAAATGAAACAGCACACCTACATTTTAGTATTTTGTAGGTCAAGTGTAAAAACTATGCATATATTAACAGGATTGAGTCTTTGTCCTTGCCTAGTTTTTATGTCACAATAGTGGGGAGGTGTGCTACTGAATCCAAACAGGTGTTTAATAGTTTTAAAATTCAAAGAGTAGTCTGTTTGTAGTGTATTCAGACTTCTGGCTTTCTTATCTGCATTTCCCCTCTGTGAGAATTTCATCGCCTGGTTGAAGTACAAGGTGTGTAAATTTAGGGAACTTTTATTTATGTCTAATGTCTCCTTTTCTGTAGGTGGGCCCACGTCATGTGCGCTGTTGCAGTCCCAGAAGTTCGATTCACTAATGTCCCAGAAAGGACACAGATAGATGTAGGCAGAATACCTTTACAGAGGTTAAAGTTGGTGAGTGGCAAAGCTTCTTTTTTACCTCATGCATTAGTATTAATTTGAAGTTCTGAATATTTTTATTAATATGCACATTTTCAAGATAATTATTTTCTTAGTTTCATTTTATTGTTCTACCCTATTTTCTCTTTAGCCTAAATTTACTTATCTGTACTTACTCTTTTCCTGTTATATTGTAAGTATGCTTATAATCCTCCTCAAAGTCTATTTGGAATAGGAAAAGGAATACCAACTTTCTTGGGTTAATGTGAATTTTCAAACTGTAGGCTAACTGGTAAGGTTTGTTTATCTTGAACCTGATCTACCTATCTCTGTTTAAATTGTTTAGTTTTCTCTCTCTCTTGCCTCTTTTTGGTTCGTCTTGACTTAGCGAAATGTATCTAACCTGATTTCATCATCTCTTCAAGAAGAGACTTACAGAGGAATACAAAAACTTGTATTATTACCTAGGGATTTTCTCACTTACATGTAGGATACAGGTCATTTGCCAAACCCTCTGGCTGATTATCTTCTGATCTGTTTAGAAACTTATATAAAAATCTTTCCATTGGTTCTTTGTTCAAAGTATTTTTTTTTTATTAAAAAGATAAGCCTTTAATGTCCTTAACATTGAAGCAACCTTGGAGTTCTTTTAAATTGTGAGCCAAAAGATCGTTAGGTCAGGCTGTTAAATTCATATTCAGTGAGAATTTCACCTAAAGTTAAATTGCATGACATTAAAATACTGAAGCGTATCTTACACATGGACTTAATCCCCTAGAATTTCTTCAGTTCTTATTTTTCACCTGAGATCTCTCCACTATTGAATGTTTCGGGCACTGTAGATGTAATGCTCAGACTGTTACTTGTTTCGTTATTGGTTGTTTCCCCAGTGGGGAACTGGGTATTCTGTCTCTGGATCTCTGTCTCATGTGCTTAGAATCTAATCTGTTGTCTTTTGTTCTCAAAGAAGGGAAAATGAATGCTGCTATTTTTCATCATAGCTCTGTCAAGGATTTCACTTTGCTAGAAAACAGTGGCCCTTTATGGAGCTGATGACTGCTTTTGGCAGATGAGAATGGTGGGACTAGGATGCTGAGGATGTGGTGATGGAAGTTGTATGAATGAGATGGAAATGAATGGGTCATTTAAAAGGCTCTTTAAAGCTCACAGTGACTTTCAGAGGAAAGTTCAATTCTTCGGCTCCTGGACTTCCATAGGAAAGCTTGAAATCTTATGTCTTGGTCACCAATTAAAAACAACACTCATAAGAAATAAACAAAAAAATTTGCTATCAGGCAGAGTTTACATTTTAAAGAATTTTTAATATTTAATATGACAAATACTAACAAATATCTTATATTTTAATTTTTCATGATTTACAAGTAATATGTATTTTCAAAATATGAAAATCACATTGAAAGATAACTTTTTTGATCCAATTTTTCCTTTATTTCTCCACACACAAAAAAAATGCTGATGGACACAGGCAATAGTATGGAGATGGCCAGGGAGAGGGGGGCAGTGGAGGGAGTATAATGGGCATAAATGGTGATGGATGGTGACTTGATTTAGGTGCACAAACACACAATACGGTGTAGAGAGGATGTGTTGAAAAATTGGGCACCTGAAACAATTATGTTTACCAGTATCATACGAATAAAATCCAATTAAAAACTCTTTTGTTACCTAGTTTAATGCCCTTCAGAATGGGTGTCACTACTCTTGATGCTGGACTTTTATCCTGGCTACTGTTGTCTGTGAGTGTTTCCTTAATGATGTATTGTTATTCACACCAGTCCCAAAGGGATTATAAGGAAACAGCAGGCAGGGACAGCATGGTCCCTTTACTGCCATTCAGGCATTTCTGTCTAGAATTCTGGGATTGACATAGTGCATGGGAAAGTGGCTAAGTGTATTGTTTCTTTATGAAATGTTTTCAACTTAACCAATCAGTACCTTTACAAGACTGTGTCTTGACTGAATTTAGTATCACCTAAACTCTATTTCAAATGACAATGCAGAGCTCATTGTTGACATATAAATGTCTATAACACAATTTGGGTGAAAATAGCAGGCTATAGTTAAGATTTTATCCCATTTTTAATGTAATTTTATATGCATAGAGAATTTCTTAGTATATTTATTAAAATGCACACAGTGGCCACTTCTTAATGGGAGTGACTTAAGGGGAGTATTCAAAGAGAAACTTCATTTTGTGGGGAAAAATCGTTCAAAAATGCTGTAATTGTTTTAAAGAGGGCAATGACCAGAAGTCTGGATAACTTTTTCACTAAGAGTTCTACCCAAAGCACCATCAACCTGGTGAATCGCTTGCAGTGCTGTCTGTGCCCTGGTCTTCCTCAGTGTCCATTGTGATTGGACTCAGTCAGGCTAGGTTTGAATAACAGAATTTAGAAAGAATCACTTGTGTATGGGGTGGAGTGCACCTTTCCAGAGAATATGGTGCTCTGCCCTGATAGACAAGGATATGCTTTCCTGACATTAGCATTCTTTTGAAGTTAAAGTAATCTAATGAGTGCATGGTCAGTCAGAAGTCAGAGCAGTAGTTTTGTGTGGTATTTCACACAAGCCAACATACATATAGGCTAGATACTTTACTGTTTTTATCTAGTGAATGTGTGTATGTCTGCAAGTGTCAGTTTCAGTTTTTTTGTGGTGCTGTCACCAGCCCTTCTTGGATACTAGATTGTCCACCCTCCTTCTCATGCACACAGACGGGAGATAGTAAGAATTAGCTTATTTCACCAAACAATTATTACCTTACCTTGCCAAATATTTAGTGTATATTTTTTTAATAAGATTTTGCTGTTGTCTTCTGGCTTCTTACAGTCTAGATTGGGCTTTCTCATCTTTTAGAGAAGTTAATTCTTTGTTGTTATGTGACTGTCATATGCGTGGTTGATTGCAGCATCCTTGAACAAACAAACAGTGCCAGCCAGATAGTCTCTGGGAGGCAAAATCCCTTTCCTCTGAGAATCCACTGGTCTGTGGTGAAGACATCCACACTTTAAAGGAAAAATTTTTATTTTTAGATGGAGAATATCTTGGTTGGAAGTAGTAAGTTGGAGACTGAGAGAACAGAAATTCTTAATTGCTTTTAAAAATATTGTAGAGGTGGGTTTTTTTTGGCAAATTACTCAAATTTTTTACTTGTCAATACAATTCAGCAAATATATGCATGTTTGCTACTATACTAATGATATAATCTGATTTAGTATTTTCACATTATCTGTTTTTATAGAAATTGAACAACCTTGAAGAATAATCAAGTTTCATAAAGATTAAAATTTTGTGCTCTATATATGTGTAAATAAAAGGCAGCAAATTGTTATTATTTGGCATCTGCTTAAAAGTATTGTAGCTGGATGGTTTAATCAGACAATGCCAAATGGATTGTGCCTGTTTATGGTTTCCACTTAAAAATTGTGGTAGTAAATTCTGCACACCTCTGTCATACTGCTCAAAACCAAGGCATTGATTTCCTTATTGGCATCACTGGTACATGTGATTAGGTCACAGAGCCTATGGAAGATCCATGCAGCACTTGCCCTGTTGTCTGAGAGTTCCAATATTGGAGCTACTGGTCAACTGGGGCTTGAAAACTAGAATGACCTGATTGATGTAGGTAAAACAAATTGCTCCTTCATGAAGCAGCAGCAGGGGGGAACTCTGAATCTCTCTCCAGTGACCAATAGATGGTGCTGGTGTACCTGTTTCTCATCCACTTGCCCTTAAATCACCTCTCTTAGTGAGTGAGAAGAGGGGAAGAGAGAGATATGCATGCTGGGGTGCTCTAGCCCAAGGGATAGCAGCAGGGTAGGGAAAGTGCTGCTTCTGCATTCAAAGCACTAAATTCCAGAGGGCAAGTTTTTAGTGCAGTTTTTCATTTAGTCATCTGAAAAAGCTGCTCTTTCTTGGGGCAAGTTAGTGTTTTTCTGTATAGCACCAAGCAACACCAGTAACAGCCAGTAACTATAAGAGGCTTAAAGAACAGCTGATGCCAAACATGAGTTTAGAATGTCTTTTAAAGTATGAAAGCTGTTTGTTTTTTAAAATGCTTATTATTATTAGCATCATTCTAGATTATGTAATACTGGTATTTATGCAGAGGTATTTGAATATTTTGGTAATACTGTTGTTAGCCTTTTATTTATTCATAAGTTCAACATGCAGCTTTTGAGATACCCCTCTGTAAAATAATTTGTGTAGGAAAATTTTTGTTGAGGGTGTAAGAAAGGATTTGTTGACTTCAGCAAATTTTTCCTCTTACATATAATAACCATTAGAAAAGAAGAGACAGCAAATGGAAAACAACCATTTCAGTGCTCTTCTGTGGATTATGTTGATCCTGAAATGGTGTGTGCTCTAAGAAGAACCTTTATCTCATCTGGCCACCTTGCTTGGTAATATCACAATTGTGGTCTCTTCTCATCAGATAATTAAATGATGAGACTAATTTTCAAAATACTATATTTTATTAAATTGCTGATAATTTGAAATACTTTAATAAAATTTATTATTTTTAAAAAATAAAATGTTAGTGCAAAAATATGTATGGCAATAGTGCTCTTTATCTAATTAGTTTGTTCTTTTCTTTTTTTCTTTAAGAATATTTAATTTTTGTGTAGAGTAATTATTATCTCAGGGGTCATTAAAGTAATTGCTGCCTCATTTAAAAAAATGGTACAGGTTGCTATATAATAGCATCAGATTACTAAGCAAATCCATCGTTTCATGGGAATGAAATGGTTGAAAGTTATCTGAATAGGCTATATCCAAAGTGATATTTGAAAGGGAGAACCATTTTCTATGTCAGCTTAAGCATTCTTTAGATTATTAATGCAGATTCTAAGTTCCTTAGTAATTTTTAAATAAAATTTTAAAAGGTTTTATTTATTAATTTTAGAGAGAGGGGAGAGAGGGAAAGAGAAAGGTAGATGAATTAACGGGAAGCATCAACTTGGTAGTTGCTTGTTGTATGTGCCTTGACTGGGCAAACCTGGGGTTTTGAACTGGTGATTTCTACATTCTAGGCCAACACTTGATCCATTGTGCCACCACAGGTTAGGCAGGTTACTTAGTATTTTTCTTACCTACTCCTTTAGAGTGAATTCCTTTGCTTCTGAATGACTTTTCAATAGAAGAAAAGTTATCCCTGTGGCATTTCCTGTCATTCCCCACCTCTTTCCCATGTCCTTCAATGCTGTCTGCATATCCAGAGAACGTCAGAGCAGTGGCCCTGGTAGGGTGCGGAGGACCTTTCCTACTCCCTGTTTGAATGGTGTGCCCAGGGATAGCCTGTGAGGGCTTTGTTTGGACTACAGATGGTTGGTATATCTGAGGACAAAAAGAAAACAATTGCCCACACATTTTAGAATTTATTTAATCATTTCCTCTTCTTAGATCCTTCTGTCATATTTTCTGTACTAATATAACTGGTTAGCCCTGGTCATAAATGAATCTCTGGAAGAGGACCACAGTTGTGCAAAGATGAGAACACACACAATAATAAAGAGATATAAAACACACATGAAGTTAGAATGTCTTATTTTGGTTTTGACAATAGAAAAAAATTACAGGTAAAAAGTATCAGGAAGAAGAATTAGGACTGGAGGCATATTAAGGTCAGTTGAGGCCCTAGGCACAGAAGAACATATTAGGCCCCTTGAAAAAGAGAGAGAGAGAGACAGGGATAATTAAAATATATGTTAACCATATTTTTAAATAAATAAAAAATATTATGTACTATTAATGTTAAAATTGCACATATGAAACCAAACTTGGTATCATTAGAAAAAGTGTAAAGTTGGGGTTTTGCAGTGACCTTCATAAGTAGGGGCCCAAGGAATGTACCTGGCGTGCCCACCATTAAATCCGCCTCTGATTAGGACAGGAATTTAATGAAGGCAACCAATGTTTTTATAATATGATCACAGAGAAAACAGCAGTATCATTTGCTGGAACAATCTTCAGTATCAGTGTTGTCTTTTGTAAGCAGATCACCAAAAATCTTTAGATTTGATGATAAAATTTAAAGGAAGAACTTTTAAAATCCTAGCTAGTGGAGTAAAACAACGAAGTTCTGATGAAGTTCTGGTATTTGCTACATACTTACCATGAATGTTTGTTACCTACATTGATCTCTTTTTGAAGATTAAAGATCTATAGAATTTATATAAGTAAAATAGCAAGACAAGTTTATAGATTCTTTTCTGTTTTTTTTACAGGGACAGAGAGAGAGTCAAGGAGAGGGGTAGATAGGGACAGACAGACAGGAACGGAAAGAGATGAGAAGCATCAATCATCAGTTTCTCATTGCGACACCTTAGTTGTTCATTGATTGCTTTCTCATATGTGCCTTGACCACAGGCTTTCAGCAGACTGAGTAACCCCTTGCTTGAGCCAGCGACCTTGGGTCCAAGCTGGTGAGCTTTTATGCTCAAGCCAGATGAGCTGGCGCTCAAGCTGGTGATTTTGGGGTCTCGAACCAGGATCCTCTGCATCCCGTTCCAATGCTATATCCACTGTGCCACAGCCTGGGCAGGCAACAAGTTTACAGATTCTAAGAAATCTTAGAAAATTACAGCAGACCCTGAATGCAACCATCAGTTTTAAACATTCTTCCTATTTGGAGGAAAAATTCTTAAATAGAAGTGTTGTAAGAACATTTAAATGTTAAATTGCATGCACCACAGCATATGATGTTTTTTCTTTTTTTTTCCTTTTTGGGTGAGAGGAGGGGAGATAGTGAGACAGACTCCTGCATGTGCCTCGACCGGGATCCACCTGGCAACCTGTTTGGGGCTGATGCTCAAGTATCAAGCTATTTTTTATGCCTGAGGCTTTTGCGCTCCTACAGAGCTATGTTCAGTGCCCAGGGCCCTGCTTTAAACCAATCAAGCCACTAGCTGTGGGAGGAGAAAAGGGAGAGAAGGGGCAGGGGGAGAAGCAGATGTTCACTGATCCTGTGTGTCCTGACTGGGAACTGAACCCAAGATGTCCATATGCTGGGCAAACACTCTATTCACTGAACCACCGGCTAGGGCCAAATGATGTCTATCTTGATTGTTGTTATTGTATTAAACACTTGGTGATATTTATTGACCATACATCCCCTCAGTGCCATAGCACAGTGTCTTTGGTTTCTATATCTGTAGATATTTCTAGGATTTTTACATTTGAAATCCCATTTCTTCAACTGAATAGAGGGAGAAATGAATTTTGGAATAGCTGGAGTTGCCCCTAGGCATTTGGTGACCTCCATCTGATTTGTATTTGACAAGTGAAGCAAGCACAAGCCCAAGTATGCTCTGAGTGAAGAACACTGTTTTGAAAAGAAATTTACACTGCAATGATGACTGAACTGCCAGCCTTTTAGTGTCTGGCTGAGACCAACTATTCTGCTTAGAAGCCTCTATACACTTTAAAATTTGTACCTGAAGGCAAATAATAGTGAACTTGAAAGCCAAAGATTATAGTTTGAAAGGTACATCAATTCTGAAAATAGAGTGGTTTCACTGTGGTATTCCATCTGAAGAGTTGAATCAAGGTGGAGGGGAAATACATTCAGGTTTCCTATTTCTTTGAAGAAGGAAGGCACCTGTTCTCTTGCTAACTGGCTCAGATGTATTGAATGTTAAAAACAGAATTGCTGAGAGAGAGAGATGAAGCCCGTTTCTCATACTGGAAGATCACTCTGAGCCCTACTTGGTTAGTGTTATAGCTGTGTTAGAGAGCAGCTTTGCTTTCTTTCTGGAAGGATCATGGTTGTATTTTACAGAATCTCTGTTAATGCATTTCGGGAAATGTAAAGACATATTGATTATCTTACATCACTTTAAAAGAAAAAAGTAGTGTTGTAAAGGCAATCAAAAATGTCATTATGTTCCGCATTAACTCATGTACTGATTTATTCACATCTCTAGTTATTTTTTAAGACAAAGGGAAATTCTAAGAGAATAATAAACATTGATTATGTTGAGCAAGTTTATTGTTTAAATGCGGTTGAGGAAAATTTGCTTTTAATAGTGAACTACTGAATGGGGAATAAGTGATATTATATATGACATAATTGTGATGTGGTATTTAGGGTTCTATTATCTAATAAGTCCAGTATAAAATTTATAGTATCATTAAGAATGTCCTTCAAGATTTGAACATACATATGTCCCCAACTTTGTAAGACTTTTAAATAAGTGTAGTGTAAAAAAATGTGCATTAGTAGCTGTATAGTTCTTAACTGTCAGAATGATTTGCTACAGGGACTAGATCCTATTGCAAGCTGTCAAATTTGTATATTGCTGTAATACCAAACCATAAAATCTTTTGAATAAAATGGAAAATGTCAGATGGGTATGACTGCAAGTAATATACTTTCTGAAAGCTGTAGATGTCTATAGGAGAAAATGTGTGAATGTATGAAATGTATTTTTTTTTTTTTTTACTCTGCTGAAAGAAGACTATGAGGCAAAAGGAAATTGATTGGGGCCATTAAATTTTTAGTTTTGACTCATTTTTTCCCCTGAGGATTAATTTTAACAACATTATTAGGCTGATAAGTATAACCTCAGATAATTCATGATTAAAGAGTATTGTGACAGTTATCTTATTTTTAAGCTTACACTGCTGATTGGTTCATTTTTTCTGATCTTGTCCATGTGAATAGTGACTACTGATGGATCTTTTAATTGAGTGAGTGAGTTGGGGTCAGGGTTCCAGAGATGGGGTCACCCTTTTTACTCCAACATTGACTGGGTCAGTACCAACAAACACATGCCAAACCGAGGCAGCTGCTAGACAGCTCTAAATAATCGCTAGGGTTTTGCTTGGTTAACAGTGATTGACAGCAGAGAGGTTATAGTTTTTGAAAGGAACAGTCAGTATTGTAAAACAGTAGCTTCACTATTATTTATTGTTTCTTATATGTTAGATAAAGTAGGTATTTATACCCTCAGGAGATTGTTTTAAAAATCAACCAAAAAGTTATAAAACACTTTTTGTATAAAGTGAGAATCTTTTCTTATTTCTTTTTGTTTTTTACAATTTTATTTATTGATTTTTTCAGAGAGAGGAGAGAGTTAGGGGGTTGGTAGAGTGAGAAGTATCAACTCATAGTTGCTTTGCTTTAGTTGTTCAATGATTACTTGTCATATGCGCCTAGATTGGGCAAACTCAAGGTCTTGAACTAGCTACCTCAGTGTTCCAGGTCTATGTTTTATCCACTGTGCTACCACAGGCCAGGTGAGAATCTTTTCATACTTGTAATTAATTTAACATAAGTCACTGTGGTATATTTTAGGCATATTCTCACAATGTAGTGATGTGATTTTCTAACATGAGCTCATAGATACAGGTACCAGCACAGTTTTAGGCAGCCACTGTAGGGGTTTATTGCTTTAAAATCAAAGCTTCTCTGCATTAATCTGAATTACACTTTGTATCATGAAGGTCTAAGCCTCTGTTACACTGAGATTGAGCGTGCAGCCTCTGGATTAAGATTGTTTGATTTCTGCATCCTCCATTTAGACCAGTTTGGTCTTGCAGATTAACATCTGTAAACGGGGATGGTAATGAGGATGAAATGAGAAAGTAAAGATCCCCGTATATAGTTTCATTCAGGGTTGCTCATTGCTTACAGCTAACCATGCAACAACCCCTTACTGCATAAATCTCTGTAGGCTGCCTTCCACCCAGTCAGGACCAGATCAGATAAATATTTATAAGGAGGAAGTAGGTTCCTGGTGTTCTCTCATTTGTTCATTCATTCATTGTTTAACAAATATTTATTTAGGGCTTGCTATGTGGTTAGGTGATAGAATGTACTTTGTGTTCACTTTTATAGATACTATAGAATAATGGAAAAATTTGAAAATTAGACAAGCAATTGCAAAGCACAATGAAAAGATCTATTATAGTAAAAATTCAGAATGTATTGATGGATCGAAGTAGATTTGGAGTATAAGTGCTGGCAGTATAGGGGTATAAAAAAAGCTTCCTGGAAGAAGCAGTGGCCAATAATGCTTAATCCGAAACCTGAAAGATGAGAAGAGCTAGCTGGAGGAGGGGTTTGGAGAATAAACAATATGCTTGGTAGCCTGGAAGTGGGAGAGAAATGGAAGGTCTAGGAAATGAAATCTCAGTAGAGGTGGAGCTTGAAGTATGAAGAGGGAGAGAGGAGTTTTGAGAAGCAGACGCCTCAGGTGATCTAGAAAGCTGTGTTCAATACAGTAACCACCGGCCACCTAGGTTGCTCAGAGCTTTTTAGTGTTATGAAGAACTGAACTTTAAATTTTATTTGATTTAAAACAAGTTAAATTTTAAAGCTAATGCATCATAAACATATGAAACACAATTATAGTTTTGGTAGTCTACATTTCACATTTCAAACACTCATGAAAATTTAGTGTCCAAATTGAGATGTGCTAGAAGTATAAATATACTATAGATTTCAAAGGCTTAGTATAAAAAAAAAGAATATAAATAGCCTATTAATAATTGTTATATTGGTTATATTTCAAAATGGTAATATTTTGGATTTTTGGAGTTAAATAGGATATATTTTTAAAATTCATTTCCTTTTTTATTGTGGTTAAATATTCTTTAAAATTTTTTATTTTAATTACTTTTAAGTGTATAATTTAGAGTATTAAAAGTACATTTACATTGTGCTAGAATCCCAACTTCCTCCACACCTAGTCTGAACCATCCTGCCTCTAATCAGTTCACTTCAATAACCAGATTCGTGCCAAAATCACTTTCACATATTTATTGAAACTGCCCTCTTTACCTCCATTCCTTCTCTCTTCAATCCTCAGAGTATCTATCTCCAGAACTGTTTCATGTTTGTTGCACTGAAAGTTTGTATATGCAGTGAAATGTAATTCTCCATTCTCCCCTCTCACCTGCTTTGTAATGTGGCTCTTAAAACATAAATAATTGCATATGTGGCTCACATTGGATTTTTTCTGTATAGTGCCAGTTTAGATGATTTTTGTACTTTACACTGAACACACCGGAGAACCTTTAGTACCTGTTAAGAAGTGGACTAGTACAATCAGAGGGTGCTACAGACTAGAGCTGTGGGGAAAGCTCAGGTTCTGGCACAAGCAGCTGGGAGAGTGGTCACGCCATGCACACGGAAGTACATTTTGGATATAGTTAATTTGAAGTCCTTGTAGTTTATCTGGGTGTGTGTCAGGGTGCCAGAGTATTACTTCTCATGCGTGTGTAGCTATTTAACAGCTTTTTCCTAGGTTGTTAGGGGTATAGGCATGTGTTGTTCAGGTGGCTATTACTGGTCAATAATTCAGGGGCTGTGAACAATTGCACTTTATCTGGATGTGAATTTGGTTTATGATAATACTGTAGCTGCTGCTTCTTATTCTTTCTGATGTGTAATTGTCAGGTCAGACAGTGTCGGCCCTGGAAGTTTCATTTATGTTCTCTTAGAAGAAACAAATGAAGCACATTGAAAATGAAAACAAAACCTATAGAAATGAAATGGTTTAATTTGCAAAAGTTGAGCAAGAAGGAAAAGTCTAGTGATTTTATGAAAGATAAACATGTTCTGAAACCAATAAAAACAGCCTGCGCTGGAATAGTGTTGCCAGGTCAAAGGGGGTTCATGGTAAGAGCCACACAGGATTAGACAAACCCATGAAAAGGTGTTCATTTCAGAACTGCTTTTAGTTTTATTCTCGGTATTAAAATAACCATCTTTTTACCAATAGTTTTCAAGTTCTAACTTTAGGATAACATTTTAAATTGTGGATTTTTTTCTGTTTGGGATATCAGATACATTCCATCTTTCTTTAGAAACCAAATATTTTAATTTTAATAAATGGAAAAAGTAGTCAAGTAAATTAAATCGACCACATTTTATTATAGTAATAGTGTATAAGGTTAATTAAAATGTCCAATTTTTTTCCTATTGCCATCTATTACTCATTATTAATTAAAGATTTTTCCATTTCAAACACTTATTTTCTCTGCACAAAGCAAAAAATAAATATTATGAAATCTTTTTCGTAAATTGCAGATATGTTTTAGTAAAAAGAATCACGATATCCTGGCAAAGGTGTAATTTTAATAGACTAATGAGCTTTCTGACCAGCGTTGACTGAACCTCATCTAATTTTTACAGTGATAAATTGACTGTGTCAAAATCTGCAATCTAGTTTGGTAAAATATTTTACTATGAAAGTTTAATTCTCATTTTTAATTTATGAAAACAGTGGTGATATTGTAGTAGGTTATCATATGCTGGTCATTGGATGTGATTTATTTCAGTGAATGTCACTTGTTGATGTGTTTAGTCATTGTTGACACATATTTAATCCCCCAAACTCTAAGTGGTATGAAATGTAATTAGTTCGTCACCCACTGTCCTTAAACAAAGCAAAATGCCCTGATACACAGATCTATTCAGTTGTCTTTTCCTGGCTTTAATGATGTCACAGCTTTATATTTGACAGCTGTTGATTTGGGGGCAATGGAAGGGGTCTACTTAGGATAATTTCACAAAACATACATTTGAAATGTGATATAATCACCTTTCATTGCATAATTTGGGCATTCCAACTTGTCGTTTCAAAGGTTTAGAGGAAAATTGTGGAATAAAGAGCATTTCTTTCATGCCTTTGTCAGTTTTTAATCAGCAAATATTTATGGAGCAAATCACAGTGTTTGGTGCTCCGTAATGGGGAATGAGATGGAAAGGGTCATTCATTTCTTGGGGTTTAGATTCTGGAAAGATTTAAATATAGAACTTCTAAGGATGTCATTTATTCTTTTGGTAGTTTTAGAAGGTAAGGCTTAGATTAAAGATTCTTCTAAGGCATTTCTTTAGAGAAAGATATAATTAGGATTTCTATTTCCTAATGGCAGGTTATTTATCTAGTGTAGAGAATTTCAAACAAATAAGGAAAAAATATCAGAAGTATACATTTCTCAGATATTATTACACTAGTTTGAGATCATTTTATAGATAACATTTTTTTAAAAACATTAAAATATTTAAATGGTGGTGTATTATTAACATAAAATTTCAAATTATTCGTAGCTCACAAAAAAATATAAATAAGGAAACATTATTTCTAGCATGTAGTATTTCGAGTATCACAATACCTTGAAGATTTTTTTTTTAATGAATTGAGGGTCTGACCAGGTGGTGGTGCAGTGGATAGAGCAACAGACTGGGGTGTGGAGGACCCAAATTCAAAACCCTGAGGTCACTCTCTTGAGCATGGGCTCATTTGGCTTGCGTGCAGGCTTACCACCTTGAGCATGGGGTCACTGGCCCGAGTGTGGGATCATAGACATGATCCCATGGTCATTGGCTTGAGCCCAGAGGTCGCTGGCTTGAAGCCCAAAGGTTGCTGGCTTGAAGCCCAAGGTCACTGACTTGAGCAAAGGGGTCACTCATTCTGCTGTAGCTCCTCCTCCCCCATCAAGGCACATGTAAGAAAGCAGTCAATGAACAACTAAGGAGCCACAACAAAGAATTGATGCTTTTTATCTTCCTTCCTTCCTGTCTGTCCCTATCTGTCCCTCTCTCTGTCTCTCTCTCTGTCTCTGACACACACACACACACACACAGAATTGAGGGACTGTATTGCTGTTATTACTTTTTTAACAATACACAACAAAAGGCTTAAACTTAATACTGTTAGAGTATTGTGATTTAAAATATCTCTAGGAAGAAGCCATTCAGAGATAATTATCTTCTGGTATTACCCCTTTCTCTTTCTAATGTTTTTTGTCTTTTTAAGATTTTATTTGTTCATTTTAGAGAGAGAGAGAGAGTGAGGACAGGAAGCTTCAACTCTCATATGTGCCTTGACCAGGCAAGCCTAGGGTTTCGAACCGGCGACCTCAGCATTCCAGGTTAACTCTTTATCCACTGCGGCACCACAGGTCAGGCCCCTTTTTAATGTTTCTTAAAGCTATTTGTAAATACAAGATGGGGCAAATGTACATTTACAGTTGTTCATATGGAAAATAATATAATAATTAGTAAATAATAATACAAGAATAAACTGTTTCACATACTCATAAATGTAAACCTACTTTTCTCCCACCCTGTATTTTTCAGATAACAATGTGAACATTACAGAACATTTTAGTTGGCAGATCAACCTAGAAATAAGAGGGAGATAGGTGGCTCAGATGTTTTTTTAGAAACAAGAATATTTAAATACTTCTAAATCTTAGGTACCATTTCTTTAAGAATTTTTTTTATATAATTAGAAAATGAAGAAGTAGCAAGCAGCATGAAAATCACTCCTTTTTCTGGCAGGCCTAGGAGTTAATGTATGTGCATTTTCAGGCTTCTCATTTTGACAGGGGCAATCACCATTTAATTTCAAAATTCTATCTCTTTTATTGATGGACTTAGAACTCCCGAGTCTCCTTTTTCTGCCTATGACAGTCTCACTGCTGTTGTGCTCATTGCCACATGCTGATTTGGGGAGGCATGCCCCACAGTTGTGGCATATGACACCGCCCCAATGTACATTCTGCATAGATAAGAAATGACAGCCTTTTAACCTTAGCTTGCTGTGCACGCAGAGGATGGCAGCCTACCTGCACTGGGGAAAGCAAAGAAGTTATCATGATGTGTTCATTCTTAATCGCATTCTATTCCTCCCAGAGATGTTCCGAGGAAATGACAGGCCAAGCTCAGAGTTCAGGTTATCAGCCTGAGACACGTGAGACACAGGCCATCTCCAACGCAGATAAGGCTAAATTGTACTTTTGAACTTTGACTTATTTATTGTTAGAATTTTAATAGTACATCATATAAGGCTTGGTCCCTATTTTTAAATTTTATTTTAAAGATTTATATAATTACATTTTTAGTTTGTCATTAATTTTTTTTTTTTTAACCAGTGTGTTTAAAATACAAACTGAGAGTCATCTCTGCCTCCGTGCCACTCCATACAAGTGATCATGTTTAACATGTTGGGGCTATATTTGTTACTTTTCTATGGAGAAAACAGCTTGGAAGGATACAGCATTTTACCATACTGTGTTATAATTAAGAGTGTGTTTCAATAGCGTACTATATATATGATACTCAAACACATATACATAAATCTGTTTTATAAAAATGTCACCTTCTCTTCAAGGTAGTTGTGTATTTTGTTTCCTTTGGTCTTACTGTGAACCTGCCAGCATGACAATGTGTCACCCACCTTTGCTCATGTCACTCACTGAGAAATTTTTCAGGCCTCACTTTAAAGGTTTTAATTTTTTTAATAGAATTTAATCACTTAAATTTTACAAAAAATAGTGCTGACTAATCTTCAGGTGTACCATTTGCTGCAAGTATAAAAGCATTTGAATGTAATAGTAAAGTATCTGAGCTTTGGGCTTAGCACTTTTGTTTCACCTCTCAGCTCTACCACATACCAGTAATTGTAGAATTGTCATTCTCCTTGGAAGTCTGTACTGATTTCTGTGTCAGTTGATTGGTGTCCCTTCTCTCCATCTGGCTACTTGATTTCTGGTTTCTTTGCAGGTTCCTATCCTACCTCTCTCTTGAATGTTTATGTTCCCCCAGTTCCTGTCTGAAGCTCTTTTATTTTTTACTCTTTATATTTTCAGTAAGAATTTGTAAAATAGGATTCACAATAAGAGTACCTTCTTTCATTGTTGTTAAGTATCAAGTAAGATAGGGCATGTGGAGTCCTTCACCTAGTGCCTGACACCAGTAACTGATCAATAACTATTTCTTCTTGTTGTTGTTATCATGATTATATTATGTTAGTAATGTTATTACAGTAATAAAATGATATTAAAATAACAACAATATGTAGATAGTCTACAATATATAAATAAATGATATTGTTTGTTTTTAGGTTTACTTTCATAGCTTGAGATACATTTTCTCATACATAAAATATTACAAATAATGAAGTACCTATAAAATTTGCAAATGTTTATTTAACTTAAACTGTTGGGTTTTAAATAATTACAGATTCACAGGAAGTTGTGAAGGTAGTATAGAGATTCTTGTGTTCCCTTCAGCCACCGTTCCCTTTTAGTTATGTCTCGTGTAATTATAGTACAGTACCACAGCCAGGAAGTTGACATAGGTACAATATATGTGCATAGTTTTATGTAACATTATCATATTTATAGCTGTAATTGATTATAAGGAAATGTAGTTCTGCAGAAATGGTTTAAAGGAATGTGGAACAAAAATAGTTGTAACGTATTATGGTGTATAGTATAGAACCCTTGACAGTCAACATAAAGCAATCCTATAAAAATTGTGCAAAAATTTGATCTTACACTTCACCCAAGGACAAATACAGATAGCAAGCACATAAGCACACAACAAGATGCTTAATATCGTTATTGCTTAGGTAAAAGCAAGTAGAAACCACAATGCAATGCTACTAATAACTATGGAATAGTTAAAATTAACATAACTGACAGTACCAAGTGGTGATGACAGTGTGTAGTGGTAGGAGCTCTCTTGCATTGCTGGTGGGAATTACAAGGTACAGGCACATTGGAAACAGTCTGGCAGGTAGTTAAGTTATACATACAGTTTACCATGCCATCCAGCAGTCCCACTCCTAGGAATTTACCTAAGAACAATGACATTTACATTCGCACAAAATCTGGTGAGTAATATTTATTAGAGTGGCTTTATTTATAGTGACCAAAATCTGAAAACAACCCATTGTTTTTCAACTGGTGAATGAATTAACTAAGTATGGTGCATTTATACAATGTAATACTACTACTTAGCACTAAGAAGGAACAAACTACTGATAGCATCAATGTGGATGAATCTTAAATGCATCTTGTTGAATGATGGCTTCGTAATATATAACTTCATGCACAGTACAACCTGGGGTGGGCAGGGCCCAAAACCTATGAAAATAGAAAGATTAGTGCTGGGGACTCTGAATGAGTGGAGAGGTTGACTACAGAGGGATGCAAGGGAAATTTTTGTACCAGTGGAATTGTATATCTTGATTGTGGTAGAGGTTGCATGATTGCATTTTTTGGTCAAAATTGACAAAAGTCTGAACATTAAAGGATGAATTTTACTAAAAGTCAATTACATTATAATTTAAAAATTAAATGTAAAACAAGAGTTTTAATGTTACTAGATTGACTATGGAAATGACTAATGATAACTCAGTGGCATAGGAAGAAGTAAAAAGTGGTGAAAAGAAAAAGGAGATGAAATGAAAGGAGAAATGCAGGTGACAGTACCAGGGAACTATTTTGGGAAGTAGAATCTATGACTGCCCATACCTCACCCCACACTCATGGTTTACACTCCTTGTAGACAACACTGGACTTTTGTGGGTAGAATCTTCCCCTTGGAAAGTTTTTCACATAGATCTCCCTACACTCAGAGTTCTGATCTCGGGTATCTATTTCTACAGCTAAAATCCTTCCAAAATCATTCCTAAGAAAGGTATTAATGTTAGTTTTCACTTCTTTATTATCATAATCATTATCTCATTGAGGATTAAATGAGATATTTGTTACATTAGCACAATGACTGTCACTGAATAATGAAGAATTGTTGATGTCAATTCTTATTTAATAGATGAGAAATCAGAGTTAAAGCAGTTATGTTCTATAGATAATAATTGAAGAGCTATGTTAAATCTGGTCTCATGACCCAAATCCCATGCTTTTTGCTATTAGGCTATACTCACCTTTGAGTTTGATAGCTTCCCGATCCTCTCAAAGGCTGAAAACAAACACTGATGTACAGAAGTTAATTGTTTCCAGTATTTGTCATGAGAATGATTATTTCAGTTCAGATATACTACCTGTGACTATTTCAGTTCAGATATACTACCTGTTCTTTTTATTTTAATTTTTATTTTTATTTCAGAGGACTTGAATGCAGTACTTAACATGATGTTTGCAGTATATCCTTGGGAGAAATAGGTTGCAAGAGAATTGGGGAAGTATTCTTAAATTAAGTTTTAAAATATTCTCACATAGTGTCATTAGCTTTGCAGGGCCTGTCAAACTCTAGTTCACTCTAGCTTGGTGTCAGATCTGTTAGAAAGCTTTGACAAACAGTTGGTATGTCAGAGACAGCTAAAAGCCTCAGAGAGGTACATTGAGACACATAAATCTATCATCTAAATAAACTCCACTAGTGGCAGGTGTTTGAGAACTCTAACTCACAGAGATGTGGGCACATGGGTTTTGTTAACCAGAAACAGCATTTTAACATTGACAGCTTTTATAAAGACAGTTCTAAACGGGAATTTGCTATCTGAAGAACTGCAAACTAATTTTGCCTTCAAATGAAAAGATTGTAGTGCATTTTTACAGAAAAGGATGTCATTATTGGGTTTATTTCCTAACAGCTGAATCTTTTACATATAGAGGCAATTTTTATACATTGTTCTTGAAACTTGACCTAAATGAAAACTTTGGTTATAGAAAATTATGTACAATAAAAGTTTGACCACTTTATTTTCAGGCTTATGATTATATTTTGGTAAAGTCCACTTACTGCCTTTGTATGATTAAAAATGCAGATACTTTTGAAGCATTCCAGTACTGTATTAAATTTAACATCAACTTTTACTTATGCACCCTTTACAATTTTAATTATTTGAGAGTAACCTTAAAAGGCCAGGTCATTATACTGTATAAGGTATTAGTGAGTGAGCCTAGGTGACCATCCAGCACCCAGGAGGACATACCTTGTTACCTTTCTATATGAGAGTACATATTTTACATGGAAAGATCTGCACTCTGTGGGTTGTCATGAATTTGGGAGTTCACAGAGGTCTCAGGATGTCTGACAATACTTTCTACCATATAAAGTGAGTGGGTGATTTCCATCCTTGAGAATGAGGGTCTTATTCCTTTTTATGTGTGAGGCAGTGAATAGAATTCCCTCTTTCCTGAGCAATACAGGGATATGTAACAAGTTTCTCCCCAAGTGTATTCTTCCCCCCCCCCCTTTTTATTCTTTTTCTTTTTTCTTTTTATTGAGGGAGACAGAGAAAGGGGACAGATAGGGACTGAGACAGGAAGGGAGATGAGAAGCATCAATCTTTTGTTGCAGCACCTTACTTGTTCATTGATTACTTTTTCATATGTGCCTTGACTGGGGGAGGCTACAGCTGAGCCAGTGACCCCTTGCTCCAGCGAGTGACCTTTGGCCATAAGCCAGTGACCTCATGCTCAAGCTGGTGAGCCCACTCTCAAATTGATGAGCCCGCACTCAAGCCAGTGACCTCAAACCTGAGTTCTTTACATCCCAGTCCAATACTCTATTCACTGCACCACCACCTGGTCAGGCCCCAAGTGAATTCTAAAGGAAAGTGCCCCAACTGCAATGGTGGGCAGGATATGCAATGAGTAGATTGTCAGCCAAGCATTTGGGTATTTTGCCAGTGTCCCCCAAAACAGATTCCAGAGCTTAATACCTTTGCATGTCGTATATTAGTTATAATTCCTTCTGTTTATGCTGAGTTTTTACAATACTTTTAAAAAATCCAACTGACTTGTTTAGTTCCTTTGACCTTATCAGGAAGGATAAACTAGCTGGTGGTGAAAAGAGAGCGACCCCTTCTCTTGGACCTTTCATTTAATATTTTGAAAGATTTTTATTTGGGAGATAAATTAAATCTTGGTTACAATGATTTGTCTTGTAAGAATTCTTGAAACAAGTCAATCCTCGTTGTCCTTCTCATGGGACTAACATTTATCACATGTGTGCCCTGCACGGGGCGCTGTCCACAGCGCCATCACATGCATCACCCTGTGGTCCTGAGCAGTTCTCTATGTGCTCTGATTTCAGTCCCCTCTGTGCATGCCCTTCTGAAGGCACCGTTCTAAAGGAAACAGCAATGAAAACAACAGTAGCACCTCCCCTTCAGTTTCTTGTTCTCATGATGTTTTATGCTAGGCATTCTTTCACCCAATTTTACTGAAAACTCAAATGATTATAAGGAAATTACGAAAAATGAAATTATGATATATACATATGGGAAGTAGCTGGGCTAAGATTAAATTGACCTGTATCATGATAACAATTGCTGATGCACAAAAATTCATTAATGTTTGGACTATTGCAACTTTTTTTCCTATTTTTCTGAAGTGAGAAGCAGGGAGGCAGAGACAGATTCCCATATGAGCCTGACTGGGATCCTCCCAGCATGCCCACCAGGGGGTGATGCTCTGCCTATCTGGGGCATTGCTCCATTGCAACTGGAGCCATTCTAGCACCTGAGGCAGAGGCCATGGAGCAGTCCTCAGCACCTGGGTTAACTTTGCTCCAATGGAGCCTTGGCTGCAGGAAAGGAAAAGACAGAGAGGAAGGAAAGGGGGAAGGGTGGAGAAGCAGATGGGTGCTTCTACTGTGTTCCCTGGCTGGAAATTGAACCTGGGACTTCCACATGCTGGGCTGACACTTTACCACTGAGCCAGCCAGCCAGGACCTATTGCAACTTTTAATACATTGTATATATCAGGGTAGACTTGGAATTTAGACAAAGAATGACAACTCATTGTGAAACTGCAGTTCAGTGGGAACTAGAAAGGTACATTGGTTTTCCTCGCCCCTGCCTGGGGCCATGTTGTTTATTTTCATCCTATATGAGAGTAGTTGGCATCATCTCTAGGATGAGGACACCACAGGCTGAGCTCCTGCTTGAGTCAATCCATGGATTTTTCTTAAGATATGTCACCTTTGCTTTTCCCCTGGAACCGTAGGACATTTGCTCAGATATTTTAGATTTTGTTTGTTGACTTAATGTGTAAATAAAGCTATTTCTTTTGACTAAGAAAGTACTTTCCCTATCCTGGAATGTCTTTTCCTTTTGTAATTGAGTCTAACATATATCCTATTACAGTCTCGACAATAGTGACTAGAATCAAATTCTTTACAAAGTACATCAAGTTAATGATTTTGATATATCTTGAGGTCACCTCCTGTAGCATGGTGGCATTTAAATAGGAGCCTCAGAAGTAGAGCTCTTAATCCAGCAGCACATCACAAGCCCAGAGGCCTGTTTCCTGGGGAATCCACTTTGTATCTCTCAGCCGGAATCCTGCGTTCCTGAGTCACATCAAAGCAACTCAACATATTTTGAGTTTTGGTGAAACTATCACTCATTCATCAAATTTCTGTCTGGGTAATAATTTTTGTTTTTGTAAACAGATGTGGAAACTGAGCTGACAGATGTTGAGATTTGACCTGTTGTTGAGGCTCATGTTGTCACACAAGCTGTAGGGAGACAGACAGCTCGTTAGCATTCAAATGGAGTGCTTACAGTCTGGTGAATTAAAGATGCTGTTTGCATGTCTCTTGGATTAGTTTCTGTATTTTGGTTTGCATTTTTCTGGAGGTAACTATAAATTGTCCCCACCTCCACCTGACCTTTGCTAAGAAAAGTAAATATGAAGTAGGATACTTATATTTTAATGATAAGCAAGATTTACTAAATGCTTTTGAGTTAAATATTCTTTTTCATTTTGGCTGCTCTGTGCCAGGCATTCTCAAAGTAATTCTCTGGCAACTCTTTAAGGGAGATATCATTATTCCCATTTTATGTTTGACAAAACTGACGCTAAGAAGAATTCAGTAATTTGAGCTCTTACAGCTACCAAGCAGTGGAACTCCTTCCTCTCACGCACTGTGCTGCCGGTACTGCTTTTGGAGTGTGGTGGAGTCAAGTACAAAATGGAGAAATGGAGGCTCCATGACTCACAGGGATACTTTTGACCTGCATCAGTTGCTGAGTCTGCCATCACAGCACCCAGGGCCCCACTGTATGAGAAGTCAGCCTATCAAGGCAACACAGCTTGTGGTCTACATGTTCAGCCTTCAAGACTAGTCACCTTTTGCATTGCTTGAGAAAAGCATCTGCACTCACTGGTCACTTCTCTGTCCACATGTATCTTCAGTACAATTAAAGGGGAAAAAGTTTTTTGGCATGTCTATTTAATAATTCTTACCATGTTATTAAGAATTCTTTATAAACCATGTTTTCATGAGAAAACAATTTAAGATAAATTATACAAAATGTTCCCAATTAAGTCTTTAAATGAACAGGGAAAAGACTCAAAATGTCATATGGGGTTAACTCTGGATATTAAGATGTTAGGTGATTTTTTAAAACATAGTTTTATTCACACCATTGTGTAATTTGCAGCTTTTTACAAGAAGCTTTGCATTGCTTGTAAAATCAAAAAAAAAGTGTAAAATTGGGGGAAATGCTATTTAAACACCTTGGTCTTTTTTGTCCAGTGACTTCAGCAGGAGGGATATAGGCAAGCTTATAACATAGAGAATGTCCCTGGGTTTCCTCCCTTTTCTTCTTCACAGACACCCTGAGTCATCTTTTCTTTCTTTCTTGCAATTATGGACACATTTTTTTTTCTTAGTAATGTTCAAAATTACATATTTATTTTCTCTTTAATGGTTTATTTCAATATGAAAGTTTCCCTTCTGACGTCTTTGGTAGTCATTTTCAGGGAATCCTTGATTTGCTTGCTAGCTATGACCAAGATATGTATTTTCAGAAAGATTTTTATTGTCACTTTAAAATTAATTAATTAATTTGCATTAATTAAATTGAATATAATTTTCCTTCACCCTTTTCTAGAGTTTCCAAGTCCAAAAAATAACTTAAATTTAAAATGTACTGAAATTTTAATCTTTAATCACTATGTTCTTATATCATAAAGTCAATTTATTCTTGTTTTTCAAATGTAATTTCCATATGTGTTTGGAGTCTTCATACCACCCCTGAGTTCGATGCTTCACTAGGAGTACACACAGGACTCAGCATTTAATTGTACTCACAGCTATGATTCCAGCGAAAGGAAACAAAGCAGAATCAGTAAAGGGAATAGGTTCATGGGGATGAAGTCTGAGGGAACAGCGTCTTCTCCCAGTGGAGTCACACAGGACTCCTTAATTCTCCCTGGAGCAAGTTGTGTCAACATGTGGGAATGTTGCCAACCAGAGAAACTTGTCAGAGAATCAGTGCGCAGACCTATATTCGAGACTGATGACAGGCACCCACCTCTACCTAACACATACCACAAGTATTCAGCATAAACCACATTGTATTATATAAACAGTTTGGTCACAGCGAGTCCATCTTATCAGGGAAAAGGTGGGGGAACCTCCCAAATTCCAGGTCCCAGACACCTGCCAGGGCCAATCTTGTAAGCGGGATTTTCAATGGATAGCAGTCCCAGGTCTTCCTATTTAACATGCAATAAAAGCAAGAAATAGCCAAAATGAGTTAGCTGGATGAAAGAATTAACCTCTATATGGGTAACTTTGGACATTTTCCCTTTAGCTCAGTTTCCACCTCTGTAAAATGTACTTTGCACTTTAGAATCCTGTGATTTTACATGTTTTCTAATACTTTCTGTCAGTGAATCTCAGATTGGAGTCTGTGTACCCGAGGACTATGGGAATACTCTCTTATAGGACAGACCCTCAAATTTCATATGTACACTTTCCTCATATTGATCTGGATGTGAACGAACCTTGAAAGGGGCTGCTGGTTTTCCTTTCTCACAACCACTTTCTCTTGACAGAGTAAATGACAGGTAGATAAACAAAGGGAGAGATTCTAAGGGCAAGTCCAGAGAAAGCAAAGCAAAGATAGGTAATAAATACTGGAAATCAGCATGTTTTTTTGCCTAGGCCATGCATTTATTGCAAAAGTGATGACCTAATCATTGAGTTGACGCTAGAAACAATGGTCTTCTCTTCCTTGGTCCATGTCATCCACCTCTCATACAGGTAGGAGCTCAGCCAAAGGTATCGGAACAAAAGGTGGCAGTTACCACTCCGAGGCATGGCTCCTGAATACCCCATGTGCCCTCCTCCTTACTGTTTTCAGGAATGGCGCTGAGCTAGAAAGAGACCTCAGTACCCAAATGCTGAGATGCCAGTCCTTTTGTCCCTGAATGACTGTGGAGAAATGCTGCCCACTGAACTCTTTGCCAGCCCAATGCTGTTGTATCAGCCAGGAGTAAATTTCTATCGGGTTTAAGCCATTACATATTTTACCCTAAATCCACCCTGGATTATCTCTTCGAATTAGAATTCAGAAGTGAGATGCTTGGTATGGGGATTTGTATTAATATGTTTATTATTAAAAGACAGACTTTTTTTCTGATAGAAAATAAATCTGCTTTGGTGGATTTGTTTGGTAATGAGGACAGACTTTGTCTATTAGGTTGTCTATATGGCAGACATTTTACATAAAGTGGGCTTAGTCTGTAGTCTCCAAGTTTGACCAAAAAAGTATTTAAAGCACAGTTATAGTTTTTTACTGGAATTCTATGCTGGAAAATAATATCCTTTACTTTTTTTAATGTTAAAATTGAAAATTTATAAGGACCCACTTTAACATATTTAAGTAGAAATGTAGTTTTTCAAACTCTATGGGGGATTATTAAGCAAAATATATTTGAAGAACAGTAGTGTTTAAAAGAGGACTGTTAGTTTAAATGAGTCTTGATTGACTTGATTAATAAACAGGCCATTAGTTACTTACTAGCGTAAATGAGCTAAATGTTTAGGGCAAACTTAAAACAAACGACAGAGATAATGCCATAGCTATAACAACTTGCGCTGTTGTAATTCTTCCAAATTACCCTCTTAAAATATGTGCAGATCTCATCAGGCAGGTGAATGGAAAGGCTGAATAAGTGATCTTCCTGTAAGAAAAGTGCGTAGAGGGATTACTTCACTTAGCGCTGCCAGTAAACCCAAAATTTTATTGTTCCTTCTTCTTTACTGAATCTCTTTTATGCGCTGAGAAGACACATAGATATGGGATGGACCTCGGGACCTGGGCCAAGTGTTTGTGGGAAAGAAATTGAAGAATAACTAGGTGACTAAAGTGCTAAGGAAAGGACTTCATCTAACAGAATGCAATTTCCTAAATTTGTGATTTGGCAGGCCTGGCGCTCATAGGGTTTTAAATAACTTAAGGGAAACATTCCTATCTGTGCCCCATACAGCATACCAAGCTCACTGCAGCGAGGAGCAGTGAAGAAACCTGCACATCCACCCTCCATGTAGCTATGTAAGAGATCAGGGAAATCATCAGAGCTCACAGTTGGTATTCCCCATTGACTAAGTGTCTCAGGGGGTGTGTCCCTGGCATCCTTCCACTTTGATGTTGTTGGCAACCAGAAATGCCACAACCACACTTGGTATTTCTGTTGAAAAATATTGAACACCCAGTGGGCCCAGAGCTGCAGGGGTGGTGAGGAAATCTGGGAAGTAGAATAACTGCTCTGTATGGGGAAGTGTGAAGGCAGACCTCTTCATGATGATGAAGGAATCCTTTGGGTTTCCATTGTCTGCAAAACAAGTGCCTAAAGCCCCAGAGGTGAGTTCAAAGGAACGACAGTGGAAGACAGACGAGGTACAGTAAGGAATGGCACATGTTACCTCAAACTCAAGGGACAGGATGAACATCCTGAATTTCTTGCACTGCTATAGAAATTGCATGACAGCAGCATCCTAGAGAGCTAATTGCAGGCCAAAGGTATTTTTGGAAGGTATTTAGGTGAATGATGTTTAGACATCAGGTACCTTCTACTTGGTCTGGACTGTGTCCCTGTGAATAGCCTTATGGTGACTCTGAGAATGGAGTCATCAAAGAAATACTACTGAGGCCTCCTTCCCTAGAGATTCTGTCATTCCTCCAGGGCTGAGACTGTGACCTGTTAATCCTGGCCTCCCGTGGGGCTTGAGCCTACACTCAGGAAAGGTTTAAATGATGAATGAATTGGCCAGTTACAGAGTTTTGCTCTGACCTTGCCTATGGGCACAACTGGAAGGCTCAGGACTCAGACTAGTTTTGTTAGGATTCTCCTGAAATTTCAGCAGGTGATATTTCGGAGGAGTAAGGAGGAGAAGCCAGTCAGGCTTTGTCACTGATACTGTAATTGAGATAAGACACTAAGGGGCAGGTATCCTATTTAGAGTGACTCCACAAACCCTCTCTGGATCTTCCAGAGCCTTGCAATTCCAGTCCTCTCTGAGGGTGATGACTGAAGGACAGTGCTTGTTGCGTAGCCATTTGCAGAAGTGGAGCTGTGACTGCTTCCCCTCGGTGCCTCCAGGGGGCTGCGGGCAGTCCTTTTCCTACCAAAAGTTGCTCTGATCTGGCGGCAGCATTGTCTGCTGACTTGACACTTCATCTCAAGATGACCAGATTTCACATTGCTTTAGAACTACTTCCTTGAGGGCAGGAAGATCTACAGAGAATAAAAAATGAAATGGGCAATTGTGTCAAACGTTTGCAGTAGCAAAACAGAGAGCTGACAATAGGATATTGTTCAACAGAATGAAAGATCAAATTGTATGCAATAAAAGGAAATTGTCAGATTTAGGAGTAATGATAAAATACAGCACCAAACATCAAGTGTCTGTTTTCTATTTAATATTTATGCTCCCAGCTATTGTTTTTTGGGTTCAGTCCCAAGCAGGGATGAGACCTGCAGTTCTTTATTGTCTATTTTCATGAAGAAACGTGCATAGTATTTAATTACTTATCAAATAAGTAAAGTTCTCTCAGTTCATCAACCTGCATATACTCAATATTTCAGGAACCCCCCCATTCTGAGTCAGTGTTTTGTGCATGCAGCGTGTGTGTGTGTGTGTGTGTGTGTGTGTGTGTGTATGTATTTATATAGAACACATACACAAATAAAACATACATGTTAGTGTGTATGGGTATATGCATTTGTGTATGTCAGGGGAGAGGAGTCGATGGTATTTGACTATGTCTTAACATTAGTTCAGGGTCATCAGAAAGTCTAGGTTAGCATTTCTATGCAACGAACAGACCACCAGGAGGTGTCTTGTCCCTGTTTTGCTGCTGGAAATGAAACTTTAGGCCAAGAATTTCATCTTTAGATATCTAATATTATTACTGCCCGTTAAATGAAATAATCATATCTAACATCCAGAGACATAGGAATCATGAATCATTATATATGTGTCAAGTACCTGAGGCAAGTGGAAGGTCTTTATGAGACAAGGTGATATAATTTAAACAATAAAATTGTTGGACAAATTATGTTCCTTTCATATCACCTCATCTCTCAAAGGAAAAATAGTAAAGGTCTTTCTACTGTACCTTTATGAGAATTAGGGTCCAAGTCCTCAAGGGTTCTTTTTGGTTGAGAGATTGCATGAGTAAAAACATTTTGTAGCAACAGGCCTAAAAAGATATGGAGATTATAGGAAAGATTCAGCTGGTAGTCCATGGTATAGAGCAAGAGAGTTACTCATATTATGTCATTTTTAGGTCTCTGTAATCAAGTGCCTAGAGAAGACAGACCTCTAAATGACCATGTATTTGTTGCCATAGAACATTTTAGTGAAAATTGGAGTTGAGTGGAGTCAGTTGGTTGCTTCTAAAGTGCTGAGGAACTTAGGGAAAGAAAATAATGAACTTGGGGCTTAATTTAATGTGAATGGTAATGACCTGTTCTGCTGCAATACTAAAGCTTTAGGAGCCACTGCATGGTGCCACCATCTCTGTTTTCTCCTCTGTGACAAGGGTGTGGTTCAGAGAGGGCGACCTCCTTAGTCTGGGCCCGATTAAGAACACCTAGAGCAGAATCACAGACAACATTCAAAACGAGCAAGAACAAACATTTTATGGTGTCAGCATTGAAGGTTTAGAGATTGTTAGTATTGGAGCTTGAAAGATGATTAATATAAATTTGTTATCATATGCTTTTAGAAAAAAGTCACATAATATCCTATAGTAGGGCCCACTATGTTCATAAACATGTTTTTTAATAATTGTCCCAAGCATTGATGGTGTTCTTATGTGGTCTCCATGACCATTCATAAAGCTGCTACCATAAATGATACCCAGTGCCACTTTATCTGTATTTTAAACACGTTCACTTATTAGCTGTGTGATCCTGGCGAAATTCCTGAACTTCTCTGTGTCTCAGTGTTTTCTTTTGTAAAGTGAGAATATTACTATTACCTATCTCATGGACTTTAGAGTATTAAATGTATATATGTGAAACACCCTCAAAGCAGTATCTGACATATAAACATTATTAAATTTATCTATAAATATTTAATGAGTACGTATCATGTTCTAGGGCCTGAGCAGTTACTTTTACGGGAGTTTATGTAAGGGCTTAGCAAGATGAATTCTTAAGAACATACTGGTTCCAATGCTCTTGGACTTCTAGTTCTAGGAAGAGAGATATGTTAGAATATGATTAATTGTGAAGAGGTGTGATGCCATGAGAGTGGCCATCAGGGACACATTTGGAGGTACAAGAATCGATGGCCTAAATGGCATGGCATGTAGGAACTGAAAAATGAGTAGGTGTAGCCAAGATGAAAGTAGACTTGGGGGGAGGGATAAGTGATCCAGGTAAAGGGAGTGATATATTCAAGAACCCTGAGGCAGAAAGGAACTAGACTCATCCTCTGAAGAAAGCCAGTGGGGGTAGGAGCAGCGGAGGGGCCAGGGGCCAGCAGAGAAAGAAGGAGACCTGGAGCAGCGCAGCAGAGGAGGGGGCGATGGCCCGTAGGGGGCATCTTGTTCATGGTGTGTGACTATGGGCAAACACTTCAGGCTTCTATTTTTCATTTCTAACATAAGTGACTTTTTCAGTTCCAAAATTCCTATTCTAGTATTTTTCCCCCTTTTTTATTCAAAGATTCAATGAGGTTTTGCTGGAAGTTGTTTCTTATAAACTCCAATTATTTAGAGAGAACTAAGAGGAACAACCAGTGATGAGATTCAAATAATTTAACAACCAGCTCTCTGCCCTAATGATTGTTTTAGGTATAAAGAAATGATATACCGAAAGGTAGGTTATGATTTTATGCATTTAATACTTAAATAAGAACAATAAAATAGATACACAAAACTATAGATTATATGAAGAGTTTTAAAATATTAATGAAAAAATATTCAATAATACCTTACAAAAACACAATAAAACTCTCATTTAAGCGATTTCCATATTGCTTCTTGACTGGCGTCCTCACTTGCAATTTTTTTTCACCAATGGACAGAATGAACATTACTATGGACATTAGAATGCGCTGTTGCACAGATGAACGTTAAAAAATAGTAAGGAATGTAAATTTGTGATTTTCACATTGGGTGGCTGCCCAGGCACCCACCTTAGAGAGAACCCTGATGACACGTGCCTTTTTAACAACCAGTTCGCCGAACTCAACAAAAATATTAGATATCAGTTCTGCAGAACCGGTGCGAACCAGCTAAATCCCACTACTGGGAACAACCAAAAGGAGGGTAAAAGTAGGCTTCTGGTCGGATGCTTAACCTGACTTTTACACTGTAAAATGCAGAGTCATGACGGCTGACCCTCAGCAGCTCTGGATCCTCAGGTTCTATTTCATTTTGCTTGAGAGTGGCACCATGGTGATCGCTCCTGCTAGGTGCAGAAAGGCAGCAGTTAGGGTTATAGTCTCGCATTCCTCCTCTGTTCTTAGGAATGTGGGCTTCTTAAAGCTTTCTTTCTGTTTTCGTGCGTTTTTTTTTTGTCTCAGACTGCATGGTGAAATAATTTTAGCATTAATAGAAAACAGTGTTCCCCACCAGGCTTATACGTTAACCCCTCCTGAAATGAACGGAGCATGCAGGGGAAGAATTTGGGTAGTTTTTCTTTCTCTTTTATTATTTTTTATTTTAAAAAGCTATTCATCACCCTCCACCATCCCCCAGTCAGTTAGTACAGTTGGTTAGAGCAGTGGTTTTCAACTGCGGGTCTGCAGTTGAAAAACATTAGGTTAGAGAGTTGTCCTAAAGCACCAAGTTTGCAGGTTTGATCCCTGGTCAGGGTATATAGAGGAATGCACAACTGAGTGGGACAACAAAAATTAATGCTTTCCTTTCTCTCCCTCTCCCTTCCTCTATCTGTCTCTCTAAAATTAATCAATTTAAAAATAAAGCTATTCATCTCTCATTTGAATCCCACAGTAAGCAGGAAAGTTTTAAAAATTGGTAGGTGTTTCTAAAGTTTAAAATCTCACTGGTCCTAACCCTGACTGGGTAGCTCAATTGGTTAGAGCATCATTCTGAAGCACAGAGATTGCTGGTTCAATCCCTAGTCAGGGCACATACAGGAACATAGATTTGTCCTGTCTGTCTGTCTGTCTCTCTCCCTTCCTTCTTGCACTGAAATCAGTGCATAAAAATTGGAGAAAAAACAAAACAAAACAAAACCCTCACTGACCCTAAGTGTACATTTCTGAGTTGGGCCACACAGGATTCCGGTTATATGTCCCTCCTGGGCACACTGGTTGCCCCAACATGAATATCAGAATAATTATTACTCTGTGAAGTAAATGTACCTTCTTTTCACAGAGGGAGAATTACCCATGTTTTGTGTTGTGTTTCTGGGTGGAATCTTTCTAGGAAAGTGAGGCTGTGGGAGGGAGTGTCAGGAGAATTCACTTTGGTACAGGCTGGTCTAAGAGAGATGCCACCCACCTTCTCAGTCCCAGTTCTTCCCCACCCCATTTGCCACACAGCCCTGGAAAAGGAAATGCCCCTCTGGGTACTCCCGTGGTCAGCCCTCTCTCCTGTCTGATCTGCTGTCAGAGTGCTCTTCATCTTTAACAGTTCTGTAGGAACCACCAGAAGGCCCCTGGGATTGTGGGCTATCTGGCAGGCACCTTTGAACTGGTGTTGATCTTGCTGAGAGCAGGCCTGCAGTGTACAGGGGTTCCTGTCCTCCACCCCCGCACAGTCTCCCACCTGGCTCTCATTCAACTCTGTTCTTACTGTGGTAGCTTCTCTGTGTTGGAAGACATCTGGCATGCTAAACAGCAAATTGCTGGTGTTAGTGAAGCTGAAGATGGGAATGAATGTAACGACCTGGTAACAGGTATTTATTTGATACACAGGTGGCTCCTTTTCTTTACTTATGACAAAATTAAAGGAGTACCCAAAGGATGTCAGTTAATTGTGATGGATGGTGGCTGTGTGTATTTTAGGCAGATAACTCAGGCAAAGTTAAAAAATGACAGACAAGCTGCAACAAAACTTCAATCCTATTCACTTATAATGTGAATGTTTTTTTAAGAAAAATATAATTAAAATGATACTGAAATCTTTCTCATTCTGGCATGTGATATATACCCATATTTTTATAAACTAATTTTTAAAATCTTTATCTGGTTAAGGGATACATTTCAATGACAATTTGCTTTTTTACTTTAATAGTTATCAATATTATAATATTTATGTAGCTTTGATCAATTATAAACTAAAAATAAGTATAATTATTATTCAACTTAGAAATGTTTTAACATAGAACCTTGTTATAGGGAATTTTTTAAAAATGCGACCTTAATCTAATATGTATATTTTTGTTATACAGAGGATTATGTAGAATGGTCAGTAAAAGAGTTTTAAGCATGAAAGTATCTTAGCTTTAGTAAGATTTTGTGGGGAAAGTGGAATAGAGGTAATATAAGTTTAAAGAGAATAAAGAATGCTATAAAAACTTTTGAGGAAGAGCCTATTTTTTTTTAAAATGAATAACAGGTATCAGATCATCATGTTATTTAGAGATACGTGTTTTATTTCTAAATGTCAGTATTTAACAATAAAAATTATAACATTCATCATTATTTAAAGTTAAGATGAAAAATTTCATGTGCTTTCTTAAAAGTATGCAAGGTAGTACATAGAGTTTTAAAATTCTATCTGCTTGTTGTTCTTGAAGAAGGCTGGTTTAGGGATGCCACAGTGATTTCCAATCTGGCTTGAGGATTGCCTTTTAAAAACATAGATTTCTGGGCTCCTGTTCAGATCTCTGAATCAGAAATTCTACCTGAGGGATTGGGACCTTGTTTTAACATGGTTCCCGGATTCCCAGTGACACTGGTGCAGCTGGTCCCAGGACCAGTGTTTGGCTCCCTGTGTCCACTTGCTTCTCCTTCCAGGCCTGAGCCCCTGCTTTGTCCTCCCAGAAAGGACTCATGAGGCAGGAGGCATCGTGGGGAAGTGGGGAAGTGGTGTAGTGGGCAGACCCTCTGAGAGGAGAGACCGTGAAGCCTAAAGTTCCTGTGCTGTCGGTCGTGAAATGTGGACCTAGAACAAAGGCCGTTTGTCTTGTCCATTCACTTTTAAGGGAGGTTTCCATCCTCTCCTGAAGCAATCTTTGCCTAGCTCATCCTCAAGTGTGGCCTTTTTTGGCTTTTCTTTAAGAACTTTCAGTTCTTTATTGAAAATTTTCTAGATTTAGTAATCGGGATTAACATTGGCTGAAGATGTACCTGGGATCAGTAAAAAACCATTGATTTGAAAACAATTGGACTTACAAAACTTGACTCTATCAAAAAATCAGAAGTAGTCAGTGATTTCTAAGTATCCTTCTGGTGAATATTTTGCTTATAAAAAATTTCCTCAGGGTATGACATGTGGCTGTTACTAAGTAGTGTGAAACAGTCTGAAGGGTTTGACTTAGTGGAGTAAATTTGCTAGGGGTGTGTCGTCTTTCTCTTCTTTCTTTTATGTAAGAAATTTGTTGCTGTTTCCTGGGTCTCAACAAGATAAATGAACTAATTTAAAATATTTTCCACGCCTCATCTGTCCACTCCACAAGCTGTCAGTGGGCTTGAGTTGGGAGGTTGTGTGCCAGCAGACTGCAGCCTGTAATGTTATTGTGAAAAAGGAATGTTTCTATAGCAGCTTGGAACGCCTTTGCAAATATGCTTTCACATTCTTGCAGGATTGGGTAAGAAATTCGATTTTTGGTTGAGCTTTCTAGAGCATGCTTGCTTGATTTAAGTGAAGTCATTACAACTTTTTTTTTTTTAATTGAAGAGGTAGGAGAAAAGTTTTAAGAATTGGTGAAGGGGAAAATATTAACATGAGTTTAAAACCAACACAGAAAGAAAAAAAATATATATTGGAGTTATTAAAATTTAGAGTTATAAACATTAAAATTGGAAAAGGTTAATATTTTTTCTTTGAGATAAGTTTATAAGTTTTACTGTATTTTATCAGTTGAATAATTTTTTTTAAATCATGGAATCTTCACAGGTTTATTATTTTTTTACAGTCACTTGAATTTGTCATATATTCCTCCATGGCACATTTAAAGGAAAACTTACTTACAGAGCATCATAATGGTATACAACTTGAAGGCATTTTTATCCTCTTTTGCATCAGTATTGAGTTCTTCACAGTATTTACTTGGTATGTGTAAAGCCAGTAGTCACGGCCATTATCACAGCCACCTGGCCAATGCAGGTTTGCATTAGATTCGAACAGTCGGTAATGAAACAACGGAGCCAAAAACTGGTGAGCCATCAACTTTAATTCTAGCTTTAACCCGGCGGGCAAGCAAAAACACACACTGGGCTCTAAAACCCACACATTCAGTGCTCACAAAGCTACTGACTTATCCGAGTTTCCTAAAATCAAAGGTTTCTAGCTCACCAGACTTATTCACCTCTGTTCCCCATCTCCTACAGCACAAACTCTTAACAAACTGGCTTCTCCTTCAGCACTCTGCCATCTTGGCTGCCTCCTCTCCTCCATGTGGCCTTAATCTGCTCTCCTCTCTAATACCTCAGGAACCAAGAACGAGCAAGCTCCTGGCCTGCCCCACTTTATAGTGTAGAATCAAAACTTTAATCCAATCTACAGACAAGGAAGTCTCTGATACAAAGTCACCCATCTGAGGCATAATGGGATTTCTCAGGAGAGTGCACCACCCTACATCATCCAATCAGTCAAGGGTGTGGAGAAGAGCCCACTCTTAAAACCAAGCCCTAGGCCTGCCCACAGCCTGTCCCAGAACACACATTAATATCAACGAACTTCCATGTGGACAGCGCCATCTTTAACAAAGTGAGCATATTATATTTTATCTGCCCAACAGTGTGTTTGTAGAGAAGGCAGAGCATAAGAAGCGATAAGTTGGAAAGCTTTTTTACTGTTTCTGAGATAGTACAGACAATTTCCTTTTGGAATTTCTGAACTTTTTTTCTACTTAATAATACATTTTAATGAGTCTTTGGGGGAAGCCTTAACTTTACTACACTGCTTATCGCTGCCGCCTGCTCGCATGACACAATACTCTTGTGAGGTATACTATTAAAATCAGTTCTGGCTAAAAGTGGATTTTGGCTTTTAGCCTAACACTGAGCAAATAATCTTTCCAGTTCAAGTTAAATGTTCCCATAAGCTCTTTAAAACCAAATTTTCCTTGTTAATAAAAAAGTTACTGAATATAATTCCCAAAGAGTAAGGTATGGAACTATTTAAATTAGACTAAAAAAAATCATTCCCATGATTTGCTGGCTTGGCTTTTCTTTTGCTCTTTGATGGATAGGCTTTGCTAAGTTTGGAGTGAGAGGTCAGAATTCTCTCAGGGGAGTTTATGGTCCATCAGGTGGGTTCAATTTCTCAGCTTGAGCTGTGGCTTAAAGCAGAACTCAGCTGCCTGCCACCAATGGGCCATATGCCTTCACTGGGGAATCATTGCAGAATCTCTGTCAAGCCCCATCTTTGCTGTTGCTTGTGATCCGATATTGTTTAGAACTCTAAACCTTCAACTCCCTTATTGTACAAGGTCAGGCTTTTCTGTGGTTTCCCCCATAGGTCAGCCTTAAGATAGATGAAAATTTGATAGATGCATTTATAACCTTTTTGGATTTTCTAAAGAAACTTGATAAGTAGATTCTTCTAAAAATTTTAACACAGAGACTTTAAAACAACATTTACCTCTTCTAGGACCATTTTTGAAGGTAGCATTTTTATTTTCATTTTATTTGAAAACTTCGTTTGGGTTTTATAAAAAAATAAATATTTATCTCCACAGCTTGTTATCAGCAGGGAGAAGAGGCATTTGTGGGTGGATGGAAGCTTTATTGGTGGAAAGATTTGGGAAACTATTTTGTGATAAAGGATTTCTTTGCATTTTGCCTCTAGTCAAGTAGATTGCTTGTGGGTTCTTGCTAAGAAAAATAATCCCTTTCTGGTGCTGCTTTTAATTTGACCAGGTTTAAAATGTTTTCAGAAAAGTTAAGCTTCCTTTTCATTAGTGTGTGGCATGATAAAATGAAGCAATGGCTTTGGAATGGGCTTGATTTTTTTTTTTTTTATAATGCACTATTCAAACTTCCCACAAAGGACTCAGTACTGTGGATTGGTCAAAACAATAGCACCATTTTCACTTGACTTTGCAAGTGTGTTTTTTCTTCTTCCCCCAACAAATACAATTTACTAAGCATATTTTAATTGGACTGATGTTGTAAAATTTCTTTCCTATGATACATATCCAGCATGATCAACTTTTTCTTTCCAAAAATAGGCATACACCACAATATCAACGCATTGTCACATTTCTCATATAGGATTACTGATTAACTACACTTTACCTGCTAGGAGAAGAATTCATGTACATCCTGTTCTTATTAGGTGAAATTTTGAAGAAGAAAATATAATCCTGATAGGACAAGGATATAGGCATCTGTTGGGCAGATAAAATATAATATGCTCACTTTGTTAAAGATGGCACTGCCCACAAGGAAGCCCATCACCCAGGTGATATTATTTGCCCTTATGCTTGGGATGGCTGTGGGGGAAAGGCTGTAATGCAAGAAGGCTGGGTCGTTATAACCTAAGGCTTAGTTTTAAGAGTAAGCTTTTCCCCACACCCTTGACTGATTGGATGATGTGGGGTGGTACGCTCTCCTGAGGAATCCCATTTTGCCTCAGATGAGTGACTTTCTATCAGAGAATTCCTTGTCTGTAGATTGGATTAAGGGTTTGGATTTCTACTGTATAAAGTGGGACAGACCAGTAGCTTGCTTTTTGGTTCCTGAGGTATTAAAGAGGAGAGCAGATTAAGGCCACATGGAGGCCAGGAGAAGCAGCCAAGATGGCAGAGTGCTGAGGAAGAAGGCAGTTTGAGCCGAATTTGTGCAGGAGGAGATGGGGAACAGAGGTGAATAAGTCTGGTGAGCTAGAAACCTTTGATTCTAGGAAACTCAGATAAGTCAGTAGCTTTGTGAGCACTGAACGTGTGGGTTTTGGAGCCCAGTGTGTGTTTTTGCTTGCCCGCCGGGTACAAGCTAGAATTAAAGCTGATGGTTCACCAGTTCTTGTCTCTGTTGTTTCATTACTGACTGTTCGAATCTAATGCGAACCTGCACTGGCCAGGCGGCTGTGATTGTGGCCGCGACTACTGGCTTTACAGCATCTTTTGAGCAGGTGGGCCAAGTTGTGAAAAGACCACCATAAAGTCTGAAAACTGGGAGAAAAAAAAACAACAAAATCCTGTCTCTACTGCTTGGGGGCTGTTTTAAATCTGATTCTCTCGTAAATTCATGAATATTTCAAGTGAACCTAAACAGGTAGGCCTTTCTTCCCTGGGGGCTCTTGCTGGTTTTCAGTGGAAATTTTTAGTGTGTCACCTCTGTAGGAATGACTTTAACCCAATTCAAGTTCAAAATGAGGTCTGAATTTACTTGTGCGTAGTAGGAAAACCCTGTATGACATTTTGTCCAACTTCAAACAAATCTAGTAATAGAATAGAATAATTTTTTATCCCACTATATAGATGTTATTTTCTAAACTAGAAAACACTTTACTTAAAATCATTTAAAGAGTTTTTCCCTTTAGAAAAAAGCAGAAATATATGCTCCCTATATTTTAAGAAACATCTGTGAGCCCAGATATCTTAGTGTCTTATATTTTGATGAGTACTAGATAGATACATAATTTGAGTATCTGATTTTAGAAATAGTTTACTAAACATGGTTAGGGCAGAAAATAATGAAGAAAAGACTTCAGTGTCCTTGATGGAAACCCTGTCTCTGGTAAGGAAATTCATTCCCCACCCCCTTGTCATAAAAATAAAACCCTGGAAAACATACACTGATGGTAAATAGTTAAAGCTGTGGTCATCACACTTGCCATTGAAGTGGGAAGCTGGAACTGAAGAGTGAACACATTAGCTAGTTGACTGAAAACCCACATGACGCTGAGTAAGGCTGAACGAGGGACCTTGGTACAGAATCCTTTGAGAAGAGTGTTGATTCTTTTCCTGACACGGGGCTCCAGCCACAGGTTCGTAAGTGCTGCTGTACTGTTTTATGAAGATTTGTTTAAAAATCTCATTCTTGCCCTGGCTGGGTAGCTCAGTTGGTTAGAGCATCGTCTTGATACTCCAAGGTTGTGGGTTTGATCCCCAGTTGGGGAACATAGAAGAATCAATCAATGAATGTGTAAATAAGTGGAACAATAAGTTGATCTCTCTCTCTCTCTCTCTCTCTCTCTCTCTCTCTCTCTCTGTCCTTTCTTGTCTTTATCTCTAAAATAAGTTTAAAAACAATTTACACTCTTTTTATCCCTTGGTGATACACTTCCTTGATAACTAGTGTGATCTGTTTTTCTGACTTATTTTATTGCATAACAAAGCTCTTGTGCCTTTTGCTTTGGCAATCTGGAAGGAACTGAAGTATTGTCACATTCTGCTATTTCATTCTTTTTTCTTCTTTTAAAGAAAATAGTAACAATTGTAAAGCCTTTTCCGTTTACAGAGCACTTCTGCATCTGTTATTTCATTAATTCCCACGATGATCTTGTCGAGGATAGCTGTGGAAACAAAGGTTCAGAAACACATGGGAACTCGCCCAGGTACCCTGTTCTTTAGTGGGAGAGCTGAAACTCACACTGTGGTCTCCCATCAGTGCTTCTTTTCTGGCAGGTAGGGGCCAGGGGTTGGTGTTAGCCTGTACAGCAGGCATTAGGAACCCCATGTCCTACCTGTATAACAAAAATACTAGAGGAGTTTAATTCTTTTCTGTTCCGCATTTTACATTAATCTGACCAGGGCTATTTGAAGAGGATTCCTGTTGGGCAGATAAAATATAATATGCTCACTTTGTTAAAGATGGTGCTGCCCACATGGAAGCCCGTCACCCAGGTGATATTATTTGCCCTTATGTTTGGGATGGCTGTGGGGGAAAAGCTGTAATGTAAGCAGGCCGGGTCATTATAGCTTAAGGCTTTGTTTTAAGAGTAAGCTTTTCCCCACACCCTTGACTGATTGGATGATGTGGGGTGGTGCACTCTCCTGAGGAATCCCATTATGCCTCAGATGGGTGACTTTGTATCAGAGACTTCCTTGTCTGTAGATTGGATTAAGGGTTTGGATTTCTATAGTATAAAGTGGGGCAGGCCGGGAGCTTGTTCTCTCGGTTCCTGGGATTAGTATAGAGAGGAGAGCAGATTAAGGCCACATGGAGGCCAGGAGAAGCAGCCAAGATGGCAGAGTACTGAGGGAGAAGCCAGTTTGTTAAGAGTTTGTGCTGGAGGAGATGGGGAACAGAGGTGAATAAGTCTGGTGAGCTAGAAGCCTTTGATTCCAGGAAACTCAGATAAGTCAGTAGCTTAGTGAGCACTGAATGAGTGGGTTTTGGAGCCCAGTGTGTGTTTTCGCTTGCCTGCCGGGTGCAAGCTAGAATTAAAGCTGATGGCTCACCAGTTCTTGGCTCTATTGTTTCATTACTGTCTGTTCGAATCTAATGCAAACCTGCACTGGCCGGGTGGCTCTGATAGTGGCTGTGACTACTGGCTTTACAATTCCAAAGAATAATTTTTTTTCTTGATAATTTACCATTGAAAAGTACCACTTTGAACTCAATATTGCAGCACTAAGATAAAATTAGTTTATAATTTACTATGCTGAAGCTGGATGGACTCCTGTTGCATGGAGCAGCTAGGAGCTTTTTTTATATATAGCACACACGTGAGAGAAGTAGAGATATGTGAATTTCAGGGTGAATTCTATTATCTTCATCTTTTAAAAAGGTAATGTGGATGATAAAAGACCATGCTAGTTTTATGAATGCCAATGAGCCATAATGTAAGCAGCCAATGTCTCTGAGAATGTGAACACGTTCTTTCATACATCTGTTTGGGTAATTCACTGTTCTGTGTGAAAGGATCTCACAGAAATGTAACTTTTAAATACTGGGAAAATTCCATTAAGAAATAGAAGGGGGATGAAAAGCACATTAAAAAAAAACATGCCAAGAATTAATCATATGTGGCCTACCATGTGAAAAAATATTTACTTTTAATAGAAAGGAACTTTTAAAAGAAGAAGTTAATGTTCTCACTCTTTGGCTGAAGGGTTAATTCTTGGGCTACTTAAATATCCCTTAGGAGGTCAACCCATTTTTCAGGACATTGTAGATAATAGATAAGGTATTGTTATTTTCATGAAGAAAATCTGGTGTTTAGAATTACCTTGCTCCTCTATTGCAGCTACACCTTTTTATGACCTGTTCAGAACTAGTTCCAAAGGCAGGGAGCCTGAGGGTAGTGCACTACGGGAGCGAATCTGCTATAGGAGCGGAAAGAAATAGCACTAACTGTGTCATGGTTTATGCCTTACCTTTTAATATGTTATAAAAACAAGAAAACAACTTTGAGAAAAAGAAAAACCCCGGATTTCACTAATCTAAAGATGATTTTATTTTTCTTATTTCTTGAAATCTCTACTCTTTGTGTTTGTAGTGATTGCAGACATTTTTAACCTGTGTCCAGATTTTTAACTCTTTTGTTTCATGGATTTCTTTGGTAGTTTTTGGTAAAGACTATGGATCTCTTTTTATAAAAATGTTTTTAAATATTTAAAATGAAACACACAGGATTACAAAGGAAATGATAATATTGAAATGTACTTATGAAATACACTTACTAAAATATTTTAAGAATTTGTGATATGGCAGTGTGATTTTCTGTCAGTGTATTAACTAACATGTGGCAAATTATAGTTATATAATTTCTCAATAATTACAAGCATAAATATTTTGAAATTGTCTGTGAATTTGATTGTGGAAGGGAGAACCAGGTTGGTTGAGGAATTCCATTTCTGATGGTGCCTATTCTCTGGGTGAAGGTAGGGGTTCAGTTATCTTTAGAATCTGAGGAATTGGGCTGGGGTTGAAGCGTGATAAGGTTTTGGGACATAGCAGGTGACGGTGACACTGGTTACCTTTTCCTATGTCTCAGTTACTGTGAGAAACATCATATATATGTTATTTCTTATAACCCTGAGAACAGCTTCATGAAGAAGAGCTAGCTGCTCTTGTCATCTTTACTTGACCAGTGTGTAAGCCTGCAGAAATTTACCCACATATAGATCATTGGAAGAATATTTACCACTTACTAGTCCTCAAATGAAGTCTGCCTAAAAATTCAGAAGCAATGCCCTAATTCCTAATGCAGTGCGAGACCACAGTAGAGGACTCTGTTAGGATTCAGTCTTAAACCTTTGACCAGAACCTGTTTTACCACCTTTGTCCATTCCCTAAATTGGGAGAGACAAAAAGAATTTCCAAGTGACCCTAAGGCCCACTTGAGATTGAGAACCCTAGATTTGTCTTGTCTAGATGACAGATCCCCACACTCAGCGGTGATGCTTCTCCTGAACGTCTGAAGCAAGCAAGGTGATGGCGAGGTTGCAGGAGAAGGAGTGGGCTCTGGCCTGGACAGTCTGTTCACACAGGGGATCATACCTTGAGTCAGCTGTTAGGGCCACAGATATCTCTACCAGAAATGTTCTTCCTCTGAAAAGTCAGACAGGACACGCGTGCTCTGCACGTCATGACTTTATGGCTTTTCACTGCTTTCTCGGTTTTATTTGGAGACATGATGTCAGGGTATTTTAATTTAAGCATTAATTTTCTCAATGTGGTCTGCTGCTGGCATAATTGAAAGACAAGAGGCTTAGGTTGGTGCAGGCACAGATAGAGCAATTTATAGGTAACTGTTTCTACTAAGGATCAGGTGTATTCAGAGAGTTTGGGAAAGCTTATGGTTTTCAGAGCAGAAAGCACATCCCAGCATAGCAGCTTCTGTAGTTATCAAAGAAAAATGATGGGAATTTTTTATTTTTTCTTTCACCAACCACTCAAGTAAGTACTATTCGCCAAGATAAGTATATGCAGCAGGAATGTGGATAAATGTTCATTTCACAGGTTAAAAAAGGCCTGTGGGAAGTTGGATAAGACAGAGGTGCTTAAACCCTGACTTGCGGGATTCAATTTCTTTCTTGCAGATTAGTGAACGGAAGGCACATTTACTGCTTAGTCCTCAGCCTCACCAATGATTGCACTTTCAATAAATATATTGAAAAACATAGATTTGAGAAACCATACATACCTCTCTCTAAAAAGAACGACACCCTGTCTTTCTTGGGGTTGGACGTTTTCACTGTCTCAAAACAAATACAGTATTATTACTAAGGATAATTAGTCTTTATTTTTGACGTATTCTGTGTATGTGGTCAGATATCTTTAGGCCTTCTGGCTCAAGGCCAGAAATAAATAGAAATGTGTCATAATTCATGATTTGATAATGCCAATAGCAAATTATATCTGAATTTTGTAATGAGTGAATTTTGTTTGTTTTTCTGTTTGCTTGTCCTTGAAGCAGTAGAATGTAAGCCAGCCTTCCCAAATTTTATCAAACAGGAAAATTTTATTTCTTTTTAAATTAAAACTGAGAGCTAAATAATTGGAATATTATTCTTTCTAATATTAATTCAGAGAGATCTTTAAAAAAAACAGTTAAGAAATTTTCCTCAGTTTTAAGTCACAAATCTGAATGGATTTTTAGGGTGTGAAGAGCATGACCATCAGTGACTTTAGCAGGGCCTATTATACCAAAAAGGGTACAGTGCTTTTTAAAAAATTTATTTAAGATTTTTATTTATTGATTTTAGAGAGAAAAGAGACAGAAAGAGAAGAAGGAGGGGGGTGGGGAGGAGCAGGAAGCATCAACTCATAGTAGTTGCTTCTCATATGTGCCTTGACCAGGCAAGCCCGGGTTTCGAACCAGCAACCTCAACATTCCAGGTCAACACTATCCTCTTCACCATCACAGGTCAGGCACACAGTGTTTTGTTGTTGTTGTTTTTTAAGTAAATAATTCAGTGATTCTGAGCCCTATTAAATTCTTTATTCAAGAAAAGTAAAAATTTCAGTTTGATCTCTTATAAACAATGATTTCAAATAATAAAATTTTCTCTAGATAACAGGTGCTCTTAAATATTAAGAAATTAAAAGAAATAAAAATGCAAATACAAAAGTACTTAGAGAATTTTTATTTTGTACTTGCTTTCCCTCCCTGCCCATTGGCTGAAAGATGTTTAGTGACAATAAGTTCTCAAGAAGATTTGATCTAAAGCTCTCTATATACTGTAATTATATACCATTTTCTCCCTTTAAATTGGAAATAAATTTGAAATAAAGGATGAATCCCAAACAGGCTATTAGAGAAGTAGAAGCGATAAGTGATTGATTTTTCTCTGCCTATTTTGTGATTCAGAAAATGCTCTCTACACTATTTAGTGAAATGCCTTTTTCAACATGAGATTGTGATGTTGCCTTTAATATTTAATTTGTTTACAAATGCTGCTTTTCTTTCTGAGTTTTCTGACAGCCCAGGTAGCAAGTGCAGAGGGAAAGCTCTTATTTTTTTGCTTAGTGGAGTATAGGAAAGAAAGGCAGGAAGCATTCAGAAGCTAGCTGTTTCCCCCACAGCTTCCTCACTCCTTCATGTCTGTTTCACCACATTATTTTTGCTGTTCCTCTGATTTGCCTTTGTGCCTGTGCTGAGCTAGTATTCAAAATCAGGTCTGACTTCCTAGTCCATGCTTCTAACTACTCTGAAATACTGTTCAAGTAGGGAAGACAGGAGTAATGTGGTTATTTGGTCAAGGTACTACCAAGATACTTACTTGTACACAATGACAGGTACCTTTGATAACAAGATGAGTAGAATTTGGCCAACCCCAAGGAGCAAAAGATGGTCAAGCAAAGAGACACGTCTGACCTACAGACATTCTTTGTCAAAGATCATTCTGATTTTCTCTGTAGGCTGCTCTGGAGAATTGTGTGTTTGACTGAGGTTTAAACCAAAACCACTCAGAAAATAGTAATAAAATAGTAGTTCTATTTTCCATTTAAGATTAGCTGTCACTATTAAGCAATTATCATTCTTTCACCCTGGCAGGTGAAAGTGAGATTTCTGTCAGGGTACTACTGTCCAAGAATTTCTAAGATCTTCCCTTTCTAGCATGTCACCCCTTAGTTGTGCTCACATTTCTTAACTTTGTTTTGCCTCATGGTTTGCCACCTCTGAGCTTTGTTATATCCATGTAGAATGTCCTTTCTCCTTCCTCATTTCGCCTGTGCATTGGCTGAAACCTGCTAGTTCTTCAAGTTGAGCTCAAGGTCTACCTGCTCTTGCTGACTTCCCTAGTTCTCTAAACCCTGCTGGGTAGTTTCTCCAAGCCATGTGGCAGATCTAGGTCCTCGCTGCTGCAGGCTCTGCCAGTGTGCAGCTTGTCCCCAATACTCTGAGGCAGTGTCTGGCCTGGTGCAGAAGCATTCATTGCACATGGCCTCTGAACTCCCAGAAGTTAATTACAAGAAACTTCTGACTTTGAAGAAACCATATTTAACATAGTTATGAGTTCTCAGGAGCCAGACTGATGGAACTGACCCAGCAGTGTCTGGACTTGGTGACTTCATGGCCCTCAGTTTTGAATGGTGCACAGGTCACCTGCCTGAGCTTTCCTGCCATGTGACCTGAGCTATTCAAGCAGAATCATATCTGCTTTCTTGTCCTGTATTTGGTATGTTTTAGGCGGCTGTCATGAAGTTCATCTTCATAATCTTCTGGATCTCAGTAGGAGAATTGTGGAATTGCTGTGGGGTGGAGGTAGGTGACTAGCTGAGGTGTGCATGCTGGCCTCACTGTTGTTCAGCTAGTCCAGCTCTCTCCTTCCAGATCCAGTAACACTTTATCTTGCTTGTCAGAATTACCACTGCAAAGCTTTCATTTCAGCTATTTTTGTATGCAAGATTAAGCTCCTTGAATACACGAATTATATATTTTTATTTGTGTGTCTTCTTTCGCATTTTGTATAATGCCTTTTACATAGAAGATATTTTTAAATGGCTGAAAGAATGAAGTAACACATTCTAAAAGGAAATAATCATTCATTTAGTCAATGGCTGTTTATTGAGCACCTACTAAGTGCAATCAGTGTTCTGGTGCTGGGCTTAAAAGATTTTTCCAGAAATATTTCTTTTCAGCAATCTTCCATGGGGTGTATCTGCTGATTTAAAATGAAAGGAAGTGTGATTGGGCTGTTGACATAGTACATTTCAAGGGTCATTTGTTAATTTGTCAGTTTGTGTCTACACTGCTGTGGCCTCTCCAGCGCTAGACTTCTTTTATGATTCTATTTAGCATTTCTCAGGGCTGATAATGACTGTCTAGCCTTGTTTTGAATAAGTACAGCCTCCTCCAGGACCCTGGTCATCTCTGCCCGTTTCTCTAGCTCTGCCCCTTGGCCTGGCTGAGCTCATTCTCCGCCCTTTCCTCTTCAGCCCCCTACTTGACTTTTTCTTAGCTTCTCACCTTTTGCAGGGTGAATCTGCAAACAAAAAGCAATGAGATAAATGGCTTATGATACATATCATAAATAAGGATTTAATTCAACACACTTGACATCATGAGCCATTTATTTTAATGCTCTGAACTTGAAGTATAAAATTAATTTTTCTTGGCAGGGGGGGCTATGGAGAGACAGAGGACTTACCATGTTATGAGCTGATGCATGCATATTCAGAATTGACTTTTACTGTATCATTTCATGGTGTCTGCTATTAGTCAGTTGAGATCAGGACAATTCTTTGTGGTTAAAGTGGCATGAGACTACATATTAATTACTGCCTCTCACAAAAGCAGGGTCAGTTCACCTTGGATTTGGGTTTTTAATATTTCCCTACCCATCCCTCTCCAATTGCTCTTTACTCCCTGGATAAACTTATTTCTTTCAGTATCAGTCTTCTCTTCTCTCTGCTCCTTCTGAACCTTGTCTCATAACAGCTGTTGCATTCTGCTTTCCTTTGGCTGTTGTTTGCATGTCTGCTTTCTCCCGTGGACTGGAAACTCCTTGCTATAGAACTCAGAATGGTATCATATTCGTGTTCCCCCAGCACTGGCCAGTATTGGCCCATCCAGTGATTGACTTAATGAATACTGATGAGCAGAAAATAAATTTTCTAAGTTAAACAATATAAGCATTTTACTTTATAACCTGTAGTAAAGACTTGGAGCAAAATGAAACTTCCAACCTCAATCCTCTGACTTGCCTACAACAAGAGTGATGCTCATTGAACCCAGCATTATTCCCCTTTTGAGTTGGAAATGTTAACTTACTGTGTAGTGTAGTGTAGTGCTTGGAGAAGAAAAGTGTCTTTGGAGAACAAAAGGAAAAAGGAATTAGCTAATAAATCATTATCATTAGCAACTTATTTGTCTAATAGGGAATCACTAATTAAAATAAAACACATTTGTGCCTGTTTTGGAATTACCTGCCTATTTATGGAAGAAAGAAGAATAAAGTTGGCAAAACAACAATAAAATTATACTATAAATCATATTAAAAGAAAAAAAAAGGAAAGGGGATGTGCTTTGAACCACCAACTCCTTCACAGCTCATCATTTCTTGATGCCCTTTGTCAAGCTGTATGCTCAAGGAATCTAATGATACACAAAGCCTCATTGCCAGATACTTCATTAATTCTTCAATCCATTAGGAGCCTTAATGGCCTTTGCCATTGGAATAAGTGTGGGAATCCAGTCCTCCAAAAAAGTACAGTGCTCCATAAATCATACTCGCTTGAGGATTCTCTCAGCCCTTGACACAGAAGAATAGATGAAAAATATTGTACTCTTGAATTCTTTTATACTATAGAAGCTCTCAGAATAATCAACACCCTTTAACCCTTTAAGCTTCAGACCCAGTAGTTCTCAAAAGTGGGATCCCTGGATCAACATCATCAACATCACTGGGAACTTGTTAGAAATGCAATTTCAATGCCCCCTCTTCCCTAGACAGAAACTCTGGGGGTAGAACCAGCAGTTTGTGTTTTAAGAAGGCCTTCCAGTCATTCTAAGTGCTCTGACATCCCTGAGGCATAGTTATAGAATGGAGGGTCTTTTCTTAACTGTTGAGGAAGTAGATGAGAAGTCCATAACTTGACAGAAAAACTTGATTGGATTCAGTTTAATTTGGCAAACATTGGGCAGCGGCTATGTTTCAGATATCCTTACTAGGAAACCATAAAGGTGAATGACACTTGAAAGTCACTCTTAGTGTCAGCTGTGCTGGCATTTTCCTGGTGTGCTATGTGGTCTCCCTGGATGTCAGCACCTCCTCGAGTTTGTGTTCAAGCACCCAGAGTGATAGTTCTCTGGGCTGCCCCATTTGACTTCTCAAACCTCTTTTATTAATTACCATCCCAAAATTGGTTTCTCATACTTCTCACTGGCACCTCAGTGACCTGTAGAAAAATGGCTCTGTCTTTCTGAACCTTCCCTACTTTCCAATGTCCCATAATCGTATTGTTCACTAGCTTTCTTTTATCCCCATCTGTCTGGAAATTGGCATGGCCTCTACCCTCATCCATTTTTAGACTTAGGCAGCTGCTAGAGGGGTTCTTTCCCACAGAATACAGACTGTCCAGCCCTGGCCTTGAGCTAAATAGAGTAGTTCTATTTAAAGGAAGATATAGAATCTCTGTCAATGAGTAATGAGTTAAAAACACTCAAAGCTTACCTTCCTCCTAATAGCCACGTTCCTAGCCCCAGTACTCAGCATCCATTGTCTCCCTATTTCCATGGCTTCTGTCAACATAAGAAATGTCCAAACCTTTAGAGAATTTTTATGATTTTATTTGAGCCAAACTGACACCAATTGGCAAGAAGCAAAATCTCAATGGATTGAGAAAATATGCTCTGGAGAATGGCAATTTTGCAATTTAATTATTGACATTTATTTATTTATTTATTTATTTATTTATTTATTTATTTTAAGTGAGAGGAGGGAAGATAGTGAGACAGAATCCTACATGTGCGCAAACAGGATTCATCCGGCAAACCTCCCCTCCCCCATCTGGGGCCGATGCTTGAATAAATCAGCCACTGACTGTAAGAGGGGAAGAGAGAGAGAAGCGGGAGAAGGAAGGGGGAGAGAAACAGATGGGTGCTTCTCATGTGTGCCATGACCAGGAATCGACCCTGCGACTTCCGCACACCAGGCCGACACTCTATCCTCGGACCAACCAGGGCTGCACTTTATTTTATATATGCTACAATCAAAGAAGAAGGTGTAAGGAGGGTTACGTGAAATTCATTGATGGTGGGTTAGGGAGGCAGGAGAAAGAAAAGTAGGGAAGTCATTGGTGGGTATAGGATAGTTAACAATGAACATCTACAGAACATGGAGATGGTACGTGGGCAACCAGATAACAATAAAGGTTTTCGTGGTCTCTTGTTCTAGGGAGAGATTGTGTCTGAGGAGTCTGAAAAAAGGGGATTACTCTGACATTTCAAAAGTATGTTATAATAGATGGCAAATAGGCGGGCTCACTTAAGGTAAAGATTTATCTTTGTCAAGGAAGATACTGGCCTAAGATGTGACTATCTGCCACAACTTGCCTTTAGTTAGATACTTTTAATTTCAGATCATCCAATGTGGTTCCTTTGGGTCTCTGAGTTTGTAAGGCCACCATGCAAGCCTCCCCTGAGCTTGTCAGGTCTAGTAGGTGGCCCCTTTTCATCTATACTTCCTTATAGTTTCTTTTCCCACCAATCTAACCTTTATCTTGCTGCTAAAATTGTCTTTCTTAAATAATCATTTTATCATTTCACAGCTTACTAACTTCAAATATGTGCCCCTGACCTATACCAGGGGTCAGTAAACCAAGACGTGTGATTGCTGTTGTAAGTCAAGTTTTATTGGAATACAGCTGCACCTATCATTTGTGGATTAGCTATGGCTTCTTTTACACTACAATGGCAGAATTGAGTAGTTGCAACTGGTACTGTAGGGCACATAGCCTAGAACAGGGGTCTCCAAACTTTTTACACAGGGGGCCAGTTCACTGTCCCTCAGACCATTGGAGGGCCAGACTATAAAAAATACTATGAACAAATCCCTATGGACACTGCACATATCTTATTTTAAAATTAGAAAAACAAAACAGGAACAAATACAATATTTAAAATAAAGAACAAGTAAATTTAAATTAACAAACTGACCAGTATCTCAATGGGAACTATGGGTGTAGATGCATCCTGTGCTCCTCTCACTGACCACCAGTGAAAGAGGTGCCCCTTCCGGAAGTGCGACGGGGGCCAGATAAATAGCCTTAGGGGGCCGCAGTTTGGGGACCCCGACTTAGAATATTAATTTTTTATCTGGTACTTTAAGAAAAGGTTTGTTAACCCTGGTCTATAAGGTCAAGTTTAGACTTCATACACTTGATATGATTATTGATATATTTGGTCTTAGAACTACTGATTTAGAATGTGCTTTTTCTTTTGCTCATACTTGTACTACGTTTCTATTTCCTTTATTGTCTTTGTTTGAATTTACTTTTTCTTATTGTTTTTTCCCCCACACAATTAGTTAATTGGTACTTTTACCCTTTTCTTGGACAATTCAAGATTGTTTGAATGTTTAAAACTTCACTTTTACCACTTCCTTCTTGTATCTTCTATTGTTCACCTATTTAAATTCTTTGTATATTTAAAATCTAGAAGCCATTGCTTTTATTGTGTATGAAGTCAATATTTATATAGTTTTACCCACATATGTAGCATTTTGGTTGCTTCTTCACTTCTTCATGCATATTTCTGATCCTTTTTTTCTATTGAAAGAAAAAATATCTTTATGTTTGCCCTCACATTTGAATGGTGATTAAGTTGGATATAGACCAAATTTAATTTTTCTTTAGAAGTTGGAAGACATTGTTTCATATTCTTTTAGTATTCACTATTGCAGATTAGAGATCTGATGGCAATCTGATTTCTCTCTTCTCTGGAAGATTTTGGGATTTTCTTTTTTTTTATTTGGAAGTCTAAGCTGTGTCTAGGAGGTGTTTAGGTGACTTTTAAAATATTACTTTTACATGTTAGGTCTTCTTCAGGTCTGGAAATTTTCTGTTATTTTCTCTTTTTCTGGTCCTCAAGAACACCCTTTAAAAAGATATAGATCATCTGGATTGCTTCTACACACTGTTTAGCATTTTTATTTAATGTTTCTTCTTTTTTGATATTTTCTTTTGTGTTCTATACAATCTCTAGTCTCCATTTTCCAGTTGCTAATTTGATCTTCAGTGTAATCCATTCCAATAATCAGCACATCTTGATATTTTGTAATAATATTTTTAAAGTATTAGAAGTAGCTATGTAGTTGGTACTGTTTTTTTTACAAATGGTGGCTTATATTTTAGAATATCTGTCGTAATCTGTATTGTATCTCTTCTATTTTGTTTATGTACACTGCTCACAAAAATTAGGGGATATTTTATAGCTTTATATTTATTTTAAAATATCCCCTAATTTTTCCCCTAATATTTGTGAGCAGTATATTTTATTTTTAAAAAAATAATTCCATTGATTTTGAGAGGGGGGGAAGGGGAAAAATAGGGGAGAGAGTGAGAGAAAGAAAGAAACATCAACCCATTGTTCCATTTGGTTTTGTACTCATTGGTCACTTCTCGTATGTGCCCTGACTAGGGATCAAAGCTGTGACCTGAGCTCTTGGGGATAATGCTCTATCCACTGAACGATAATTCCAGGGCCTGTGCTGTACCTCTTTTAAAATCATCTTCTGGCACTAGCCAGTTGGCTCAGTGGATAGAACATTGGCCTGGCGTGCATAAGTCCCGGGTTTGATTCCTGGTCAGCACACGTGAGAAGCAACCATTTGCTTCTCTTCCTCTTTCTCTCCTCCTTCTCTCTCTCTTCACCTCTCATAGCCAGTGACTCCAATTGGTTCCAGCGGCGACCTCAAGAGCTGAGGATAGCTTGGTTGATTCGAACGTCCGTTCCAGATGGGGGTTTGACAGGTGGGGTGCATCCCGGTTGGGGTGCATCCCGGTTGGGGTGCATACAGGTGTCTATCTCTCTATCTCCCCTCCTCTCACTTAAAAAAAATAAAAAATCATATTCTGTTTCTACTTATCTGACTCCATAAGTCAGAAATTCTGTTTATAAATGATGGCACCTCTCTTTTATGGATTGGCTTTTCTAAAATAGATATTTTAGGAAATAGATTTTAAAGTATCAGTAGATTTTAAAGTATCTGTTGATAGTTTAGTTGTACATCTTGGGTACACTTGTTCTTTCTTCAGCCCAATGAGAACGCACTTGTCTTATTGAATGATGGGTTGGACACAGGACTTGAATTCTAAACAAATCAGATTATCTCATGTGCTAATGATGATTGGGAGCAGGGTGGGACATCGGGCTGGCCCAGCAGGATAGTTTGTCTTTTAAGTATTTGCTTTCACACATGGCATTGATCTTGCCAGAACTGTTACCTCAGAAATACTTACTAATAGCTTTTGGCTAAGGATCTGCTTCTTGGAGTTAGTTATACCCTTTCTTATTAGTCCATGCTATTATGGTTGCATTTCTTTTCCTATATCTTTATTTAGAATATGGGACCAGAAGAATGGTAGGAGAGGCCAAGTCCACCATCTTAAGTCAATCAGTTATTGAGTTTCATTAAAGCGTTCTTCCCAGTATTGTCCCTAAGCATAACACACTACTTCTACTTCTGTGAGGCATTTTGTCCTTACTTTTTTCACAGCACTTATTCCACTGTAACATTCTTAAGAAGTTTCTTATTTGTCCTACTCTTTGCCTTCCTACATTAAATTTTGTAGCTCAGAGTATCAAATTGCCACAGGTGCTTCAGCCAGGGTAGAGAAATGGTTTAGTAGCAAGTCAAGTGAAAATAGGGTTTGGAAATACAGCAAGTCCTCAAATAAGATGTCATTTCATTCAAGTTGTCAATTTATAATTTTGATAAGATGTTATAAGAACTCTTGCTTATATCTGTTAGCCTATGGTAAAACTGATTTCATTATACATCGTTTTTTATTAAAGTCACAGACCCTATCAACAACATCAACTGGGGACTTAATGTACTACATAGACTGTGCTGCAGGATATGAATAGCTTCCCTGCTGGGTTTTGTTTAGTTTTCTATCTCAGCAAACCTATTTGATATTTAAGTCAAACTTCTCAACCTTGTGAATAAATGTCTTTCAAAGCATTGAGTTACAACAGTCCGTGCAGCGATTTCAACCGTTTTCATCTCATCGGCACACATAAACTAATTACTAAAATTCTGCAGTACACCAGAACATATTTTTTTGCCAATCTGACAAAAAATATAGGTATTATTTTGATTCATTAAAACCAGATGACTATTGTTGTATTGGCTGTTGTCATTTTTTTTTAACTTTACAATCTAAGAAAGTATTTTCCAACCTCCATCTACGAACTGGTGGTGGTCCACCAGAAATTTTGTGCCAGTCTGTGAGTTAACCAGGGTTGGTGGACTGGTGGTTGAAAACCACTGATCTAAGGGAAAAGAGTCAGTCAGATATTGCATGTTTTAAAAATCCATTCAGTACACTGGTTGAAAATCTCTGGTCTATATATAGTTAGGTTGATTTTATAAGGCTACTGAGTGGTTCTATCCTTAGAAATGACCACCCCTTGTCTTCCTCAGAAAGGAAGATATTTCCCTGACTAGATTCCAAGAACTGAATCCTCTTGATCTTAAGTATATTCTTTCTGTCTCCTTCACTGTTTCTGGAGTGCCTCTGTTTAATGAGAAAGTTTATGGTGGCTAAGAGTTACTAATTTGTTAATTAGTTAAATTGGACTCCTCTTTCCCACTCTTAAAATATTCTGTTTAATTAGAAAAATAGAAAATAAATTCTCCTTTGATACATCTGTAAATATCTGAACTTATTCAAATGCTGACCTCTGTGTAGTATATTAAGCTCTTAAAAGATTATCTGATTATGCCTGACCAGGCTGTGGCACAGTGGATAAAGCGTCAAACTGGGATGCGAAAGACCTAGGTTTGAGACCCCGAGGTCACCAGCTTGAGTGTGGGCCCATCTGGCTTGAGCAAAAGCTTGCCAGCTTGGACCCAAGGTCGCTAGCTTCAGCAAGGGATTACTCGGTCTGCTGAAGGTCCACAGTCAAGGCACATATGAGGAAGCAATCAATGAACAACTAAGGTGTTGCAATGAAAAACTGATGATTGATGCTTCTCATCTCTCTCCATTCCTGTCTGTCTGTCCCTATCTCTCTCTCTCTCTCTCTCTCTCTCTGACACTCTTTCTGTTCCTGTAATTAAAAAAAAAGATTATTTAATTATACTTGGGACTCCTGATGTGAGTTTTGCTATTACATCTGTCATCACCTTTCAAATAATTAGAATTATCAAATAGTGCTTTTATTCAGATTATAATAGGTTTTGTTTTAGTTCTATGGTGTGTTCTCTCTCTCCATTTGTAATTTCTTAATTTGGTAAGCTGCATCCTTACCCCTTTAAAAATGCTTTATTGTACATTAAATCCAGATAAGAAAATCTAATGAATGCCTGGATATAGGACCATTATAGAAACTGGCGAGAACAGTACTGCTCAGATGGACCAGAAAGGGCCTTTTATAAGCTTTTCTCTTCCATCTCATGCTGTTTTTTTTTCCTTAGAATGTCTTGGAGATAAGGAAAAGCCACTGAAAAACATTAAACAGGGGTAGACATAGAACTTATGTTGTAAAGATATCACTCTGGCAAGCCTGGGGAAGATGAAGTGAGATGGGATGAAATAAAAGGAGAGGCCAGTTAGGAGGCCATTACTGTGCTGGGCAAGACTCCACGGGCAGAGGCATGGGGAATGGAAACTGGTGTGGAAGGGTAGGGAGAGATTAGAGCAAGATTAAATACAGATGCTGTACGACTGAAGTGGCTAATTAGATGTGGAGGCAAAGAAGAGTTAGAAGTCAAGTGCACATTGACACTTGCAGGTCTGTGATAAAATATCCCAGCCCCCGAAAGGCATTGAGTTTAAGTACCTTTTAAATTCTCCAGGAAGGAAAATGCACCTATAAAGGAGAACAGTTGCACCAGCATTTGATCAGATTGCAGACCTTTGTTATCCTTAGGAATGAAAAGTCGAGCTTTTTTATCATTTCTTTTCTTCTTTCTGAAGCTAACCTATGTTGTTCTATAACCATTTTTTCCCCTAACCCTCAAGTATTAGTTCACAAATTTTATATTTAGTGAAGCTGGTTTATTTTTCCCATCTCTCATAACAATTGTACTGATGATGTTTAGTGCTAATTGTATGCAATTTATTTTTAGATTGTGGTAATCATTATTACTGTTTTTATTTTCATTCTTTTTTCCCCAGGCATAGTCAGCTATAGATATTCAACAAAATTATGCCCTTTGGGATAATTTTCAATTTTCTCACTTTGGGAGGCATATTTTTGTGTCAATAGTGAAGGGTTCAGATTTGGATTATTAAACATTTGAACTCCTAGTTTCCACATAGGACCATTTAACACTTTTACATTTTCTTGCAAATGGAAAACTTAATCCATCCATGTGCTATTTGGCTATTTTTGAAGCCCTCATGCTCTGTGCCTGAGGAACCATGTGCAAAAGAGTTTGACTTCCCTAATCATAAGAAGTATTTCGACATGTCTGGCAGTATGTGACCGTAGCAGTGTGTTTTCTTGAAAGTGTGCAGCTTATATTGCCATAATTGATGTCAATACTTGGGCCCCTGGAAGGTCAAGTCTTGTTGGTATAATGAGTTTTCTTCATCTCTAGTAGCTGTTATTCTGTGAAGTGTGGAAATTGGCTGAGTTACTTAGTTTGACTTGATATTCTTTGCTTTAACCCTCCAGAAATGCATCTTCTGCAGACATCGGGCTAAGAAGGTCTCTGGAGCCTGTATCCAGTGTTCTTACGGCCGCTGCCCAGCCTCCTTCCATGTCACATGTGCTCATGCTGCTGGGGTGCTGATGGAGCCTGACGATTGGCCATATGTAGTGAACATTACGTGCTTTCGACATAAGACCAACCCAAATGTGGTAAGACCAGTGCACCCTCTCCTGATGATGCTACCATTCATTCTGTAATGTTAGTCATTGTTGACATGTCTAGCCTTGAGTTATGGGTTTCCTGAGGGAAGGCATTGTACAATACGTGTTATTAACTTCTATTTGCCTAGGATCCATCAGTATCTGGTGCACATCAGACATGATAGATATTTAGTGAGTTGAATGAGAGAGTGATCAGAGATAAATGAGTGAAACTCACTATGTCTGTTCTGGTTTTGAATTTGTATACAGGGCTGATGAGTGTTTATACTGATTGTATCCTGCACATATCCAGGATGATGGCAAGAGCCTTTGGGGAGGGAAGGATGTGAAAGTACCACCTGAGTTTAGGCAGTGCTAGGTCTACACAGCTGTACACTGTGGCCTGGGGGCTTTATGTCATCTCTTCTAGAAGAAACAAGGAGAGCAACACAGTAAAGGGAGAGGGTGGTCATGCATGTTGGAGGCCTTGCTGGAAATGGGATGAACTAATGGAAGCATGGAAACCCTGGGAGGAGTAAGGACAATCTCAGAAAAGCGGAAATGGTGAAGAGAAGTATAGAGATCAATTGTTTCTGCCCTGACCATCTCACCCAGGACTGTACCTATTTCAGGAAAACGTGTTTGCAACTGAATAGTATGTGAATTTAATAACTATAGTTCAGCCTGACCAAGTGGTAGTGCAGTGGAGAGAGCTTCAGACTGGGATGCGGAGGACCCAGGTTCGAGACCCCTAGGTCGCCAGCTTGAGTGCAGACTCATCTGGTTTGAGCAAAGCTCACCAGCTTGGAACCAAGGTTGCTGACTTGAGCAAGGGGTTGCTGGGTCTGCTGAAGGCCCACGGTCAAGTCACATATGAGAAAGCAATCAGTGAACAACTAAGGTGTCACAATGAAAAACTGATGATTGATGCTTCTCATCTCTCTCCGTTTCTGTCTGTCTGTCTCTATCTATTCCTCTCTCTGACTCTCTCTTTCTGTCTCTGTATAATAATAATAATAATAATAATAATAATAATAATAACTATCGTTCAGTTTACCTGTCCTGGGTGAATAGAATTTTCTCTGTTTTAAATGCTTAGAAATATTATGACAGTATAGATGGTTGCTGTGCTTTTGTTAGCTTTCCAGTTTACCATAATTGTTTTTGGCTGCCGGTGAGGAGGCTAAAACATTGTATTGAGCTCAGCTTCACTAACTTGCTGCCCTTTGTTATCCCTGGGAGGCTCAGCCACAGATGATTTGCAGCCTAACGTGCTTGTCCTATGTCTTTAATAACCTCCTGTGAGCAGCCTGCCAAGTGGTCAGTGTTGGCTTGGAGAGCCATGACCCATACACAACAAACCTCCCAGCTTTTTAATGATTCCAGCAACTTCCGTGGGCATCTAGAGAGATACTTGATGGGTTGGGACTCTGTGTGGTTGTGCGTGCATGTGCAAATGTACAAAATGACATCACCAACTGTTCCATCTATCTTAAAGTTATTTTTTGTATTTTTCCATTGGTTAGTTCTCAAGTAGCATATTTATTTGTGCTTTTTCTTTAGTTCCTTGAAATCATGGGCTCTTGCTAAGAATAGTATTATGTATTCAGTCGAAAATACATTTCAGCAACTTTAAAAATGTTATAATATTAACATGTTGCATCACTGTGGTGCTTTGCCATTTACAAAGTTCAGTCAGGCTCCTGACCTCATTGGATATCATGTGGGCATGCATTTTGAGATGTAAATGAGGTTAGGACTTTGGAGTCAGAGTAGTTGGTGTTCACACTTAGATTCTGCCCGTAGTAACACATAGGCGGTTTTGTGCAAGTTCCTGTCTCTGAGCCTCAGCTTCCTCCTATACAAACAGTGGCGTCCTTACTTCACCACGTGTTTTTAGTCCACAGCACAGGGTAAGCCCTCAGAAAATAAAAGTCGTATTACTGCTTTCTCTTCTTGGTACAACAATGACTATTACTGCTGGCTTTGTTGTTACAGTCCCTGCTTTAAGGATAAAAAACCTAGATTCAGAGAATGTTCAGTTTCTTGCCCAAAAAGATTGAGTTAATGAGCGGCAGGTGCTGATGTGTAAAGGCCTTTCAGCCCGTACTCTGTTACTTGTTGAAATTCCAATCCTCAAACCTCAAGTGGTGCTAGAGATGTTCATCTATGCCTGGGATCATACATTGCCATTTTACTATTCCAGAGTTTTGTGGTTACTGATGGTGGTATTGACGTTGCTGTTAAAGAGATCCAGGTATTCAATTAGGAACTCATTCCTCTTAAGTAGGATGTGTGTGGTTCAGTCTGGTTTATGTTACTAATGTGTTTTGTAAATGATGTTGAAAAAGAAAATATTTGATTTTGAGGGGTTTTAGAAACTACTCTTCTCTGATTTTCCCTTTAAGCTTGGTATAGTCTGTAAGGGTAACGTTACATGTCACAAGTTTTTTTCTTATGAGGGAAAATTTTAATTTTTATAAATTGCCTTTGCAAAGTTCTCTAGCTAGAAGCATTATGAGCACTGGATTTCTGAAAATATATTTCTGTTAGGTCTTACTTAGCCCGTATTCTTTAATTGGACTCCAAGTATGGATTCCTTCCCCAATGTTTGACAGATAAGCAGAGGGATAGAACCTAGCAGCTCTGGTGAAGAGTGTTGTGATTGTTCCTATTGTATTCACTGTTCTTTCCTTTACAAGCATAAGAAGCTCAGATGCACTCAAGTATTTCTCTTTGTGTAAACTGTGAATGCTTGGGGATATGGTCCCTAGAGTCAGAACTGTAGTTTGTCTATGTTCTCAACCATGCCTTACTTATTTGGGAGAAATGAGCAATTGCTGAATCATAACAGTGAGTACTATGAACATCAAGCTAACTTGGCAGCCTTCCCCTATCTTTTTCTAGGTTAGAGGATGCTTGTATAATTTAGGTGAAATGAAGTATAAAGCTACAGTCACTTAAGTAGACTCTCCATTTGTACTCCTTTTTTGGGCTTTTGTCTTCCTTATTTTTTGTTTCTCCTAATTATTTGCCAAATGCATCAAAAAATACCTTTTTAAAATTTTTATTTAGAAAATTAAACTTAACAGGGTGACATTGATCAATAAGAGTACATAGGTTTCAGGTAAACATTTCTATAGTATTTGAACTATTGATTATGTTGTATACCAATCACTCAAAGTCAAAAATAACCATTTTAAGTCAAATTATACTCTTCCTTTGTTTAATGCCACAAATTATTTTAAATACACTAGCTTCTTCAATGTTATTGAGCTTTGAATATAAAATATAATGGTGCATACATAATATTATAAAAATTTCATCTGATTTATTATCATGTTCTCTTTCATTAAACAGTAAGCACATTCTGTAATTTAAAAGATACTATAGAAAAAATAGGTAACTTTCAAATTCTTAAAGGTAGAAAGGCGTGTGTAACAGAAAGTACACAGCTAATCCCTGTTATTTTAATCTAAATCTTAGTATGTGTTTTTGTCCAGCATATTTTTGACTAGCACCTGCTGTCTTCCAAATATAAGGTTTTATCTGTGGATGCTTGTGTGTGTGTGCACATGTATTTGTATGTGTGCTGTTGTATTTGACCACTCTTTGCCATTACCTGTGGGACCCATTTCCTGGTTCTATTTCTGAAGGTTCCTCTGGTTGTATTCCTAACCCATTTATGTGAATGTGGCACAGATGCTTGTAAGAAAAGAAAAGAACACAATAAATAGTAAAATGTTTTTGAAACTGGGAGCCATGAAAACATTCCTGCTCCAAAGCAAACAATGAGCTACTCATAAATTATATACTGCCTGCAGAGTGTGGCCACCACAGGGCCCATCTCCTCACACCTGAGTAAACTAGACAGGAGTCCAGTGGCAGGGATGTTGAGCCACTGAGGGAAATGAGATTAGAAAGATGGCGCACACAGACTTTTTTCCCCAAGAAGACTAGTTCAAAAAACCCTCATATTAGATTAAACTGTTCCATATATGCAGAATAGGAGCACCACGGCCACTTGCACTTTATGCGGTAATTCCTTGCAGTGATCATGGCCTGTGCAGTACAATATCTTATCTGGAGGACATTGTTTTTATCTTCATACCCTCCTCTCTTGGAAAATGACATTTAAGAGATCAGTTTCCTTTACAGTTTCTAAGTTGCAGATGTTAACATGAACACAGATACCTATTCAAAAAATATGAAAAACTTTTATAGAAAAGATACCTTACTGGTCAGTTATTTTCCTGCTATTTTGTTTATTTTTTTGTTGAATATTTTTTTAACTATATTATATTGAACTAGATCATTATTTTAACTAGATTAACTAATATTCTGTCGTTTTATTTCCAGCAACTAGTACTTGGCCATCCATAGAAGCTACTTGGTATAAATTAATTGAAAAAATTTTAATGTTAGGGAGTAGAATTAGTGGAGAAGAAAGATAACTAGTATCTAATGAGCATCTTTATGTCCAGTGTGTGTTACTTTACATGTGCATATTATTTCGAGGCAGTGTTATTGGTGTGGATAATGGAAATGAGTGGTTATGTTGGCTTCTGTATTCGTCCTTGTACTCTGAAAGTTCTCTTGTTTCTTATAATTCTGCCCCCTGTCCATTCATTGTGTTCTAATCTGGCACTCATCTTAGTAATCGACCTTGAGTCATTGTGCAGCACTTTGTGTTTTTGCAGCCTTTGTGTTTTCAGGTCAGCTCCCCAGGCAAGCCTTAATACACCTCCTTCCCTGCCATCGCTAGGCCTGGCTCAGGACAAGAGGGCACGCCCACATAGCATGGGTCTGGTGAAGAGCTCAGAACAAGGCAGCTCTCCTGGTTACTCGGTGCTTGAATAGATAGCAAACTTTTGGATGGTAAGGGGATGGGGATTGCTGTCATCACTAATTTAATAAAACCTTTTTTTATATGCAGAGACTACTCTCACCTTGCTAACATGTGGAACAGTGGATGGTCAAGTGCCCTAAATTTTAAATCCTAGAATAGCAGTTCTTATCACAGGAAAATAATGTATATCCCATTGTATTTTCAGTGGCAGTTATTGAGAAAATGCATAATGACAGAAAATTAAGAAGTAGATAATAATTTTATATGAATTTATTAATTATAAAGAGTCTACAGTGATTTGGGTTTATTATGGATCCATAGGGAGAGACCCCAAACACTGACTCCTGCTGTAAATGCCCACTTAATTAGTCAAGGATTTAGAAATGTAGCAGAAATGAGTTGCACCAGTGCTGGATTCAAATAATTTAACAACCGGTTCTTTGCACAAGTGACCGTTTTAAGTATAAAAAAATGATATACCAAAAGGTAGTTTATTATTTCATGCATTTAATGTTTAAATAATAAAAGAGGTACACAAAAGTAGATTGTTTTTAAGGAAAAGTTTTAAAATATTAATACCTGACAAAAAACAATAAAACTGTTATTTAAGATATTTCCAATGACAGCTTATCACCCCCTGGTTGTTTGGCACTTTTTCTCTTTAAGTTATATGTTTGTTTAATGAAGTAACAAACATGAGGGAATTAAAATGTAGTATTTCTTCAATGGTATAATGAGATTTATGAAATGAATCAATAAGTATTACAAGCATAGTTCTGTCAAATTTTTTTCACCTATGGACAGAATGAACATTACTACAGGCACTTAGGATATGCTGTTGTACAGATGAACATTAAAAAAGAGTAAGGAGTATAAATTTGTGATTTCCACATTGGGCAGCTGCCCAGTCAACCACTTTAGAGAGAACCCTGATTACAAATGCCATTTTAACAACTGGTTCGTTGAACTGAACAAATAATTAGGTATCAGTCCTGCCAAACTTGTGTCCAGCTGAATCCCACCACTGGGTTGCACACAAAGGATGGAGGTGACTGCACCCTATCACAACAAAGCTGTCCCCTGCACCCAGTTTCCTTACTAAGCAATTGCAGTTGCCTGTGTAGTGCTGCACTGAACCTGAAACAGAAGACACATATTTGTTCTACCGCAGGCTTTTATACTTGGGACTCATTCAAGAAAACATTATCCATACTTTTCACTTAATAAAATGTTTATAAAAATGAAGCTATCCTTGTCCTTAAGCTAGAATCAAGGTCCACAAGACCACATACTGTAGTAGGAGAAGAAAGTAGGCTTACTTCCCAGATGGGTACCTGAGAAATAACTCCTTCCAGCTGTCTAATATTCTAGAAAGCCTGTTTGACCAAACTCTGCCTCTGACTCTGGTTTATGCCTTTTAATCCAGTTAGCCCCAATAGGCTTTAGGTTTGGTAAACCAGAATTACATTTCACCAGAGGTGTGTGTATGTTGCATTTCACCATATTGAGCCCCTTGGTCATAGGATTGTTTTTGTAATCAGGCAGCAATTAGTTAATTTATACCAGTATGCATGATTTTGCATTACTATTGATGGGTACCAGTTGACTAATTTTCTTCTTGATGCTGTTGTCACACTTTTAACTATGTGGATTGAAAACTAGGCTATCTGACTCAAAGCCAAAACTTTTAGATGCCATAGTCTATTACCGTAATAAGATAGGTTAAATAAGAATATGAACAAAATGTCTTGGGAGTCCAAAGAAGGAAGTCACTAATTCTGTTGGTGGCAGTCAGATAGAAGTCAGAGGAGGTAACATTTATGTTGGTTCTGAAAGGAGAGTTTGAGTTTATTGATAAGAGCTATAATGATGACTGCCTGGCCTATGGTGGCACAGTGAACAGAGCATTGACCTGGAATGCTGAGATCACTGGTTCGAAACCCTGGGCATACCCTGTCAAGGCACATATGACAAGCAACCAGTGAACAGCTAGAGTGAAGCAACTACTTCTCATTCTCTCATTCTCCCCCATAAAATTAATAAATAAAATTTTTATTTAAAAAAAAAGTAGTAATGATATTACAAGTAGAGGGAATCTATGTGTATGAACTTTTGTAAAGTCCTGTTTTTCTGAAAAGGTTAGAGAATTCAGTATGACTGGGTCTAGGACATGTTGGGATTATGGAGGGGTCAGGGAGAGTGCTGACAGGGGAGATGTGGTTGGAGAAGTCAGCTAGGTAATCAGAGAATAATGGCTTGTATACAGGAGAACCTCCCCCATTTTTGTATGTCCAGAAATTAAAATTAAAAAATTCCTCTTTTTTCTCAAAGTTAGAGAAATGAACTTGGCAAAGCAAGGATCCATTTTTAGGGATTAGATGTTTGGCTGGAAGATGTATTTTTTTTTTTCTAAAAGAGATAGGCCATGGCAAGGAGGAGGCCCCCCCCCAGAGCAGGATCCAGTGATACTTGATTCACCCCTTGTTTGACCACAAACATAAGATACCCAGCTGTTTTCTCACACATGAATGTGCACACACACACACACACACACACACACACACACACACACAATGAGGGACAGTGCTGAAACCAGGCAGGAGAAGCTATTTAGTTATCTTTCAAGAGTTTCTCTACCTAACACAGCTCCTTGGACTTTTCCTTCATGTGCCTCAGGGCATGTCATTGACTCTTGCCACTGCATTAAACAAAACTGAAGAAAGTTTTAGTTTATACTATTATCAAGAGTTCATCATAGGAGGTATGTGTGTGCAGGACAGTGGTAGGATTCCCTTCCTTAAGACTGAGTGGAGGCTGTTTGCAGAGAAGAAGAGATTGAGCAGATGTAAGAAAGCTAGTCAGGGACGATGGTCTTATGCAGGTGATAGAAGAAAGGGAACTGGATTTCTTCAATGGCCATGTCAAGGGTGAGGAGAAGAGAAGCACCTTGGTTCTAGAGACTTGCTGGAGGTAGGCTCACAGGCCTTAGTAACTAATCAGATGTGGGGGCGAAAGAAGAGAAAGATAAGTCTCCAAGAGACAATCAGATAATTGAGAACTAATCACATGTAAGAATTTGGTCTGCTTTCTGAGTGGCCCTGTAATGCCGTGAACTTGCCTTGACTTCAGCAGGGTTGACACATCAAATGTAGCTGTGGGTTGAATCCATCCTTTTCTTCTTTTCTATTATTATTATTAATATTATTTTATTTCACCTCCTTAGTTTGGAACTCAATCTCATGCTTGAAGCTGTCTCCTTTTAGTTTCTCTTCCATCCTTCTAAGAAAGACAACCAGAATATAGCTAACACTCATCTAACAATGATAGGAATGGTGCCATTTCCACCACCAACTCTCTTCCTGTCTCTCAGATCTCAGCTTCTTTGTGTTTCACTGGCAGTGTTATTGTTTTGGTGATGGTTGTTTTTCCTATAACAATTTGGATTTTGCTAACTTCCATTCTGTTCAGTAAGGTTTGTTATGACCAGCTATATACTCTACTCAGACTTGTGTATATCTATCTGATATTTGTCGTTGTTTTGTTTTTTCTACTCCAGTTATTTTTTCAAATACCCTGCTGAATTGCACTGATATAGAAAAACAGAGAATCCTGATCAAAGGAAATGTCTGGAGCAAAAATTTATTAACAGAGATTTAAAAATGTACTACAATGACTCAGGCCTGATCTGACCAATCTTCTTTTTTTTTTTTTTTTGACCAATCTTCTTAAATTAAACATACATTTAAAGAAAGAGAAGATAACACTCATCCTTTTAGCAATAGAGGTTTTTAGTTGAGCTGTCAATCTACTTGTTGCAGATGATAAGATGTCCAGGCCTGGTTTTCCCAGGAGGAGAAATATTAGGATATTTACATTTGGAACCAGTCTTTCCCTTGTTCACTTTATCAGGAAAAACCAGTGAAGACAGCAACATCAGCGTACCAGGTTGACTCTCTATCCTCTGCACCTGTCAGGCAAACTGCAAATTAATATTCATTTTTAAATAAACATTTCAAGAAAAATCTGCATTTTGCTGCAGGTGTTTGGTTTTTATCACAAGAACAAACTTATCAGAATCCCCTGGATAAACTTGGCAATGTTGTGTTTCCTACTTGGCTCTGTTATTTCCACCACGAAGTGAGTGTGGAACCTGGAACCAGTAAGCAGATCTAGGGTTCCAATGTGAGGGGCCAACTGCATGAGGAATATTTACAAGGTACAGTTATACTAGGCAGGGTCAAGGAGCACACATATTGAGGGAAATCAAGTCTTAAACTCCAGGACTGCTTATCTGGTTACATTTTGTGCATAGGTAAGGTGTATTTTTCATGTAAAATGCTTGCTTACTTTTTCACAACATTAATATTTCTCAGTTCCCAGAAAATTTAAAGATTTTCAGTCAAATTATGCTCCTTTTTTATTTTTAAAATATATTTATTTATTTTAGAGAAATTTGAAGGGGGAGGGGAGAGCAAGAAACAGTGGTATGCTCTTGCATGTGCCCCGACCAGGGATTGAATCCATCACCTTTGTATATGGCGACAGTGCTCTAACCAACCACGCTTTTCAACCAGGGGAATAGTACTCCTTAAAAAAAAAATAATTAAGGCATGCATTATTGTTTGATAGCTTGCTAAGAAAATTAAGTAGTGACACTAATCCCATATTTTCACATTGGTATTGGAGTCAAGCACCATGGATACAATGAAAATATAAATGGATGTGTCAGCAGATGTACAGCAGTAAAGGGAATTTGATATTCCCAAATCTTATAAAGTGTAGGATGCAGGATTTTTGATTCCTTCATGTAGAAAACAATAATTAGATGCCATAGTCATAATGAAATCATAGATACTGGCAAAATGTAATGAAAGTATAACTTTTTAAGACTGTTAAGTATAAACAATAGAAAATGCAATTAAATAAGTATAACTTTTTAAGACTGTTAAGTATAAACAATAGAAAATGCAATTAAATAAGTTCTAATATTTCCATCTAAAAGGCCATTCTCCAGGTCACCATTATATGTCCACACTTAACAAAGATGATGTGTAAAACTCTGGATGGGCTAGAAAGGCCTCCTGAGGCCTGTAGGCAGGAAGCCAGTCAGCCTGGATATACCCCAACTTCTTTGTCCTGTCCTTCCACAGAATGTTGGTAGTCATCTTGGACTCAGACATGCAAACCACATGCAAATCAGTCCTTCTTTCCTTTTCTGGTAAAATGGGTAGTTTCTTGACTATTCCTTATATGCAGTTGGCTTGTTTTTATCATGAGATCCTCTCCTGGCTTCTTGTTCCACACTGGGTGTAGTGGGTCAGTGAACTCATAGTATCTGAAGAAACAGGAAAAATTCCTGTTTCTACATTTTTCAGTAAAACTTTATTTTAAACTTTTTCTTTCAGTCATTACTGGGTTGACCTTGCACCCAGCTTTTGCTTAGGCAGGAGGCAGAAATCCTCTTCCTATGGGCCTCAGATATCCTTCTGAGTTATTTTCCCTATACTGTCTGAGGAATTAGAAGAAAATAAAGAATTCTTAAACTCTTGTATTTCACAACTTTTAATCGTACCTTAAAATCTGTTATGTTTTTTTATCATGTATTTGAAGTAAAGAATGACGTCCTCACTCGAGACTGAGAAGTAGCTTTTGCTGAGGCTGTAGGAACCACAGAGATGAACCTTGGTGCTATTTGAGAGAACAGGAGGGCTGCAGGCATGACACCGGGAAGGAGGGAGGTGACAGCTACAGAGCCTCTCAGTTCTTTTCCTTTTTTCCCTACCTTCATACATCTTTATTTCCAGCATAGTGTTAGGCATGTACATGCATATAATTAACATTAGATATTCTGACAGATAAAAGTTAGCTTGCTTGATGGACTTTAAGGACTTTGTGACTTTATCCCTCTTTGGTTAATATGATGAGCTAGCTAGGCAGACTGTACACTATTCCTGCTGCTGTTGTCTTGGGCAGTAGGAAGCATTGGCTGACTTTTTCCCCCACTGTTCCTTTGGCTATTTCTCCTAAATTTTTGAAAGAAACCTAGGAAGCTCAATTCTCTCTCTCTCTCTCATGTTTATGTAAGTCATATGTCTTTATAGAACCACAATGTCCTGTTCTACCCTAACTTTCTCACCTGTTTAACGTGACCAGCCCTGTTTGTCAGTAGTAGTATATCAGTGTAGATAAGGTAAGTACAACTAATAATAATAGCTAATGTTTGTATAATGCCTTTATAGTTTACTGCGCATTTTCATACATAGTACATTGTCTCATTGTTACACAGTAACCTTGTATGGCAGTATCAAGGTTGTATTTGTTTTAAACATGATGAAATGGGACTTCAGAGAGATTTAATAATCATTAAAAGTTACAGAACTTCCAGGTCATTGGAGCCAAAGCACGTGGCATTTCATTTCGACCGTGCTGATTTGGCATTTTTCCAATTTAGGATGACAGCTTAGATTAGTTTACATGGTTTCATTATTTACCTGGGCTTCCTTCTTGGTGACACAGGAAAAACTGTTAAACCATTTAATTAGTCTGTTTTTGTTTTTAATTTATTTATTCATTTTTTAGAGAGGAAAGAGAGAGAGAAGGGAGAAGGAGCAGGAAGCATCAACTCCCATATGTGCTTTGACGAGGCAAGCCCAGGGTTTTGAACCGGCAACCTTAGTGTTCCAGGTCAACACTGTATCCACTTCACCACCACAGGTCAGGCCTAATTAGTCTGTTTTGCATTCGGTTTTCTTACTTTAAAATAATTTGCTGGCCCTGGTCCATTGGCTCAGTGACAGAGCATTGGCCCAGTGGGTGGATGTCCCAAGTTCAATTCCCCGTCAGGGTACACAGAAGTGACCTCCTGCTTCTCCACTCCTGTCCCTTCCCTTTCTTTCTCTCTTCCCAAAGTCATGGCTTGGTTGGAATAAGTTGGACCTGGGTGCTGAGGATGGCTCAATGGCCTCCCTTCTGGCACTAAAGTGGCTCAGTTGCTGAGCAATGGCACAATGGCCCCAGATGGGCAGACTGTTGCCCCATCGGGGACTTGCTGGGTGGATCCTGGTCAGGGCACATCTGGAAGTCTCTCTGCCTCCCTGCTTCTCACTTAAGAAAAAGAATTTTGCTTCTATTTTAGCTATTTTTATCCTATTTACAAACTAATTGAGATTCAAAAATCATTATTTTTTGTTGTTGCTGTTGTGACAGAGACAGAGAGAGGGACATGTCGGACAGAGAGACAGGAAGGGAGAGAGATGAGAAGCATCAATTCTTCATTGTGGCACCTTAATTGTTCGTAGATTACTTTCTCATATGTGTCTTGACCAGGGTCTATAGCAGAGCAAGTGATCTTTGGGCTCAAACAAGCAACCAAGGGGTCATGTCTATGATCCCATGCTCAAGCCAGCGACACCGTGCTCAAGCTGGATGAGCCCGCACGTAAGCCAGCAACCTTGGGGTTTTGAACCTGGGGCCTCTGCATCCCAGTCTGATGCTCTGTCCACTGTGCCACCACCTGGTCAGGCCAAAAATCATTATTGATAAGACTATTCTACGTTAATACCCTATGCCTCCTTGCTTCTCCCATTGAAAATGTCTTATTCAGGATAATTAAAGTTGTTGTGTTATCTTATAATTTGAGTAAATGCTTTTCCTCCTTATTTCCCCGAATTGTCATTTCTTCAACATTTTTTTCAAGCTTGCTTTGAGTATTTTAGAGCCTTTGCATTTTACATAGATTTTAGAATCAGTTTGTTTCTACACACACACATAACTTAATATGAATGAGTGAGATTTTTTTGAAGCTGTAGTGCTACCCAAATTTTATTGTTGCTACACAAGTAGCTTAAAGAGCTCCTGAAATATAAAAGCAAGGCAGAGCTTCTGGGGGCAGGCATCAAGGTACTCACCTGTTCTCTAAGTAGTGAGATTGAATGTGACTTAGGAGCTCACGTCAGGTTACATCTGAGCAATGTTCCACCAGTTTAACTGATGTGAGCTTTCGTCTCTGCTCTCTATGCAGTAAGTATGCTTACTCTTCAGACTAGAAAGCAAGAGGTGTTTACCTGTTGAGAGTTCCCTGCATTAACATAGTGAAGCATCCAAAGATGGTTCTCCCAGTCCAGTTCTCTTCACTTACCTCCCAAACAAGATCACTTCCTCTGAAGTGAGATCATTGACTCAGAAGAGAATGTTTTGTTTTCTCATTATCTTCTGAAGTCTGTTAGTTATACTTCTATAGACAGTGGAGTAAGACCTTAAATCTTCTGGGAAACTGCTTACGACTATTTCCTATTCTATTATATGTTTGTACTTAAAAGCCCATGAGAAATAAAAGTACATGTGAACAAACACATGTAGAAAATTAAATACTTGTGACATTTTTATGAGTCTGCATGTGCATTTGTCTGTAAGAACCATTATTTCTTCATGAAGCCCCAGGGCTTTAAGTTTTTCTAGGTAGAAGATTTTTACCTGGCTCTTATAATTGTATGAAAAAAGCTCTCATTATTATAGGGCCAGTTTGGATGAGTGACTTTGGATCCATTAGTTTGTTAAAAGAAGAATTTGTATTAATTTATTTACTTAAATACCTCTAGGAGTTTTAATAAGATGGATACTTGAAACTCTACAATGATAATATCTCACAGGTTGTTAATTTCTAGAAATTAGGGAGAAGTGATAGCGGAAAAGGTGGAAGAGTCATTGGATATAATTGGAAATGTGCTTTTTTTGTCTGTTCATTGAATAAGTGACTTGGCTTCATTTCCCTCCTGCCTTGCTGGCTCTGTGGGCCTCTGTGTACACCGTTTTATTTGGATTTCCAATCTTTAATGACATCATAGAAGGATAACCCAGTCACAGATTTTCCCAAGATGACATCTCTGCCTGTGGCCCATCTTGTCAGATGTTGGGTGAGTCTCCTTTAAACTGTGAACACAGATCAGCCTAGCCTGGTTTTGGGTAAGGAAAGATCCATCTTGCCAAATCATGGAAACCTTCCTTCCCTCTACCACACAGCACCCTTCTCCTCTGAGCCCTTTCTTTAGAGGTCATATTTGAACCAACTACTCTCTGCTCTGTCAGAAACTTAATGGGGAGAAGTGATATTTTAGAATATTGTGCATATTTCCATTGTAGTTTATATGAATTAACCCCTCACAGAGGGGTCTTTTTTGAGTTTCATTTCACTACTATATCCTTCATGGATAAGACATACAACTACCATTATATAGATAACATTGTTGTGATTTTTATAATGCTGTTAAAAAGATTGACTGCAGTACTTCTAAATATTCCAAATGATAACATCTTTTTTATTTATTTAAGTGAGAGAGAGGAGAGACAGACAGACAGAGACAGACAGACATATACAGGAAGGGAGAGAGATAAAAAGCATCAACTTGTAGTTGCAGCACTTTAGTTGTTCATTCTTTGCTTTCTCATACATTCCTTGACTGATGGGCTCCAGCTGAGCCAGTGACCCCTTGCTCAACCAGCAACCTTTGACTCAAGATAGTGACCTTGGGGTTTCGAACCTGGGTCCTCAGTGTCCCAGGTTGATGCTCCATACACTGCACCACCTGGTTAGGATCTTTTTTTATAATTTAGTATCAGAAAAAATTTGTTAGTCAAAGAGAAAAAAATGACAATTTCTTTTACTAAATTCTAGTTAGAATTGAACAATCCTGTCAGTTTTTGAGTATAGGCGGTGATGGCATCTGCAGTTTCTGTGACTGTCCACAGTAGTAATCATAGTTACTATTATCACTAGATGTTCGTATTTAATACATTATTACAGAAACATAGATAATATACCACAAATTACTTTTTCCAATGTTATTTGAATATAATTTGGTATTTTTTTTGTAATCTTATGTGCTTTATATTATGCATTTACAATCATCTGTCTGAGTAGGTGTGCACAGGATCACAAGGTAACCAAAGGGGTTCCTGACACCATACACTCTAATGCTCAAATGGGCTTCCTGGCTCTTTCAGGCTTGGTTCAGATGTTCCCATGGTGAAGCCTTCTCTGGAAGGTCAATTCCTGGCCCTGCCTGTGTGCTCTTAATACCTACACTGTGGTCAGCTATGTCTATCTTTTCTCCTGCCTGTGAGCTATTTGAGAGAAGGAACCCATTCCTTTATTTTAACCCGTAGCACCTAGCAAAGTGTCTTGTCATTGATTAGCACTCAGTAACTGCTTATTTAAATACTACTTTTCCACTCCATGTTCATCCTTATATTGCTTTTCCTCGTTGAATTGTTTGCTAGTCAATGCTTGGCTCTGGCTCAATGTTTACTGCTGTAAAGTAAAGAATGATGATTTTTTTTCATCCTATTTTGTCAACACTGGCTTTAAATATTTTGGAGGCAGCCTGTTGGATATCAGGATGCCTTTAATGAACCAAAGCATTATTAAGGGCATGCTTTTCTCCCTTCTCAGGTATAATCATTGATGATCAGTCATCTTTTCTCTGAAGTATGACACTTTATTTCAACATTAGGTGGGGTCTTAGGAAAGTTACAGAGCTTTGTGATAAGGGTCTCTTTCATTTCTAAGCCCATCCCGATTGAAGGTAACATGGTATCAGTGGAGAGAAAACTCTTACATCTCAACCATTGGATTTTATTATTAGTGTTGCTATTTAGAGGAGGCTTAATTTGATGGGAAGAACAGGTAGAGTAATGCATCTCAAAATGATTTGATGAGTATAGCCCCATACCTGGCAATAAAATCTGTTCATTTGATTGAAACAACATGTCTTAGGAATGAGTAATGATTATTAAGAACAAAATAAAAGTGCCCTTTTTTGTTACATCACATTTGGCCTAAATGTGAGATATGTCAAATGAAATTTTATAATTAAATTTCTATATTATTCCATTTTACAGAGTTTCATTTCCTCATGTCCTTCCTTTGTCAGATTTACTGAACTGAAACATAAATGTTGAAGATGGTCTTTTCTTATTAAGTAATTTGACTTCACCTTTTTTGAGCATCTCAGTTAAGTACCGTATTTTTTGCTCCATAAGATGCACCTGACCATAAGACACACCTAATGTTTTAAGGGGGAAAATAAGAAAAAAAATATTCTGAGCAAAATGGTGTGTTAAAATATTTAATAAAATATCATACATTTTTGCTCCATAAAACGCATGGGCATTTCCCCTCCACTTTTGGGGGGGGGGGGGAGTACGTCTTATGGAGCGAAAAATACAGTAGATCTAACTATGGATTTGTTGTTATTTGAAGAATTAGAAACCTGCAAGGACTGTTATATTTTACATTTAGTGTTTTCAACAATTGTTGAAGTAATACATAATGAAAAATATAGAAAAGTTCATAAAAAATCAAATAAATACAATTCTATTACCTAGAGTTATATAATACATTGTTAACAGTCTAGTACATTTTTTCTTAGTATTTATTTTACCTGTTATCTGTGTGTGTGACAAACCATCACAACATTTAATGGTTTAAAACAATGACAACTCTTTGTTGGTGATTCTGTTTTAGGTTGGGCTCAGCTGGATGGTTCTTCTGTTCCAGGATGGTTGCCTCATTCATCTGTGGTTAACTGCAGAACAGTTTGTTTTCTCTTGGCTGGACTCTCTTACATGTCTAGGTCCTCAGCTCTGTCAATGTGATCTCTCATATGCTAGCAGAGTAACTTGAGTTTATCCACATGACAGAGTCTAAGGCCCTGGAGAGACAACAGAAGTGTGTACCAGGCCTCTTGAGCAAAAGGCTTTGAAATACTGTACTATTGCCTTGCTGTAGTCGTTTGGCTAGCCCAGATTTGAATGGTGGGGAAATAAACTCTAGCTCTTGATGAGAGGGGTTGCAAAGTCAAATTTCAAAGGATGTGGGAAAAAGGACGAATGAAGGTTGGTGGGCATTTTTGCAACTTATTGTAGTGTGTGTGCATGTTGTGTATGCATATATGAAAATGGAGATCATATACAATTATTTCTGCATTTTTCATCACCAGAGAGGCTCCAAATTCCAGTTGCTATTTCCGTGATGTGAGTTACTAGGGAGATTAAATGAATTTTTATGTGAGAAGTTTCTCAAAAGGTATGTAGAACAGAAGAGATAGGTACTCAATAGATCATAGTTTAAAAAGAAAGCAAGAGAAAATTTAGGTTTTTTAGACAACTGTTTGAATTCCGTCAGTCTTATTTTCTGCTTTGTTTTATTTCTCCTCTGATTTCTTTCCACATTTACTCTCCTAGCTGATGATAATGGGAGGACACCTGTTTCTGGGCCCCACTTCAGCCTCTAACCAACTCTGAGTCCTTAGAAAAGTCACTTGACTTTGTACCTCAGTTACTTCTTCTATTAAATGAAAATAACAGCTATCTCACAGAGTTATTGGGGAATATTTAATTCTCATGTATACAGACACGTATTGGAAATTCTAGAAGTGCTATTGTTTCCCAGGAATTCTTTGAGGCTTTTATGAAATTTCTAGAATATTTTCTTAATATTTTTTCACATCCACTGCATCTCAAACTGATTTTAACTCTTCTTTGAAAGAATTTATGTTAAAAAATAACACTGTTTATTTCTTCTTAGTACATGTTAAAGAAAATTTGACTTTCACAGCCTTAATTTGACACTAATCTTCAAAATACCATAGCCATTTATTTAATCTGATGGATCCCCCTTGCATAATCTCAGTCTTCTCTGATCGGAAATGACATTTTTAATACCAATACATTCTTAGGCTTTTCTGACAGAAAATATTTTTGAGGATGTATAATCAGTTTTGGGATATGCTTATCAATAAATTTTTCTTGCAACAATAAATCAGAAAACCTATCAAAATAGCATTATGAAAAAATCTATTCTGTTTAGTACTTCCCATGAAATGGTCATGCTTGAAGTTTATGAAAAAAAAAAATTTTTTAGATGGAGTCTGTATATTTAATTTGTGTGCTGGCTATCTTTTTAACCAGTCAATTTGCATAAATTTCATATCCTAACCAAGAAGAAAATGGTTGTGGTCTGGTGTCAACCTTTTCTCTGTCAGGTTCGTATCACTTTTTTTTTTCTTAACTGCTGTTACCACTTTCTACTTTTTGCAAATTTCACTGTAAACCTTTTTTCATTCCTTTCCCACCCACATACATGCCTCCCCAACCCAAGAAAGAGGAGTGTTTTCCTGAAACTTCCTTTTGTTTTTCTTTGTAATTTTCTGAACAATGAATGAATTGGATTAATTCTTTCCCATTTGAAAATGTTCCATCCTCATAGTTCATTCATTTATTTTTTTCTTCATTTAGTCATTCACTCATTATTCAGCAACAGTGTTGTACACACCCTGCTGGATTCCATGAATTAAAAGACAAATATGTCCTGACTCTGTACCATGGATTATTGCATCTATATTGTTCTCTTACTTACTTCAAAAGGTCAGCCGGGTAGAGAAATGAAGTAGGAAACTAGGTAATTATTGTGGCATGTGTACCATATTGTGGCCTATCTGTTAAAGGTTCCTACTTTGAGCATAGTACATTCAGATCACTACAGGCATCTTACTGTTTTCCTTTGGTGAAATGTTTTCACACTTAACTACACCTAAATGCACAGAAAAATTTTCCAACCAACCCAAATGTCAATGGGGAATGATTTTAAGGAATAAAATATCCTTTTATTTTATTAGGCAGGTGAGAAACCAGATGGCCGAGTTCACTCTATAAGTGACCGTTAGGAACATGTTTTCTGGAAGTTGCCCCTTGTCCAAATCATGAGCATCTTTGTCCTTCCTTTCTTACTCTGGGCCCTCATCTCCTCCCTGGACTGTTGCAGTAAGCTCTACCAGCACCTTCTTTACCTATAGTCATACAGACATGGATCGTTTTTCTTCTGCATCCAAACCTTTCGGTAGCTTCCTTAGGGTCACAGGATAATGTCCAGATTCCTTACAGTGGCATGAGAACTGTCCTCCTCTCTACTTCCTCTTCTCTCCTCCCTTCTCACAGCAGCAGGACCCCCTGCAGTCCCTAGAACAAAACAGGCTGTTTCTGGCCTCTGGGCCTTTGTTCATGCTCATCTCTCTGCTTCATTTCCCTCCTCCCTAATTCTGTGCATGAATACGAAGTCATGCTATAGATAACATGCTAGAATATGTCCCATTAGCCTCTGTCATGCCACCTGTGAGAAGACTTTGTGGCACATACCTGTGTGGCTTGCCCTAAGGAACAGGAATCAAGTTTTAGTGGTTCTTGTATATTTGAGTCCCCAGCACCAGGGTGTTTGGTGCCCACTGGCTAGCAACACATGACTGTTGAAGGAATTAGTAAATTAATGCTTCACTGGGTATGTGTTCTTTAGTTTCTAGAAGGAAATGGTCAAACATAGTACTTTATTTGTCCTCTATAAGGCGGCCTTTTCTGAAATTTAGGGGAAAAAATAAGTAAAGCCTCTAATAGAACTGAGATTCTGAATGATGACACTATGACCCAGTGGTATTCTAAGTACTCCTAATGGAAAATACTGAGATTTAATGAATCCTGGCTTTTTCTGTAGGTATATGGGGCATTTCAGAATAATGTTCGTATCTTGGGGACAATGAGACTGTGCCTTCCAGGGCCGATTTATTAAAGGGTCTGGACCTTCCCAAGTGCTTGATGCAGGGCCTCTCTAATGGGTCAGAGCTTGTGGCATCAAGTGAATCAGGTCAACAAATGAGACTCGGAGTTGGGAAGTAAAGGGGACCCAGAGCTTGAGAGCCGATTCTCCATGTGGGTTTGTAGGAGTACTTGAAAAGGCAGCAACAGCCTATCCTGAAAAACAAAATAAATAAAACCCCTCAAAATACAACAAACTCACACTTCTGGAGTATTTACTGTGACCCAGCTGCTGTGCCAGGCATTTTTGAAAGCCGTAATTCTGAAGTCTCCTGCTTCCATAGCATGGTGTGTGTACCCTGAGACTTGGCTGTGCTGTTCTGCAAGGCTCCAGACTTGTGTGGAAAAAGAAGAGTAGAAATTAAAAAAGAAAGAGGAGTGGAGTCTACAATTCAGGACTGTGTTCTTAGGGAAGCATTGTGGCCCACCATGACTATCTAGCTGTTACCAGCATGAGTTGATAATGGAACTTTACCATTAATGTTTAATTTTAAAATGAAGTGATCTGTCTTGTGGCTTGCTTTAATTTTTTTATATTCTAAAACCATTAGTTCAGCTCTCTTATAGGCTTTCACAAAGTAGCTGGGTGTATTCTAAGATTGACCACATGAGTAAATGGGTTCATGTTCTTAAAGCCAGGATTCTCACTGAGAAATAAGGGACATACACATACAGATGGGGGAGGTGAGAAAGAACCTTGTGGGGATGAATAGGGATTTCACTGTGAACTTAAGACCTCTAACATATATGCATATGTATTTATGCATGTCTGTTCTTGTATGTATATGTATGCATATGTGCATATATTTCCTTGCTCTGTCTTCTGGAAGGGTAAAGAAGCAGATACCCCTGTAATAATTAATAATAAGCACATCTAAGCACCTGTATGTTTGTCTCTAATATCACTCTTCTCTAAAGCAAGCCACATTCCCGAGGGAAATGGCAATATCTTGTAAGGCCAGGAACTAAGAAACTGCTTTAGAAAAAAGTCTAAAGGGGCATAGGAAACGGTTTGAAGAGGCTTAGTTGACCAAATCTGGGATAATCGGAGCACAGAAATAACAATGGTATTAATTAAGAACAATTGTGGAGGAGGAATTATTAAGTTCACACAGATAATGGATGGGTGGATACATCTGGGGAGAGTAGGCTCCTTTTGCTTAAGAAATGACAAATGACAGCTAGTAGCCGCAGAGGGAGGGAGTGCGAGAGCAGGACAAATCAGCACCTCACCACTACTGTAGTAAAGGCTGGGTCAGGCAAGGCTCATCAATGGATCCTAACCCCACACAGAAGTGTGTCAGAACAGAGTATTTGCATGATGTTAAAATTTCTTTCACATATTGCTTATTAGTTGTCGGGGAAAAAGGATAATTATGAAGCAGAGAAATTGGACCATATATTGACCAGGATCATAATTCACATCACCATTGGGAGACAGCCAAACATAATGTGTCTCCAAATGTGATATCCTTAGAAGAACACAGCATCACCTATGTGGTGCCCTGGCCCAGAATGTACAGCCTGGATCTAATCATTAGACAAATGCTCTATTCAGAAAGCAGGGGAAGGGAGAATTGTATTCTTCAAAAGTATCACAATCATAAAAGACAAAGAACAGCTGTGGAAATGTTTCAGATTAAAGGAGGCTAAAGAGATGTGGCAACTGACCCTAGACTGGATCCTGTACTTAATTTAAGAGCACGGACCAGAGGAAGGGGGAGCCCTAAAGGTCAATATCAGCTCAGCTGACAAAATTGGAATATGCATTATAGAGGATTATGTCAATATTAAGTTTCCTAAAGTTAGTAACTATAACTCTTATAAAACTTTGGCTATATAAAGGAAAATCCTTTTTAGAAAACTCACACTGATGTATTTAGCAATAAAAGTTAAGCTCAAATGGTTTGTGGAGAGGCTAACACACACACACAGACACACAATCTTATATATTCTTAAATATACACATAAATAAAATAGAGACTTAATAAAGAAAGGAAATGGTAAAACATTAATAGCAATAGAGAACAATAGCTGAATCTGGGTAAAGGGTCAAAGAGTATATTGGTGATTTTGTACCATTCATATTAATGCAACTTTTAAGTCTGGATTTAAGTCTGGAAGTATTCCCCAATAAAAAGTTTAAAAAATTTAAAAAAATACTATATTATTACTAAGTCAATGATTGTTTTTTAAATAAATATTTCTTTTATTTTCTGTTCTTTCCTCTTCTCTTTCTCCTCTTTCTTCTCTTCCTTCTTTCTCCACCCCTCTTTAGAAGTTCAAGGCTGGGGAGAAGGGCATCTCCGTGGGGCAGACCGTCATCACGAAGCATCGGAACACTCGGTATTATAGCTGCAGAGTGATTGCTGTGACATCACAGACCTTCTATGAAGTCATGTTTGATGATGGCTCCTTCAGCAGAGACACTTTTCCTGAGGATATTGTGGTAAGTTCCTAGGGTGCCGGTTCCCTAGTTTACTTTTTGTGTGACTAAAATGGCTGTACCTTTCTGGAATCTTTTGGAGTAACTCATATCGCTTACTATTTCATTCAGGTGTGCTGTTTTTCCTCCACAAAGAAATACTGTTTTCTAGGAGGTTCCTTAGCCTTCATCATTCTTAATGGTAGTCAGGTAAACTTATACTGATTTTCCCAAAATTTTTTAATTAAATGAGAAATTTATGTGGCCAGCAAACATAAAATGCAAGTTCACTTATTATTTTCTATTATAATTACATCTGAATACCTTTATTACTTCTTTTTCTTCATGGTTAACTAATTAATATGGCTTTTATTAATCTGACAGTGACATCTGTGATCTGACAGACACCTATGGATGTTTCATATGTGGGTAACAAAAATCACACAGAAAAAAGGCTGTGACTTTTACTGAGTTTCTTAACTGTGTTCTGGAATGGTATATGTTTATGTTCCTCCGTCTTCTCTCTGTCTCCTCCCTCTGTTCCCTCAGTGAACCCTTCTGGATTATTCAGAAGAATTGGTTGGTGTGTTTTAGGAGCTTGTTTTTAGCAGGATGTTTCACAAAAAGAACACTTTTCACAGAAAAGTTTTGTAACAAATCAATCAAAGAGCTGGGATCAGGGTTAGTGTAGTGGAATCTTGTTCCCTTATGTGTTTAAAAGAAGTATCAGTTGGGGAGCCAGGCCTCAATTGTGTAGTCATAACTTCTGCCTTGTTCTAGGTCTATTGATGCTTTACTCTTTGTACTTAGACATTTCTCAATGACTCTTTCATAGTAATAATTATGTTATGTACAATTGAGATTGCTCATAAGTATTTCTAGAACTTTGGTCTCCTGGGAATAAAGAAACATTGATTTAGCTTTGTTATACTTACTTCTCTATGCTGTTAAGAGACACAAGTTTGTAAACAAAACCGACCTTATTTGAAAATTTTTAAAGCAAATGAATTTAGACAAATTAACGATACCAGGACTTGATCATACACCAAAAGGGCGAGTTGTGATTCTTTGAAAAATTCTAACTGGAGTGTTACTTTGCTGCGTTGCCATCACCATTCATAAACTGCAACCCTTAGGTAAAACATGCTCTTCTTGTTAGAATAGGTTGTCCCTTTAAGCATGCCGTCCACAATCACTGAGAAACTTACCTGCCAAGCATCATACAGTTGCTAGCAAAAATAAGTTGAGAGCAGGTGTGATTTCTATTCAGTCTAGGGGGCAGACAGGCTGGTAAATGGATACTTTTTGTAAGTGCTATGAATGAACCAGATGCAACTCTCCACATGTTGTGTGAAGAAAAATGAGTAATAGACTCCACAGGGGCCTGCCCAGGCAGTGGCACAGTGAATACAACGTTAGACTGGGACGCAGAGGACCCAGATTCTAAATCCTGAGGTTGCTAGCTTAAGCACAGGTTCATCTGGGTTGAGTGCGGGCTCAGTAGCTTTAACCCAAGGTCACTGGTTTGAGCAAGAAAAGGGTCACTCAGTCTGCTGTAGCTCCCTGGTCAAGGCTCATATGAGAAAGCGATCAATGAACAACTAACGTGCCACAACAAAAAATTGATGCTTCTCATCTCTCTCCCTTCCTGTCTGTCCCTATCTCTGTCACAAAAAAAAGGACTCTACAGGGTTGGTCAAGTTGTACTTACTGACATGTGCCACGTGACAGGACTGCTTCAGGAACAGAATGTGTATGAACTTACAGTATTTCTTCCTCACAACCTTATATGCTAGGTACTACCATTTTTCACATTTGCTTCTGAGGAAACTGAGGCACAAAGAGGTAAATCACATTCCCAAGGTCATATGTAACTCATAAGTATCAGAAAGAGTATTCAATCCCAGAGTCTGGCTTTTGAGTTTCTGTTCTTAACCCCTGGGAAGAAAGTACATTTAAAATAGGAGGAGAAGCCCTGGTTGGTTGGTTAAGTGGATAGAGTGTCAGCCCAGTTTATGGACATCTCAGGTTCAATTCCCGGTCAGGGCACAAAGGAGAAGCAACCTTCTACTTCTCCATCCCCACCCTCTCCCCCTTTTCTTCCTCTTCTCCCATAGCCAATGGCTCTGTTGTTTTGAGTGTTATCCTTGGCTGCTGAGGATAGCTTGGTTGATTCGAACATCATCCCTAGATGAGGGTTGCAGGTGGGTCCGGGTTGGGGCGCATGCTGAAGTCTGTCTCACTATCTCCCCACCTCAAAAAAAAAAAAGGAAAAAAAAGGAGCAGACAGTATTTGCAAGGCCATAAAATATACGAGAGACTGAGGCCCTTGGCTTTTGCCAGCCTGTCTAGGCTACACGCTTATTCCAGAATCAGCCTTCTTTTGTGCAATCTGTGAATGCTAAGCCAGCAAAAGAGAGAAAACTTTGGTGAAAATGTGATAAAAGACTTCTGAGCACTGACCCTCAAACCTGAGCAAATAGCTAGGTCCTTGTCCTTGCTAGTATTAATGAATCCTACATTTCCTTTCACTTACAAGCCGCCATACACCCGGTCTCTTTTAAGTTTTTCTGGAATGTCTTTAACTTGAACATTGGAAAAGAGTATCTGTGATCCTGAAAGTGTTTTGAAATTCTCCAAGTCTTTGACCCCTTTTATCCCCACTTTCTGTGAACCCAAGGAAATTTAGTTTTAAGTATATGTGGGTGTTGTGAGAAGAACACTAGCTATAAAATTTATAAGATTGTTTGGAAGCACCATTGAAATCAACAAGAATGGAAAATCAAAATTATTGACAGCTTGTTTAGTTTTACTCAATATATTTGGTAAAGGTTTGAGTGATGTATACGTGTGCATGTGTGTGGTCAGAGCCCTAGCCTTAGAGTGAAGGAAGCACATGCAGTGGCCTGAGGGGCACAGATTGGAGGATGAACCCATCTGAATTTGTGTGAATGGTCATTTCTTCAGAGAAAAAATATTATAGTCATCTGCAAGCAGGTCTTGTCTCTTCCACCCAATCCTTCCTCCCTCAATACTCCCCCCACCCCTTCCCATCTCTCACATTTTTGGTTACCTGTTTCAGGGCTCTTATACCAAGTAGGAATGTTTCTATCATGTTGTATTTTAAAATTTCACATACTTTTTTATAGCATCAGCTTTTGTTGGCTTCTGTGGCTTCTTACGCTTTGTTATCTTGATGCGGAATGATATGTCTCCAAGACCTCTTTGGTGGCTCTATAGGGAAAGTTTTTTTCCTTATAATATTTCATCGGTCAGAATTCTCCAGAGAAACAGACCAATAGGGTGTGTTTATATGTATTTAATATAGTAAATATATTAAAAGTGTATGTGTGTTTGTGTGTATATGTGTGTGTGTGTGTGTGTGTGTGTGTGAGAGAGAGAGAGAGAGAGAGAGAGAGAGAGAGAGAGATTTATTAGTTCATGTGGTTATGAAGGCTGACAGGTCCGAAGATCTGCAGTGTGCAAGCCAGTGGTGTAGTTCTAGTCTGAGTCTGAAGGGCTAAGAACCAAGAGAGTTGATTGTATGGTTAGAGTCTGAAGGCTCATAGGCTGGAGACCTAGGAAGAGCCCATGTTTCATTTAAAGTCTAAGGCAGGAAAAAGATGAGCCTAGTTAAAAAGCAGTCAGCCAGGAGGGATTCCTTTTTAGGGGGATGTGGGAGGTCACCTTTTTGTTCTATTCAGACCTGCAATTCATTGTGTGAGGCCCACTGACATTGAGGAGGGTAATCTGCTTTACTCACTTTATCAGTTCCACTACTACACTCATCCAACCCACCTTCACAGACTCACCCAGAATAATATTTGACCAATATCTGGGTACTCTGTGGTTCAATTAAATAAAACAAAACATCGCAAATATATCATCCTCAGGCCTTTTAGAAGACTCTTTACCTTGTGCTACCACCAGCTCTGACTATGACAGAGTGTAATTTCTTTTTTCTGTAAAACAATGACTACATTGTTTTAATCAGTTTGTAAGAAGAAGTCATGGTATTTTAAGACAAACTTTTAAAATTTAGAGGCTTACCAAAGATTGTATGGGGGCCTGAGTTTCTTGCTGAAATTAATGAAAGCCACATGATTAAATGACTTTGTACTATGTCACCTAGACTTTAGTTTGAGATAGGGGAATTTGAAGTTATGTTTTAAGACATATTGATGAGTATAACTAAGTATAATATAAATATATTTACATGTAAATTATATTTATTCTTCTATGTGATATGATATAAATAAGTTGATGCCATCCTTTTTTAGGCCATGTGGCTTAAGTGCTGTGAATATCCTACGTCTAGTTTTGAGATTAATCTACATCAGAACTGTCTTCTGGGAGATGGGGACCCGGTTTGATATTCTAATGTGGAGTTTCATCAGGCAATAAGAAAAATGTAATCAGGTCCGTTTCTGTCTCATTATCTTGCAGATTGTAGCAGAATAATTATTTGGTGGAAATACTAAATGCATCATTCCACATTCCTCAGAGAAATCTTGTTTTCGTTAGATGATATACCCATGGCATCTGAAACTGACAGTAGAAAATGATTTTTTCTTCTGTTTGTCTGAAAACTCTCTAATCCACACAATGTGCTTATCAGGTGTGAGTGCCACTGGGAAGGTTTTTTGCCTCAAATGCAATGTGAAGTCAGTGTTATTGGCTACTGAAGAATGAGCTTTTCTAAGCTATGGGGGCTTGGTAACTAGAACTGCTGCAAGGGTACAGCACAATGACAGTATTTTTAACTATGAAAATCAGATTTAGAATATCAAGTTAAATCATCCCTAACTATTTATGTATGTCATGAATATATTCCCTTCTGGAGCCTGACACTTCAGTAAAGAAAGTTGCATTCCCTCATTTATAGAGTCACTGATTACAAATCATTTTATAAACCCATAGAAGAGAACCTTTAATGCAGGCTGGCTTATCCATGTTTTAAAATAAGTTTGCCAAGCATTAAAATGCCTGTGTTAGGATTATGTGACTAGAGAGAGTATTTGAAGCTGCAGGGAAAAACATTCTTTGGACTACCAGGAAATTGATTTTCATACCTAGGTGCTTCATTTCTGTGATAGCCAGAAAAATTTCCCCAAATTTTCCTCTCAACAGTACACCTGCAGAATGTATGTATCAGCCCAGTTAGACTCAGCATGCAATCTATAGCTGTCAAGGGCAGTAATAAAACATGTACTGCAACCCGCCTCCACCTGTCAGTCTATGAAATTATGACATGCTTCCTGATGAATTTCTTTGTTTCCTACTGTTTTTATGGGAATGAAAATTGCCTACCCAAGAGATTCAGTGAGCACAGAGATTCCAGGGCCTACTTTTAACCTCTGCTAAAACATGCCATGTCAGTGCTAGAGTGATGACTGCTTCTCTTCATCAGAACTCAGGGTTCATTTCAAGGGAAGAAGTTGGTGCAACAGGATAGTTCTAAGACTAGCACTTAACATTCACCAGTGGCCCGTGAGAAGAGAAACAGGATCATTTAGAAATTCGGCAGGAAGAGTCCACCACTGAAATTTCCATGAGGACTTGCTGCATTTTTCAGCCTCTATTAAAGTGTGAAAAGAGCATGAGAACTGCACCCTTCAGGATTCTAGGGATGTAGTGTTGTTTTTGTGGGCTGTACGGTGCAAACTGAAGTTCTTAGAGCTAATTTTCTTCTCAGTTTTTTAAGTGAATTGCTTACACTTTTGAGACTCAAATTTTTCCCCACTAAAAAGGGAATAATAATTTCTGCTATCTAGGATCATCCAAAAGACTAAGTGAGACAAATGCCTGACATAGTAGGCACAAAATCTTTTTTTTTTTTTTTAAAGATATTAACTTCAGTCTGTGAAAGTTTTTCTTTTTTTCCTTTTTTCTCTACATCCAATTTATGCTGTCTTTTCTGGTCTTGATGAAATTTGGTTAGAAGGTATGTCCTCAGAACTTTGTTCCTACTTGTTAGATTATACAGTGCCTGTGTGTGTGAAAGTTCACTGTGTCTGCTTATTGTCCGCTTGATGAATAGGTGCAGGGGACTCTGAATGTTGTGGGGGCAAGAGAAAATACCCAAGCGGGCGGGATTGAGAAACAGAAAAACATTGTTCCCAGAAGCAGTTCTGCTACAGGATCCTGGGAAACACTTTTAAATTTCTGTTAGCTCCTAGGTTTGAGGTGCCCTGGATTTTCAAGTCAGGTGGAAGTCACACCTTGTCCCGACCTTCTGTTATAATGCCCCAACCACCCTTTCCCCCCCTCCATGAGCCTTGATTGTTGTTTTTCTAGAATCAATGGAACTTTGCCAGAAAAGTCTCCAGAAACTTTGTTGGTTGAGGATTCATATGGCCCACATGGCATTTAACTCTCTCTCTACTGAGGACCTGCCTCCCTATGGGGCAAATTCCTGTTGATTTCTACTTTACCTTGGGAAGCCCTTTATACATGAAAAGAATACCTGTTATTACTTTGATTTTAATCAAGATTAAGTTTAAAATTTGCTTTTCTAAGTCTTCAACTTCAGCTGACAAATTTTGTTTTATTAATATATCTAATAGTTTTACACAAAAATAAGAAAAAACTCATTTGTTCCTTGATTAGTGTTTATAAAATTATAAATTTGACAGATCAATCCTAATCATTTTAATTTAAGTAATCAAATTCCTTGGACATCTTAAATATGATTATAGATTTAATATATATGATTCTCACAAATGTCACAATTTTTCTAAGTACTTTCTAAATCCATAACTCTAGTAAATCAGACATTAGTTTAGCTGTTCAAATTCTCCTATGTATTTCAAACATCTTCAAAAAACAAGTAACAGCAGTACAATATAACACATCACTGTACCTTTGTAAATAATTTACAGTGGATAGATTCTATTTAAACACAACTTAATTGATAGATACATAAATCGAAAGAATGTACCCACTACAGGGAAAAGTACTACTATTAATATCTTGACTAAGAATTTACTAAGGAAAAGATAATCAAAGAACCTCAAGGCCATTCAGAGGCAGAGTTTGGTTGTATGTTTGAAAACTAAACCCACAGCTGCTGGGCAGGGGCTTCTAATTGAGGTCAGATTTTATCTGATAGATCAGTTCTCTAAACCTTGTGCTTTTCACTGAGGCCTTAACTAATCTCATGAGTTTCATGAACTATCTTAGGTTAGTGAAGTTGGGTACTTAACCAGTCCCTGGGATTTTATTTTCTTTATGTAATTTTTGTGTGGCTTTTTGCATTAAAAGCTGGGGCATACTAATGGGACATTAAAGCCCTTATTTGAGTCGGACTCCCTGTCTGGTTTATAAATTGTGTGTAGTTTACTGACCCTGGTTCTATAGCTGTCATTTTGATGATTTCCATTTGCTTATCCACTCCTCTGAAGAAAAGTATGCCATTGCCTGATGTTTCATGCAGGAGATTAACTAGTTACCCTGAAGACATGCTGTCAGTACATTTTTCTTCAAATGTATATCTTCCTCACTTGACAATATTTCTCTCACTTGTCTTTTGATAATTATCCCAAGGTGATTGTTTTGGAGAACTTATTCCCAGGAGAAAGGTTTCTGGTGTATTCTTTTAAAGGGGATTCAAGGTATAGCATCTCATTTTCTGTCTAAAAAAATTAAAATAATGACATTGAACCTGAAGGCAATTTTTTTAATTTCCAGGACTTCATCATCTCTTTTCAGTACAGAGGTTAAAACCAAAGGTGTCAGGTGCCATGAACCAAATCTCCTCTGTGTTTGGAAATATCTATGATAACATTCATTTTGATCTGTGTTCAGCATTATGCCAGGTACCATAGGTATTCAAAAGCATAGGTGTAGGAGTAATCCTAGGTGTCTGCAGGCAAAATAAAGATTAAGAAAAAAGTTGTTTCCAGAGACATTCTCTGTCGTGGGACTCTAGAAAGCTCCTGCATGCACGGCTTTTAAGTCAGCCATGCATGCAGTGGCAGAGATCAGGTTGACCAAGGGACACCTTTTATTAATGGGCTGCCTCACCTTAGGGAATTCATGCCCTATTCCAGCCCATTTGTGTTTTTTTGTTCATGACTGATGTTTCTTACTAAAGTCTCCACCAATCGCTGATCCACAAGATTTTACAAAAAAAAATATCCAATGAAGTTTACTGAAAATAAGTTCAGAAATGAACTTATTCATCCCTGAAAGTAATTGTGATGGGCCAGAATTTTGAAGCATATTACCCTGGGTTGAGCTGGGTTACTGACTTGTAAGAATCCTTATGTATTTTAGATACAAGTCCGTTGTTGGATGATTTGTATTTCTTCTTCTAATCCAATTAATATTTCATTATATGAATATAATATTTTGCTTATCCACTCACCAGTTGATAGACATTGGATTATTTTTAGTTTGGAGCGATTGTGAGTAGTGCTGCTATGAACACTTGCTTTGAAGCCTTTTGTGTAGACATGTGTTTTCATTTCTCTAAGATAAATCTCTAGGAGTAGGATTACTGAGTTATATGTTAGAGGATGTTTGGCTGCATAAGAAGCTGCCAAACTCGCCTGACCAGGCGGTAGCGCAGTGAATAGAGCATTGGACTGGGACACGGAGGACCCAGGTTCGAGACCCCGAGGTCACCAGCTTGAGCGCAGGCCCATCTGGCTTGAGCGAAAGCTCGCCAGCTTGGACCCAAGGTCGCTGACTCCAGCAAGGGGTGGCTGAAGGTTCGCGGTCAAGGCACATGTGAGAAAGCCATCAATAAACAACTAAGGTATCACAGGGAAAAACTGATGATTGATGCTTCTCATCTCTCTCCTTTCCTGTCTGTCTTTCCCTATCTATCCCTCTCTCTGACTCTCTCTCTCTGTCCCTGTAAAAACAATAAATAAAAAAAAAAAAAAAAAAGGAAGCTGCCAAACTCTTCAAAAGTTGCTGGACTATTCTGTATTCCCACCAGTAATGTATGAGGATTTACTTTCTCTGCATCCTAACCAACACCTGGTATTATTATCAGTCTTTAGATAATACCAGTATAGTGGTTGTGTAGTCATATCTCGGTGTGATTTTAATTTTCCTGATAGATAATGATTTTAAGCAGCTTTTTGAGTGTTTATTAGTCATTCCTGCATCATCTTTGTTTAAAAGCCTATTAAAATATTTTACTTATTTTTCAATTGAATTGCAAGAGTTTATTTTTATATTCTGTTGATGGACCCTTTGTGAGATGTCTGATTTATAAATATTTTCTCCTGGTTTGTATAATCAATTTCTTAATAGTATCCAAAGAGCAAAAGTTTTAAATTTTGATGAAACCCAGTTTATCAGTAACTCCTTTATGGATCACAGTTTTAGTTCCTATTTTAAAAAACCTTTGCCTTACTCAAGGTCACAAAGATTTTCTCTTATGATTTCTTTTAGAGTTTTATGGTTTTAGGTTTTGCATTTAGAACTATATCCATTTTGAGTTAAATTTTGTGTATGGTGTGAGGTTAAGTGAAAATCATACAATCTAATTTAATGAATTGTGATAAGGATTAAGTGGAAAATTTATAACCATCATAGTGCAGCTCCTTACACTTGATAGGTTCCTTTCTGCTCTTTGACTTATTTAACTTTCTCAAAATGGCACTACAGATGGGAAAAACTTATTTTAATTGTTTCTTTTAATCTGAACTTCAAGAAAGCCATTTGGACAGCTCATTTTCAGATCTATTCTATACTTACTATCAGGAATCTTTTGGAAATGCGTATTATATAGATCTTCAAAAATTTAGTCTCAACATTATAATTTCTATACCTTTAGAGAAAAAGTAGAGAATGCCAGTTAAAATAGTGGTTCCTTCTGTGATGAGATCTTACATATGATAAATGTGCTTAGATCTAAAAAATACTTTAACATATTTTAGATCACCATTTCTAAGATTATATTTCAAACCAGGGCATATTTTGTTTTCCTAAGAAATAAAGAAGGAAAGGTGGGAGGGGGGAGAGAAGTTTCTTTTTGTTAGCATTGTAATGGAAATTAATGAAGAAGTGCTTATTACATAAGGAAGAAATTAAACTCTAAGTTTTTTATTTTAACTTGAAATTGTGTGTCACAGAACTTATGTCAGTTTGATATTTGACATCCACTAAGTTTCAAGCTTCTTGGAAAAAGGACCATGTCTGTTTAAGTTACCAGTATGTAACAAGTTCTCAGTACAGAACCTGGTGATAGTAAGTGTATAATAAATAGTTGCTGAATTAAACAATGAACGAATAGTAACAACCATTATATATTCAGGTATTGAGTTTGTTTTTCTAAGTTATATTTTACAGAATTAGTATATTATTATTTTTAAAAAATTTTAAGACTTAATTTATTCATTTTAGATAGAGAGAAAGAAGGTGGGGAGGAGCAGGAAGCATCAACTCCCATATGTGCCTTGACCAGGCAAGCCCAAGGTTTTAAACCAGCGACCTCAGCATTCCAGGCCAATGCTTTATCCTCTGTGCCACCACACGTCAGGCAGTATATTTCATTGCTCACAAAACTTAGGGGATATTTCCAAATGAATATGAAGTGATAAAAAATTCCTTAATTTTTGTGAGCAGTATATTTTAAAATTTATTATCAATATCAAGAATTGGTTTTAAATTTGAATCCAAGTTTATATTGTATCATGCCTTTCCTGGTAAAGAATATTTAGTTCTTAGAGTAGGACTGTATTCCAACATTTTTTAGGGTTTTGGCTTCCATATAAGAACCCTTTAAAGAATAAGGTCTGTAGTCCTGAAAATATTTGAGAACAGTGGTTCAGGTGGAGTTGTTATGGATGTTCCCACTGCTATGAGAATGAGTCCTCTATGAGAGAGGGCTAAGGGACCCATGGAATTGATGTAGCTGGTAGTACGCGTGTCTGCCCCAAGGTAGGACTGTTGGGAAATGTCTCCAGAGGCCTTAGCTGGCTCCCCCATGAATGTTTAGCTCTGAACTGTCAATATTAATGACACCATTTCTAAATCTCAAAATAGGCTAAATAAACTTCAAAGGAAAATGCAAACATAATGAAATTCCTTATTCCTTTTAATAAATATATGGTCAGATGTCATTGTTGCTTTACAACATAGTATCAACATGTCAGCATTCATTATTGACCCTTCTATATCTCTTTAAATGAAAGTGGTACACTAGCTTTCTATGATACAAAGTTTCCAACTTTTAAATCTTTCCTTGCTCTAACTTCATTTTGATCTCAAAATGAGATACTGTCACCCTGAGTATCATATAGCCATGTATGTTTCATAAATACCTTAAATTTTCCACAGCTGACCCTTCTTGTAGCACAACGTATGCAAGCACAATGTTCTGCATATAATTTCTGAAATATATAGCTAACATTGAGAGTTTCCTGGGGCACCTAGTCAATAGGGAGCCTCCTGTTCACAAGCCCTTTTACATTATCTTTCACCTCTACCTCATTACCTGGTGTGGACACACTGGGATACAGCATATACAATGGAGACACATCACAGGAGCTATTGGGCTCACAGATGAACAGAGTTTATGTTCCTATTTGACCATGGGGTTTAAATTATTTTGGTAATAAAGTGAATTTAGATTACTGTTTGGTAAGAATATCCAGTAGAAGTCAATACTGTCTACTTGGTGATGAACTGACACCGCCTTTATTTTATTATTTCACTTTCATACCTTATTTGAAAGAGTTAGCGGATTTTCTCGGTGAGACAGAACAGGTATTAAATCTATACTTTTGTTTTGCTAAACAAATTATATTTTGAGATCAGAGTATGTGGGTAAAGGGAGAAGAGCAAGATATAAGGAAATGTGAAGAGAGATTAGGTATAGTGTATTTTTCCTTTCACATTCTGATCTTTCCCACACTTAGGAAATGTTCTCAGCTAAGAAGTAGGTGAAAAACTTAGACACTGTGACCTGCTCACTCTTTGTAGGTTGTGTGAGTTTCTGTAAATCAACTACCCTGCACCATCCTATTTCTTGGCTTCTATAAAATGGAGGATGTTAACATTTTCAAGTCTTCTAGGCTTTAGATATCTTATTCAGGACCATTCAACATAAAGAATGTTTAACTCCTTTAAATGTTATAGTAGTACAATGTGTTGAATAATGATTTATACATGATTTTTCAAATAATGTTATGTGATCTGTGCCTGAAAAAAATGCCTTTTGCAGATTAATTGCTAATAGCTTAGTATAAAGGGGAGGGGAGTTTAAGTTATACGTATTTCTAGTAGTATAGTTATACGGATATATTTATAGGTTATTGTTTTATAAAACATACTCAATATTTACCCTTTTTAGCCTTTAATTAAGAATAATGTGACCCAATGATTCCTTTATATGTGATAAATTCTTTGGGGGTCAAGGGGAATAACCGATAAAATTGAGTCTTCTAAAACAATGTATCTGATTTATACAGTGTGTCCTTAAAGTCATGGTGCACTTTTGACCGGTCACAGAAAAGCAACAAAAGATGATAGAAATGTGAAATCTGCACCAAATAAAAGAAAAACCCTCCCAGTTTCTGTAGGATGATGACGTAACACCGTGTATACAGCAGAGCAGCCCACAGCCATGCCAGTCGAGATGTGTACAGAGGAAAGTTCAGTGTGTTCTGTGGCTTGCTAAATTCAAATCCGTGACCAAAGTGCAACATGAATATCGGCGCGTTTATAATGAAGCGCTACCACATAGGAATAACATTACTCGGTGGGATAAGCAGTTGAAGGAAACCGGCAGTTTGGTGGAGAAACCCCATTCTGGTAGGCCATCAGTCAGTGACGAGTCTGTACGGTAGAGGCTATACAGGATAGCTACCTAAGGAGCCCTAAAAAATCTGTGCATGCATGTGCTTGACAATTATACCTAAGCGAGACTACAGTTCATAAGGTGTTAAAGAAACATCTCTGTTTTACGGGATACAAATTGTGGCTGTTGCACGCTATCAAACCGGCGGATAGACCCACATGATGCGCGTTTGCTACAGATATGCTTCATGAGATCGGCAGTGACGCAAGATTTTTGCAGAAGATTGTGTTTAGCGACGAGGCGACCTTCCATATCTCTGGACATCGCCATAACATCCAAATATGGGCTGCTGAACATCCTCATGCCTACGTTGAGTATGAACGTAACACCCCTAAAGTGAACGTGTGGTGTGGCCTGATGCATGATAAGATGATAGGCCCCTTATTTTTTCACGGAGCAGTATGTGATGGCAAACACCTATCTTGACATGTTGGAATTGTATGCAGTGCCACAATTTCCAGAGGGTGTCATCTTTCAATAGGATGACACTCCTCCACACTATGCCACTATTGTTTTTGAGTTTCTGGATAGAACATTCCCCTGGCAGTGGATAAGCAGGGGTTCTGTCAAGCCATGGCCACCATGATCCCCGGATCTGATGCCCTTAGACTTTTACTTTTGGGATTATGTGCTGCAACATGTGTACATTGAATGTATATCAATGACATTAATCACTTAAAACAGAGAATCACAGATGTTATTCACTCTGTTACCCCAGACGTCCTTACCCTCCTTACCCGTGTGTAGCAAGAACTTCACTATTATTTGGATGTGTGTAGGGCAACAAATGGAGCCTACATCGAACTGCACTGAATAGGTATGAAACTGGGAGAGTTTTCCTTTTATTTGGTGCAGGTTTCACATTTCTATCATCTTTTGTTGCTTTCCTGGGACTGGTCAAAAGTGCACTGTGACTTTACGGACACACTGTACCATAAAGGTAGAGATTAGCACATGATTTATACTATAAAAGTAGTAATTAGCACATAACAAAGCAGCCAAATATTTGAGCATTGTTGAAATGGGAACTTTAAAAGAGCAATTGAAAAAATGTGAATGAATGTTGGCACCATTATTATTAGGTGACATTCTATAACGAGATAGGATATATGTATTTGCAACAAGGCTTATACCGGGGTGCTAATGGCTATATGAGACCCTATAGCTTTGCTTCCTCTTACTAGGTATTTTATTCCCTCCCTGGGCAAGGAATTTTTAAATGATTTGTGTATGATATTTAATATTTTATTTAAAGTTATAGACTTATTTCAATACTAATAAAACCCCTTATTATTTATGCTGAAACTACCCCATATCATTAGTTGTTTTTACAGGGTTTTGTTTGTTTTATGCTGTGTTTTGCTTTTCTCTTTGTGTGAGGTTGGAAGGTAAAGATCTAACCATTATCTCAGAGTATGTTTCCTCCCAAGAAGGGTAATGAGGATGTAAACAGTGTGTGTGTTGCTCCCAAGTTCTCTTTTTTCTTCAAGAGTGAAGGGCTTGTTTTGATGTAGAAGGCTGATGCTCCCCCAGGAAGTCCTTCCTCTTGTAGAAGAAGACTCCCACAGGGCTGACTCTTGATAAGCCGCATCCAGGTACCTGCATCTGGTGATTTATGGATTCTGTCATTAAGGGGTATCTTACTTCAATAAGCAGTAGCCTTACCAAACAATTTTGTTTATAGTAAGTACCTACAATAAGCAGTAACCTTACCAAATATTTTTGTTTATAGTGAGTACCTATTCTGGAAATATGATGGTGAGAAATAAAATTGAAATGGTTTGGGCTCTCATAGAATTTACAGCCTGTTGCAAAAGAGTTATATGTGAGAGGTACCCTAATAAAAATGTACTTCAAATTGAGATAAGTCCTGGGATGATAGGAATATAATCCTGTAAGAATATGTAATAAAAAACAAACAAACCTTATGTAGATAAGCAATCAGTGTGAGAAATAAGGATGCATTAACTAAGCAAAAGGCAGAGGGAGAGTATTCCAGGCAGTGCATACAGAGGCTGTTAGCCTCTCAGGTCGCTAAAAGAGGTAAATTTATGAGGCTGAAGAAGGAGGAAAGGGCCAGACCAGGTTAGGCTTTGAAAACTATGTTATAGTGTTGGGTCTTTACTGTAAGAGCAGGGGGAAGCCATTGATGGTCTTTAAGCAAAAATTAACATGATGACATTTGCTATGGAGCATTTTCTTTGGTTATAGTAGAGAAAACATATTGGAGAGTGGGCTATAGTGGATGCTGGGAGGGCTGGTTAGGAGGGCATTATAGTAGTAGAAGAGTCTGAAATACATTAAAGGAGGGAGAATGAAAATGACTTAGTGATGGACTGATTTGGTACTGAAGAAGAAAGAGGTGTCAAAGATGATTCCCAGAGTCCTGGCCCTCTCAGCCGAATGGAAGGTTAAGCCCATTAGTGAGACAGGGAACATTGGAAGAAGCCCAGGTTTCAGGACCAATATTATGAATTCAAACTTGGCCATATTGACCTTCATTTCCTTCTTCCCTGCTTTTCTTATCTAGAGTAATTAACTGCATTTAGGGTCATTCTAAGACCCCTAGTTCTTGAAGCATAGGTTTTTGGTTTTATATTTTGGTCTCAGAGTTGAAGGGATGCTAAGTGAAAAACCCCATGCCACAGTATAAGAACAGACATGTGATATTTCATAAATGGTATGGCTAGGCCCTTCATTTTCATATCTAAATGGATATATTGTAGCACACACACAATTACCTCTCACCCATTTGAGAAAAGTGAATGTTTGCCCAAGTAATTCCTCAACATGACAATATGGCCACCAAAACTGATGAGTCATATTTATCCTTAATGGGCCCTCCATCCTGATACACAGACATTTAAACTGAGATGACTGAACACTATGCAGTTCATCCTGGCTCCCTTAGACCAAAGCTCTCTTCAGTATTCATTTACTGACCTAGCTTTCCCCACCTCTATTTTCTGTACATTTAGCATTGGTGCTCCCCCTGGGACTTCCACTCCCCCTTTGCCTTCAGTGGCTCTGCCCCCACCACTCCTGGGTTCCCGCATCATTGTATGAACCATGTAAGGGTGGGACGGCTGCTCCGTGCCCTGGGAACGGCTCTCATTTTCTGAAGGAGATCGACTACACAACCTTCCAGAGTCTCAACACCCCTCATCTTTGAGATTCATGTACCTTCTGTAAAGGGAAGCATCACTGACATGTCTGTTGATCAAATATATGTGGTTTGGAGTAATAACAAGAATTAGCTAATATCTAACAATCAAAATTGTGCGACATGCCCACGGTTGACTAAAGTGCAAAAACACAGAAGGATATGAGATGAAAAGTGTAAGCCTTGCAGCAGCCCACATCTAGGTGCAGTCCCATCTTCTGCTTGTATATTACAGGGTGTTTAAAATGCATAGATAAACTGTGTGTGTGTGTGTGTGTGTTTGCATGTGCACACATGTACATGCAGATCTTTGAATGCACCTGGCATCATATTGACTTGCGAAAAGTAAGGAATCCATTATATATAGTATTAATGTTACTGCTAATTGGTTGTTAGTGATAGGTGTTTAAAACTGGTTACTGGCAAAGTCATCACCTTTAATCTTCCTCTGCTTCCATGTTTACTTTTTCATGAGATCATCCTGGCGACTTGTTCCTCTACCTCTTACTTTTACCTTTAATAGCCAGGCTCAGCTGTTCCGGCTCTATCAACCCCTCTACTGACCCCCTCTTTTAGATGCCCGTATACCCTAGAGCTCCCTCCCTTTGGTGTATCTTCGGCTCATAGTTGCCAGTACATGCAAATCTACATCAGTTCAAAACTGTAGGTGTTTGTTGCAAGGCACGTAACTGAGGAAGCTAACAAAATCTCATGGACATTTGGGGGGAAGGGCAGACTGAAAAGAAAAACCATGTCATGATCAAAATATTATTTGACTAGTCAGTGTTCATTAAGCAAATTACATGTTAGCAAGAATCAGGCTTCAAAGAAAGATTAATGTCTGGCATGAAAAGAATAGAAAAATTACTATTTCAGAGGTTCCTTATCTATCAGAGAAAGGGCACTAGATAATGCTCAGTGTAATACTGAACCAGGCATTCCAAGCTGGAGGGTGATCAGTAAAGATAAATTCACTGACCTCCTCTAATATGTTTTTAAGCTTTTGTATTAAAATCTCATGTTTGGATAAATCTGATAGTGGTATGTTATCTATAATTTTCATTCTTGTCTGGAAACCTACACATAGCAAAATTCTCCTTAATTTTTCATTAAAATTACTTCAATTTGACAGTCTTTTGACAACACAAGAATCACTTGGGGAGTGTCGGGTACAAGTTCACAGGCAAGGGATGTGAGTGAGGCTGCGAGGCGCCAGGAGCAGAAGATACGCGGAGCCATAGGTGATGTAGGCAGGTAGGACATGCTTTATTGGGCGGCAACAGCAACAACAACAACCATAGTAGCCAGCAGCACCCCGTCAGGCCACGGGCAGGCCACCGACCCTGCCCTTAGGCTGTTCTGGCTAATCAGACAATAGTGGCGCTTAGCCAACAACTGTGTCCTTGGTTACATAAGGTGCTTACATTAAGGCAGTGCACAAGGTCCTGTGTCCTTGGTTGCACTGGGTGTTATGACTATGCAGCCAAAAAATAAGCAAGCAAGCCTTCTGAAATTTCTGCCTTCCCTTTAGATAATAATGTTGAGTACATAGATTGATGCATTATCCTCTCCTCAACCATCTCATTTATCTGTCTACCATTTGTGACAGACTAGCCTCTGTGGAAAGAGACTGGTAGTAATTACACAGGACCTGTTTCTCATAACAGTCTCTTATGAACATGATTGTTTAAGTTTATGCATTTGCATTAAACCTGAAAGGAAGGATATGTTAAATTAACAGAAAGAGATGCAGTAGCTTACATGAAAAGTATTTATAGAGTTGAGTTGCTCACATTTCATTGCTATGTTCAGGCACATTTGCAACTTCGAGGAAATTCTGGATTACTTCATTTGTATGTACATATACTGCAGGACTTCTCTACTTCTGAATTAACATAATACAAGCTGACATTTTTTGACAAATCATATTCTCCCAAATCCTTTTGTCTTCACCCTTTCCTGGTCCTCCATTTTAATTCTCTATTTAAAATCCTCTCCAGGTGTTACTCATTTGCTCAAAACCTTGCATTGCTGAGCTGTGAAATGCAAAATTAAATTAAATTATAGCCATCTCTTGCTGAGTTGTGACACTGTGCAAGTCATTTCATTTTTGGTCCTCTTTAAAATGGGGGCATTTGGCCTCGGGGCTCTCATAGGCCTCTTCTGATTCTGACAGGGGAGGAAAGCAATGAATACGTTATTCATAATCATCTGACTGCGAGCATTGGAATGTTCTCTGGCCCGGCTGTCCACTCTTTTGCACATACACATCCTCCTGTCATGATTCCAGGCCTTTATTATCACCTGTGTGGGTAGTGTGAGGCTAGAGCTGGGAATGGCTGTTTATATGGGCACATACCCCTCACTGCCACATGGCATTTGTGTATACAGTATCATTTGGGGACCAGTCATAATTGATGCTTGACATATTTTTACACACCACAATGGTTATTTTTCAGTTGTACATTTTACCATAGAAACTTTCTGAAAGCCTTTTCAATAGCAGTAGGCTGAGACCCATACCTGCCTGTTATATCAGTTCTATACTTATTGCTTCACCCACTTGGGAGTCACCCAGTTGGTGAAAGTTATAACAGATCTTCTTGTGTGCCCAATGGAGAACAAGCTGGTGCTGCATGAGTAGGTCTCCCTCTTGGAGTATTGACAAGAAGGAGGCTCCCTTTCTTTGGCCATAGGAGAAGCTGATACAAAGAGCTGAGGGAATATAACCAGGGTGACTGAGAGTAGGTTAAGGGAAAGATAGTTATTCATGTGTGTCTGATTTTTCTTCCATTCTTTTGCATACTCCATTCCCAACACTTCAGAGAAAGAAGAGCATTTAGATAAGGGCTTGGGAAATTTCACAATCATAATTTTACCTCTGCCTGTAACTTCCAATGGAAAGTGTCCAGGTTGTTCAACGAGAGAATCTTAGTCAAGGTGTCATCTAGAAGTTCTGAGTAGCCATGGCTTAGTTCAGGACTGCTGCATCAGTAAGACAGGCTAAGGAGTAAGTGTATACAGTGTGGTACCTTGAGATACGAACAGACCATCTTTTTTAAGATACGAGCTGCGACTCGGTCCATATTTTTGTTCGAGATCTGAGCAAAAATCTGAGATATGAGTCGTGATTCAGGAAGCTGCTGCTAGTTGATGCGTTGGTGCACGGGTCCATATAGGCAGTTTGATATACAAGTTGACTGACTTATGAGCTTGGTTACAGAATGAATTAAATTTGTATCTCAAGATACCACTGTATAGTCCATGCCACGGCAGACTTTCAGCTACCCCATTCCTTCCCTCTGTCCTCTTTGGTGATTTCCTCAAACTCCCACCCGCTATAGAAGGTTTCCTCTGCCATACCAGGGTGAGTGGTTCTCAGGCCCTTTATTGAACACTGCAAGTGGTATGTAGCTCACTACCAGTATATTGCTATAATTATTAGGAAGCATTGGTTTCTTTATGTGTAATCTAGATAGTGCCTCTGAAATACCCCAAGGGCCAGTTTCTGACCTGTGGAGCAAAATTGAAAAATAAATTTTCTTTTTCTCTTTACTCACAGCTTTTTCCATGCTTGTAGTGAACTATCAGTTTTCTCTTGAGTCTTCTCAAATCCAAACAAAACTGTTCTCCTGCCTGAATCACTTAAAATATATTTGTTGTGGGAATGAAGTAATGATTTAATGAAAAAGTAGTTTTTAGATTGCTTTTCCTCCGGGACACTCAGGACAAAATTTTTTGGACAATGTCCCACTTAAAACATTGCTCTCGGGTGTGAGAACACAATACCCCAAACCCAATCTGACCATGCAAGCAGGCAGATCTGTTCCTTTGATCTGGCTACTGAACACTCTTCAGTGCAGATAAGAAGAGTGCTTAATGAATTATTTATGCAGCTATTAAAAATCATGTTTTCAGAGGGTATTTAATAGCACAATATAATAAGTGGAAAAATCAGGCTCAAAATTGTATATGCAGTATGATCCCAATTATATATAAAAATATAAATATGCAAAAGAAAAATCCTCAAAGAAAATGCATCAAAATGTTACTGATTTTCTCTGGAGCATGTAATCATAGGTGATTATGATTTTCAACTTTATCAACTTCTTCTCGTTTTCATATGAGTATGTTTCATTTTTATAATCAGAAAAAAAGTCATTTTTGAAAAAGATCTGAACCTTTCTGAGAATTTTTTATATTGTGACTCATTTTTCTTGATTTTGCTTATCTGGATTCTTTGAGATTCTTGTTTCAAAATTTTATTTTAGTTTTCCCATTTCTTGAGGTATCTTGAAGCTCTCTGGGATATGATAACCATATAATGTGCTAATCTTTCTGTTAAATGCTTCTGCTTTACAATCTAGTTGTATACATAGGAATCCTTACACTTATCTTTATTTTTTAAATTATTTTAAATTTGTATTGAGTTTATTGGGGTGACACTGGTTAGTAAAATAATACAGGTTTCAAGTGTACAATTCTGCAATACATCATCTATAAATGATATTGTGTGTTCACCACCCGAAGTTTTATTTGTTATTTTAATGCCTGCATTTTCCACTAGAATTGCATAATGTGAAAAAACACATCTGTTTTTCTCACAGCTAATCCTGGAGCAGAAGGTACTTGAAAATGAGGTGCTGAGTGAATGACTGCTCCTTTATCTACTTCCTAGCTGTGTGACCTGGGGCGCGTGGACTTCTTTACCTGTGTGAGGGTTGACACCTGCCTGCCTACCCAGCTGGGTTGTTTTGGATTTCAACTAGGATAAATAACATTGTCTGATTTTCTGTAGTAGGTTATTGGCTTCTTACTGCATTCGTTTTTCACAATTTTAAATCTCAAGGGTCACCTTCTACCAAGGTCTTTCTGTTTCCTCTCTATCATCCTCCAGATGTTCCTTGTTGATATAAATTATGTTCAGTCACAGTTCACTTCAAATTCATCAGCTGCTAGTCACTGTGCTTTTCTTTTCTATTTTATACTTATAAATATATCAGCTATAATTCTTCCAATAATCCTGAAAGGTTATATCACCTTATTTGATTGATGAGAAACCCAGGACATAGGTAAAATACCTTTTGCCCAGTAAACAGCTCTTGTGCCCCCGGCAGTGATTCCGGACCTTGGACGCACTAGTCTGGGCCATTTCAGTGTGACATGTCCTGTGTGAGTCCAGCTCATGCTCTGGGAGGTAGAATGTCTACCGTGGAGCAGAACAGACATCTGCAAAGGGAGAGCCAGTGCTCGCCAGTGCTGCCACTGATCTAAAATCCCCCTCGTGTGGCGAGTGAGCACAGGACTACCTTCCTTCCCCATGAGGCTCTGTTTTATCTTTCATCTTTCTTTGTTCAGCTTTTGGAACTGACATTTATTTTTAGAAACCACTACAGAGATATTCACCTCAAGTTTGTCTTTCTCCATTTTGCAACATAAACATTTATTGACATAATAAATATTTTGTTGCACTCATGTATTTTAGCCTTTGCTCACAACTATAAAAAGGAGGAAAGATCTGCCCTATAGAGATGGACATTTTCCCCCTTATTTGAATATGTGGAGTTTTACTGCTGGGGTCCTTAGTATTAGTGGCTGCAGGAAAAATCGGAGGAGGATGAGGCCAGCTCAGGGTAGTCCTTAGAAATGGTGTTGGCTGTCTTTCCAAGTTGGGAAGAATGGATGTGTAGCAGACAACCATGTAATCCTGGGCAAGGGAGTTGACACCAGTTATCCATAAATTGGAGGTAAATACTAGGATTATTATTGGAATTATTGAAATAAAATATATAAAGCAGTTCAGATGGTGCCCAGTACATAATAAACACTCAGGTAGTGGTTGTGGTTATTTTTGTTGGTGGCGGTGGCCAGTAATTTTTAGTCAGCTTCTTGATCAGAGTGTCCCCTAAGCACAAGACTCCTAGTAACAGTTGGAAATTATACATCTTCTATACCTTTATCAAGAGAGGTTATTGAAGGAACATCTTTAAAAATCTACTAGAAAGCTTCATATATATATATATATATCATTTTCAAGTAGTTTGTATATCAACAACCTTTAAGAGTTGAATCTAAAAGATTTTGTATTTTGGCTTCTGGTGGGATGAGGTCCAGGGATCATTGGTGGGCTTGCCCAGAACATTCTTAAGAGGAAGAGAAAGGGGTTGGGGCAATAGCTCTGTCCTCCTGCTTTGGGCCACATGACTCAGTAGAGTCAATGCGATGGTCTGGCCAACTGTAGGAGCCCCAATAATGTGAAGTTGCTGGTGCCAGAGGCTCTAACAGTGATCCTGCAACGCTAATGGAGCTGCCAGCTTGCTTCCCGCTTGGGTGCCTGTCTTTAAGCTCTGCCTTACTGCTTTCACCATAGCTTACCTTCCAGATGAATGCAGGAGAGTTTTAAATGATGACACGGGATTAATTCAATTTATATGGAGGGTGATTTAACATTGAGGGAAAGCATAAGGAATTTTGGTTAATCATAAGGAGTAAGTTCTTGGTACTGTTGATAATAGGTGGGTGAGTCATGGACCAGAGAGTTCCTACCCCCTGTCATTTACCTGTTATCACATACAGTACTTTGTATTATACATATTCATGTACATGTTTGAGTCCCCCACTTAATTCTGTATTCCTTGGGAGAAAGGATCAAAAAAGCCATTTTTTTCACTGTTATCCCAATGCTGAGCTCAGTGCTAGACACAGAGGAGACGAGTCTATGCCAGAGTGAGGGAGAAAAGGAAGAAAAAAGGAAAGATGGGGCAAGGGTCTCTCTCAAAGGTGGGTAATTGGTGAATACATGATCATTTTATTCAACATTCAGATTCTTCAATGCCAAGAATGCAGAGAACCCTTTGTCAGCATTTCAGAGCCTCCAGGCTTATTCGTTCTGCCCATAGATGCTCACTGCCTCACTGTGTCCCTTTCTCACAGGCCCTTGCTTAGATCAGCTCCACAGAGTCACCCCTGACTCTGGTTATTGACTTCCCTATGCTTCATCAAAAGAACCAGAAAGTTAATATCCAAACAAACGGCCTCACTTTATACTTTCTATGCCTTTTAAAGCTTTTGCTTGCCAGAATCTCATCTATTTCTAGTAACATAAAGATGTAACTTCTTCTCTCTTTTTTTTTTTGGCAGAGACGGAGAGAGTCAGAGAGAGGGACAGATAGGGACAGATAGGAAGGGAGAGGGATGAGAAACATCAATTCTTCGTTGCGGTTCCTTAGTTGTTCATTGGTTGATTTCTCATATGTGCCTTGACTGGGGGGCTACAGCAGACCGAGTGATCCCTAGCTTGAGCCAGCGACCTTGGGCTCAAGCTGGTGAGCCTTGCTCCAACCAGATGAGCCCACGCTCAAGCTGGCGACCTCGGGGTCTCGAACCTGGGTCCTCTGCATCCCAGTTTGACGCTTTATCCACTGCACCACCACCTGGTCAAAAGATGTAACTTCTTTTGGAAATAGTTCTGAGGCTTAATGTAGTAACTTTCAGAAAACAACCTCCATCTTGACCTCAGTGCCATTACCAGACACATGTTCATTCTTGGGCTATAACAGAAGGGAAAGTGTATACTAACAAACTAAGTGGCCCCCAGAAATTCACCGGATGTCAGTGCTATTGTTTCTGTAAACACATCTTTCAGAAGTTAGATATAAGTGTCAGGATTTTGGCAAAGTATTGCTGGTGGAAAAGAATTGCGCTGTTTGAGGAAATAAGGAGGGCATTGTTCCAGCTTAACAAAGACAACCAGAGCATCTCAGATTACAGAAAGGGTATGTATGTTTCCATTAAAAAAAAAGGACATCAGACTTAAGGTTTTCTTGGCATGATGACTATCAGCATGGAAGTGGGTTGGCTTGAACCCATCATCCCATATACTGAAGTGACAGTGTTTCATAATTATCACACAACATAGTTAGATAAGATACTTCAGTGCAAAAGCATTCCAAAATTTCTTTCAGGTATGTTGGAAGGCTCTTGCTGTAGAAGAGCAATAGTCAGAGGAAGCAGCATGGAATTAATTCTTTCTTCATATGTAGAATTTATAGTGTATGCTGGAAGATGTTGTCACACAGTGATTTTCAACCTGGCTGAGCATCAGATTGCTTGGGAGGGCATTTAGCTTGAGAATCCACCTTGGATTGACTGATTCAGAGTTTTCTGTGATGGTAAAGACAAGATTTATTGCACTGGAACAATGAGTCTGATGTTGAAATTTTTAAAGGTGATGAAATTAACTTATAAATAGTTTATGTACCTTTTTTTCAAGTAATTTCTGTTCTATGAGTCTATTCTAAGAATATCATCAGTAATTTGAATAAAGATTCATGGAGAAAAATATATAATAGTATTACAGATAATAGGGGAAAATCTGAATGACCTACATATGTCACAGTAGGAAAGTATTTAAATTACTGTATCCATAATGTTGCATATGTTCAGCCAGTAAAATGGAGTTTTTAAATAATAATAACTAAGGACTAGAATCAAAGATGGTAGCAGAGTAGGTGAAAACTACACTCACCTCCTCCCAGGACCAAACTGGAATTACAAATAAATTATAGAACAATCATCCTAAATAAACAACTGAAGACTAGCTAATTAGATGTCTTATAACCAAAGGTTTACAAAAGAAGCTACATTGAGACTGGTAGGAGGGGTGGAAATGGGGAAAGGGCTGGTCTAGCTCTTATGGGTGACAGCTGAGATTATGGAGAGATATCTCAGCTGTGAGGCGAGGGAGGTTCCCCCTGAGAGGTGTGGGACCTAAATCCCAAGCTAGGTTCCCCAGTCCAGAGCACTAGTGCCAGGAACAGGCACCGACATAAGATCTGGCTCTAAAAATCAGTGAGATGTCTGTCCATCAAGGAGAAGCAGGAGTCCTCTAGAGACACAGACACCTGTTAAAGGGCCACTGCACAAAATTTCATTTACAGCCACTCACCCTGGGTTTCAGTAGCAGGAGGACAGAGTGAACTAGAGTTGCATGAAGTCTGTGGTTTGTGCTCTAGGGAGAGAGCTGAAGGGACAGCTGCCAGGATCTCTGTCCTGAGTCTTTCTCTCACACCACAGATGCTACCTTTCTTGGGTGGAGCACAACCTTCCATAAAGCATCAGCCTGAGCAAAAGCAATAGTCCCATACTCTGGAATCCTTTTCTGTGGCACTTACACCCTGCTGAGAAGTCAGCTGCCTTGGCCAGCGTGTTGAGGTCTAGGAAGACTCAGGGTGTCAGTGACAGTGTGGTATGGCTTTAGGACAGAGTCATTTCTCCCACTTTCCTGGGAACCCAACTGGCACTTCCCTATCACAGGAGATCTGCTAGAACTACTCAGAAGCCCCACTCTGCTGCGTTCCATCTCCTCTTAGTGGAATCTGGGGTGGGCTAACTGGTGTGACTCCAGCACAGGGGCCATTTTTCACTTGCATGCCTGACTTCAGTCAGAGCCCTCCTTTCACATGGCCAAATCTTGATCTGCTTGGGCCTGATAAACCCTGATGAACCCCTGAGACCACACCCCAATGTAAAGGTGTACGATCACCCAGTGGGTGGCAGATTTGGTATATCTGGGGACATTTTCTTAGTGGCTTAAGATGAAGAACTGGCAATGAATTTGAACCTGTAACACTTTCCCCTACCTGGTGACTGAGAACCGACCTCGTGCAATTAGAGTACTGCTATAGACTCTTTCAGTAACTGAGTCTAACAGGTGACTGGTAGGCAGAAGCAGAGAGAGGTAAATCGCAGGATTCCTTGGGACTTTTTCTGCCAGTCTCTAGGTCTGGTTCTGGTAAAAGCCAGTCTTGGTGTGCAGCTTGGTCCTACATGTGCACACCCAGGTCTAGCAGAGGCAGTCAAAAACTGTGGATCACTTGTAGCTCCAAACACGTTGAAAATGGTCAATCACAGGCAGCATCTGACATTGACCTGAACCAGAGTCTCTTCTAAGAAGTTCAGAACCAACCCACCCAGTGGCCAGCTTCAGACAACATTTGAGTCGGATCCAGTAAGCTTCATAAACAGCATGTACAAAGAGAAATGTTGTAGACACTAGATCCTGCTGAGGTGAATCCAGTTTCATGTGGTCAGCACTTACACAGCCACTCACATGCTGTGGTTAAGGTTGAGCCTCACAGTCAGCCAGTCTGAAAGTTAATCCCACACACAAACATGCCAATAGCAGTTAAGGCTCAATTACAACAGGAGGACCCACAAAACCCACACAAAGAAATTCCTGGAGCACCCAGCTTAGTGACCAAGGAGACTACATCACTGGACCCAACAGGACACCTACTATATAAGGCTACCCCAACAAGACTGGGTGTCATAGAAGAGGCAACCAAAAGGGGAGACAAAAAACAGGTCCCAAATAAAAGAATAGGAGAAATCTCTAGGAAAATAGCTAAATGAATTGGAGGCAAGCAATATCTCAGATGTAGAATTCAAAGCAATAGTTATAAGGATGCTCAACAGCATGAAAAAGGACATAGAAGCAATAAAACAAATCAGTCAAGCGAAGCGGCGAGATGGCAATGGAGCCTGACCAGGCGGTGGCGCAGTGGATAGAGCGTCGGACTGGGATGCAGAAGACCCTGGTTTGAGACCCTGAGGTTGCCAGCTTGAGCGCTGGCCCATCTGGCTTGAGCAAAAGCTCACCAGCTTGGACCAAGGTTGGTGGCTCAAGCAAGGGGTTGCTCGGTCTGCCGAAGGCCCATGGTCAAGGCACATATGAGAAAAAAATCAATGAACAACTAAGGTGTTGCAATGAAAAACTGATGATTGATGCTTCTCATCTCTTTCCATTCTTGTCTGTCTGTTCCTATCTATCTCTTTCTCTGACTCTCTCTCTGTCCCTGTAAAAAAAAAAAAAAAAAAAAAAAAGATGGTGATAGAGTAGGTGGACATACCAACTTCCACCTTCTAGAACCAGACGCTGGGTTACAACTTCTGGAAAAACCAACTTTGGACTAAACTAAGAGGACTCTTCAACAAAGGAACACTGAAGAAGCCACACTAAGACTGGTAGGAAAAGCAGAATTGCTGAGAAGGCTGCCCAGCTCTCCAGAGCGAATGGCAGCCCGGAGAGACTCGTGTGGCGGGAAGTGAGTTTAGCAGAGAGGGGAGAGTCCTGAGCCCCAGAAACAAAGCCTCAGCCTGCAGCCCCACAGCCTAGAAGAGGAGTATGGACAGTATTTATCTGCGAAACAAGTCAGGATACTATTTGTGAGAAAGAGACAGATTTCTCAGACCCAGGATTCTTTTTAAAGGGACTGCGAAGAAAACCTCTTTCACAACGACTAACCTGGGGCTCTGGGGGACAGGGAGAGAAAAGAGGACCAGAGAAGCAGGAAGAGAGTGTAATCTAGGAGGCATGGGGAGAAACAGCCACCCTAACCCCTGGGCTGAGTCACTCCCCAAATCTAAAGTGAATATTTCCCACGGAACCAGCAAAGGGAAACAAGAAACCAGCCAAACAAGTATTCCCGCAGCAGACAGAGCAGAGTCTCTTAGAAGGAGGGAGCTTTTGGGCCTACAGTATTGAGTGTTAGGGTCTGATCTGCAGCGCCGCCATCCACACAGCTGAGGGCTCACCGGAGTGGGGGCGGCAGCAGCACGCGGAAGTGCGGTTCCATTTGTGAGGGCGGAAGCCAGCCGGCCATGGCAGAGGCCCGGGTGTGAGCTCAGTCTTGCCTGGCAGGGGAGAAGTGACGCACAATTGTGGTCCGGCCTGTCTGTGGGCCCAACCTCAAACCTACCTGTGTGGGAAGGGCAGGAGACCAAGAACGGGTGGAGACTTGCTGCTGAGCAAGGCCACGCAGGCTCACAGCCTCACCCAGCCTGCGGAGCGAAGGCTTGCTGCCCGACACATGGGCTGGCTCCTCCCGCGGGGGCCAGGCGGAACCCCGAGAAAGGTAAAGAGCTGCAACTGAGAGCAGGCACGCAGCCCTGCCCGTGGAGCCCAGACTTGTTGCCCGACAGAGAGAAGGCCAAGGCTTGTAGACTTGGGCACGTGAACATAGCCCCTCCCATGGAGGAGAGGTGGAAACTTCAGCGAAAGCCACAGTGGGCCGGCACCGGCAATGCCCATACCAGACACCCTAGGTAGCAGCAGAGGAGGTGACAGGACTGCAGAGAGACCACACAGAGGGAACTCGGAGGCCACACCCATTGGACTTTAGTGGCCAAAACCATCTTATACACAGACAAAATGGGAAGGCAGAGAAATGCAACCCAAATGAATTAAGAGAAATCCCCAGGAAAGGACCTGAATGAGTCATATATAACCAAATTACCAGACGCAGAGTTTAAAATAACATTTGTTAGGATGCTCAAAGATCTTAGAACAACAATAGATGGCCATTATGAACACCAAAATAAAGAGATAGCAAATATAAAAAAGAAAATTGAAATAATAAAAAAGAATCAGTCAGAAATGACAAATACAATATCAGAAATGAAGACCACAATGGGAGGAATTAAAAACAGGATGGATGAAGCTGAAGATTGAATCAGTGAGTTAGAGGACAAGATAAACAAAGGCACGGAAGCAGAGCAGAAAAAAGAAAAGAGAGTCAAAAAGTCTGAGGAAACTCTGAGAGCTTTGTGACAACATGAAGAGAAACGACATCTGCATAATAGGGGTTTCTGAAGAAGAAGAAAAAGAACAAGGGATAGAGACTTTGTTTAATCAGATCATAGCTGAAAAATGTCCTAAATTGATGCAGGAAAAAGTCTCACAAGGTCAAGAAGCACAGAGAACTCCATTAAAAGAAAAATCCAAAGAAATCTACACCAAGACACATCATAATTAAAATTCTAAAGCTAAGTGATAAAAAGAAAATATTAAAACTGCTAGAGAAAATAAGGCTATCCCTTACAAAGGAGCCCCCATAAGGATGACATCAGACTTCTCAACAGAAACACTTGAGGTCAGAAGGGAATGTCAAGAAATATTCAAAGTAATGCAGAACAAGAACCTACAACCAAGCCTACTTTATCCAGCAAAGCTATAGTTTAAAATTGAAAGAGAAATAAAAAGCTTCCCAGACAAAGAAAACTCAAGGAATTCACTAAAACCAAACCTATGCTGCAAGAAATGTGACAGGGCCTGTTGTAAACAGATCAAGGGGGAAAAGAATATAGCGAAAGACGAATACAGCTTTAAAGAATAAAATGACAATAAACAGCTACATATCAACAATAACCTTAAATGTAAATGAATTAAATGATCCAATCAAAAGATATAGGGTAGCTGCCTGGTAAGAAAACAGGACCTATACATACGCTGTCTACAGGAGACACACCTTAAAACAAAAGATGCACATAAACTGAAGGTAAAAGGATGGAAAAAAATATCTCATGCAAATGGAAATTAAAAAAAATGCTGGGTAGCAATACTTATATCAGACAAAATGGACTTTAAAACCAAGGCTATAGTAAGAGATAAAGAAGGTCACTACATAATGATAATGGGAGCAATCCGACAGGAAGATCTAACCAATATAAATATCCATGCATCTAATATAGGAGCACCTAAATATATAAAGCAAACTTTGATGGATATAAAGAGTGAGATCAACAGCAATACTATAATAGTAGGGATTTCAATACCCCACTTACATCACTAGATAGATCCTCAAAAAAGAAAATTAACAAAGAAACAGTAGACGTAAAGGACACACTAGATCAATTCGATTTACTAGATATCTTCAGAATCTTTCACCCTAAAGCAGCAGAATATACATTCTTTCAAGTGCTCATGGTACATTCTCTAGGATAGACCACATGTTAGGACACAGAAGTGGTCTCAACAAATTTAAGAAGATTGAAATTATATCAAGCATTTTCTCTGATCACAACAGCATGAAACTAGAAATCAACCACAACAGAAAAACTGAAAAATACTCAAACACTTAGAAACTAAATAGCATGTTATTAAATAATGAATAGATTAACAATGAGATCAAAGAAGAAATAAAAAATTCCTAGAAACGAATGATAATGAGCATACAACAACTCAAAATTTATGGGATTCAGCAAAAGCAGTACTTAGAGGGAAGTCCATAGCATTAAGACATACCATAAGAAGCTAGAAAAAGCTCAAATAAACAACTTAACCCTGCACCTAAAAGAACTAGAAGAACAGCAAGTAAAGTCCAGAGGTAGTAGAAGGAAGGAAATAATAAAGATCAGAACAGAAATAAATGACATAGAGGTTAAAGAAACAATACAGGGAATCAACGAAACCAGGAGCTGGTTCTTTGAAAAGGCAAACAAGATTGATGAACCTTTAACCAGACTCATCAAGAAAAAAAGAGAGAGGACTCAAATAAATAAAATTAGAAATGAGAGTGGAGAAATAATAACTGACACAACAGAAATACAAAAGATAGTAAGAAAATACCATAAAGAACTGTATGTCAAAAAATTAGACAACCTAGATGAAATGGAAAAATTCCTTGAAACATATCATATTTTAAAAATCAATCTGGAAGAATCAGAAAACCTAAACAGACCGATTACAATAAATGAGATCTTAAAAGTTATCGAAAAACTCCCAACAAACAAAAGCCTGGGGTTTGATGGCTTCACAAATGAATTCTACCAAATATTCAAAGAAGAACCAACTCCTGTTCTTCTCATGCTATTTCAAAAAATTCAAGAGGAAGAAGACTTCCAAGCTCCTTTTATGAGGCAAGCATTATTCTGATCCCAAAACCAGGCAAAGACAACACAAAGAAAGAAAATTATTGGTCAATATCCCTGATGAATCTAGATGTTAAAATCCTCAACAAAATATTAGCCAACCAGATCCAGCAATATATGAAAAAAATCATACACCATGATCAACTGGGATTTATTCTGGGGAGGCAAGGCTGGTATAATATTCACAAGTCAATCTATGTGATTCATCACATAAACAAAAGGAAAAAGAAAAAACACATGATAATTTCAATATATGCAGAAAAAGCATTTGATAAAATCCAGCACCCATTCATGATCAAAACTCTCAAGAAAGTGGGAATACAGGGAACATACCTCAACATGATAAAGGCCATCTATGACAAACCCACAGCCAACATCATAATCAATCGGCAAAAATTAAAAGCAATCCCCTTAAGATCAAGAACAAGGCAGGGGTTCCCCCTTTCACCACTCTTATTCAACATATACCTGGAAGTCCTAGCCATAGCAATCAGACAAGAAGAAGAAATAGAAGGTATCCAAATTGGAAAAGAAGAAGTAAAACTATCATTATTTGCAGATGACATGATATTGTATATAGAAAACCCTAAAGTCTCAGTCAAAAAACTAGTGAACCTGATAAATGAATTCAGCAAGGTGGCAGGATATAAAATTAAGACACAGAAATCAGAGGCATTTTTATACACCAACAATGAACTGTCAGAAAGAGAAATTAAGAAAACAATCCTCTTCACTATTGCACCCAAAGAAATAAAGTACCTAGGAGTAAAGTTAAACAATGAGGTTAAAGACTTGGACTTGGAAAATTATAAAACACTTATAAAAGAAATCAAGGAAGATACAAACAAGTGGAAGCATATATATGCTCATGGTTAAGAAGAATAAACATCATTAAAATGACGGTATTACCCAAAACAATTTATAAATTCAATGCAATACCAATTAAAATACCAATGACAAGACATATTTCTAAGATATAGAACACATAATCCAAAAATTTATATGGAACCAAAAAAAAAAAAAAAAGAAAACAATGAATAGCCTCAGCAATATTGAAAAAGAAGAATAAAGCAGGAGGTATCAGTCTTCCTGATATCAAGTTATACTACAAGGCCATTTTACTCAAGACAGCTTGGTACTGGCATAGGAACAGGCATATAGATCAATGGAACAGAACAGAGAACCCAGAAATAAACCCACGCCTTTATGGACAACTGATATTTGACAAAAACGGTAAGAGCATACAATGGAGTAAAGACAGCCTCTTTAACAAATGGTGTTGGGAAAATTGGACAGCTACCTGCAAAAAAATGAAACTAGACCACCAATTTATACCATTCACAAAAATAAACTCAAAATGGATAAATGACTTAAATGTAAGCCATGAAACCATAAGCATCTTAGAAGAAAACATAGGCAGTAAGCTCTCCGACATCTCTCTCAGGAATATATTTGCTGATTTATCTCCATGGGCAAGGGAAATAAAAGACAGGATAAACAAATGGGACTATATCAGACTAAAAAGCTTTTGCACACCTAAAGACGATAAGAACAGAATAAAAAGACAAACTACACAATGGAAGAACATATTCGACAGCATGTCTGATAAGGGGTTAATTACCAAAATTTATAAAGAACTTGTAAAACTCAATACCAGGAAGATAAACAATCCAATCAAAAAATGGGCAAAAGAAATGAATAGTCACTTCTCCAAAGAGGACATATAGATGACCAACAGGCATATAAAAAAATGTTCAACATCACTAATCATTAGAGAAATGCAAATTAAAACCACAATGAGATATCACCTCACACCAGTCAGAATGGTGCTCATCAAAACAACACAGAATCAGTGCTGGCGAGGATGTGGAGAAAAGGAACCCTCCTGCACTGCTGGTGGGAATGCAGACTGGTGCAGCCACTGTGGAAGACAGTATGGAGATTCCTCAAAAAATTAAAAATCAAACTGCCTTTTTACCCAACCAGCCCACTTTTAGGAATATACCCCAAGAACACCATAGCACTGTTTCAAAAGGAGAAATGCACCCTTATGTTTATGGCAGCATTGTTCACAATAGCGAAGATCGGGAAACAGCCCAGTTGTCCATCAATGAAGGAGTGGATTAAAAAGTAGTAGTACATAGATACAATGGAATACTATGGGGCCATGAAAAAGAAGAAAATTTTACTTTTTGTGACAACATGGAGGGACTTGCAAGCTATTATATTAAATGAAATAAGCCAGGCAGAAAAATAAAAATATCATATGACCTCACTCATTTCATGAATCCAATGAACAATGTGAACTGGAATGGAATTGAGACAGAGGAGAGATCAAAGGGACCAGAGGAAAAGAGGACAGAGGGAAAGGGGATGATAGGATGGGATAATCCTGAAGGGAAGGAGAGAGGGCGCAGTGGGTAGAGGGGTGAGGGAGATGTTGAGGGGAATACAGAAGAAGGGGGATGCATTCGGGGCAACACTGGAATCTATGTGAACATAATAAATTAAAATCAATTAAAAAAATCAGTCAAAAATGAAGAATACAGTATCTGAAATGAAGAATACACTGGAAGGACTAAACAGCAGGTTGGATGAAGCAGAGAATTGAATCAGCATGTTGGAGGTCACAGTAGAAAGAAAACCCAATCAGAGAAGAAAAAAAAAAATTAAAGGAAAAAATAAGGATAGTTTAAGGGAACTTGAGGACAACATGAAATGTAGCAGTATACACATCATAGTAGAACCTGAAGGACAAGATAGAGAGCCAGGGATTGAGAACCTATTTGAAGAAATAATGACTGAAAACTTCACTAACCTGGTAAAGGAAAATAACACTCAAGTCTAGGAAGTACAGAGTCCCAGAAAAGATGGAACCAAACAGGCCCATACTGTGACACATCATAATTAAAATGCAAAAGGTTAAAGACAAAGAGAGAATCTTAAAAGCAGCAAGTGAAAGACAGATGCCTATAAAATATCTCTCATAAGACTAGAAAATAAAGGTTTTAGCTATGAGGAAAAAAATTATATATGTACAGGATACCATAATTTTAAAAAGTGTATAGAAAAAATGCATAGGCACTTAGAGAAAAAAAATCAAATAATAACAGCATTTACTTCTAGGTGATGGAAATGAGTTGTTTTTAATTTTTCTATTAGAAATGTTTTTTAATTCTCCTAAATTAATATATAATAGAAACCCAGAACAAAAAGAAAAATAATTTTTTTTATCTTTGTTGATTTCTATATGAAGTGTGATCTCTACATGAATTCTCACAAACAGTCCAGAATTAATCCATCTAAATGTAGTGCATTTCTGGAAAGCAGTCAGCTTTAGGGGCCAATCTGTGGAGCTTAGGATGCATTGTGACTTATCTTCACTGCCTAGGGTACATTCCTGTGGACATTTTCAGACTGTGGAGTATATTTAAAACTTGGGGACAGGTACAAATCATCGAGGGCCAAGCATTGTGAATGAGTAGGTGGTGCCATGAATAGGTTCCCCTCCTTTTGGAGTCATGATTTTCCTGATAGTCCCTCTAAGGAAGGATTGGGTAGTCTGGGAAGCCCTCCAGCTTTATTTTCCACCATTAAATGTGTGGTGTCTTCTCCACTCAAACCAGCAGTTACTTATCAGTCAGGGTTATCAGTTCAGTAACAAAAACTGAGTTTAAGTGATTCAGACACTATAGATTTTAGAGGAAGGCTAAAGGAAGCTCACAGAGTCTCTAATTCTGCAAAAGAACTAGGTCAGAAAATGGGAGAACAACAGAAGGCTGCCCTGCCGGAACTCAGCAGGACAAGGTCACAGAACCAGTCCAGCAAGGACACGGTCCACTCCCCGTGCATGGGCAGCCTGGACCTGGACTCTGACACTGGCTGCTCTGCTGCCTTCTGAGAGCATTCCTCCCTCTTTGGTTTCTATTCGTCCCTGATCAAAGTTCTACGCCATGAGAAGGGGCAGCAAACTGACCAGGCCCCTGCCCATGTCTGCTGCCAGAAAAGCTGGGCAAAGCAGTATCTGGCATTTTCTACCGTCAGTAACTGCAGGCCAGCTCTGCCTCCCCCTTAGACTCTGAAGTTGAGAAAGGGATTCAGGAGCTGGGCAGCCAAACGAATGACAGCTAGCCACTATGATTGGTGCCTGGTTGTCAGTCAGCCTTGTTAATCCCTGCCAGAGACCAGTAATGGTCAGGTGATTATCCCTCAAAATGCCAACAGCTACTGCCATCAGTTTGCTCCTGGTCACTCAAGCATTTTTCCCAAGGGGGACCATCACAGGCTCTAAACTATTTGTGGATTAACTACTGGGAATTCGCATCCCATGTCCTTCATCTAGTGCAGCTGGACTGACAGGCAGGGCTGCCTACTTTGTGGTTTATACTTGATGGGAGTAGAGGTGGTCATGAGTGGTAGGGGGTGGTTATACAGGCAACAGTTAAGGACAGCAGCTTGTAGAAGTTTGGGACAATAGGCCCAGTAAGAATTCCAAAAATATGACTTCAGAATTCAAATGATTAGACTGGCTGTTGGGCTTTTCCCTGTAGTTGGAGCAGCATAGGAGCTTAGCTCTGACTTTGGCAGGAAAATAATATGACACAGTCCTCTTGCCAGGGTTGGTGACCCATCTTAGGCCTTTAATCACAGTTCTCTAATCCAAGCCAGAAGTCCACTCTTGACTGTGATTATTATTTTCATATTATCTATTTAGTACCCTTAGCCTAGCGGCTTAGTGGCAGCTCCAGACACCTGTGTCTCCATGGACAGGACTCTGGCAGATTTTAAGGAAGTTTGCACATCTCTGGCAATACTGTCAGTGGTAAACAGTATTTTTGTCAGGTGTAGGCAAACTGCTTCTGGGGGTTTAGACAGCAACTGACAAAAATGCATTAGTCAATGTGTTTAATGCATATAATTTTCTAGCAAAGGTGTGTACTTGCTCCGACAATACATTATGAACTGCATTAGAAAAGACCTTGTTAGCATTTACATCCTTTAATATAATAGATCTCAAATTCTAGAATTATTTTCAAAAACCTCCCAGGTAACTGAGAACTATGGGAGTGAGGGGCTGAAATTCTCCTTTTCCACGTGTGGCCCCGGTGGCTGGGACCACACTTTGAGAAGCTGTGCTCTATTGTCTGATTCCTTAGGCACAGCCCAGGGAGATGTGAGCTGGCTGAGGACCTTTAAAAGAGAGGGCCGACCATGTAAGCTGTGGTTTTCCACAAACTAAGTCCCTTCATTTTCAGGTTTTTTTTTTTTTTTTTTTAACAGAAACCATTTTTTTTCCCCCACTCAGAAATCTAGTCTGTAAATCAAAAGTTCTGTTGTGGTTGAAGTGATCATGGAGCCAAAGCTGATGTGCTCCTCATAGATTTCAGCCCTTTCAAGGACCCATGAGGCCCCCACCCCACAGAGCTGTGAAGATCAGTGTGACCGGCCTCCGAGAGTGGACAAGAGGCATCTGTCTGTCCATAGGTTAGGGATCTGACATTGCTGACTCCTAGTGTCTCACATAGGTAGTAAATAGATACTATATTAGTGATTGTGACAATTATGAGGACACTCAGCAGCTTCTGCTTTGGAGAGAGCAGAGAAATCTAAATATCAAACTTTTCAACTTCTCTTTATCAGCCCAAATGTTCCTAGTTCCATTTCTGCATTAAATGTTTTGTACTCTGTATAGTCATAGAAAGTTTCTGGCAAACTCAAGATTTGAGACAGCTGATGAATTGAAACCATTTCTCTGTGGAGGAAAGTATATGTTACAGAAATAACTCTTTTGTTTATTCCTATGAATGCCTTAAATCTATTTGGAATGTATCTTGGACTTAAATAATGAATAACACACTAAATGAAGTTATATGCAAATCAAATATATCCATTTCCAGCTGAATGGCCTGGCAAAGGGTGAGAAGGTAGCAGGTATGACAAGGAATTGTGCTTCCTGGTGGTATAGGGGGAGGGGAAATTACAGAACCATTTTACGTAGTATTGTTGGTTAGTTATTTTTCTTTTCTTTTTTTGTTTTCTAGTTTTTAAATTTTATTTAGAAAATTAACTTTAACAGGGTGACATTGATCATTAAGAGTACATAGGTTTCAGGTAAACATTTCTATAGGATTTGAACTGTTGATTATCTTGTACGCCCATCACCCAAAGTCACATCATTTTCTGTTACCTTATATTTGTCCCTCTTTACAGCCTTTCCCCATTCCCTCCTTTATACCCCTCCCCTATATCCCTTTCTCCCAGGTAACCACTTCACTTTTATCTATGTCCATGAGTCTCAGTTTTATATCCCACCTATGTGTGAAATCATACAGTTCTTAGTTTTTTCTGATTTACTTATTTCACTCGTATAATCTCAAGTTCCATCTATGTTGTTGTAAATGTCACTATATCATCATTTCTTATGGCTGAGTAGTATTCCGTTGTATATATGTACCATATCATCTTTATCCAATTCTCTATCTCTCTATCCAGGGTCACTTTGGTTGTTTCCATGTCTTGACCACTGTGAATAATGCAGTGATGAACATGGGGGTACATGTGTACTTACATACCAATGTTTTCAAGTTTTTGAACATACAGTGGAGAAAAGGAAGCCTCTTCAATAAATGGCTCTAGGAAAATTGGAAAACCACATGCAAATAAATGAAACTTGACTACAATTTGTCCCCCTGCACAAAAAATTAATTCAAAATTATCAAAAACCTAAATATAAGATCCAAAACAATAAATTGCACAAAAGAAAACATAGGTACTAAGCTCATGGACATTGACCATAGAGAACAATTTATTAATCTGACCCCAAAGGCAAAAGAAGTAAAGGCAAAAATAAATGAATGGGACTATATCAAACTAAAGAGCTTCTGCACAGCAAAAGAAACTGACAACAAAACAAATAGGCAGCCAACTTAATGAGAAATGATATTTGCAAACCACATCTCCAAGAAGGTGTTAATGTCCAAAATATATAGAGACTCACAAAGCTCAGCAACAAATAAGCAAACAATCCAATTTAAAAATGCGGAGAGGCCCTGAACAGACACTTCTTTCAAGAGGACGTACAAATATATGACATATGAAAAGATATATGGAAAGGGCAACAGATATATGAAAAGATGCTCATCTTCATGAGCTATTCGAGAAATGCAAATCAACACTACAAAGAGATACCACCTCACATCTGCTGGATGAGACAGGTAATATAAGTGTTGGAGAGGCTGTGGAGAAAAAGGAACCCTCATCCACTGCTGGTGGGAATGCAAACTAGTACAACCATTATGGAAGAAAGTATGTGATTGTTCCTCAAAAAATTAAGAACAGAATCACCATATTACCCAGCAACCCTTTTCTTTAGTTATCTACTATGAATAAAGGAAAAAAAGAGTTCTAAGATCAAGAAGGTTGAGAAAGCAAACTGAAGTGTCCTCCCTGGATTGTGACATAGAAGGGTATGAATTGATCTGGATCTCTGTGACAGATACAGAGCAAAGCTAGGTTGTGGCTGAGTCAGAAGTTTTTTGAGACCAGACCAAATTAGACCAGTGCCAAATTAGAATTTGTTGCTGTTAAAAGAGTTGATTGACAAATAGATATCAATCTGTATCTCAGGCATTTAGTTTTTAAACACCTGAAAAAAAAAAAAAGAATTGTTTTCTGCTTGGTAGTGTTGCATCCATTAGTAAGTTAATAAAGTAATGCTTTCATGATAAATAACGTAAGGTATGCTTTACACTTGGCTTAGGCCAGATTTCTGTGGCCATTGCTGCACCATGGTGACATGGTCCTTAAAATTGCAAGTCAGGATTGGTTTGGGAGAGTTATTTTACAGGCTAGAAAACCTCTGTCGAAGGTTAAATCTGTAAAATGAAGAAAGGACCTTACTCTCCTGCTTGTCATTGGGTTTTGGTGCATGAGTAAATATGGAGTATAACCTCCACAATTCCTTGAGGCCTTGCCTTACCTCTGTTGGGATTGAAGAAGGGTCCAATAAATAGAACTTACCCTTCTTGAAGAAAAGCAATATATAGAGACAAGTCAGGATTTGGAGATTTAAAAAATCTCCTTTATTACAAATAAAGCAGCTATTGTAGAATGTGGCTCGTATCTGTAGGCAAACAGCCTTTCTAATATTCGACTTGAGAATTTGACAGGCCTCCTAGGCACACCACCAGCTCCTTTCCAGGGAGGATCAGGGTAGAATGAGTTCTCTGACCATCGGGTGGCTCCAAAGGGAAAGGCAAAGTGAGTGGTGAAGACAGTTACTTGTGTCCTGACTCACAGCCCCTGGGCATCTCAGCATGTTTTTTTAGTACCTCTGGGCCAAAAGAAATGTAAACAGTTTCTTCTACTAAGTAAGTTAGGTTCTCAGCAAGTGAGTAGTAGTAGAAAGCTGGTGTCTGACAAGTGTCGAGGTGCTTCTGAAAATATCTCACAGGCCCCTGTGAGCTTACTGTGGCACCCAAGGCACCGGGACAGTCTCCTTCGAACTTGGCATTAAAATTAACCTCTTACTCTCTTAGAAGAGTGAATGAATGAGGAAGTAGGAGAAAGGCCAGCAGCACTTTCCTAATGGGCTTCCTCCACGGGGAAGAAGACTCTAGGACAGTGGTTCTTAACCTGGGTTCTATCGAACCCTAGGGGTTCGATGAGTCAGTCTCAGGGGTTCAGAGAAGCCTCTGCCGCAGAGGCCAGAATAAAGTAATACCGTAATTTGTTGTGAGTTCATGCACTTTGTTGGTTTTGTTCTTTGAGCAAGGTGATGTTCATGCATGGCTCATTTTGTGCACCAGTAAAAAAACATATACCTATGTCTTGAATTTGGAAAAAAAATCGTATTTTATTTATCACTAAAGAAGGGTTCAGTGAATGTGCATATGAAACTGGTGGGTTCAGTACCTCAAAAAAGGTTAAGAACCACTGCTCTAGGAGATGGAAGAAGCATACTCATCCCAAAGCATCACCAAAGTATCCAGGTTTCAGCTCAGAGTTACCCCAGAGCCGATGTGGCTCCCTGCCTTGGAGACAGGACAGTGTGTATCGAGAATGCTTTTAGTACCACATACATATTTAGAATGGAAATGGAAAGCGAGATGTAACCCCAGGGACATGGTGAGGATACATTTCCATAGCCTGCGCTTTCAATTCTGCGTGCCGGAAGTCAGATATTGTGAAGGCCTAGTATGAACTTATTTTTATTGGACCAGATTAGATACAGACTGTCAGTTCTGCAGAGCCTCTGAGCATACAGTATTCTTTGTACATAGCTCTCGATGGAAGCACAGCCTAGATGGAGAAAAATGAATAGCCGAGCTTTTCCTGTGTACTCTGACTCCAACAATAAAATGGCCACTCCATTAACTCCGTTATACTGCAGAATTTCTATTAATAATGAAAAGTAATACATGCTGGAATTATAATCATAAACAACTAAATATTTTCTCTGTGTGCCCTGCCTGCATTTATAGCTTGATTGGTCAAGTGTGCATTTCAATCAGTCAGCTTTGCCTCATCAGTAAAACACTAGTATTAGCAAAATATGAATCGCTAAATGTGCAAAAAAGTGCCAAAGTAATCAAGTACTTAATTCATTTATATTAAAATTTTATTGTCCCACACCAAACACATAAATTTAAAAGTTTGCAACTATGTGTATAGAAGGGTTTTATTATTTTGCCTGTACCCCACACACATACACAAAGAAGTCAAAACTCACCTTCTAGAATGAAGTGGGAAATAGGCTCTGAATTCCTGTCTGCACAGGCGGCAGTGCTGAGTAGAATACCTGGAGTGGGAAGACCAGTTATGGCTGTCTCCATGGTTGCCTGTGGAGAGAAGTGGGCTAGTCACTTAATGGGAGAGGCCACGGGGGAGAATGCCTGTGGGGGAAGGTCAGGGGTCTTCAGAAGAGGCTGCCAAACAGGATCCAGTGCCCCAGCCTCGCCCGCCATGCTCAGATGCTCCCTGTGTTCCTGTTCTTTGCTGCTCCCTCAAGGCCTTGCAGCTGCCTTCTCTCTGGGCCCCTTCCCTACCCCACTGTTACCCGGGGGTCCTCAGCTCTCCTATCCAGCTTCACTCCCCTTAAAGGAGCTTCCTCAAAGGCCCAGGTTCCTTGCCAGTAAAAAGGGGATAATTAATAACCACTGCCTACTTCATGGAGTGATTATGAGGATCAAATGAGATGTATGTTACAGCATTTTGTTAACTGCAAAATGCTGCATAAATGTCAGGTGTTATAAATCATTAGCTGGTCTATTCCGCAACTAACACATTTTTTATGTATATTTTACTCACCCTCTGAACAATTCTTTGTCAAATAACAAATGTAAATGCTGCTGTTTTTTTCCTGCTTGGATTATGGTGGTTCCTTTGCAACTTTATGATGTAGGCTGAATCTTTAAGTACTCCTTTGGCTCATATCTCTTCCCCTGAACACCCATGAAAGATCATAATCCATAAAACACAGAGGCAATAACTCCTTTTAATTGCCAGGAGTTCATCACTTGCTAAGTTCTAAGTGCAGTCACTGAGACACTTGCCTTGAGAAGTCTGCCTCTGTTTGTTCCGTAGAGCCGGGACTGTGGGAAGCTAGGCCCTCCTGCCGAGGGAGAAGTCGTCCAAGTGAAGTGGCCAGATGGCAAACTCTATGGGGCAAAATATCTCGGACTGAATGTGGCCCACATGTACCAGGTGAGTGCTGCCCAGTGCCTGATGCTGCTGAGAGGACAGGAGAAGTCAGGGGGCAGATTGTATATCCAGTGTGCTTTGATCAGTATATCAATATGGGGTACCTCTTATTTCATAGAGAGGAGGTCAAGTTTTGTTGTCTGATGACCCAGGTATTGGAGTTTTATTATCATGTTTGGCTCTAGGAAACCCTAATAACATTTGCTAGATGGTAAGGGACATTGTTAGGCTGGAAATGTAAGCAGCTGCATACCAGGCTGCTGTCCTGGGCCTTCATTATATGGGCAGAAACTGACTGGCTGGTTTATTTCACCATAAACCAAGACAATGATGGCTACTCATCAGCCATCAGTCCTGAATTTGTGACTTTTGCTTGAGAAACATGACCCCCATCGGGCATCTCAGCAAACCTGGATCAATGGTGTATTGATATAGATGTGGCCAGTTATACACCCGGGCTTAAGGGAATGCTGTTTAATGAAAAGTACAGCTATCAGTCAGATATTCTGTTTACGAGTGAACTCTACATTTTATTAACCCTTTGAGTAGTGTGAACGTTCATGCACATCCTCATGCCTCCTGACCACCCAGAGTACAATCGTAACAAAAATTTTTATTTTAAAAATGTGTAAGGCATCATTAAACAAAGGCAAATGTATGTTCTTGTTTCCATAAGTTGGTTATAAAACAAACATGATTTTAAGTTAATAAAACTGTAACTGGAACTAATTTCATTTTTTGGAAAAAATAAAACTCACTCCTGGGGGTCAGCGAGCATGCAAAAACTTACTACTCAAAGGGTTAAGGAGTATGTATACAATTAATAAATGAATTTTATCCCTATCAAAAATGAGAGTGAGTTCACCTGTAGCACGGAAAATGACATGGATGGCACACTTGCACTTATGTTCCTTCTGAAGATCTTTTAAAAAGGGACACATTTGTTAAAGCCAATACACTGTATTACTTTCAGTAACACGATGGCAGAAATCAACATTCTCAGGCTAAGCAGTAAAAGCAGGAAGGTTGAAGTAATGGAGAAAAAGCAAGAAGGTTCCGGCCTGTTCAGTTAGAAACAGCTTGAGAATGATGAGACTGCCAGTTCCAGCAGAGTCATTCGAAGACCAATGCGGGCAAGGGGGCAGATGGAAGAATGCACTGTAAGACACTGCATCAGGGACCGGGGCACAGTGTCATTAGAAGTGTTCAAAGAAGCTTGGGAACTCAGGGCAGGACATTCTCTTAAGGTCTAGAAAAACCCAAGAGGAAGGGGAAAGGGAGGACGTTTACTTACATTGTGTGTTCGCGTGTGTGCGTGTGTGTAGAGGGCTAAGTTGCGTATTCAGGTCATTTATAATAGGACAGGTGCTGGAGCTTCTTAGCATCAGAGTGTCCAAAATTAGACAGAAACCTCAAAACCATAGCGAAAAGGAAATAATTTCATTTTCAAAAGGAAATCATTTCACTTAATCAAACAATACATGCAAAAGTGAAGCGTCTCACATGTAGCACAGCTGTCTGCTATGTGAAAGCATCATAATGAGGGCATGTTGAAATTCGGGCTCGTTGGTCATCAGCATGTTAACGTCAGCTGAATTTGAGATGGCCTGTCAACATACAGTGTGTCCGTAAAGTCATGGTGCACTTTTGACCTGTGACCGGTCAAAAGTGCACCATGACTTTACAGACACACTGTAGAAGTAACCGCATATTTATAGACGTAAGGAAAAGGTGAGACTAGTATTAAAATGGTCTCTCACGTACAAGTCGTTTAAAATTCCTCATTAAACCAAGTGGCCTTTTGAGATCCTTTGGTGTTTTGTGTCTCATTATTCAACTTCACCATTGAATAAGCAAAGGCATTTGTAGAAATAGACATAACTAAAATACCTACTGCACAGTGATAAATATCCTAAGGATATGCATTTTTGGGTCCTTACAGTAGCCCTATAAGGTAGAGGATTTTGACTCTTATTTTACAAGTGAGGGTGAAATGGATGATTGAATTTAATAACTTGTTTAAAAGCAGGTATCTAGGAGAGGGAAAGGTCAGCATTTGCTCTCAGCTCTGTCCCAATGATGGTTAACAACCGTGGATGGTCCCTGAGGTTAGTCCTGGAAGTCCTGCATCTCAGAAGACCCCGCAGGACTGCGCAAACCAGGGCAGTTGGTCACTTTAGCATATTCCCCTTTTTGTTTTATAATTGCCTTTTTCTCTTGTAGAATTTTCAAATGATCAAAAACAGAAAAAATGACAGGTGGTTCTAGCTATGCTTATCAAATTGTATAAATAAGATGACACTTTGATCTAATTAAATGTTAAATAAACCATTTTGCTAAAGCAAGGCCAGGAAGAAAAGCCTTTCCCCCTCAGCCTTCAGGGGGTGACAGGGAGAGCTCTCCTGTGACAGAGACCTAATTCCACGCTACTGTTCCAGCCAAGTCAGATGTGAGCAGGACACAGAGAGTACATTTAATTATACAATTTACTATAATATTGTTTTTAAACTCCCTATTTTTAATTAACATAGTTCAGCTTCATGCTTTAACTTACCTTTTAACTAGAACTGCAGGGATATTTTTATTTCTTAAAAGTAAATTTAACCCTAGCTGGTTGGCTCAGCAGTAGAGCATCAGCCCAGTGTGTGGAAGTGTATACAGGAGAAGCGATTCCTGGTCAGGGTACACAGGAGAAGCGACCGTCTGCTTCTCTACACTTCCCCCTCCAACTTCTCTCTCTCTTTTTCTCTCTCTCTCCCTCCCTCCATCCCTCCCTCTCCTTCTCCTGCAGCCATGACTCAAATAGTTTGAGCAATTTGGTGCTGGGCACTGAGGATTGGTTCATGGCCTTACCTCAGGCACTGAGATGGAGATGGCTTGGTTTCCAAGCAATGGAGCAGGGGCCCAGATGGGCAGAGCATCCCCTGGTAGGGGGCTTGTTGAGTGTATCCGGTTGGGGCACATTCAGGAGTCTGTCTCTCTCCCTTACTGAAAATAAATAAATATATATATTTAAATCCTGGCCTGATAGCTTGGTTGGCTGGAGCATTGTCCTGGTGCGAAGGTGGCCGGTTCAATTCCCCATCCGGCACATACAGGAGCAGCTAATGTTCCTGTCTGTCTCTCTTCCTCTCTCTCTCTCTCAAAAACAAACAAATAAAGTAAATTTAGACAGACAAGTTAGAGACTTTAAAAACACCCTAAGTGGTGCAGAGTTAGAATATGTTAGGTATTCTACCCTGTTTACATCCCTTTTGTTGTTTTGCCCTAAAGAGTTCATTAGGATTAAACCTGAACCAGGAACAATCCCTTCAAATAGGGCATTTGATTAAGTCCGCAGAGCTCTGGGTTTCTGTTAACCTGTGGCACTAACACCCTTTTCTCTGACAAAATCTCCTCAAATGTTGGAGGGGGCAGTTATGAAATTATTGCTCCCATTTTACTGCTTGAAAAAATGTTTTTAAACATTTTCAGTTTAGGTGAATATGTTTTACACATTAGTGTGGTTTAATTGTTACGAGGGTGAGAACCTGGGATTTTCCTGGCAGTTTAGTTCAATTTGAAAAGAGTTTTGAATGTTAAAACTCTGTAAGAACTTGAGAAATTATTTTCTCTGAAGGATTATTATATCATCACTTCTTTCTCATAGAGAAACAGCCCTCCTGCTTAGGTTGTCAGAACCTCCTAAACAGCCCATCGTAAATTACCCACAACCTCACATTCTGAGAAATTACTTGAGCAGCAACTTTTTTTTCTTTGTTTTTGCCTTGGGGGATATAGTTTTTATATCACATATTCCAAGACAGCTGTTTTCAAGAATTTTTACATGTTTGAAAACATATTTCATTCTTAGTTTGATGAGGGAAAGACTTCGTCTTCCTTCCTTGGCTGTTGGCTGGTTCCTTTATTTATTCTGCTTCATCGTTTTTTTCTTTTTCTATGTCATCAATTGGAACCCTGATAAAAGTGGTCAGTGCTTGATTATTTTCTAATATATAGCATGATGTCTTATTTTTCATTAGGTTGAATTTGAAGATGGATCCCAGATAGCGATGAAGAGAGAGGACATCTACACTTTAGATGAAGAGTTACCCAAGAGAGTGAAAGCTCGTTTTGTAAGTGCTGGCAAACGTCAGTCAGGGCCTGCGCTGTGGTTCCCTTGTCCTCTCCCAGCAGGAAACATGCTTAGGCTCTGGGTTGATATGAAAGAAAGTCAGTGCAATTCTTCCCTTATTGAAACCTGTTGAATGCAAAACTCAAATTCAGCCCAAGTCAGGGAAACCAGTGGAGGTTCCTTTTTTTTTTTTTTTCTCAATGTGGTCAAATGATGCTTCTTTGTGTTAACATTTATTGACATAAAAGATGGTGTTGAATATGTGTTTTCTCTATGTAAGGCCTTGGGAGCAAACAGAGACCCTGAAGGCATTTATAGTCTGGTTAGTAGAAGCAACATTAAGAAAGTTTTCAGTAGTAGATTAAAGGGGTCTTGGCATAAGTGGGTGCCCAGATTCCTGTAGCCTTATCATATATTTTTCTAAAGGTGAAATTAAGTTCTCTACCTTTCTTTTGTTTTAGGTCTAATGAAGACCTAAAAACACTGAATAACTTGTCAGCCTTTCTTTAACGTCTGTGTCAGTTCGTCATTAAACTAAGCCCGTACTTGTGTAATAAAAGGAATAAAGAAAGCCCAAAGACTAGTGTGGGAGTACTAAGCAGTTTGGTAAAAAAGAAAATGCTATTAGTTTCAAGCCCTGTACATACCATTAAAAGATAAACATGGAAAAATAATCAAAACTGAAGTTGTTAAAAATATAATTCACAAAACTTAATTTTTTCATTATTGTATCATAAAATATTTAGTGAACCCTGAAATGAAATCAGTTTTACTCATTTCAAGTTTCATCCCACTGCATCTGCAAAATAATAAATACTGAACTGGGACATTTGAATGAATGGGAGTTTTCTGACTAAAATGAACATTTTTTTTCTGAATAAATGACACCCTTAGTTTTAGTTAGTTGCTTCTGCTAACAAGATATGTGTGCTTATGTTATACTTTTCTGCAGAGATAGAGTTACTGTAGATTGTTTTGGAAAAACCATAGGTTTACTTAAATGTTTATATTTAGCTTATATATTTTTCTGTACGTGCCTTTCCTGTCAGGTGAGAACAGGCAACTGCATCAGATGTGGAATGACTTGGCAGCTGCGTCCTTGGCAGGGAGGCCCTGTGAAGTGAGGTAGTCAGGAGAAGAGTGACAGGAAGAGCTCTGCTCCCACCTGTAGGGGCACCTAGGAGACCTTATGCCTGATAATAGGTTAACCACCGGATGATAAACTTCAGGAAAAGAGAAAATCAAACATTTTTAGTAAAGATATCAGCTGGGTCTTAACAAACCTCAACTGCTGTGTAACTTGTCAGTGCTCTTGGTCTTGAAATCTCTTGAGAACAACTTTACTTTTCAAAATGGAAGAGGGGGCTGCCTCTCATCCGGGTTCTTGTGTTCCATGGATTCTCCCTCCTCTCTCCTTTCTTCCCTCCTTTCTCCTCCTCTTTTCTTTCTTTCTTTCTTTCTTTCTTTCTTTCTTTCTTTCTTTCTTTCTTTCTTTCTTTCTTTTTTTAGTTAAAAAAAGAATTTTAAGTGCCTAGAGATTTCAAGAATGGGAAATGGAATAGGTCACCTTCTGGAAATCTTCAGGTCTTTGATTTTCTCCTATGAGCCTGGTCTTGTAGATTTCACACACTATATCTTTATTGTATTAAAATAAATCTTTTTGCTTTCTTCCCTGATCACAATGTTACACAATAGATTTGTCCCCAATAAGAGGATGCCCTCTAATATAGTTTTATTTGAATTCAGCTCCTGAGTTTTCTAAGGTCCATTTTTCTGAACAATTATACCAGATTTAACCTTTTTCTTTAAGTTCTCAGAGAAAAAAATATGTTAATTGAGAAAAGGTAGTGAAAACTGTATGTCACATATATAATCTGAATATAACCTGTTATCGAGCCTAATAGAAAATACCTTCAGGAACAAAGGCTCACAGTCAGTAGATGTAGCTTGCCACCTCTGCTTTTATTGAGTCTAAGACTTAGGCGCTCCTATTGTCTTTTCCTTCAGTTAGTATATAACCCTCTGGCCCTTGGTTAGTTTATCTATGACTGCTACTTTTTTTCCAGTTGGTGAAACAAATCTAATTGGAAAAGTCATTGATGGAAGATACTTATGACTAGAGAAATCTCTTCTGTGTGTTGTAAGGAGGGGTGGGTTAACAGCCCTCACTGGGTGGCCATGTTTTAATGACTTGTGCTCACCCAGACACACGCTGACTTGCAAAGAAATTTTTCAAAAGAGTCAGCAGTTCACCTCAGTGATTGTGCTGGGTTCTTTCCCACTAATTTCACAAACAGCCCCATTACCTTTTATTGTGTCACAGAATAACCACAGCAACGCTACATAATTAACTATAGCTAGTGGTAAATTGGTTTAATTGTGTTTGAGAGTCTGACTTTTGCTGTTCTCACACAGTGGCAACACTTTCATAGACATTTTATTTTTCTCCTATGCTAACTTTAGTGCTTTTAAAAGAGGAAGATTATGCAGAGGAAGTCCTTTCCCCAGAATGAATGAAACAAAAATGTTTGCCCCCAATGGCAGAGGGTGCCCAACCCACCCACAGTCTTTCTGAAGGAAACAGAGTAGTGTTTGAGGGACCCATTGAACGCAACCTGTTACCCTGGATAACCATCTCCTAACTGGCGGGGAACATGCCCAGCTGTGCACTTTGGTGTATTTTTAGTTTCCAAGCTTCTTTGTAACTGTTCCAGCATTTGCCTCTTCTTCATGATTGACTATGTGTTTTCAAGCCCTAACAGTTGGTCTGTGCCTCTGTCACCTGCCTTAGTGACACAGAAGGTGCACCACACATTAGTGTTATTCAGAGTGATCCAACTCAGTGAAAACCAGTTGAAAACACCTTTTAGGAGACACTATAATAGGGATTTAGGGAGCAGAAATAGGATTTTAAAATGTAAACTTTACCTGAGCATAACTGAAACAGCCCATATTTCTTTCCCTAGCTAGAACTTAACTGAGCAGTGACCACGTGCTGGGTACTGCTGGGTACTGAGAATGTGCGGTTAGGTACTCAGTCGCTAATAACCTCACCCTCAAGGGTTTTAGGAAACTGCTGATGGGGAGAAACTTAACTGTCTCTTATCCCTGCCAGTGCCCTCATTCTACTGCATTGAGAGTGAAGTGTTATAGGGACCCAAAAGAAGGGCCCTCAAATTTGCCTGTGACAGAGAAGATGGAATATCTTCCATGCAAAGAAAACAGTGCGTCTAAAGGCAGAAATGCAGTGTGGTCAAGAACAGAACATGAGTCAGCCTGGCCACAGTGTGGGGTAGGATTTTTCCAGGCTACGTGGGACCAGTGTAGGAAGCTAAGGTGTTATCTTGAAGGCAGTAGGGCTATTGAAAAATTATAAGCATGGGTGTTATTTAGCCAGAAAGTTTTAGAGAAGGTCCAGCTACTGGTTCTATAGAAATTAGCTTAGGATGTAGCACTTATTGCAATGCCTTAGAAGAGGAGGTATGAGGGCCTGCACCACGGGGTCAGTAGGGTTAAAGAATCAAGGACAGAGGGTTTCATGTAGGAGGGGTCCTGGACAAACTGGGACAGGGTAGAACTTACAATGACTTTTAGGTTTCTGCTCAGTGTAGCTAGATGGACATGGATAGTGGTGCAATTTGTGAAATGTAGACAGGACAGTGATGGAGAAAGAAGAATCTGAGTTCAAGTTAGGACAGGTTGATTCAAAGTACCTCTAGGATAAACACTCTGAAATGCCCACTGGGCAGTTAGACACACAGGCCTGAGCACAGGCGGAGGTCTGAACTAGAGTGAGAGATGTCAGCATCGCAGGAGAAGATGCGGGAGTTGAAACCATGACTGTTGGTATGAAGACCTGGGGAACAGAGGTGGAGAGGAGAAGGCCAAATGCAAGACATCAGGGATAACAAGAGTTGAGCATAGTTAAGAAAGGGGATCCCTTAAGCCATCAACAGTGAGCAGCGAGAGGAGAAGGAGGGGCTTCTAAAATGACAGAAAAGAGAGCTTTGAGCATAGTTAGGTGACAGAATAGTCACTTAAATTTAGGATGGAAAAGTGTCATGAAAATGAGGACTTGAGCAAGGACTGTTTCAGGGAAGCAGTGGGAGCAGAGGCCCAGAGTAAATAGGAATAGGGGTGAATTAGAGATGACTGCTGACAGATTTCTCAAAACTGGTTGGGCAGGAGCCGGAGGGAAGATGAGAGTGGGAGATTTGAATAAGAAGACTTTAATCCTGCTAGTGTTGCAAAAAGTTCCTGGGGGTTGGAAATCCTGAAGAAAGGGGAGCTAGATGGAGGCAGGAGACTCGAGCAGGTAGGAGGGTTCTAGAACCCCCCATGTGGGGCCCTTACACCCTGGGCACCCCCTCCCAGCTGCTTGGATCAGATCTCTGTACATTCTTGTCATGGTCAAATGCCATGCCCTTCTGCAATGTAACACTGACTAATTTCAGTCCACAGCCTCTGATATGAGATTTGAAGATACATTTTATGGAACAGACATAATCCAAGGGGAGAAAAAGAGACAAAGAGTGCTGAGCTCCAGATTTAAGAACGAATATGTGGATGACCCCGTGTACCGCACTTTTTTGAAGAGCTCTTTCCAGAAGAAGTGCCAGAAGAGACAATAGTCTGATGCGCTGCCGCGGGCTGTAGGCAGCTTGGGTGGAAGAGGACCCGCAAAGGTACGGCCATGGCTGTGCCCTGGGCTCTACTGTGGTAGGTACTGCTGTGTCTCTGACTTCCCTGCGTGTGGTAACCCAAACCACAACATACACGTTATTAATTGGCTACAACCTGAAGTCATCCCCTAGTCTTGCTTTCACTTGTGAGCAATGTTCTTTTATGATCCCAAAGGACTTTCCTAAATGAAAGGAAATAGTAGTGAGCCACTCACCAGAAAGCCACTGCCAGAGGAGGTGGGTCCCCACATGTGGCTTTGGTCCCTAGTTAGGAAACACATGGAAACTTCTCTCCCCAGCCCGGCAGGTGGGAGCCTCAACACCCAGCTGGGAGGGTGATAATTTATATATTTTCCACAGTCAGGGATGGAATCTTACTCATTTGTTTTAAATGGCAGTTTTTATAAAACATTTTTAAAACTTAAATGGCATGTATGGTAATAAGATTTACCCGTGTGCTATCTGTAGTTCCTGTATACAGAACTTTTGCATTTTTTTATATCCCTATCTCTTTTGATTGTGTCTGATGAGAGCTGAGTTGTTCGGCCTTTGAGAAATTTTTGGCTCTTGAGAAAGAATTCTTAACGAATTGTATGAGAATTTTATATATTTAAAGAGGGAGATCTGGACTGTTATTTTTAAACACTTTTTTTCATAATACATATTTTGAGTAGATATTTATAAAATATGTTTCTTTCCTTATGTGTTTGTAATATTAGAGTTTAAATAAATATGCTTTGATGCATAGTTTTGAATTAATATGATTTTTCCTTTTTAAACCAGCCTGAAAATGTACTAGTGTTTAAAAATAAAGATTTCCATTTTCTCCAGTTCTGTCTTTTGACTTGCTTGTTATTCATCTGGGTTTCAACCAGGAGGAAAACAGGTTGTGTTTGGGAGTTGGCTCGAGAGATCTGGGTGCCCAGGTCTGTCAGAGCCTCTTCTCCTGGGTGTCTTACCAACAGTGCACAGAGCTGAGCATCTCAGGCATCTCACTGGAGATCAGGCTCTTCCCCTGCCCGCCCTCCCACATTGCCTGCTGGTGCTCCTACACTCCTCCTCTGGGGCCTTCCGGAAGGAGTCTGCAGCTCTTTCCATCTCAGGTGCCTGGGTCCCCAGGTACCATTGGAAGAGGCTGTGTGGACCCCCAGCGCCTCCCGTCACTTTACAGAGGATGAGTGGAGGATTGGCAGGAAGGGGATGGGTTACCCAAGGTCACAGCCCCTGGGGACACTGCAGTTACCTGTGGGCGCAGTGGAGCTGCACCGCCACGCTGCAGTCTTAGCGGCCTGCTGCCAGAAGCACTCCTGCTGTGAATCTGCTGGTTGGCTCATCCAGGCTGGCCTCAGCTGGCAGCTGTGCTGACACCTCGGCTTGGGCCAACTCACATCTGCTCCACATGCCTCCTCAGCCCACTGGACCGAGTGGGTGACCCAGGTGAGGTCTTCTCAGGTCAATGTCAGAGGTAGAAAGCAGGCGAACCCAGCTGAGTAAGCACATTCCAGTCCTGTGATGTTGGTTAACATCCGTGGGCCACATCCCCCAGCCAGGGATTGGAGGGCATTTCTGAGTCTCATGGCAAAAAGTGCGGATGTATTGGGTTACAGGGTAGAGACTAAAGAGCTGAAACAGCAAAGACAAAGCTACAGTTTAATCTCAGTCTTCTGGACTTCTTGCTGGCCGAGTGCTGAATTTCCAGAGTGCCTTGTGGCTGAACTCTGAGCTGGGGAAGAGCCCACCAACCTTATTTTTACAGACTGAGCACTTCATGTTCTCTACCAGGATAGTCATCTATTTTATCAAGTAGCCAAGCTTGCATTTTCTGTCTCTGGGTTTGGAAAGGAACTGACCTGCTCTCTCTGTGATATGCCAGGAAAGTAGGCCCATGTAAGGCATTAAAGGAATTAATCTAAATAGGATCATTCATTTTGTACATGTGTGCCTGTCAGCAGGATTGCTGATTGGCTGCCACAGGGAGAGAATGCACAGAGTCCTGTGATCTCAAATACAGCTGTTTATTATGGTCTCACTTAACTGATGTTCATATAACCAAGTACAGCTGTATATAGACTTAGCAAATCAGCACCAGCCACAGATGCGCTCTGGCCCTGAGAGAGACACCTTTGTTTACTGCATTCAGGATTAGTTCTGTGACTACAGACAGTTAAAGCTTTTTCACTTACTGAGTGACACCCCAATTGTAATTTTCATTTCTTTCCGTTACACTAACTGCATTTTTAGTGCATATATATAGCACGAAATCAGTTGAAGTCCTAGTATTAAAAAAAGTGTGCTAGCTGTGATAATTCTAATGTAATTCTGAATGTAAGCTATTTCTCTAGAAGTTAGAGGATTAGTATAAACTGCCTGACATATTCCACAACAGTTTAGTTATTTTATGTATGTTTTAAATGATAGCAGTGTGATCTTTATTAGTTTGCTTTTATAAAGGTTTCTCTTGTTTAGTTCATCCAAAGAGAAATTGAGGAGCATCCACATGGAAATATCACATGGGTTCTCAGGCTACATTATAAATTGCTACCGGTAACAATTTATAATGAAGACTCAGAATATGAAAATATATAGGAATGAATGGGTCTTCCCCTTCTCCCTCTACCCAGTCCATGTGAAGCAAGACCAAGGTGTGTGTGTTATTGTAAATGACCTGGAGGGCTATGAGGAATCATATTGGAGTATTATGTATGATACATATGTAATGTAACATTATGTTTTTACTTTGAATTAAAGATATCAGAAAGATAACATGTTTTTGCTTTGAATTAAAAGGTATCAGAAATGAAACAATCTTCATTTCATATATTAATCAGCCCCCTAAACTTGAAGCTAACTGGAGATCTCAAGACATTCTCATTACATAAAGTAATTGGTTGTTTGCAAGACTCAATTGTAGTACAAACTCTTTCTGAGAATTTAATGCCAGCCATTTGAAGTGTCATGCATTCTCTCGCCAGGTACATTGTGGAGACAGAGCACTGACTACTGGGGAGAAGGATTCCTGGCCTCTAAGAAGGCCTGAAGGCTCCCCGAGTGGGCTGACAATTTAGAAAGCCCATGCTCCACCCTCAAAAGGTGCCTGTCTCCTTGCAAACTGGAACTTCGTCAAGAGGAGCTGATACTAATGATGTATTATCTATCATGTAGACCCAGCCTGCTAGGTTCCTCAGTGGCATTTACCTTATTTAGCCTCCCCAAGAAATTAAGATAAGTATCATTCCCCTCTTTCTTGGAGATAAACTATGTCTCAGAGAGATTAAGTAAGTTTGAAATCGCTCAAGAGTTCTCATTGCATGAAGAAAAAAGAGGATTCTAAACCTGATCCAAACAAAGGACACTGAATGGGTGACTTTGAAGATCAAAACACCAATTAGCACTAGGATATAAATGAGGAAAGCATCATCTTTATTAAAAATACATGACATGTTTGGCAAAGGCAAAGCTATCGGGATAGAAGAGACCAGTAACTTCCAAGGACTGGAGGTGGGGAGCGGATTGACAGAAAAAGGGTGTGATAATGAGACTTTTTTGGGATGATGGACATAGTGATCTTGGGGAAAGCATTTCAGGTGGTTTCAGATGTGAAATTCATGAACATTGAAATTTGTGTTCACTGTTGGACATGCATCTTCTCTTTAATATTTTCTTCTTTGTCTTCAGTTTTCAGAATTTTGATGATAATGTATGTGTCTTAGCTTTGATTTGTTTTGGTTTATTTTGTTTGGAGTTTGTTCAACTTCTTGGTCTTTCACCAAATTTGGGAAATTATTTCTTGGAATATTTTTTTAACTTTATACTCTTTCTACTCTCCTGGGACTACAGTGACAGAATTGTATGGGCATTTATTGTTGTTACATGGGTCCTTGATGATCTTTTAAGCCTATTTTCTCTGTACAGATGGGCTAAATTCTATTGATCTGCCCTCAAGTCCACTGATACTATGCTCTGTCATCTCCAAACTATTATTGAGCCCTTGAATGAGTTTTTCATTTTGATTATTGTATTTTTGAGTTCTATAGTTCCCATTTGGTTCTCTTTGATATCTTCTGTTTCTTTGCTGAAATGTTCTGTTGTTTTCATTTCTTTCAAGAGTGTTGATAACCGTTCAGTTAAGCATTTTTCTGTTGGCTACTTTAAAGTCTTTGTCAGATGATTCCAATGCCTAACTCATTTTGGCATTAATTGTGTGTTGATTGTCTTCTTTCATTTAAGTTGTGATTTTCCTGGTTCTAGCATGACAAGTGATTCAGCAGTAACCTGGACATTCTGGGTGTTTTGTTTAGAAGGCAGAATTCTATATAAATCTTTCCTTTTTGTAGGTAGACACCCTGTTTTGGTTTAGTGCTCAGGTCCTGGTCTACTTTTGTGGGTTATAGCTCCAATGACAACTTAGCTCTCACTGCTCTTAAAGCACTCCTCTGCCCTGCTTCATGTGCGTGCTTCCCAGAGGCCACTCTGCAAACCAGGTACACTTCCACACTTTGGTTCAGTTCCCCAACTTTTTGGTGAGTTCACATAGGTCAGTTTCTTTCTTTCTTTCTTTTTTCTTTTTGTATTTTTTTCCGAAGTTAGAAGTGGGGAGGCAGTCAGAAAGACTCACGCATGTGTCCAACCAGGAGCCACCTGGCATGCCTACTAGGGGGCGATGCTCTTCCCATCTAGGGTGTTGCTCCATTGTGGCCAGAGCCATTCTAGTGCCTGAGTCCAAGCCATGGAGCCATCCTTAGCACCTGGGCCAACTTTGCTCCAATAGAGCCTTGGCTGCAGGAGGGGAAGAGAGAGAGAGAGAGAAAGGAGAGGGGGAAGTGTGGAGAAGCAAATGGGCACTTTTCCTGTGTGCCCTGACCAGGAACCAAACCTGACCTTCCACACACTAGGCTGATGCTCTACTGATGAGCCAATCAGCCAAGGCACCTAGGTCAGTTTCATGGGTGAGCCGGTCAGTGAGTTCCTGTGCATTTTAAAGAATTTCTTTTTCTAGCTCTTTTCTGTCCAAGATTCTCCTTCCATTCTATACTTAGTAGGGTGAGGGGTACTGCCTCTCACAGTTGGGGAACTTCACTCCATCTCCACTGACAGCATGCTGGCAGGGAGAGAAACACCATGCAGGACCTCCAGCTGACGCTAAGTCAGAGTGCAGGGATGGAGGTCCAGACTGTCCAAATGGTCTCCACCAACACAGTGCTGGGAGAGGGGAGAAATCCATACTCTTCACTCAGTGTCTACTGAGACTGTGCAGGCAGGAACCGTTTGTTGTGTGTGATTGGGGGTAGTGTATTGTCAAAAAGGGTTTTGTCCTGCTATGTTGTTCCTTTGTGGGTTCCTTGACTAGAGAAAACAGGCTTCTCTTAGAACTTTGAAAAAAATGCTTTTTTCCTTCTGTGCCTGTTGTTGTTGGTTCTAATTAGCAGGTTTCCCCTAGTTGCAAGTTCAGGATATATGAGAGAGAGAGAAAGCAAACCCAGACTACTCATCCATGTGTAGTTCCTATATCCTGAACTCCCTAGTTAGTCGTATGGGCTCTTTCAGTATCTCCTGGTCCTCTTAGAATTGTTTGCTATATCACACCCATGGTTTTTAATTATACTTAGCAGGAGGATCAGGGAGAACAAAGTCATCTTGTCCATCTCTATCTTGTCTAGAATAAGAAGTCCTCGGTTTTTCTTTTAGATTTGGAGAAAATAATTTATTGCTAAGAGACAGGGACTCATTTAAAGTCAGATATTGAAGACTTAAAGGGATTGATGGATGGAGGAATTCTGAAGGCAGGAAGCAAATTACGAGCAGAGGTGGAATGATTGGCCTTACACAGGAAAAGGGAGAGTTCACCCCTGAAGGCTGAGTTCCTGGTTATAAGAGCAGAGATGGGGACTACAGGATAGTGTCAGGAGGGGGCTTTCCAGGTGAATTTGCTGTATGGAAGAGGGTATGAGAAGATTGAAGATGCTAGAAAGAGAGTATTTCTATCCATCAGTCTGGGATGAATAAGGGAGGTAGTTGATGTCACAAGGAGTCTTTCTTGGGAAAATACAGAGGGAACTAGGAACCTGGATACCTATCCAAGACTGATTAAGCCCCTCCCCATACATCCTAAGATACCCACAGCCTAATCTCCAGAATCTGTGAATATGATACCGTACATGACAAAAGGGATTTTGTAGTTGCTTTAAAGTAAGGATCTTGAGGATCTGACTGGGCCCAATGTAATTACAAGGCTTGTCATAAGAGGGAGGCAGGAGGGTCAGAGACAGAGAAGTTTACGTGATGCTGGCAGCTGTGGGTGAAGTGATCTGCTTTAAAGGTGGAGCTGGGGATGAGAAGCCAGGGAATGCAGGTGACTCCTAGAACGTGGAACAGGCAAGGTAACCTCCTCTGCTGAAGCCTCAATAAGGAACCCCCCTGCTGACACCTTGACCTTAGCCCTATGAAACTAGTTTAACACATCTGGCCTCCAGAAAGGTAAGAAAAATACAGTTTTGTTTTAAGCGACTAAACTGGTGTTAATGTGCCATGGTATCAGTGGGAAACTAAGAACTGCTAAACAGATATAGCAGAAGGAGAGTGAGAGCAGGCTCTCAAAGTCAGAAGCAGTAGTCAGAGGAGGGCGTTAGGTACGATTTTTACAGTTGGGCCTGACCAGATGGTGGCGCAGTGGAAAGAGCATCAGACTGGGATGCAGAGGACCCAGGTTCAAGACCCCGAGGTTGCTGGCTTGATCGCAGGCTCATCGGCTTGATCATGAGCTCACCAGCTTGAGCGCAGGGTCACTGGATTGAGCCTAGGATCATAGACATGACACCATGTTTACTGGCTTGAGCCCATAGGTCACTGGCTTAAAGCCCAAGGTCACTAGTTTGAGCAAGGTGTCACTCTGCTGTAGCACCCCACCCTTCCTGTCAAGGCACATATGAGAAAGTAATCAGTGAACAACTAAGATGCCGCAAGGAAGAATTGATGCTTCTCATATTCACCCTTCCTGTCTGTCTGTCCCTATCTGTCCCTCCTTCTGATTCTCTCTCTGTGTCAAAAAAAAAAAAAAAATAGATTCCTACACTAGGGTTTCAGGTCTTGGCAAGCTATTTAGGGTGCAGTCATGCAAATGAAGTGGAACTTCAAGTCATTGCATGGAATTAACTCATTTCTTTTAACTATTTAAATTTTTTAAATTGATAATCCATATAGTTTAAAATTCACCCTTTGAAAATTCAATGGTTTTTAGTACATTCACAAGGTTGTGCAGCTGTGACCACTATAGTTAGTTTTGATTGAACAGTGTTTGTTCTGTCTTCATATATTACAGCACTTAAAAAAGGTATTCGATTTGTTTTTGCTGCAGCTTCTGCAGACTGAGACCAAAGAAGAGTATTTTAATGAGAATATATTCTTGAGTATACAAACTTCTTCTGAACATATTTAATATACTCACCCACTTGAAAAGCCTATAGATTGGACCGATTGGAGACCTATCATTTGCAGCAGCTCTTAGGAGAAAGATGAATTCCTGGCCCACACTCAGTGATGGGTCTCTCACCTGCCTGGTAGGTGTCCCCCGGGTTCCACGAGAGCTCACTTCTCTCAGTTCACTGCACCTTGTTTCTTCCAGGAATATCATGAATGATCCAGTCCTCTTCCTTTTCTCTCCCACAGGCTTTCTCCTTTCCCGTGTGGAAGCTCTTTTGCTCTCATAGATTCTTTTTCGTAACTCGTAAGTCATATAAAGGCCCTGGCTGGTTGACACAGTGGTAGAGTGTCAGTTCAGCGTGTGGAATCCCAGGTTTGATTCTCAGTCAGGGCATACAGGAAAAGTAACCATTTACTTCTCCACCCGTCTCCCCCCCCCCTTCTTCTGCAGCAATGGTTCAAGCAAGTTGGCCTCAGGTGCTGAGGATGGCTCCATGGCCTCACTTCAGGCACTAAATAGCTCGGTTGCCCAAGCAATGGAGTAGTGACCTGAGATAGGCAGAGCATTGCCCCATAGGGGGCTTGCTGGGTGGATCCCAGTTGAGGTGCATGCGGGAGTCTGTCTGCCTACCTCCCTACTTCTCACTTAATAAAAAAAAAGGTTATGAAAATATAACATAAATAAATGAATCATATAGAAGCAAACTTGACCTCACCTGAACTATTTATACTTGCTCTCAATTAGGGTGAATATTCAAACGTATCACTATAGGATATTTATGTGGGGTGTTAGATAATATATATTAGGTATGAAATTACTTTTCTAAGATTGTACAAATTCTGAACTCACACAAAGTAAATCTAGCCCCATGGATTCTAGATAAGAGAGTGTGGTCCTCTTATTTTATGCCCACTTCTCACCCCCTGCTACACGGGCCTTATGCATCTCCATAGTCCCTGTGATAGTAACAGACCCTCACTGAGTGCATCACTCAGATTGATGCTCTTACTGGGCAAGGGACCCATGGCATTTGTGTTAGCTTTAGGCACTAAATTAACATCGCCAATCTTATGAGTTGCTGTTCTGCTGACCAGGGTCAGACACTCTGCCAACTGAGGTTAACAGTGAACACAGCAGAGGCCTGAGGAGAAATATGGGCACTACCATCCTGGTGGCTTCCCCTAGAAAGGGCCAGGTGTTTCCAGAGAGTGGGAGGCTCATTTGCAAGGCAGACTCATGCTGCAGGCTGCTTCTTGCTTCCCGGCTCCAGAAAGCAAACAGGTCCTTTCTTGAGGCTATAGAAAGGCATTGGATAGGCCACCTAGGTAGGGAGAAACATTTCTTGTTTGCCCTGAAATAGAGATTTGGACCCTAGGTGAGGCCTTGTCTGAGGCCGGCATGGCTGGGAATTGAAATGTCTATAGAATCAAGGCTCTGAGGCTACCACCTATGGGCTCTCAATGTGGGACTTCACTGTGATATGATTATAAAATTACTTGTTTCATTTTTTTTCCCCAAAACAATCAAAGCCATAATGAGAAAAGGGGCCCTATAATCATTTCTACATATTTTGGTAACAGAGAAAATGGCTGTTGATGATGATAATAAAGACTGCTTTTCATAAATTCCTACCCTTTGTTGCCATTTATAAAAGAGACCTTGTATAGTGAGCTCATTAGTAGCTGAACTTTATTTTGTCAAAGGAAATGAAGTCAAGAGAGATTATGTTTCATCTCTCATATGGCTATTCAACAACAATGCCATTATCCTGAATTTCAGATGAATTTAATTGAACTTGAATGAACAAAATTAGTTGTTTTATGCAATTAGAATCCAATTTAAATGGGGGAAATGAATAGAAAGGGAAATGTGGTTGATTATTTTTCTTAAGACGGACTCTTTAGGCTTTTTTCTTCCTTGGGTTTCTGTGGATGAAAAAAATAAAAGTTGGGGCCACGAACTGAACCTGACAAGCTCAGGAGAGGCCTGCACGGTGGCCTCACAAACTCAGAGACCTAAAGTAACCACACAGGATAGTCTGAAATGAAAACTTTCTAACTAAAGGCAGTTCTTGGTGGGTAGTCATATCCTAGGAAGGTATTTTTCTCTAGCAAAGGTCAGTGCTTACTTTACTCAAGCCTGTTTGTTATCTTTTGCATCTGTGATTAAGGTACCTGATGACATGCCTTTGGAATGTATGGGTCCTCTTCTTTTTCCTGTCTGCATCAGGGCAGGCATCCCACCAGAGCCGGAACCAACAAATCCCCTCATTATCACTGTTACCATGTCAGTCATTAACTGTTTACTGTCTTGTTCCTGACTGTATAAAGAAGTTTCAGCATGTACACTTTTACTTGTTATCCAATCCCAAAGATTTCTCTGCTTTGCTTTCCCCCGCCTCCCTAATATATCGCCAGGCCATTTCATGCAACCCCCTTACATCTTCCCCTTTGATTCTAATGTATAAAATAAGCGGTGAAACTGCCATTTTCCAGAGCCTTTTCTCAATCTGTTGAGACTTTGCTTCCTGGCAATTGTCAGCTGTTTGACTTAAATAAACTCAGAAAAAATTCTTACAGGTTTGGAAGTTGTTTTATGTTGACAGATGTTTCCAGTACAGAGCTTTACTTTACCACTTAGTAATATGGTGACTTGGTGTGTGAGTCTTGGCATTTGAACCTCAATACAGTGGGAAAAGTAACACCCGTTTCTTAGGAGTGATGGTAAGCATTCAGTAAGAAAATGTAGATAAAGCTTTTGGCATATTGCCCAGCTTAAAAAGTGGGAGCCACAACTGTTTTCAGTATTATTGTTCTTTGTCATCATCATCTCCATCTTCATCTTCAATCTTACTTCTTGGGACCTTGATGTGATGAACACCATACAGCTTACCTAGCTTAGTTTGGTGTTTCTGGTCAACAATAAGCTTTTCCATTCCCTACTCACCTAGAGGGAAGAGAGGACATGATAAGGCATTGGCTTAGGGTGTTGGAAGGGTTGGAACTCTCCTTGGGGAGAGCAGCAGAAGCTGATAAGGCTTGATGTGGAGGAAGGGCAAGGTGACATGAAATTCCTGCAGAGGGTCACATAAAATTCTCATTTTTTTCCTCCATCTGCGATGTGGAAATTAAAGAGGTTGTCCCTGTGGACCTTTCCAGCTTTGAAACACTTATAATACAGCAGCTATCGACTCTTCTGCCTAATGGAGCGCACTTCAGTGAGCTAGCCCTTGCCAAGAAATCCTTCCAACTTGCATCAGAACTGCTGAAGCTTCCTGCTGAATGTTCTGTACCTGCGTCAGTGTTGACTCAATGCTAGAATGTGGCTTCCTGAGACACAGCAGAAGTGAGAATGAAGACCAAGGGGATTTGGCACAGCCTTAGTAAACATAGCTTTTCCCGTGCAGAAGAGCTCTGACCTAGGTGAACAAAGGAAAATCAAAGAAAATAATTGTTCGTATTCCTCTTGATCTCATCAGAGTGAAGGCTTAAATAGGTTCTCAATGAAAAATTTAAAAAACAGTATTACTTTCATTTTAGCTACAAGATGCTCTTGTAGTATTCCAGTCTTCTTCTTTTCTTTTCCTCCTTTTTATTAAGTGAGAGGCAGGGAGGCAGAGACAGGCTCCTACATGTGCCCTAGCCAGAACCCAACTCATAAGCCCCCTACTGGGGATGTTCTGCCTGTCTGGGTTCTAGCTCCATTGCTCAGCAACTGAGCTATTTTAGTGCCTGAGGCAAGGCCATGGAGCCATCCTCAGAGGCCAGGGCCAAATTTGCTGAAACCATTTGAACTATGGCTGTGAGAGGGGAAAAGAGAGAGAGAGAAGGGAGGGGGGAAGAATGGAGAAGCAGATGGTTGCTCTCCTGTGTGCCCTGACCCAGAATCAAACCCGGGACTTTCACATGCTGGGCTGACACTTTACTGCTGAGCCAACCATCTAGGACCTTATTCTAGTCTCCTATCAAATGCTCCCCAATTATTTCTGACAGTTCCCAAGGGATATCTTAGATGTGCTCATCAATAAATCCTCTTGGTTTCCACACAGTGACTGCCATTTTGCTCTTTTCCATGATAACTTCAGGAATGCCAGCTTCTTCAGGTGCCGCTCCCCTCCAGGATGTATCCCTTTCTTTTGTATCCTGTTGATCAAGTTGAAGTGATCCTACATCAAACCCAGAAACCAACGTGCATGATGCCACTCTTGTTGTGCCTGAGATGCAGTGATGTCCTACTGGCTTCAGTGCTGCTGAACTTGGGGACTGCAGGGCTAGGGCTGCCACCCCATTCTTAAATGAGGTTGATGCCCTTGACATTGCCCTGCACCAACCCTGCCCATGTCTGAAGCAGAAAGAGTTGTCATAGACTCTGCTCGTTCTGTGTCTGCACTTGTCCCAAAGTAGTGCAACTTCGTGCTCTGAACCTCTTCTAGAGCCTGTGTGTGGACATGGTCTTCTTTGTCTCTTGCAATCCTTGCTTTTACGAGGGGTTAGGGCTCCGTAGGGCTGAATATTGGGGCTGTTAAGGCTGTCAAGAGCAGAAATTCACTGAAATTATTAAGTATTGCTGGATTTACTGTAGGGAAAAGAGGCTGCAAAACTCAGCTATGAAACTGAGCTCATGGAAATGAACACGGTTGGCAACAGGGATGTTTTTGGAATTTGTTTGTCCTGCCAGACCCTTTTCCTCAGGTTATTGGTCTCTAACATTTTCCATCATCTGCAATAACCTCCCTTCCATGTCCTTCTCCGGTCTCTTCTGCCTTGTGGGCTCTGCTGCCAGCCTGCACCCTTTGGTTTTTTTTTTCAGCTTCTGTGCCGGGTACCACCGACTCTCTCCCCAGAGAGCCAGACCAAATCATTAGTAAAATATAAGTCGGCAGAGGACATGGAATTTAGTCTCTTGTTTATTAACATATTCTAGAACTTAAAAGACTGGTTCTACCAATTAATAAATGAATAGCTTTGGGGTGAGTTATGTAGGTGCTCTGTTTCTTGATTGTTAGTTTGTTTATTTTGCTTTCAAATTGGGGGTGATAATAGCTAACTTATGGAGTTATTATGAAAATAAATTAATATTTGAAAAGTATTTCTGTTAATGTCTGGCCCAGAGTATGTTCAATAGAAATATTTGTTAAATAAATTAAAATTAATAGATGATCAGGTACACAGACTTTCTGGTTCTCAATAAATGTTTGTTGAATCAACTGAAGAATCAGATTGACTTGATTGCTCTTTCCCTATGGAAGAGCTTTTGTTCCAGGCCCCTTACATTCCCCTCTGGCCTCTGTTGACTACCCTTGGATCAAGTTCTCACTCCAGGCTATTTAACTTGCTAGGTGTTTGGGACTTTGTGTTACCAGCAAAATGACTTATGTGTAGGAACCCCTAAAAAGAGGGTTCTGGAAGTGGTAGGTACTGTTGGGCATGCCTGACTGGTCTGGTAAGGACCTCACACTATATACTTCATGTCATTATTTTCCTCCAGTGGCTGAATTATTTTTTACAAATTTATGCACCTACTCCTTCCTCAAGGCAGTTCTTTCCCAGATGAGATCTTTCTTCTTCCTGCCAAGATGTGCACAGTGGTCTCTTCCATTCACTTGCCAAATAGTCTCAGCCTTCTTCCTCTCAGGGGTAAATAAAATGGCAAGACTCTTGTTATATAGCTCCTTTCTCTTTGTCTCTGTCATTCTTTGACCTTCTTTAGCTCAGGGACCTTCAGATTCTAGAAAAGAAGCCTCCTCTCCTGTGTACTACTGTGTATCCATATGCATATGCGTGCATTTTGATGCCAAAGTGCTCCCTCTCGGACCTAAAAGTATTTGAATTTTATATTTTCCAGGTAGGAGGTCACGTGAGAACCAGGGATAGCATTCCTGGTGCCGCCAATCAGATAACGAGAAGAGCTCTTTATTATTCCTTTCCTCTGGCTCTTATGAGAGCTAAGTTCCAAAAAGGTCCTAAGTTATCAGGAAGGAAGTTTTTCAATTTAATTTTTCTGGAAGCCAGGTCCCTTAAGTCCCAAAAGCTGAAATGGAGTGGTGGAGGGAGCTGGCAAGGGAGTCTCCATTATGTGAGTTGGCAGACCAGGTAATGAGGGCAGAACTGAGGTCCGCCAGGGACCACGAGGAGGAGAGGAAGAGATGAAGCTATTAGTGTAGACTGTTTCTGGCTGGGACGCCTGCTGTCTGGATGGCTGAATTGTTACATTCTGGGAAACTGGCATTTGCTTATCTTCACCTTGAAGCCTAGAGACTCCTCCAGATCATATTAATGTCCTTTAGGGCAGTGGTACTCAATCCAGCTACATGCCATATCATCCAGACAGCTATTGAAAAATACACATTCTGGTCCATACTCCAGACCTTATAAATCAGAATGTCTTGGAGTTGGAGTCCAGGAATCTTAGGATTATTAAATCCTCTAGGGATGGTCTTGGTGTGGACCACCATGGGCCAGTCTGAGCAGTATGTTGGAAAAGCATCTGATCCCATTGGATTGAATGCTATCCTGTGTGAGTTGTAAAAGCAGAAATATTGGTGCAGGTAGATACTAGAATTATTAGAGTCATTCCATAAATTCTATGTGTCTAACCACTATGCTGTACACCTGAAACTCATATAAAATAATTTTGCATGTCCACTGTAGTTGAAAAATAAAGTAAAATTTAAAAAGAAAAAATAAAACACAATTTTTCAAATTAGAAAAAAAGCAGAAATATCGACATTTGGAGAAAGTACGTACCAAAGGAAAAGCACTAACTTTGGCATTTTAAGATTTAGGTTTCAGTCTTGTCTGACACTAAGCTGGACAAGTCATTATGAATCAATGATTCAACCTCTGTGAGCTTCAGGTTCCTCATCTGTAAAGAGGGGATAGTAATACCTGTCCTGTGTTTCAGGTACCAAAGGGATAAATACATGGAAGTGCCTTAAGATTTGGAAAATAGTATCCCAGTATATGATATAAAGCACTATGGAGAGGAATGCCTTTTGTGTTTTCTTGATGAATTTGTAATGAATCCAATGAAACAACCCTTTGTGAATGCCTCCTGATTCTGTCCCATGTACAAAAAGTATACAAGCAAAACAAGTTTATATTTAAACTCTATACTTATATGGTCCCACCAAGAAGAGTCAATTCCTAGTCAGGATGTGAAAACAGCCTAAGTGTCCATCATCAGATCAATGGGTAAAGAAGATGGGATACACACACATACACACACACACACACACACACACACACACACACACATCGCATGCACGCAGGCACATGGGCACACAAACAGTAGAATTACTAGGCTATGACAAAGAAAGAAATCCTGTCATTTGCAACAATATGGAAGGACCTTGAGGGCATTATGATAAGTGAAATAAGCCAGACAAAGAAGAACAAATACTGCATGGTGTCACTTATATATGGAATTAAAACAAGTCAAACTCATAGAAACAGTGAGTAGAAAGGTTATTACCAAGGGCTAGGATGGTGAGGGAAATAGTGAGAGGTTGGTAAAAGAATACAAACGTTCAGTTATAAGATGAATTAAGGTCTGAGGACTTAATGTATAATGTAACTATTGATAATACTATTATATAATCAAAATTTTCTAAGAGTAGAACTTAAATGTTTTTACCAATAAATAAATAAGGCGATGAATGTATAATTAACTAGATGATGAGAAACCAGTCACAATGTATACATATATCGAATCACCACACATGACCAGGCGGTGGTGCAGTGGATAGATCATAAGACTGGGATGTGGAACCCCGATGTCACTGGCTTGAGCACGAGCTCACAGCTTGAGCAATGGGTCGCTGGCTTGTGCATAGGATCATAGACATGACCCCATGGTTGCTGGCTTGAGCCCAAAGGTCACTGGCTTGAGCAAGGGGTCACTTGCTCTGCTGTAGTCCCCCCACACACACACATTAAGGCACATATGAGAAAGCAATCAATGCACAGCTAAGGAGCCCCAATGAAGAATTGATGCTTTTCATCTCTCTCCCTTCCTGTCTGTCTGTTCCTATCTGTCCCTCTTTCTGACTCTCTCTCTGTCTCTGTCAAAAAAAAGTTACCACAATGTACAGTTTATCTTACAATTTTATTTGTCAATTATAGCTCAATAAAGCTGAAAAAAAAAAAGAACAGAAATTGCTGGACTCCCAAATGCAGATGGAAGAAATGAACACATGCATTTACCTCTGTACTTACCCTAAAGCTTAGTAAATTTATTGTTTACTTGCCTAAACACACAAAGACAAAAAAAAAAGAGGGAGATGAAATTTTTTTAAATGGAAGCTAGAAAGCTAGGGGATGGCCAGAAATCTGTTGGACTTAAAGAAGTTGGTCCTAAGCTGGCAATGGAGGAAAGTCGAGAAACAATGCAACCTAACTCACACAGAACCCTCCTGTCCTGCAAGGCTCAAGAGTGAGTGCTTTTGTGTATATCTAAAAGTGGGGATGAGGGTAAGGCTAGAAACAGGAAACTTGTTGGGACACCCTAGAATTTCCCCATAGGCTCAGGAACTGGTGATTACAGGTTCATCTAGAAGAAAGGAAGGTAGAACTAAAAATACTACTTCTAAAGATTATTTAAGGAGGCACTTTTCTTTAATCCCTTGTACCAAGGGGACTGCTTCATTTCTGGCCCGGGAGAAGGCTGGCAGTGTGATTTCTGAAATGTGTAAGAACAGTGGGCTAGAGGACAACAGGCACAATGAAAACAGAACCATTGGCTACAAGTGGATTAAGTGAAAATTCACCAATTGGCTGAGATTCGGCCTTCTGCTTCACTTAGTTTCCAAAGTGCTGGCAATTTAGCATTTCTTCTATAGACAGGAGAGTGGAATCTAGCCCAAGAGAAAGTTCTTAAGATTCTTACATTGGAGAATTTCCTAACAAAACGGTCAAGACATTTTACCTAACAGAAAAACCCAGAGTTGCCAAAGCCTTCCTTGTGTACTGAGTTTCCAAAAAAGTATTTTGTGAGGGCTCACCAGAGCATCTAATGTGAAAGGCAGAGACAAAACCAAACAAGAAAACTCAATTGGAGAAAATTGACTCTGCTTAAGGAAACTTAAAAACAAACAAAAGCCTCAAAATCTATCATTAATAGCTTCAGGGAAACAAGAAGATGATGCTACCTACATAAAGGAAAATACAGACAACCTAAAAGAGTTTCTGAAAATTGGTATAAAGGTGAGTAAATTTCTAAAAAAAAAAAAAACAAGAATAAAAAAGATAAAAGGAAAGGTAAACAAAAAGATAAAGAATCAGTCCTACAGGTTAAATACCCAAATAGTTGGAGTTTCTGAAAGAAGAAGCAGAGATGAGAAATCACTTGGGAAATAAGAAAATTTCTCAAAACTTATGGACAGGAACTTTGAGTGATAAGGCCCTGCTGAGTACCTGGCACTTGGTGATGAAGAGAGAGCCATATAAAAGTCATCATTTTGGAATTTCATAGTTGTGGTTACAAAAACTAAGTTCATATAAAAGTCCACACAATCATTTTATACAAATGATTGAATCATTAGAATGGTAGACAATTTTTCAACAGTAATAACTAATAATGGAATTTAGAAGACAAGACAGTAAAGTGGAAAAATTATTGCCGAACTCAAACTCTATATCCAGCCAAACTACAAATTTAGCTGGAGACAGAAAGATATTGTCCAGACTTATAAACACTTAAGTAATTTACCTCTCATGTAACCTTTTTCATAAAGTCATTGGAGAATGGGGTTCTATAAAAATAACAGGGTAAACCAACATGGGAATTTCTATTTCTTATTTTTCCCTTGTTGCACGGAACTGGTCTGTATGTATGATATTATCTGGGCTTCCTTGCTGGCTGCTTTACAATCGGGTTTGACCAATGGAGATGTTGGCACAAGATCAGCAGAAAAGAACTGAGGTGATAATATTTGTTTCCCATGCTTTCTCCTTGCTGGGCCTCAGCTGGGCAGAGGCTGTATTCTACTTAAGACCGTGACTCCCACCTGGTGATCCTTCTTTCATGGCTATAGCTCTTACCAGGTTTCGTATAACAGTTTCTTCCCTTTACTATTATTGCTTTCTACAGCTGGTCAAAATGAAAACAATAGCATCCTTAACGTGCTTGGAGGTATTGAGGGGAGAGATACACAAGTGGAGGACGGTTTAGGGTTGAATTAGTGGCAAGAGCACAAAAAGCAAGCAAATGAATAAACAAACAATATAAATATTAAATTCAGTAAAACCAAAAAGTTGTGTTAGAAAGGAAAAGTATTTATAGAGAGTGCTATCTGGCTCAGCTACAGAACTTATACAGTCATAATAATGTAACTGAAATTGACCTAATCATATTACCATATGACGTAGAATAGAGGAATAGAGGGAGATAAGAAATGGTGTTTGGGTGGGTGAGAGCCAGTAATTATGGTGGCAAATGAGATGTATACTCTCCTCTTCCTTGGTGGGAAATCAGTAATACCTAAAAATAGAAATTAAAAAAAAATAGCAGGATATAATATAAATAGCAGAAATAACCTATAAGCAGATTTTTTTCAAAACTATTTGAATCTAATTGTTTGTTGAGCATGAAAATTCTTATATTCAATTATTTTAGAATGGCATTTATTAACTGTTTTTTAATTTAATTTATTGGGGTGACTTGGTTAATGAAATTATATGCAAATAGGTTTCAGGTTTACATTCTATAATATATCATCTGTATATTGTATTGTGTGTTCACCACCCCAAGTCAAGTCTCCTTCCATCACCATTTACTCCTTTACCCTCTTCTACCTCCTCCCCCCATCACCCTTTCCCTCTGGTAATCACCATACAGATGTCTGTGTCTATGAATATTTTTCCTTTGCTTAATCCTTTCACCATTTTCATTCAGCCCCCAACACCCTCCGCTCTGACAGCTGTCAGTCTGTTTTCTGTATCTGTGAGTCTGTTTCTATTTTGTTTGTTTATTTTGTTCATTAGATTCCATATATAAGTGAAATCTCACGGTACTTGTCTTTCTCTGACTGGTTTATTTCGCTTAGCTTAATATTCTCCAGGTCAATGTGTAAGCAGATTATTTAGAGTAATACCCAAAGAATCGACAGAAAGAGGTGAAAAGAACTGCCTTTGAGGAAAGGAAATAGTGAGATAGAAAATCGCTGGTTTTTGCCTGACTTGTGGTAGTGCAGTGGATACTGAGGTCACCAGTTCAAAACCCTGCACCGGTCTAGTCGAGGCACATATGGGAGTTTATGCTTCCAGTTCTTCCCCCCTTTCTCTCTCTCTCTCTCTCTCTTTCTCTCTCTCTCTCTCTCTCTCTTTGTGTGTGTGTGTGTGTGTGTGTGTGTCTCCTCTCTAAAATGAATAAAATTAAAGAAAATCTCTGGTTTTGTTTTTTAAACAAGACATGCAGAATTATTGTGTTTAAACTATGGTCAGGTGTATAGTTGATAACAAAACAGATTTTTCTTTAAACGGGGAGAAACCAATTAACTTCCAAATTCTCTATTTTTATCCCCATTTCAGATACTAAAACTTTCTAAACTCCTGTGCTGCCTTCCCAAAGAGCAGAAACCAGGACAAATATTATAGAGCAAAGAGGCAGAGAGGATGGGAAAGACAAGAAGCCATGGAGCAAAGAGGCAGAGAGGATGGGAAAGACAAAAAGCCATGGAGCAAAGAGGCATAGAGGATGGGAAAGCTTCATGAGGGGTGCCATCCTGTTGGGAGGGCACAGACAGAGAGACAGCATGAAACCTGCACCATTCAAACTCCAGGTGGAAATAATCAAAGGACGCAAATGGGACAGGCTGAGCTGTTGTAGACATCAAGAAGTAGCCTTACAGGAAGAGGTAGCCTTACAGGAAGAGGTAGCCTTACAGGGAGAGGTAGCCTTACAGGGAGAGGTAGCCTTACAGGGAGAGGTAGCCTTACAGGGAGAGGTTGCTTTACAGGAAGAGGTAGCCTTACAGGGAGAGGTAGCCTTACAGGGAGAGGTAGCCTTACAGGGAGAGATTGCTTTACAGGAAGGAGCCCTCCATCATGCAGAAAGCCACGTTCCTTTAGCAGGGCCTCAAATCTGCTGCCAAGCTCTTGGCAGCTAAAAACCAAAACTGAGGCATGAACTGTTACATAATCCTGATGATCAGAGAGAATTATGGAAAGTTCCTCAGGGGAGGCAGAAGAACTTTTCTTAACTGTAAATTCTCAAAGAAATATTCATGTGGGGCTTTTAAGGAGACATGTAGTGATATAGGGGACCAGACCCTCAGTAATGCTGCCACAGGAAGTGTAGGGATCTGTCGCCTGCATTTCCTTTGACTAAAGCTCAAGGCTCTGCCAGAGCACAGGATGTGGGGATCGATCGGAGGAGTCCCTGCAGATGGCTGGCTGTAGGGTTAGCTAAGTATCAAAGACAGAAGGATAAGTTTTTAAAATCTGAGAAATAGAGGCTGGTGTGACCAACAATGGAAACAGATATTAGTGGCAGTTTTACAACCAAAAAAAATAAATAAATAACTAAAAAAATAAAGCAGGAAAGTAGAGGAGCAGCTTGTGGGTGTGGCGAGAGCTAGGATGTCTCGAGGCTGCCAGACAAAAAGAGCTCTGCTTCCCCAGGACTGGGAAGGGGCAAGGAGAGCTAGTACTTTGGAACTAGCTGCTAAAGGATTGAGCTTTCTGTTTTGGGATTGAAGCCTGGGGCCCATGGTGTGCCGGACCTGATGACTAAGCAGGGGTGGCTGAACTGTGCTGTGGCCCTTCTTTGTGTGTCTTTTACATAGAGCATTCTAAACTTGGCAGAGGAGTTGTTATGACTTTGATGCGCTTGTACTTCAAGGGAGACTTGAGAAAGAAGAGAACATTCTGGATTTACTAACCTTAAAAGTGTGGTGGAGCCTGACCAGGTGGTGGTGCAGTGGATAGAGCATCGGACTGGAACAGAGAAGACCCAAATTCAAAACCCCGAGGTCGCCAGCTTGAGTGCGGGTTCATCTGGTTTGAGCAAGGCTCACCAGCTTGAACCCAAAGTCACTGGCTTGAGCAAGGGGTCACTCAGTCTGTTGTAGCCTACCGGACAAGGCACATATGAGAAAGAATGAACAACTAAGGTGTCGCAACAAAGAACTGATGCTTTTCATCTCTCTCCCTTTCTGTCTGTCTGTCTGTCTCTATCTGTTTCTCTCTCTGTACCTCTCTGTCTCTGTCACACACACACACACACACACACACACACACACACACACACAAGTGTGGTGGAAACTGAGGGAAGGACAAGTTTTATTCCAATTAGAGGTTAGAGGGGCTTTCTGGAGAAGGTGGCTTTTGAATTTAATGATGCAGAAGTTGTTGACACTGGTAATGACACAAGTGGCCAAGCTCTCAGGGACAGGAAAGATAACAGTTAGGTGAGGCCAAAGTGTCTATTATTTGAAGGAAGATGAAAGAAATGAAGATTGAAAGCAAGACCAGGCCATGCTTTAGGGGCACTGAATTTCAGACCAGAAGAGCACCAACCGTCCCGTGGCTGGGCCGGCTCTCACGGTCAAGCAGGGCTATAGATCAGAAGTGGGTTGGGAGGGGTGGCATATGTGTGTTAGGAATGTTACTTCTCTCTCTTTCTGCTCATTGCCCAAATACCAACTCTAATGTTTGGCAGTCAGTCTGTGGTCTTCTTAACAACTGCTAACATTACTTGAACTCATACAAGGAATCAAGGCACTATGTACCAGGTGCCTTACATCTCCAGTCAATGAAGCAGGTACTGTTTTATTATAATATTTTAGCAACTGAAAGCTGATAAAAGTTGGGCATTTGTTCAAGGTCACACAACTGATAATTATGGAACTGGACTCAGAACCCAGTCTCATGGTTTCTGTTCATTAGCACCAAAGGCCCTCCTTGAAGTAAAAAGCCAGCCCTGCTTTCAGAGACATATTGAACCCAAAGATCAGTACAGAGCAGGTATTTGAAAGATTACTTTTGGGTCCCTGACTGTCAGAGTAGGATGCTAGGAAGACCAGCCTGGTTCAGACAATGGGGACAACTTCCTTGGAGACAGGCTGGGGTTCAGTCCCCTCTTGAGCTCAAGAATCTCAACTAGGACCCTTTGAAATCCTACTTCTGGGGACAGTCCCCAGAAAGGCAGATTGTGGGAAGGGCCCCACAACCCTTGGCTTCAAGGGGACTGTTCTCAGGGGCTGTGGCCCCTGCAACTTGAAGTTGATGCTGGCTGTCAGCAGACATATTAGCTCTGAGACGGTCTCCCCTTGGTTCCTGCATCAGGGTGTAGGTGGGAGGCGGTGATGCAGCAATTCCTGGTCCCTTACAGGAAACCTGGCCACAGGCTTTCCAGCCTCACCAGTCAGGGAGTATGTAGGCAATTAGACAGACTTTCTTCCTACCTCCTATCATCATCTAAAATTTTATTATTAGAAACCTATATAATTCTGGCTCTTTGGAGTGTCCTATTAAAATGCAGATCCCGCCTGACCAGGTGGTGGCGCAGTGGATAGAGTGTCAGACTGGGATGCGGAAGACTCAGGTTCAAGACCCCGAGCTTGCCAGCTTGAGCGTGGGCCATCTGGCTTGAGCAAAAGCTCGTCAGCTTGGACCCAAGGTTGCTGGCTCCAGCAAGGGGTTGCTCGGTCTGCTGAAGGCCCATGGTCAAGGCACATGTGAGAAAGCAATCAATGAACAACTAAGGTGTTGCGACAGCAACGAAAAACTAATGATTGATGCTTCTCATCTCTCTTCATTTCTGTCTGTCTGTCCCTATCTATCCCTCTCTCTGACTCTCTCACTGTCCCTGTAAAAAAAAAAAAGAAAAAAAAAGTGAGTAAAATGCAGATCCCCGTGGCAAAGACTAAAATATTTTAAGTACCTATTACCTTACCTGATTTCTCAGCTAAGAATATTTGAATGAGAAAATTATGGAAAACCTAGAGTAATAACTTTAAAGGGATAGAGTGGAGGCAGGTTAAAGGAACTGGGTGAGTGATAGATAGCAACAGGAGTGGAAGTGGGACATTGGGAAATTTCAAGGCACTTAGGGACAGCTCTTCATAACCATGCAGGAAGGACAGGTTCTAGAGATTACATAAAACAAAATACAGTCATCAAAAAAGATATCAAATCAGGGATAGGAAGGGAATTCATTTACCCATCCATTTATGCAGCCATCCTTCAACCTGTATAACAAGTTCCTATTTTGTGCCGGTACAGATACCTTCCCTCTAGGAGTTTCCAGTCTGGTGGGAGAAGAGAGAAGATATATGTAAAAATGACCTCCAATAAGATAATAAGTGTTAACAGTCACAAGACAGGGACACATAAAGTGCTGCAGTAGCTCTCAGGTGGGCAAGCCCAAAGACACTGGACAAAGCTTCCTGGAGGAGGGAGCATCTGAGCTGGCCTGGAAGCGTGGGTAGGATTCCAGCACATGGAGCCAATGAAGGACATATGGATATAGAAAGGGCCTAGGAATGGAAAGGAGGCAGGAACTTACAGGATATATTGGGGGTTAGGGAGTGGCCTGTGTGGCTTCACAGAGCTTGTGAAGGAAACACTGGAGAGAAAGATGGAAGGGCCCTGGCCTAGACTCTAAGGAGCCCTGAGTCTTTGACTCAGGGTGAATTCTGTTTCCATATGACTCTTTGTTCTTATGCCTGGGGAGGCTTGGGAAGGGCTGATGGCTGTGGGCAGAGCTTTGTGAGCCAGAGAGCACATTGAAAAGGGTGCTCAGTTAGACCTGAGTGTCATTCTTAGCTTGTCTTTTCACTTTGCTGAGAGATTTAGAGCAAGCTACTGTATTTCCCCACATATAAGATGTTCCCATGTATTAGATGCACCTTAATTTAAGGGCCCAAAATTTGAAAAATAAAAGTATTACATAAAGTTATTGAACCCAAGTTTTATTCATCATAAAATTCATACAACTCCTCATTCCTGTCATAACCCCCATCCATTATCTTGTTTGTCCTCGTCTGTGTCTGATGATAAATCACTGTCTTCAACAGTGAGCGCAAAAACAAGCACAAAAAAGTGGGAAAGTGGGAAATGCAAGTAAAAAAAAATCTACAACCACTTTATAAGACACACCCAGTTTATAGACCCCAAATTTTTTGAAAAAAGGTGAGTCTTATACATGGTAAATACGGTATTAAGTGTCCTATGCTTTTACTTCTTATTTTTAAATCAATCTCTCTCTCTCTCTCTATCTCTCTTTAAAGGAAACCATTTAATATAGCTAGGTCAAAATGTTTTCAAAATCTTCCAGGACTGGAGGCTATGGCCCATGACACTCCGAATATTTTAGCACTTGAGTTCCAGAGTGGGCAAAAACAGTGTCTGTTTCAACTCTCCTATGCCCTGCCTACCACACAAGGGGCACATCCTTCTGATTGGTGGTGGCTGAGGGTAGAAGTGGCACTAACAGCAGGAGACCAAGTGATTCTTTCCATCCATGTTCTGGGTCTGGACTGTGCAGCAGCGTTTGTCTTAGAGGGGGACCGTGTCTGGGTAGGGACAGCCCCACATTGAGAACTGGCTCAGGGTGACCTGCAGGAAGCACGCAGTCAGGGTTCCAAGGATGAAGAGTCGGGTTTATCATTGTTTATAGTGGTGAGAAATTAGAAACAACCTAAATGTTCAAGAAGAGAGTATTGATAAAATAAGTTATGGAAGAGTCATGCTCTGAAATACTGTGAGACCATGGTATTGATCAAAGTTTATCTGTGAAGTAATATCATTATAATATAGTCAATTAGTAAGTAGGCTTTAAGGCAGCATGCATTATATAAGCCTTTTTACAAATATCTCTTTGTTCCCATCTGTTACAATTAATCAATGTCCATTGTCCTACAAATATTTATCTTTCTACTTGTGCATAAAATCTTACTCATTCTACCTCCTCGAAGGCCTGGGTCCAATAGTTCTGTTCCCTTTCCATCATCATTTTCCCTCCTCCTTTGGATCATTACCATCATCTTAAAAATATAATATATTATGACTCATCCAAAAAGAAAAACACCTAAATAAAATATGCAACCTTTCTTGACTCCTTCATCTCCTATTAGTTTCCATGTCATCTCTCTGCTTCCCTTCATAGCAGAGCTTTTTGAAAGAGTTATTTTTACTTGCCTTTACTTCCTCTCCACTCTTAAATTCACTTTGATCATGTTTGATCATGCTCCTAATGTTCCACCAAAACTAATCTTGCGAAGTCATAAATTTGGCGCTACTTCATCAACCAAAGGGTCCATTTCTTCTCTTCATCTTATTTCACCTTCAGCAGCAGCCTTTGTTATAGCTGATCATGCCTGCTTATGGCACTTCCTTGATTTGGCTTCCGGAATATCAACTCTCCTGGTTTTCCTCTTACCCCTTTGACTGTTCTTTCTTAGATGACTTCATAGATTCCCTATTTTCATTACTTTTAATGTTGCTTTGCTCCAGGACTCCTTTGCTCTTCTTATCTCTTTAGGAGATTTCATTCAGGTTTACGGGTTTTTTTTTTTTTAATTTATTTTATTTTTATTTTATTCATTTTAGAGAGGAGACACAGAGTGAGAGAGAAGGAGAGAGAGAGAAAAAGGGGGGAGGAGCTGGAAGCATCAACTCCCTTATGTGCCTTGACCGAACCAGTGCAGGGTTTTGAAATGGCGACCTCAGTGTTCCCAGGTCGACGCTTTATCCACTGCGCCACTACAGGTCAGGCCCAGGTCTACGTTTTTAAACATCGTTTATACCAGTGGTTCTTAACCTGGGTTCTATGGAACCCTAGGATTCGATGAGTCGGTTTCAGGGGTTCGGAGAAGCCTCTGCCGCGGAGGCCAGAATAAAGTAATATCATAATTTGTTGTGAGTTTATGCACTTTGTTGGTTTTGTTCTTTGAGCAAGGTGATGTTCATACATGGCTCATTTTGTGCACCAGTAAAAAAACATATACCTATGTCTTGAATTTGGAAAAAAAAAATCATATTTTATTTATCACTAAAGAAGGGTTCGGTGAATGTGCATATGAAACTGGTGGGTTCAGTACCTCAAAAAAGGTTAAGAACCACTGGTTTATACACAGTAAATTCCAAAATGATATCTATGGGTGCAACCTATCTCTGCTTGCATGCTTAATAGGCATTTGAAACTAAATTTTTCCAAATGGAACTTTTGGTTGTCTGTGCCCATCCCCCACAATGATCCACAATTCATAAAGCCCCCCTCTGCCTGAATCTTCTTAACTCATGTTTCTCTCACATTCCACACAAATGTGTTAGTGAACCCTACCTGAAATGTGCTCTGCCTGCCAGCTACCCCTTAGAACATCTCCCGAGTCTGACCTCTGCTCATTGCCCCACAGCTCTCACCTAGTCTAAGCTACCAGCACCCTGCGCTTCCTTATCCTACCAGGGTTCACCACACTACAGAGCAGTCAGACTTGTCCTTCTAAGACAGTGATGGGAAATCTTTTGAGCTTGGTGTGTCAAAATTCACCAAAAAACCGAGCATAACTTGGGTGGTGTGTCACTTTGAGAAAAATGACCTAACTGGATGTCCCAGCACTAGATGCTCTGTGCCGGAGTTCTGTTGTTTTGGCCTACAGACCTCCGGCACAGAGTGTCTACACTACAGCAAATGTTTTATCCTCAGCTACTTTACCTGGCTGTGCAGGAGCCAAGGATGAAACATCCTTCTCGGCATGTGGCCCCATACTTCTCTGGTATGCAACCGCATGTGGTTGCATGTCATTGAAAATGGCTACGCGTGTCAGTGCTGACATGCATGTCATAGGTTCGCCATCACAGTTCTAAGACATTCACCCCTGCTTACAACTCTCCAATGGCTTCCATCATACAGAGTAACCTAAAGTTCTCACTGTGTCCACCGTGGGATCTACCCCCACTTACTTCTCTGGCATCCTTTCTCACTCTTTTCCTCTGGAACATTTCTCTCCACCTAGACCAGCCACTTTGTTCTTCCTTCATCACACCCAGAACATTCTAGAGGATATTTGCATTCACTGTTCCCTTTGCTTGAAAGTCTTGTTTCTCAGATTCCTGATGAGCCCATTCTCTCACTTTCTTTAGGTAGTTCTCAAATATTCTTTAGTCACAGAGGTATTTTCTGACCAGAATATAGAACAGAACCTATGACATAGTAGATGCTGAAAAATTATTTGATATATGAAGTAATATGTGCTTGGTATATGCATGTGTCTGTGTGGATGCATGTGGGGGGGGGGAGTCTAAGAGAAATATACAAAATGTTGATAATGTTTACATCCTAGCAATGAAATTATGTGTAGTTTCTCACTATCTCTATCCTTTCCTTAGGGCATGGGTATTTTAATAAGAATGTATTATTTTTACAAAAATGAAAGTATTTTGTAGTCAGATAAACCTTTGACTGAATTCTAGCTCTACTCATTGTTTCATAACCTTGGGCAAACTTATTACCATCTCTGTATCCCTTTAATATAGAGATAGTATCTATTTCATTGGGTTGTGGTGAGGATTAAATAAAATATGTATGCTGAAACTTGGCATAGAACTTGCTTGAGAGTAAGTTTTTAGTCAATAGTACTGCCTCTCTTTCTCTTTATCATTATTCTTTTGAGAGTGGGGCAGAGGTAACTGAGATGTAAATAAAGGCCCTTAAGCCTTCTTTGACAAAAGGACTTATGTTTAACACCAGGTGTTCTTCCCTGATTGTGTACAGAAGGCAGGTGCTGGGCTGGACCATACCCGAGACAGTGCAATGTGGTGAGATAATGAAGGACAAGCCAGGCCAGTGCCATTCACACCTCAGTAAAGACCCATCATTAATACCATTTTTAGTTTTTTAAGACCTTTATCTGCTTTCTTATGGATGTTAGCAGTAAGATGGGCTAGATGAGCAGGATGATGAGGGCAGGCCCGTGCCCTCCATCCTTCCCTTGCCTGGGTAGAAACCCAGGCGAAAGAATGACTGAACCACTGGCAGCAAATGGTGGGAGCTCCAGGGTCAGAAGCTCAGTATGTCCAGCCTCAGCCAAGGGCCAGAGTCAGAAGAACTTCTCACCTTGGCCTAGAGATTTTCTGGGTACAAGCTCCAATCTCATCATGTCATCCTTTAGCTTAAACCGCAGAGGACACATTTGCTAGTCATAGATTTGTAGTATTTGTCATGGTCAGAACTCACATTCATGTTCATCACAGTGATGGACTTCATTGCCACCTGCTCACTTTGCAGAAATCCCACTGTCTCAGGCATGACCCAGTTCGTAACTCTGGTCACGTCTGGCCTGAATCCTGCCCCCTCCACCATGGTAAGTTCCGCTCATTTAATTTAGAGTGAAACCTGAAAGTCTTGCTGCTTCTCTCTACTTAAAAGTGAAACAGGTTTTGAGCAGGCAGCTTCCTTCCTCATCCTCTGGCCCATCCTCATTCCTATAGTATTTTCATAGCCATTCTGAGAAGAAAATGTCCTAAGACCACAAACATTAGAGTAGCAACAAGGAGAAAAAAGATGTCACTGGCTAAACTTTCTGATTAACCAAGTATTTTCAAATCCCAAAAGATTTCTCTTCCCAAGCCTTAAACCCAAAATGCTTCTCTCTGGTCATAGTTAAAGGCAGAGAAAGCCTTTGTTTCTGGTTCACCTAGAGGCACTCCCCATGATCCCAAGTCTTTTGAATGCTCTTCTTGATGAAAAGGAGAGTGGCAACAAAATGAGTTTCTCCTTCCTAGGTCTTCAAGGCCAGGTGTCCAGAAATATCTATCATGGTGTCTATCATATCCATACTCTTTCCAAAAGAAACTGCCCCACCTTAGTGCCATGCTTTAATGCAGTATTAGTGCTTCTACCCCAGCTATACCTGCCTGGACCAGGAGTGAGGACCTGACCCAGCGGCAAGTAGAAATTTGCTGGCAGATGGCCCATGTGGAACTATAGTCTCTGCCCTAATAGGAAAAAGCAGAGCAGGAATTTGAAATAAAAAAGATCTAAGGCTGAAGGTATGCATCTCACAAGCCAAGGTCATTAATATGGAGAAGGTATGTGTGTGTGTGGTGCTAAAGCAGTTGCTAATCTTTAGAAGAGGACTGGACTTAAGTAGACATAAACACTGTTACCAGGAATCAGTTGTTCTCAGTGGACCTGTTTGTGAGTTTGATATTTCTCAGTTGTAACTTTGAGTAACTCCATGAATTGACTACTAGTAGAGACAATGAAGCTCATTTTGCCAGGTGTTTTTTTTTTCCAGCACTCTTAAGAAAAGGCAATGTCAGTGTTCCCCTGGGGCCTCAGTCTTTCAGCAAACATAACCAGCACATTCTTGGTGTTCAGAACCAGTCTGGCAGCTCTACACCTCTCTCACCACCATTGGCCATCTATAAAACTACTTTCCATTTGAGCTCCTTTGAGGCTCACATGAAGATGGCATTAGAGGTAGTTTCCTTTTTCCCTGTTTGGCTCCATGAGCACTTTTGGTCTCTATTGAGTCATAGCCGTACGATCAGACAGACACATTCTCCTCCCTTCATGCACTCCCACCTTCTGCCAGGAGGGAGCCCCAGTGGAGTCACAGCCCAGCCAAGCACATTATACATTTGGTAACAGAGGCCTTTGGGATTATATGTGAAAGGAGGCAATGAAGATCAAATCTCCTCAGATACTTTGCTTCATATTGAATCTTGGTTTTTGCTTTGGTTTCTCCAGTTTTTGCCTCTAATTATGTCCATTGAATAACCCTAGATGTTGCAGCCAGTGAGGATTTCATTAGGGTAACTGGAAGTCATTTTATTTTCTAAAGGAAATTTAGCCCTAATTGGGAGAAGGTGAAATGATTGTAGAATTTCCTCCAGCTAAACAACTTTCAGAGGTATACATAAAAACGATTTAAATCTTTCAAAAGCCAAAGAAATGCAAAATTCAATCAGTAGAGCAGCCTGGATAGATGTGGCAGATTTGCCTGAAGAGATGAAAGAATTGAGAAATGGTTCCTATCATAGACACATGGGAATCTATGTGTCCCATCAGTGTTGTGACAAAAATTCAGTCATCATCCCATGAGGAACCACTTCTGTAGTTAGTTTACAGCAAGAAAAGACACAGCAATCCCTAAAGCATGCGGGAAGATAATCCCAAAATTGTTTGGGTTTATATAATTAGCATCTTTTAACCTCAGATATGTAATTAAGAGTAGAATTTTAAAGGAAAATTAAAAATATATTATTAATATTTTTGCATTAAGGAATCTGTGAATATTTGATCATTTCAGAAACTTAAAAATAACCTGTTAGAATAAAGGCATGTCTGGTCATTTTAATTGCACATATATGTTTCAGTTAATTTATTAAAAGTATGATTTTAAGGTGAAGTTACTCTATAAGTAGCATTGGAACATGTAAAAGCTAAGATTCACTGAATTTATAAGTTTAATTGATAGCTTTACAAAAGTTAAGTACTTAGTTTTATAAAAAGAATCATACCATTGGTATGCTTCAAAAGGCTATAGGATGGTAATAATAGTGGATTTAATACCCACATAACTTCCTTCTCTCTAGAAACCTCAGAAAAACTATAACAAAGAGATAGTTGGGTTCTTTTTAAAGATCCCATAAGGATGGAGAAAAAGGGAAGGAGACAAAGGCAATAAATCTTGGAAGCTGAAAAGCAAATAAATGACTGTTAATTTACTTAGCAGATGCAAGAAACCATAAGCCTGAATGTTAAGACTAAAATGGTGAAAGCCAAGAATATCCTGATCTAAACCATAAGACCCTCAAAAGACTCAAAGCAGAAACTGGGGGAGAAGGTAGGAGTAGTGGTGGCCAAAAAGGAGCATTGGTTAAACATACTCAGAGCCCTAGCCCTCATTCCCCATTGTAAGCCTCTAGGTGAGTGTTCCTGCCTGCCCTACCTGGCAGAATAAATTTGGAGGTTTCTTCTCTAAGCAGAATCAGAGGGATTCTGGACTGAGGACTCGAAGGCACAGGTGAAAGGTAAGCACTGTGTCAAAGAGAGGAGGAAAATAAATGAATGTATGCACATGACATGCTGATTGCTGAGACACGCCTCCAAAGACGCCTACACCATAGCCCCACTCCAGTTTTCTTCGCCATTCAGTTCCAAGAAGCACTGAGAGCTAAGCTTCCACCTGTTAGCAGATTCAAAGAGTACATATACTCTGGGAAATCTGACCAGTCCAAAAGGTAAAACCTAGAGCTGTGGCATCAGGAATTCCTCGTTAATGGCTCTACCAGATTCATCTAAGGGAAGCTCAAAAATGACAAAACCCCTTCCATATATTCAGGATTTCCAATATGCTCTTTACTTACTCATTTTTTTAAAATTTATATATATATATATTATTATTAATTCTAATAAGGTGACACCAATAAATCAGGGTACATATGTACAATGAAAACATCTCCAGGTTATCTTATCATTCAATTGTGTTGCATACCCATCACCAAAAGTCAAATTGTCCTCTGTCACCTTCGATCTGGTTTTCCCTGTGTCCCTCCCCTCCTCCCTATCCCAATCTTCCCTCCCTCCCCACATCCCATAACCACCACTCTCTTGTCCATGTCTCATAGTCTCACTTTTATGTCCCACCTATGTATGAAATCATGCTGTTCTCAGTTTTTCTTTTTTTCTGATTTACTTATTTCACTCCGTATAATGTTATCAAGGTACATCCATTTTGTTATAAATGATCCGATGTCATCGTTTCTTATGGCTGAGTAGTATTCCATAGTATATATGTACCAAAGCTTTTTAATCCACTCGTCTTCTGACGGACACTTGGGCTGGTTCCAGATCTTCGCTATTGTGAACAATGCTGCCACGAACATGGGGGTGCATTTCTTCTTTTCGAACAGTGCTATGGTGTTCTTAGGGTATATTCCTAAAAGTGGGATAGCTGGGTCAAAAGGCAGTTCGATTTTTAATTTTCTGAGGAATCTTCAAACTGTTTTCCACAGTGGCTGCACCAGTCTGCATTCCCACCAGCAATGCAGAAGGGTTCCCTTTTCTCCACATCCTCGCCAGCACTTATTCTGTGTTGTTTTGCTGATAAGTGCCATTCTGACTGGTGTGAGGTGATATCTCATTGTGGTTTTAATTTGCATTTCTCTAATGATTAGTGACGTTGAGCATTTTTTCATATGCTTATAGGCCATCTGTATGTCCTCTTTGGAGAAATTTCTATTCATTTCTTTTGCCCATTTTTTGATTGGGTTGTTTGTCTTCCTGGTGTTGAATTTTATAAGTTCTTTATAAATTTTAGTTATTATCCCCTTATCAGACGTGCTGTCGAATATGTTCTCCCATTGTGTGGTTTGTCTTTTTATTCTGTTCCTATTGTCTTTAGCTGTGCAAAAACTTTTTAGTTTGATATAGTCCCATTTGTTTATCTTGCCTTTTATTTCAGTTGCCCGTGGAGATAAATCGGCAAATATACTGCTGTTACAGATGTCAGAGAGTCTGCTGCCTATGTTTTCTTCTAAGATGCTTATGGTTTCACGGCTTACATTTAAGTCTTTTATCCATTTTGAGTTTGTTTTTGTGAATGGTGTAAGTTGATAGTCTAGTTTCATTTTTTTGCAGGTAGATGTCCAATTTTCCCAACACCATTTGTTAAAGAGGCTGTCTTTACTCCATTGTATGTTCTTTCCTCCTTTGTCAAATATCAGTTGTCCATAAAGCTGTGGGTTTATTTCTGGGTCTTCTGTTCTGTTCCATTGATCTATGTGCCTGTTCTTATGCCAGTACAAGGCTGTCTTGAGTATAATGGCCTTACAGTAAACCTTGATATCTGGTTCTTTTTTGGTTCCATATAAATTTTTGGAATATGTGTTCTATATCTTTGAAGTATGTCATTGGTATCTTAATTGGTATTGCATTGAATTTATAAATTGCTTTGGGTAATATAGACATTTTAATGATGTTTATTCTTCCTAGCCATGAGCACGGTATATGCTTCCACTTGTTTGTATCTTCCTTGATTTCTTTTATCAATATTCTATAATTTTCTGAGTACAAGTCCTTAACCTCCTTGGTTAAATTTACTCCTAGGTACTTTATTTTTTTGGCTGCAATAGTGAAGGGGATTGTTTCCTTAATTTCTTTTGCTGACATTTCATTGTTGGTATATAGAAATGCCTCTGATTTCTGAGTATTAATTTTATATCCTGCCACCTTGCTGAATTCATTTATAAGGTCCAGTAGTTTTTTGACTGAGACTTTAGGGTTTTCAATATACAATATCATATCATCTGCAAATAGTGACAGTTTTACTTCTTCTTTTCCAATTTGGATGCCTTTTATTTCTTCTTCTTGTCTGATTGCTGTAGCTAGGACTTCCAGAACTATGTTGAATAAGAGTGGTGAGATGGGGCATCCCTGCCTGGTTCCTGATCTTAAGGGGATTGCTTTTAATCTTTGTCCATTTAGTATGATGTTTGCTGTGGGTTTATCGTAGATGGCCTTTATCATGTTAAAGAATGATCCCTGTATTCCCACTTTACTGAGAGTTTTGAGCATGAATGGGTGCTGGATTTTATCAAATGCCTTTTCTGCATCTATTAAAATTATCATGTGATTTTTGTCCTTCCTTTTGTTTATGTGATGAATCACATTGATTGATTTGCGAATATTGAACCAGCCTTGCCTCTCCAGAATAAATCCCACTTGATCGTGGTGTATGATTTTTTTCATATATTGCTGGATCCGGTTGGCTAATATTTTGTTGAGTATTTTAGCGTCTAAATTCATCAGGGATATTGGCCTATAATTTTCTTTCTTTGTGTTGTCTTTGCCCGGTTTTGGGATCAGAATTATGCTCGCCTCATAAAAGGAGTTTAGAAGTCTTCCTTCCTCTTGAATTTTTTGAAATAGCTTGAGGAGAATAGGAGTTAGTTCTTCTTTGAAATTTTGATAGAATTCACTTGTGAAGCCATCAGGCCCAGGACTTTTCTTTTTTGGGAGTTTTTTGATAACTGTTTCGATCTCATTTGCTATAATTGGTCTGTTTAGGTGTTCTGATTTTTCCAGATTGATTTTTGGAAGGTTATATGATTCAAGAAATTTGTCCATTTCACCAAGATTGTCTAATATTTTGGCATATAGTTCTTCATAGTATTTTCTTACAATGCTTTGTATTTCTGTTGTGTCAGTTGTTATTTCTCCACTGTCCTTTCTAATTTTATTTATTTGAGTCCTCTCTCTTTTTTTCTTGGTGAGTCTAGTTAAAGGTTCATCAATCTTGTTTACCTTTTCAAAGAACCAGCTTCTGGTTTCATTGATCCTCTGTATTGTTTCCTTCGCCTCTATGTCATTTATTTCTGCTCTGATCTTTATTATTTCCTTCCTTCTACTTGTCTTGGGTTTTATTTGTTGTTGTTTTTCTAGTTCTTTTAGATGCAGGGTCAGGTTGCTTATTTGAGCTTTTTCTATCTTCTTATGATATGCCTGTAGTGCAATAAACTTCCCTCTCAGAACTGCTTTTGCTGTGTCCCATAAATTTTGAGTTGATGTATGCTCATTATCATTTGTTTCTAGAAACTTTTTTATTTCTTCTTTGATCTCATTGTTAATCCATTCATTATTTAATAACATGCTATTTAGTTTCCAAGTGTTTGAGTATTTTTCAGTTTTTCTTTTGTGGTTAATTTCTAGTTTCATGGCATTGTGATCAGAGAAAATGCTTGATATGATTTCAATCTTCTTAAGTTTATTGAGACCATTTTTGTGTCCTAACATGTGGTCTATCCTAGAAAACGTACCATGAGCACTTGAGAAGAATGTATATTCTACTGCTTTAGGGTGAAAAGTTCTGAAGATATCTATTAAATCAAGTTGATCTAGTGTCTCCTTTAAGTCTGCTGTTTCTTTATTAATTTTCTTTCTTGAGGATCTATCCAGTGTTGTTAGAGGGGTATTGAAATCCCCTACTATGGTAGTATTGCTGTTAATCTCGCCCTTTATATCCATCAAAGTCTGCTTTATGTATGTCGGGGCACCTATATTTGGTGCATAGATATTTATAATAGTTATATCTTCCTGTTGAATTGTTCCCTTTATCTTTATGTAGTGTCCTTCTTTATCTCTTACTACAGCCTTTGTTTTAAAGTTCATTTTGTCTGATATAAGTATTGCTACCCCTGCTTTTTTTTCATTTCCATTTGCATGAAATATTTTTTTCCATCCTTTTACCTTCAGTCTATGAGCATCTTTTGTTTTAAGGTGTGTCTCTTGTAGACAGCATATGTATGGGTCCTGTTTCTTTATCCATGCAGCTACCCTATGTCTTTTGATTGGATCATTTAATCCATTTACATTTAAGGTTATTATTGATATGTAGTTGTTTATTGACATTTTATTCTTTAAAGCTGTATTCTTCTTTTGCTCTATTCATTCCTCCCTTTAAACTGTTCACAAGAGGCCCCTCAGTATCTCTTGCAGAATTGGTTTGGTTTTTATGAATTCCTTGAGGCTTTCTTTTTCTGGGAAGCTCTTTATTTCTCCTTCAATTTTAAATGTTAGCCTTGCTGGATAGAGTAGTCTTGGTTGTAGGTTCTTGTTCTGCATTACTTTGATTATATCTTGCCATTCCCTTCTGGCCTCAAGTGTTTCTGTTGAGAAGTCCGATGTCATCCTTATGGGGGCTCCTTTGTAGGTGATAGCCTTTTTTTCTCTAGCAGCTTTTAAAATTTTTTCTTTATCCATTAGCTTTGGTATTTTAACTATGATGTGTCTTGGTGTAGATCTTTTTGGGTTTCTCTTTAATGGAGTTCTGTGTGCTTCTTGAACGTGTGGAGTGTTTCCCAGCCTTTATTTAGGAAAGTTTTCTGCTATGATTTGATTGAACAAAGTTTCCATTTCCTGTCCTCTCTCCTCTTCTTCAGGCACCCCTATGATGCGAATGTTGTTTCTCTTCATGTTGTCACAAAGCTCCCTTAGAGTTTCCTCACATTTTTTAAGTCTCTTTTCCTTTTTCTTCTCTGCTTCTGTGCCTTTGTTTATTGTGTCCTCTAACTCGCTTATTCGATCCTCAGCGTGATTCATCCTGCTTTTAATTCCTTCCATTGTGGTCTTCAGTTCTGATACTGTATTTGTCATTTGTCTGATTCTTTTTTATTATTTCAATTTCGTTTTTTATACTTGTTATCTCTTTATTTAGGTGTTCATAATGACTATCCATTGTTGCTCTAATTTCTTTAAACATATTAACTATCATTATTCTAAATTCTGCTTCTGGTAATTTGGTTATATCTGGTTCATTCAGGTCTTTCTCTGGGGATTTCTCTTGATTCATTTGGTTTGCATTCCTCTGCCTACCCATTTTTTCTGTGTATAAGGAAGTTGTGACCACTGGAGTCCAGTAGGTGTTGCCTTTGTGTTCTCTAGGTGTGGTCTGTCTGCAGGCCCTCCACCCCCTCTGCCGGTGCCTAGGGTGGTTGGGTATGAGCGTTACCAGCGCCGGCCCACTGTGGCTTTTGCTGTGATTTCTGCCTCTCCTCCGTGGGAGGGGCTGTCACTGAAGCCACAAGTCTTAGCACCAAGGGTAGAGGTGAGCACCTTTGCTCAGCTGTTCACCCAGCCTATTTCTGGACTTCCGCCCAGAACCCTCAGTCAGAGCCTGCTCGCCACAGTTTCGTGGGTTGGGCGGGGCTTTTGACGTGCTCTCAGCTGTGAGCGTTTGCCCGTCTGGAGATTTAGCCCCGCCCTCGAGGCCAGGGCCCTTCTGCGCAGGGTCGGAAACCAAGGTTTATTGGGCCGGGTGTGTTTGCTGGCTTCCGCTCAGCTTTGTACTTCCGCTCGTCCCGGACTCTACCCCACCCCCATGGAGCCCGCTGGTGCACGTATGAATGCACTCCGCGGTTTCTCTGACCGGGCGGGGATAGTTGCGTGAGCTCAACTGTGAGCTTCCACTTGTCTCGGGGTCTAGCCCGTTCCTGCGCTCGGAGCCCGCTCGCGCACGTATACTGGCCAACCGCGGTATCTCCGGCGTGGGGGTGGTGGTGGTAGTGTCAGCTCAGCCGCACGCCCCTGTTCGTCCCTGGTCCTAGCCCAGTCCCCGCGGTCAGGGCCGGTTTGCGCAGGGCCTGCCCGTTCCTGGCCTCCCGCTTTGTCCCCGTAAGTGGGATTAAAGGCGGGCCCGCAGCTTCCGGACCGCTTTCGCGCGTCCCCTCTGACCCTCTGGGCTAGACCGAGCTCACACCGGCTTGGCCTCTGCCCACGCCGACAGAACCGCCTTTCAGCATCCTGCCGCCCCAAACCCCCAAGCAGTCCTCAGCAGAGTAGGAAGGGACCTAACACTCCACACTGTAGGCCTGGGAGCTCCCTCACTTGTTTCACAGCTCAAAACTGTCCAAACGCCTCTTCTAGGCTCTGGGACTGCAGACTGTGGCTTGGTTCCTGGGACCCAGGTCCCTCCCTCTCCGCCAAGCTTTCCTCCCGCCACACGGGTCTCTCCGGGCTGCCGTTTGCTCCGGGGAGCTGGGCAGCCCTCTTCGCGTTTTCGCTATTCCTACCAGTCTCAATGTGGCTTCTTCTGTGTTCCTTGGTTGAGGAGTCCACTTAGTTTAGTTCATAGTTGGTTTATCCAGATGATGGTTCTTTAAATTGAGTTATAATCCACTTTGCATCATGGGAGTTGGAAGTTGGTACGTCCGCCTACTCCGTCGCCATCTTGCTTCTACTTACTCATTTTTAACAGATGATCTTGACTCAAAGGAACCGCTGAGTACTTACTCATTTTTAGACATGAACAGAGAAACAGGGTTTGCCAGACATCTGAGAAAGGCTCTAGTATGGATGACAGGAGGGACTAAGACAAACAAACCAGTGAGAGGGAGGGAGCAGAGACCAGATAGGGAAAGTAAAGATAAAAAATTTGATTGCTATAATAATCAAAAGTAAGCACAGATATTGCACCCATGAAACAAGAGCAAGGTAGGATAAAAGGAAGAAACAGGAAATAAACAAGGGCTCTTGGAAGTGAAAATCATCATAGCACAAATGAAAGAAATCAAGAGGAAATAAAGATGAGAAATTCCTCTAGACAATGAGCAAAATAATAAAGATTTTTTAAAAAGAAGATAAAAGAAACAACAATAGAGGACCAATTTAAGATAACCAACATCCAAATACCAGAAGTTCTAGAAAGAAAGAGACAGAAAAACAAAAACAAAAACAAAACAAAAAGTACTGTGGCCGAGTTAATAGTAAAAAAAATAATTGTGAACATTTCCTAGATCTGTAGGACAGGATTTTCTGAATTAAAAGGGCTCATTACATTCCCAGCGCAATGGATGAAAAATAATTTATGTCGAGTCACAGCATTATGGAATATCATAATTGTGAAGCTACATAGCTGCTAGAAAGAAATAAGAAAAAGTTCAAGAATTAATCATTGCAATGGGATGAAACTTTGCAACAGTCATAATAGAAACTAGGAGACAAGTGAACAATGGCTTCAAAATTTGGAGGAAAAACAATTTTTTTACTTAGAATTTTTACCCAGATAAATCATAATTAAACGTGTGAGTAGAAAGAATGTATTTTTAGACACAGACATATCAAAACATTTAGCTACCACGCACATATTCTTGGGAAGTAAGTGGAGCATGTACGTCACCAAAAGAGGAATGAACACCCCATAAAGGAAATCTTGAAAACGCTGAGTTCCTATATTTTGATTTTGTTTTATGGTGAAACAGTGGGTCACTCAGCTCTGTGGTAGAATGTTGGACATTTGAGAATGGTTAAGATTTAAATAGGAGGAGATAACTCTAAAATGTTCTATTATATAAATTACACAGGGCTAAGAAAACTGGAGTCTAGCATAAGGCACAGGTGAAAGGAATCTCCAGGACTGGGGTGAAGGGAGGTGTCGGATACCTCAGGCAGGGAGGACAACGATGGAGAGCCCGGCAGTGAGACTCAGGAGATAGATGTCGTCGCCACATCATTGGCCATCATCACCCCCTCTTCTAAATCAGCAAAACTACTGGAGGATGTTTTCCAACAAAATAGAGGCATACACCAAGAAGAAGGAGGACATGAGGTCCATGAGAAGACAAAGGGATTTCTGGGATGATAGTAAACGGAATCACAAGTACAGTATGCAGCAGGCTGAGACCAACCCAGGAAGCCAGAGAATGGAATTCTCCAGGACGGAGGTCCCAGAAAGGAAAAGTGGTTGTCTTACATCTTGGCATTATAACATTTACGAATACTTACTGAGATTTGTGGAAATTGTGGGAAGAAACAGCAAAATGTACAAACAAACAAAACACTCTAAGCAAAATAAAAAAAAATTTTAAAGTCTTATTTATTGATTTTAAAGAGAAAAGGAGGGGAGTGAGAAGTATCAACTCATAGTTGCTTCACTTTAGTTGTTCATTGGTTGCTTGTATGTGCCTTGACAGGGGAAGCCCAAGGTTTTGAATCAGTAACCTCAGCATTCCAGGTTGACACTCTATTCATTGCACCACCACAGGCCAGGCTTTAAGGAAATTTTTAAAAAGCAAGCAGTTAACTTGAGGGGAAATACCAAAAGTCAAACAAACAAAGAACAACAACAAAAAACAGAATCAGAGTATCCTACAATGCTCAGCTGACAAATAATGCAACCAATGAGAACTGCCTCAACCAAAGGTCTTGATATAACTGTATGTAGTAAGACAGTCTGGAGAAGCAAAGAGGAAGGCAGCATGAGAGCAAACTTCTTTTCTGTATTACAGGTCAAGAGAAATGACTCAAATTGAGCTACCAAAAGTGAGCGGTATATGCATATTATTTATAAGTGTGGAGAAGTATATATTCTGAAAGAAATGTCTGAATAGCTTCCCCTGGAAAAACCGGGAGTGGGTAGTATGAGCAGTGAGGCAAGGAAGCTTTATTTTTATTGTAAAGATTTTCATACTATTTGGCTGTGAGTTATGTGTGTGAGTTACTTTAAGAAAAACAAAAAAATAATTTAACAAGATAAAGTAGAATACATTAAGTTTATAAATACTATTTTAAATGCTTAATTTTATAAATGAGACTGGGTTTATATATACCAGCTAGTCTCAGCTGAGCATTGTAGAGCACTCAGATTCTGTTTTTGTGTGTGTGTTATTTTTTTTTTCTCCCTGAAGTTAACAATTGCTTGCTTTTTAAAAATTTGCTTAGAGCCTTGCCTGTGGTGGTGCAATGGATAGTCAACCTGGGATGCTGAGGTTACCAGTTCAAAACCCTGGGCTTGCCTGGTCAAGGTACATACAACCAATGAACAACTAAAGTGAAGCAACTATGAATTGATATTTCTTGCTCCTCCACCTTCTCTCTCTGTAAAATCAATAACCAAAGCCTCCTAAAAGTGACTCAGATTTACTGGAATTGTACATAAAATAGTAAAGTTGAACGTAGCAGCTTGAGAAAGAATTAGGTTCAATTAACTTGAATAAATTTAATATTATCCTAACAAACCAAAGTAACTTCTGAGTATCTTTTCTGTGCATAAAAGCTTATCTAGAAAACATGAAATTCATATTGTCAGATTTAAAAGTATATGTGGTAAGTGCTGGAGGAGGGGAAACGGCTGAGGGTGCATGGCTGACTCAGCTTTGAAAAAAAGTCTTTGGCTATGAGCTTTTTGTGAGTACCCACCATCTATCTATACACTGGGGAGATGGACCGCTGTGGGCACCCCACTATCTCACTGCCCCAGAAACTACCTTTCTCCATGTGGTACTGTATCAATCAGGATGGACCCTTTGGTGGGGAAGCTCTGGTCATTCCTGAGTCCCATATTGTGCTGAGCAGCCTTCTCCATAGCTCTGGGCAATTCCCAGTGGGATACATAGTAAGGCTGAAAATTACTTTCTCAGTCCCGTTAGTGACCTTCAATGCCACAGTCATTAGGGAAAATGAGCAGTGGCTGCTAATTAGGAATAGATTAGGGTGGGGACGGGCAGGTTGCAGGGAATACTGGGGACCCAGCACAGTTCAGAGACTTTTGTCTAAAGAAGTCCGACCCAAAAGGAAGGACACTTGTTGAATCAGCCCATACAAATGGACACTCATTTGCAAAGATTACAAGAGATGGTTCCACAGTCACCCTCGGGAACCATTTTTTCCCGTTTTATACTCCAGCTCTTCCGAATGTGGTCATGGGAAGGCTAAATGTAAATAGGCAGGACAGTTCTGAAGAACAGTAGTTCCCCCTTATCTGTATTTCTGCTTCCCATGGTTTCAGTTACCCATTGTCAACTGCGGTCAGAAAATATTACCAGGAAAATTCCGAAAAGGACACACTAAATTTTAAATTGCACTGTTCTGCGTAGCATAATGAAATCTCGCGATATTCTCTCCTTCCACTTAAGACTCCCCTTTGTCCAGTGTATCCACGCTGTACGTGCTGCGCAGTCAACTGCTGTGGTATCACAGCGCTGTGTTCAAGTAACCCTTATTTTACTTAATAAGGGCCCCAAAGCGTGAGAGCAGTGTGCTGGCAATTCAGATTTCAAAGAGAAGCCATAAAGTGTTTCCTTAAAGGGAAAAGGTGGAAGTTCTTGACTGAATAAGAATGTAAAAAATAATATGCTGAGGTTGCTAAGATCTACGGTGAGAAGGAATCTTCTATCTGTGAAATTGTGAAGAAGGAGAAAGAAATTCTTGCTAGTTTCACGGGCACAAACTCTAAGAGTTAGGGCCACAGTGCGTGATAAGTGGGTAGTGGAGAGGGAAAAGCCGGTTGACTATGTGGGTGGAAGGCATGAAGTGAAAATGTGTTCCACTTGACAGCAAGGTGTTGCACCAGAAAGAGCTGAGCCTTTATGAAGACTTCAGCAGGGGATCCCCTGAAACAAGTGAGTACGTTCACTTTTTATTTTAGTATGCTGTAATTGTTCTATTTTGTAACTAGTTATTGTTCATCTATTATTGTGCATAATTTATAAATTAAACTTTCTTATAGTTATGTATGGACAGGAAAAAACATAGTACATTCAGGGTTGTGTACTATCCACATTTTCAGGCTTCCACTGGAGGTTCCGGAATGTATCCCTCGCAGATAAGGGAGTATTACCATACTGTGTTCAACAGAATTCAGGACTCCTCAGAATGGGGTCTGCAAAATTTTTTTGTAAAGGGTCAAATAGTAAATATTTGTATGCCATGTGATCTTTGTCACAACTGCTAATCTGCCATTTTAGTACAAAAGCAGTATGAAAATGAATGAGTGTGGCTGTATTCCAATAAAACTTTATTTTAAAAAATAGATGGTGTGCCATATTTGACCCACACAGAGTGGTTTGCTGATCTCTGCCTTAGATGAAAGTGTAAAGAGGTAGAAATGCTAAGAAATAAGTTTCTAATGGTGAAATTTCAGATTGTTGGACAAGTGAGAGAAGAGCAGTCAGAACCTTACCAGTTGCAACTATTAGAAGACAATCCAAACTTGCTTACCCAAATGGAAGTCCAGTTTGATCAGCGTTAAGTTACCAGTCTGGCATAAAATTACTGTGTGGTTAATTTTTATTATTAAATGTCATCAAAAATAATAAATATTATTATTGAGAATATTATGCTAAGCAAAATAAGTCAGTCCGAATATACTAGGAACCTTATGTTTTTACTCATATGTGGGATATAAAACTGAGACTCATAGACACAGACAACAGTACGGTGGTTGCCAGAAGGCAGGGTCTGGCAGGGGGAGTAAAGGATACAGGGAACAAAATACATGGTGACTGAAGATGATTAGACTTTGGGTGGTGAGCACACAATGCAATATACATACAGATCATGTATCACAGAAATGTATACTTGAAACCTATATGATTTTATTAGCCATTGTCACCTCAATAAATTTAATAATAAAATAATAAATATTATTTACATAAAAAACTTGCTTACTCAAAAGGGAATTTGTTTATGTAACCAAAAGTAGGACTTTCTCATCTTTGGGCTCACATTCTCCTCCGTCAGCTTCTCTCCTCAGTCATAACATGGTTGATGCCAGCTACCAAGGCTAGCTCCGTAAAGATTCACATCCTGTCGGCAAGGCATAGGACTCCTGGTAGGTGATTTGAGGTGCACTCAAATTATACTGGCTTTCACCCAGCTATCTATTCAGTTTCAATATCTGCTAGTACAGGGCTCTCTGAATGTTTTTTTACTTTAGAAAGATTCTGATTACTCTGAGGTCTTATTTTTCCATATAAACATTATAATCAGCTTATCAAGCTCCTTGAAAAAGATTGCTGGGCATTTGGTTAGAACTGTATTAAATCCATAGACCACTTTGGGAAGGGCCATCATCTTGATGATACTAAGTCTTCATATTCATGGTGCAGATCTCTGCATTCATGTAGGCTTTCTTTAATATCTCTTATAATGACTTACAATTTTCCCTGTATAGTTCTTAGTTATGTTTTCTTACATTGATTCCTAGATTCTTGACATTTTTGATATGACTATAAATGTTGTCTTTATTAGTTATTTATTGCTCCATGCTATTCCAAACTGAGTGACTTGAAACACCAATTAGCATGTGTTATTTGCACACTTAAATGGGGCAGGAATTTCGGAATATCGTGATCCTGACCTGCATCTCTCATGAAGTTGCTTTTGCTGGGGCTACCATCATCGGAAGATTTGACTGGAGCTAGAGGATCACTTCCAAGGTGGCCACTTACATAGCGAGCAAGTTGGGGCTGATTGTTTGTGGGAGGCCTCCGTTTCCCCAATGAGGGCCTCTCCATAGGTTATTTGAGTGTCCTCACAACATGGCAGCTGACTTTCTTCAGGATGAGTGATTCAAGAGAGAGACCCTGGAAGAGGCAATTCTTTTTATGACCTAATCTCAGAAACCATAAAGTTTGTATTTGTTAGAAGTGAGATGCTTGTCTGGCTCATTTTCAGAAGGAGGGAACTGAGGTGCTACATTTTGAATTTCTGGGGGAAAGAAAAGGACAATCCTTTCTATGAGGTGTTTTTTGTAAAGAGATGTTTATACTCATAGAAAAATGGATGTTTTTCCTGTTTTTACAATGTGCTTCCAATGGATGCTTGGGTAAATCCCATAGAACAAGAAGGTATTGTTTCCTTAACACTGTTCTCACCATGCCCCTGTTGATCTCTGAATTTCAAACTTACCAAACTGATTTCTCCTTCCCATAGATGCTCCAGTATTGCTCTCATTCCTCTGCATGTGCTTTTCTCTGCCTGGAATACATCTCACCTGACTTACTCTCATGCCTTCCCTGACCTGAGTCTGGGTAGTATGCCCTTTTATAAGCTCCCATTGCACCCTCTACTTTCACCTTCATACATTAATCATGTTGTAGTCCAGTGGCTTGCAAAGTCTGGTCCTTGGGCAGTGTCAGCATCACCTTACGATTTGTTAGAAATGCAGATTCTCAGGCCACACTCACAAACTCTGAATCCGAAACTTTGAGGTGGGACCCCAAAGTCTGTGCTTTATAGCCCTCAGGTAACTGGTGCTCACCCAGTTAGAGAACCACTGCTCATCCTAATGTAATTGCTTGCTCACTGTTTGGACCCCACATCAGAGGTAAGTTCCACGGAGCGGAGTTATATCTGTCTTACTCATGTCTGTGTCTGCCAAACCCATGGCAGGTGCTCTGTGAGTTCTACTGGGTGAAACTAGAAAGATAGAAGTGAGAAAGAGTGAGCGGACCTGGTCAGAGAGAACTGCCAAGTGTCTGACTTCCACCTTTGTTTCCACTGTCTTCCACTCACTTCTAAAGTCACCCACATTAGATGCTTCAGACTTTTTGTTTGTTTGCTTGTTTTGCATTGCTTGGGGATTCATTACCTTCTTAATAAAATTGCCTATCAAGAAGCCAGCAGTCCTGGGCCCTGGGCAGGCACCATTAGCTTGAATGAGTACCCTGGGACAAGACAACTGTGCTGGGGTTGTCGTGGCTCTGAGTTAGCAAGGGGATTTGGCTGAGCTCTAGCAAGTCTCTGTCCCTTTCTGGAGGCTTCTGACAGCTTGTGGTAGGGCAGGTGCATTGTTTTCTCTACGGGAAACATAACAGCACAGGAAGGGTAATGAGAACAGGGCAGAAGCCAGATGACTGTGAGAACATCAGGGTACCAGCAGGGCACCGTGAGGGTAACAACCCAGTGACGGGCTGTAGCAGCGAAAGGAATTTTGATGTGCTTATTCAGAGTTCTTTCTCTTCTCCTCTCCCCATGTGTACCCATCTCTCTGTTTCTCGTACTCTCTGTGTCTTGATGTGGTGTTACTCATCATTATGTGGTCATTTCCAGATAAGACAGTGCGTCCAAATAAAAAGATTTATTTTCTTTAAATAAAGCAAAACATTCATTATACAGTTTTGGATTCTGGTCTCGGAGAAGTAAGCTTCTCTTGTCTGTGTCTGGAAGAACTTTACCCCCTTCATTTCCAGACTGGCATTTGTAATGACCTTTTTGTCTCTCTCCCACTGAATATGAAGGTTGTCATCTGCATTTTCCTAGCTATCCTTTGGTAGCCTGCATATAAGAGGGCTTTCCTCTGCAATTTATCCTGAAGGGAGTGAACATTGGTGCTAGTCACTGTGATTAGACAGTGTTGAGGATGTCCGGAGTGTCAGGGATTAAGTAGCAGATGAAGCCTGCAACAGGGAGGCCGGCAGGGACACTAGCAGAATGGGAGTAAGCCAGATCGCAGAGTAAGCCAGATCCCATATACCCAATTATTTTGTTCAGGGATTGGCAAACTGTAGCACTAGGCCAAATCTAGCCTACTGCCTGTTTTTATAAAGTTTTATTGGAACACAGTCATGTTCATTAATTTACATATTGTCCTTGGCTACTTGACCAGTGCAATGGCAGATCTAACTAGTTGTGACAGAACCTGTCTGGCTCACAAAGCCTAAACTATTTACCTTCTGGCTTTCTACAAAATTTGCAACTCCTGCTCTGGCAGAACGTTTATTTCTCTTTTATGACCTCAGCCCCTGGCCTCAGTCTGGTCATACTGAAAGGGTCTAGCATGATGTAATTTATGTTAGTGGTCTTAAAATATTCACATTAAACATTTCATTTAGGAATAAATTTACAGAAAAGTTGCAAGAGTAAGAATAATACAAAGATATCATACAAACTTTACTAGATTCACCTATTTTTAACATTTTATACAATTTGCTTTATTTTTTCTGTGCTCACTCTCTATATAATATATTTATATTTCATCTTTTATATTTATTGTATATAATATTTCTAGTCATTTGATGCTTAGTTACATACATCAAAGCTCTGTACATTTATATACTTTAGGTACAAGTGCCCTAAAAATGAGGATTTTCTCTTTTTATAACAAGATGCACTTTTCAAGTTTAGTAAGGTTAACACTGATGCAATATTTTTATCTACTTCACCATCCATATTTCAGTGACTTCCCTTTGTAGTATTTTTTCCTCTCAGTATAGCATTCAGGGTCAATAATTATACTTACTTGCTATGAACCTTAGGCTTTGGAGGTTTGATTCTATTAAGGAATAAAGTACTTTCTTTATAGTGCATCTCCTGAGAAAATTTAAAGAAAAGGCAACATTTTCTCTGGTCTTTGGGGGTTTATACCTGGAGAGCACCTAGAATAGTCTGGGAACAGGATAGTGTCCATGGAAGGGGATTTGTAGAAAGGCAGGTTCTTATAGCTGCCTTCCCATCTTCTAACTATGAATGGGAGATGGAGTTCCAGCTGAACCCATTTACTCTCTGGCTGGAATGACCCTGAGAGATCCCTTTCCAGGATTGACACCAACCCTAAAGAAAAGTAGGCTTAGACCTTCCATCGTCCTGACAATTTGGAAATGTGGGCATGAACACAGACCTCAGAACCTAACTTATAGATCTGGAAGCTGCAAATCTGGGGAAGAGCTGAGCCTGGTGATGTTACAGATCAACCTCAGACAAATTAAAGTTAATTATATCGATTAAAACTAACATTTAAAGCATAATTAGTGAACTTTTCAAAATAAAAAGATATTTTTATTAGCATAAATGGGTTAAAATTTTATATTAGATGCAATAAAGTTCAGTTTTGGTGTAGTGTGCATATATATAACATACCATTTAATCATTTATTCCTTTCTAAATCAATGATTTATTAATGGTCTATTATGTGCTAAGTGCTGTGAATGGAGAAATGAATTGCACAATCTTGCGTGTGCTGGGCGGGCATTTTGTTGCATTAAAGAATTTGGATTTATCTTTCAAAAAGTATTATTCTCATTGGCCCTTGTCTGGTCTAAGAGAATGCAGGTTTGGAATTTTGAGCTGGGTGGGGGGAGGCATGGAAAACATGATGCCTGGCTGGATGCCAGTCTGTGTCTGGACTGAAAATAATGGTAAAGGGTTTAAGACTAATGATTCTTCCAGAACAACCAGCCTGACAATGAGTAATATGCCGTTTGATGTGAAAATTAGAAAACTGGCAGACGAACCTGCAAGAGGGAAATTGGATTTCCAGAGAGACGAATGGGAGGCCATGTGGCTGAATAGAGTTCATAAGATGCACAGGCATGCTGGGGCGTCGCAGTCCTCCCCCCACCCCCAGCATGCAAACTAAGTTCCTATTTATTTATTTATTTATTGGTGAAAGCAAGAGTTCTGTGGTCCCGGTGTTTATTATCCAAATGGATGAATTCAATATTGGGCAATGATGTGTTCAAAATGAAAGCCACATCATTAAATGCCACAGGCGTTTATTAACAGTTTACTTGTTCGAATAATACAGGCATCATCCCATCAGGTCTCACACGACTCTCTTGCTTTTTTTGGTCTAGTTTTGGCATAGTCTAGGTTTCTAGGAGGCCGTGGAGTCAAACACAAATCTGGGAAAAGCAGATAGCAAAGGGGACTGTGAGGAGGAATGGGAAATGTCTAGTTAGTAACTTTAACAAGGGGGACTCCATCTTCTCAAAGTACAAATATGGCCTGTTAATTTACTGCTCTTTCTCTTTTCTCTTTAGCACTCCCATCATCTGTCCCATTAGCTCACCCATTTGCTTCCTATCTTGTTTCTTCTCTCTCTCATTCTTCTCACTGCATATTATTGATGCCAAGAAAGGACTTCCATTTTGAATGCTTTGATTTCTAACCTGGACACAACAGTTGGTGGGGAAGGCAATTGCCTTCATCTCAGGATCCTTTGAACTGCTCCATGCCTGGAGCAACTCAATACTATAAAGATGGCACAGCTATGAATGTCCATGCTCCAATCAAAAGAAACTTATGTGGGGGAAATGATATAAATCTATTATTGCTGCTCTGAAACCTCTTTCTGCTCCAGGCAGATGATAAATTACAACTCAACTGATATAAAGTTAATTTGAATATTTCATTGGATAAAATACATCACAGTGTCTGGAAATCTCTCCTCTTTTTAAGTTGGAATTACAGAATGGTTATCAGACCAATAATAGGCACTATCATTTGCATACATTTCATCTCAAGAGACTTGTGAAGTTATGCAGTACTCAAGTGGTGAATTGTTCTTCACACTCCTGACAAACCAAATTACAGCTTAGATTAGAGGGACCCATTGGTGATAGAGATGATTGGCAAAAGCACACAGGGAGACATCTTTGAGGACAGAAGGAGGGTATGGCCAGCGAGGGCACTGTGGGGCTTTTTCAAGTGTTCCCACTAGGGAGGTGAATTTTACAAGTTTTATTTAAAGAGCTTTTCTTCATGTTTCATGATTCCAAACAACTGGGCATTTAATGATGACAAAAATGCCAGTGATCATTAAAATGCTCTTTAATTGTCCCTCTTCCAATTAAAGACTTTAATTCCTTGAAATAGCCTCTAAAGTTGCTATTAATTCTATTTTTCCTCAGAGTTCTTATTGAGCAGATCTCTGGTCTCAGAGGTTGTGCTATGGTGGAATAAATTTTCAATATTTACTTAGAATGTGTAACATCAGAAAGCTGATTTTTTACACTTGATCTTAGCCAAAAGGCCGAGAAGCGATAGAAAGCTGATTTTTTTAAAAACAAGTATAACTGTTATTATACCTAACATCATTAGCAGAGAGGTGAAACACATAAAATGGTTTCTGAGTCCAACATTGATCCATAGGCATACTGGACACTTATCAGTGTCTTGGGACAGCTGTCCATCTCTGGTGTCAGCAGCTTCTTACCCTAGAGGAATCTTTAATGTCTGTGGTAGGCAGAGACAAATGTCAGAGACAAGGGTAGATCTTGATTTGAGGTTAGACAGTGATGGGATTCAAAGAGGCAAAAAATGAGGCAAGAACCCACAAGATGCCACAAGAAAAAATGTGGATCAAGAATAAAATAATTTGTTTGTCAATGATGGTCTAATGAGAGAAATAGTGTAAGAGAAAAGAATAAAAAAAGAAAAAGAGAAAAAAAAGAAAAAAATACAGTGAAAAATGAAAATTCCATTGTATTAAGTGACACAAACTCTATAGAATGGAGAGCCAGAGTTGAGGGAAATGCTAAAGAGATAAAAAGCGAAGAAAAAGGCACACAAAATGCCACAAAGAAAAAATTTGAATCCAGAATAAAATAATTTGTTTGTGGGTGAGATTCAAATGAAAGAAAAAGTAAAGGAGAAAAGAAGAAACAAAAAAGAAAGAGAGAAAAAAAATTGAGTTAAGTTTTTTGGAATGTAACACTCATAGGAAAAAAAAGAATGGAAAATGTAACACTTATGGGTAATAACGTTCAAAAAGAGAAGAAAAGAATAAAATGGAAAGAGGATAAAATGACCAAGGTAGAAGGAAAGAAAAAAAGGTAAAAAATACAAGAAAAAAAAAGGAAAATGTTATAATGACTGGATTTTTTCTGGTTTTGAGAAGTTATCTTCTTCCTTTTTCTTTCTTCTCTCTCTCTTTGGCCAGTGGCGCTATACCCCAGGTTCTGTCCCTAGAGCACTCTTAGGCAGAGATTTGCTGTTGTGTTGCTATGATGATGACATAAACTAGGCCTCAGTCCCGTTGGTAGGCAGGGCTTGTTAGCTTTTGCAGGCTCTAACAATGGGAGAGTACTTTTCCCGGAGCCTCTCCCCAAATCTCTCCTTCTTGAACCAGCAGCCTGGGATCTAGCTGTGAAGTGCCCCAGCCATTGCCTGGAGAGCAAGAGGCTCTAAGAGCTGCTCAAACCCCCCTCTATATCCACTCAATGCAGGGTTCTGGGTAAGGCTTTGCCAGCCAGAGCCACCAGCGTAATCAGGCAGGGCTGGGAGCCTATTGCCTTTCAGGTGTCTTTCTATGAGCCTCCAGGCATGTCTAGTATGCCTCAGCACTCTGCAGGTCTGCTCTCCAAAGGCTGTCTGCAAATTGCCTGCACGCCCTTCCCACCACCACTTCCACTGTTCTCTTCCGCAGGAGTGTGCTTTGTTAGTCTGTATTGCTGGCGGAAGTGCTGCGCCCAGACAGGTCCTGGTGTAGGGAAGCCAGCTTTCGTGCACTTCTCATGCGCTGTTGTTTGGGAAGCTGGATTATTCAGAAACTCTGGTCATAGCCCACACAGAGGCTCACTACTGACAGTCTCCAACCCAGCCCTTCCATCCTGGAACGTGGGCACCCACGCCTGAAGTGACAGGTGGATCCACTCACACTTTGCCCCCACTCGCCAACTGGAATACCGGGAGTAAACAAGGCAACTGCTCACCAGGCAGTGGTGGGATTCAAATGATTGAACTGGTTCTCTGCCCTAATGACTGTTTTAAATATAAAAAAGATACACTGAAAGATAGTTTATTATTTCATGCATTTAACACTTAAATAAGAACAGTAAAAAAGGTACACAAAACTGAAAAAAAAAGGTACACAAAACTAGGTTATGTTATAAAAGAGTATTAAAATATTAAATAATACCTGACAATTAAAGTGTTATTTAAGATATTTTCATATTGATTCTTGATTGGCATCCTCACTTCCAAATTTCTTTTCACCTATAGACGGAATGAATATTGCTGCGGCACTTAGAATATGCCATTGCACAGATGAACATTAAAAAAGAATAAGAAATACCAATTACAGCAAATGAGATCGAAACAGTTATCAAAAAACTCCCAAAAAAGAAAAGTCCTGGGCCTGATGGCTTCACAAGTGAATTCTATCAAAAATTCAAAGAAGAACTAACTCCTATTCTCCTGAAGCTATTTCAAAAAATTCAAGAGGAAGGAAGAATTCCAAACTCCTTTTATGAGGCGAGCATAATTCTGATCCCAAAACCGGGCAAAGACAACACAAAGAAAGAAAATTATAGGCCTATATCCCTGATGAATTTAGACGCTAAAATTCTCAACAAAATATTAGCCAACCGGATCCAGCAATATATGAAAAAAATCATACACCACGATCAAGTGGGATTTATTCTGGAGAGGCAAGGCTGGTTCAATATTCGCAAATCAATCAATGTGATTCACCACATAAACAAAAGGAAGGACAAAAATCACATGATAATCTCAATAGATGCAGAAAAGGCATTTGATAAAATCCAGCACCCATTCATGCTCAAAACTCTCAGTAAAGTGGGAATACAGGGATCATTCCTTAACATGATAAAGGCCATCTATGATAAACCGACAGCAAACATCATACTAAATGGACAAAGATTAAAAGCAATCCCCTTAAGATCAGGAACCAGGCAGGGTTGCCCACTTTCACCACTCTTATTCAACATAGTTCTGGAAGTCCTAGCTACAGCAATCAGACAAGAAGAAGAAATAAAAGGCATACAAATTGGAAAAGAAGAAGTAAAACTGTCATTATTTGCAGATGATATGATATTGTATATTGAAAACCCTAAAGTCTCAGTCAAAAAACTACTGGACCTGATAAATGAATTCAGCAAGGTGGCAGGATATAAAATTAATACTCAGAAATCAGAGGCATTTCTATACACCAACAATGAAATATCAGCAAAAGAAATTAAGGAAACAATCCCCTTCACTATTGCAGCCAAAAAAATAAAGTACCTAGGAGTAAATTTAACCAAGGAGGTTAAGGACTTGTACTCAGAAAATTATAGAACATTGATAAAAGAAATCAAGGAAGATACAAACAAGTGGAAGCACATACCGTGCTCATGGCTAGGAAGAATAAACATCATTAAAATGTCTATATTACCCAAAGCAATTTATAAATTCAATGCAATACCAATTAAAATACCAATGACATACTTCAAAGATATAGAACACATATTCCAAAAATTTATATGGAACCAAAAAAGAACACGAATAGCCTCAGCAATCTTAAAAAGAAAAAATAAAGCAGGAGGTATCACTCTTCCTGATATCAAGGTTTACTACAAGGCCATTATACTCAAGACAGCCTGGTACTGGCATAAGAACAGGCACATAGATCAATGGAACAGAACAGAGAACCCAGAAATAAACCCACAGCTTTATGGACAACTGATATTTGACAAAGGAGGAAAGAACATACAATGGAGTAAAGACAGCCTCTTTAACAAATGGTGTTGGGAAAATTGGACATCTACCTGCAAAAAAATGAAACTAGACCATCAACTTACACCATTCACAAAAACAAACTCAAAATGGATAAAAGACTTAAATGTAAGCCGTGAAACCATAAACATCTTAGAAGAAAACATAGGCAGCAAGCTCTCCGACATCTGTAGCAGCGGTATATTTGCCGATTTATCTACATGGGCAACTGAAATAAAAGGCAAGATAAACAAATGGGACTATATCAAACTAAAAAGTTTTTGCACAGCTAAAGACAATAGGAACAGAATAAAAAGACAAACCACACAATGGGAGAACATATTTGACAGCACATCTGATAAGGGGTTAATAACTAAAATTTATAAAGAACTTATAAAAAGCAACACCAGGAAGACAAACAACCCAATCAAAAAATGGGCAAAAGAAATGAATAGAAATTTCTCCAAAGAGGACATACAGATGGCCAATAGGCATATGAAAAAATGCTCAACATCACTAATCATTAGAGAAATGCAAATTAAAACCACAATGAGATATCACCTCACACCAGTCAGAATGGCACTTATCAGCAAAACAACACAGAATAAGTGCTGGCGAGGATGTGGAGAAAAGGGAACCCTTCTGCACTGCTGGTGGGAATGCAGACTGGTGCAGCCACTGTGGAAAACAGTTTGGAGATTCCTCAGAAAATTAAAAATCGAACTGCCTTTTGACCCAGCTATCCCACTTTTAGGAATATACCCTAAGAACACCATAGCACTGTTCGAAAAGAAGAAATGCGCCCCCATGTTCGTGGCAGCATTGTTCACAATAGCGAAGATCTGGAACCAGCCCAAGTGTCCGTCAGAAGACGAGTGGATTAAAAAGCTATGGTACATATATACTATGGAATACTACTCAGCCATAAGAAATGATGACATCGGATCATTTATAACAAAATGGATGTACCTTGATAACATTATACGGAGTGAAATAAGTAAATCAGAAAAAAAGAAAAACTGAGAACAGCACGATTACATACATAGGTGGGACATGAAAGTGAGGGTATGAGACATGGACAAGAGAGTGGTGGTTATGGGATGGGGGGAGGGAGGGAAGAATGGGATAGGGAGGAGGGGAGGGACGCAGGGAAAACCAGATTGAAGGTGACAGAGGACAATTTGACTTTTGGTGATGGGTATGCAACACAATTGAATGATAAGATAACCTGGAGATGTTTTCATTGTACATATGTACCCTGATTTATGGATGTCACCCCATTAGAATTAATAATAATAAAATATATATATATAAAAAAAAAAAAAAAAAAAAAAAAAGAATAAGAAATGTAAATTTGTGATTTCCTATTTGGACGGCTGCCCAGGCTCCCACCTTAGAGAGAACCCTGATTACAAGTACCATTTTAACAACTGGTTCTCAAAAAAAAAAATAGGTATCTGTTCTGCCAAACTGGTGTGAACTGGCTGAGTCCCACCACTGAGGTTAGGCTCCCAATATGGTCCCTTCCAGTGAGATTGGAGAGTGTTTTTAATATGACGTCCTTCCCTCCACCCCCGCCCCACAAAAAAAATCTAAAGTCTTTGTCTCCTGGAGCTCATTGTGAAAGGAAGTGGCTACCTATTTGTCATTTTCTTGAAATGACTTTACAAACCTTGGCAATAGTGTAAGATGTCTCCTTTAAAAATTATTTTCTTTTAATTTTTAAATTTTATTTATAAATTAATTTTAACAGATGACATTGATCAATAAGAGTACATAGGTTTCAGGTAAACAGTTCTATAGCATTTGAACTGTTGATAATGTTGTATACCCTTCACCCAAAGACAAATCATTTTCCATCACCTTATACTTGTCTCTCTTTATACCCTTACACCAATCCTTCCCCATCCTTCTCTCCCACATCTCCTTTTCTCTGGTAATCATATCACTTTTATCTATGTCCATGAGTCTCAGTTTTATAGCCTATCTATGTGTGAAATCATACAGTTCTTAGCTTTTACTGATTTACTTTACTCAGTATAATGTTCTCAAGGTCTATCCATGTTGTCGTATCACTATGTCATCATTTCTTATGGCTGAGTAGTATTCTATTGTATATATTTACCACATCTTCTTTATGCAATCCTCTATTGGGGACTCTGGTTGTTTCCATGTCTTGACCACTGTGAACAATGCTGCAGTGAACATGGGGGAGCATGTGTCTTTATGTACCAATGTTTTCAAGTTTTGGGGATAGATACCCAGTAGAGGGATTGCTGGGTAACGTGGTAATTCTATTCGTAATTTTTTGAGGAACCACCATACTTTCTTCCACAGTGGTTGTACTAATTTGCTTTCCCACCAGCAGTGAATGAGGGTTTCTTTTTCTCCACAGCCTCTCCAACACTTGTTATTACATGTCTTTTTGATATTAGCCAATCTAACAGGTGTGAGGTGGTATCTCATTGTAGTTATGATTAGCATTTCTCAAATAGCTAGTGTTGGCATTTGTATTTCTTCTTGGAAGAAGTGTCTGTTCATGTCCTCTTTCCATATTTCAATTAGATTATTTACTTGTTGTTGAGCTTTGTGAGTTCTTCATATATTTTAGATATTAACGTCTTAGCGGAGCTGTTGTTTGCAAAATCATCTCTCATTTGGATGGCTGCCTGTTTGTTTCATTGTCAGTTTATTTTGCTGTGCAGAGCTTTTTAGTTTAATATAGTCCCATTTGTTTATTTTTCCTTTCATTTCCTTGGCATTGGGGTCAAATTCATAAATTGTTCTCTCCAGCCAAGGTCCATGAGTTTAGTACTTATGTAATTTATTGTTTCAGACCTTGTGTTTATGTCTTTGATCCATTTTAAAATAATTTTTGTGTATGGGGACAAACTGTAGTCAAGTTTCATTCTTTTGCACGTGGCTTTCCAGTTTTCCTAGCACCATTTGTTGAAGAGGCTTTCTTTTCTCCATTTTGTGTTTTTGGCTCCTTTGTTGAAGATGATTTGTCCATAAATATATGTTTTTATTTCTGGGCTCTCAATTATGTTTCATTGGTCTGTCTGTATGTCTGTTTTTCTGCCAATACCATGCTGTTTTGATTATCATGACTCTGTAGTATAATTTGAAGTCAGGTAGTATGATACCTCCAGCTTCATTCTTTTTCCTCAGGGTTGCTTTGGCTATTCAGGGTTTTCTATGGTTTCATACAAAGCTGGTAATTTTTTGTTCTATTTCTTCAAAAAATGACATTGGGATTTTGATGGGGATTGCATTAAATTTGTATATTGCTTTGGGTAATAATTTTAATTTTGTTGATTCTAACAATCCACAAACATGGAATATTTTTCCATTTCATTTGTCTTTTTCAATTTATTTCAATAATGCTTTGTAGTTTTCAGTATATAGGTCCTTCACATCCTTTTTTAAGTTTATTGCTAAATACTTTATTTTTAGTTGCAATTGTAAAAGGAATTTTTTTTTGTTTATTTTCTGATGTTTCATTTTTGGCGTATAGAAAAGCAATAGACTTTTGTATATTGAATTTGTATCTTGCGACTTTACTGTATTGGTTTATTGTTTTTAATAGTTTTTGGTGGAATCTTTGTGGTTTTCTATATACAGGATCATGTCATCTGCCTGAGTTAAAGTGATACCTTTAACTCCCCCCCCCCCCCCCCAGTATGGATGCCTTTTATCTTTCTCTTGCCTGATTGCTATGGCTAATACTTCCAGAACTATGTTGAATAAGAGTGGAGAGAGTGAACAGTCTTGTCTTATTCCTGATTTTAGAGAAAAAGCCTTCATTTTTTCACCATTTAGAATGATATTAGCTGATGGTTTGTCATATATGGCCTTTATTATGTTGAGGTACTTTCCTTCTATTCCAATTTTATTGAGTGTTTTAAACATAAAGGGATATTGTATCTTATTGAATGCCTTTTCTGCATCTATTGATAGGATCATAGGATATTTGTTCTTTGTTTTGTTGATGTGTATTACATTGATTGATTTACATATGTTGAACCATCCTGGTGCTTCTGGAATGAATCCCACTTGATCGTGATGCATTATTTTTTTAATGTGTTATTGTATTTGATTTGCTAGTATTTGTTTAGGATTTTTGATCTGTATTCATTAGAAATATTTATTTGTCAGTAGTTTTCTTTTTTTGTGTGTTGTCCTTGCCAGGTTTTTGTATGAGGGTTATGTTGGCCTCATAAACTGTGTCAGGGAGTATTGCTTCTTCTCCTGTTTTTTTGAAGACTTTGAGAAGGATATGTACCAAATCTTCTTTGAATGTTTGGTAGAATTCACTAGTGTTGCCATCTGGTCCTGGACTTTTGTTTTTGGGGAGGTTTTTGATAGTTGTTTCTATATTCCTCCCTGCTTATTACAGTTTCCCACTTCTGCGTGACTCAGTCTAAGAAGATTGTATAGTTCTAGGAATTTATCTATTTCCTCTAGGTTGCTGAATTTGGTGGCATATAATCTTTCATAATATTCTACTATGATCCTTTGTATATCTGTGATGTCTTAGGTAATTTCTCCTCTTTCATTCCAGATTTTTAGATGAGTATTTTCTCCTTTTTCCTTAGTGAGTCTAGTCAGTGATTTATCAATTTTATTGATTTTTTCAAAGAACCAGCTCTTTGTTGTATTCCTTTTTCTTATCATATTTCTGTTCTCTATTCCACTTATTTCTGCTCTGATTTTTACTATTTCCTTTCTTCTTCTGACTTTGGGTTGCCTTTTTTTTTTTCTAGTTCCTTAAGTTGTGATGTTAGGTTGTTTACTTGGGATCTCTCTTGTTTCTTAATATAAGCCTGTAATAACATAAACTTCCCTCTTATTACTGCTTTTGCTGCATCCCAGAAATTTTGATGTGTCATGTTGTCATTTTTATTTATATGTATATATCTTTTAAGCTCTGCTTTTATTTCTTCTGTGACCCAGTCATTTTTTAGAAACATGTTGTTTAATTTCCACATTTTTGTGGGTTTCTCCACTTCCTTTTTATAGCTGAATTCTAATTTTAAAGCCTATGATCAGAAAATATGCTTGGTATAATTTCAGTCTTCCTGAATTTGTTGATGTTAGTTTTGTGGCCCAACATATGGTCTATCCTTAAGAATTTTCTATGCACACTGTAGAAAAATGTATAATCTGATGTTTTGGGATGAAATGTTCTATAAATGCCTATTATGTCCATTTGGTTCGGAGTGCTCTTTAAGGCTTATATTTCTTTATTGATTTTCTGTTTGGATGATATATCTAAAGCTGTCAAAGGTGTGTTGAAATCTCCAAGTACGATTGTGTTTTTTTCTGCTTCTATTTTTAGATCAATTAGTAGATGTGTTATATATTTTGGTGCTCTCTAGTTCAGTGCATATATATTAAGATATGTTATGTCTTCTTGATACAATGTCCCCTTTATCATTATGAAATGTCCATCTTTGTCTCTGGTTTCCTCTGTTGTCTTAAAGTTAACATTATCAGATATGAGTTTGGCCACACCTGCTTTTCTCTGGATATTATTTGCTTGGAGAATCATTTTCCAATCTTTCACTTTGAATTTACTTTTGTCCTTGCAGCTTAGATGTGTCTCTTGAAGTCAGCATCTGATTGGGTTTTGCTTTTTGATCCAATCTGCTACTCTGTTCCTCTTTATTGGTGAGTTTAGTCATTATATTTAGGATAAGCCTGACCAGGCAGTGGCATAGTGGATAGAGCATTGGACTGGGATGTGGACGACCCAGGTTCAAGACCTCAAGGTTGCCAGCTTGTCTCTGCCACAAAAAAAATAATAATAATTAGGATAATTGTTGGCACTTGAGGATTTCTCATAGCCATTTTATGTTTTGTTTTCTGGTAACTCTGTGTTTTGTTTGGTTCTTTCCTTTTGTGTTTCTGTCAGTTGTTTTTGTTTAGTGATGTTCCATACTTCTTTCCTCTCTTTCTTATTTTTTTTGTGTGTGACAGAAACAGAGAGAAAGAGACAGATAGGGACAGGCAGACAAGAAGGGAGAGAGATGAGAAGCATCAATTCTTCATTGGGCCTCCTTAGTTGTCCATTGATTGCTTTCTCATATGTGCCTTGACTGGAGGGCTACAGAGGACCGAGTGACCTTTGTTCAAGCCAGAACCCTTGGGTTCAAGCTGGTGAGCCTTGCTCAAACTACATGAGCCCACGCTCAAGCTGGCTACCTCAGGGTTTCAAACCTGGGTCCTCTGAGTTCCAGTTCAGTGCTCTATCTACTGCTCCACTGCCTGGTCCGGCCTGTTTCTTCTATTTTTAAGGTATGTGTTTCAGTAGTAGCTTTTTTATGGGTAGTTACCATTATGTTATTAAGAGAAAAATGTTTCTCCTTCATATTTGAAAGATAACTTTGATGGATATAGTATTCTTGACTGGTAAATTTTTTCTTTTAGTATTTGAATGTTTGGGTTCACTCTCTTTTGGCTTATATAGTTTTTGCAGAGAAGTCTGATGATAAACTAAAGGCCTTTCCTTTATATGTTATGTTCTTCTTTTCTCTAGCTGCCTTGAAGATTCCTTTTTTTTCATTGATTTTTGACAATTTTATTACGATGTGCCTTGGTGTAGGTCTGTTTGGGTTGTGATAACTTGACGTTCTGCTTGCTTCCTGGTTTTGAGGCTCAAACTCTTTTCATAGTCTAGAAGTTTTCATCAGTTATTTGTTTGAATAGGCTCTTCATTTCATTCTTCCTCTCTTCTTCTTTTGATATACCCATTATTCTTAAATTGCTCTTTCTGATGGAGTCAGATAATTCTTGTAGAGCTCTTTAAGTTTTTTTAATTCATGAGTCTCTCTCCTCTTCTTTCTGCAGCATCTCTAGCTGTCTGTCTTCGATGTCAATGATTCTTTCCTCTACCTGGCTTGTTCTATTAGCTAAACTTGGTACCTAAGTCTTCATTTCATGTATTGAGTTCTTCATCTTTGTTTTTAAAGTTTTAATCTCCTTGGTGAGGTATTCGTTTTGTTCATTAATTTGTTTTCTGAGCTTATTAAGTTGTCTATTTGTGTCTTCTCTCATCTTGTTGAGTACTTTCAGAACTTCACTTTTGAATTCTCTATCATTTAACTCCAAGCTTTTCGTGTGATTGTATGTTTTTCTTAAGATTTTTAATTTTCTTTCTGAACTACATCTCTTTCATGTAGCCATGGTATTCAACGTTTTTATTCCTTGATGTCATTTGACAGTGGTGTTGTTAAGAACCCCAACAAAAAGCAATTAAAAGAATTAAAAATTAAAATTAAAAAGTACAATAAAAATACAAAAAATTTAAAAACTATGATAAGAAAAACTACAGAAAAAGATCAAAAGCAAAGAAATAAATCAAAAACAAAGAAATAAAAACAGAACACCCACAAAAATAAGTACTAAAATATAAAAACTAAAGAAAATGAAGTTCAATAAAGAAAAAGTGAAAAAAGAATAAGATGAGAAAAAAGGAAAAAGGGGGAAAAAGAAGAAAAAATAAATTTGGTTTTGAGAGGTTTCTTCCAGTACATGTCATTGTATTACAACTTTTAGCTCTGTGAAATTCCTGGGCTGTCTGCTGAGCTGTTGCTGTTGTAATGATGTAGACAGGGCCGCAGTCACGTTAGTGGGTGAAGGATGTTGTGAGGGCTTTATGGCTTCATCTGTCTGGCTTTATGGCTCTAGCAATGATGATCTCAGGCTTCCAGGTGCTCCTTCCCATGTCTCTCCAGCACCTCTGTTCTTCAGGGGAGAGAGTGGCTCTGGAGAGCTAGCTGTAGAGTTTGTCTCCGCCATTCTCCATACCGCAAGATGAAGGAAGTGGGATCTGGGAGGCTGGGGGGCCATGCTTTAGCTTTCTCTGTCTCTTCCAAGTTGGCCTCAGGCAGACTGTGGAAACACTAACTGTGGCCTGGCACTCTGGTCACTTTGGTTTATCTCCCCCTCTACCTGTCTATCTCACTGCTCCTCCTGGCAGAAGGAGACCAGTCATTTCTGAGTTTCTCTTTGTACCTCTTAGACAAAATTCAGAGTGCCTGAGCTTCCCTTCTTCCTGTAGTCCAGCAGAGAAAAAAACAAACAAACAAAAAACCTAGTCACCCCAGGTTTGTCTCTTCTTTTTTCCAAAGCCCACCACAGATGCATTTGATCTTCCACCACTCTTTTCATCCCATCGCACCTTTAGTTCATTCTATGGGTGGCTCTTAAAGGTGAGCCTGTGAACCCAGCTGGGGTCCCTTTACTGCATTTAGTTGTTCAATTTGTTGAAATTTCAAGGAGAGAGATCAGGAGTATCTCTCACTCTGACATTATCAAAATTTTTTCTTAATTTTCAAAGTTATTGGAGTGATTGTGTGGCACATGGCACCCAGAGAGAGAAGGCTCACCAGCTTTTCTCCACCCTATAACCCGTCAGAAAGCAGTCCAGAAACCACTTCCCATAATGATTTCTATATCCAACTCCACCTCGGAGGAATGAACTCTTTCTCAATTGGTTTCCTATTGTGGCTATAACAACACAAGTTTATTATCTTACAGTTCTGGAGGCCAGAAGCACTAGAATTCTGTCAACAGGGCTTCATTCCTTCTGAAGGTGGTTGAGGAGAATCTAGATGTTTTCTTTTAGTAATGTCAACTCATAAGTTCCTTCATCTAATATAAGTTTAGCTTAAACATATCATGATGCATAAAGGAATGCAAAAACCAGAAAATGGAGTTTTCTACAGAGCCTTGAAGAACCAAGTGGTTGTTTTGGGTTTCCCATAGCCCTGACTGTTCATTTAATTTACAACATTTTTTACCCATACAATGTACCCTAAAAGTTTCTTTTACTACAGTGCTTTCTATGCAATTTAAAATAAAAACAAATCTTTTGAGGTGTTTCAGGGGTACTTCTGAAAAATCACACAGTCTATATATAGAGAGATTTTTATGTTTCAAACCTCAGTTTATAATGAAACTAAGAAGTAAGCAAATAGCCTTATTTGCTTGACAAATTTATAAAGACATTTAATAATCTATATAAACATATTTCATGGATGTCAAAGTCAAATATTAACATGAACTTATTGTTGTAAATCCAAGTAAAATATAAATATTGTATTTGATATCAATTACTCGAAGATATCTGTTCTACTTAAACCAACAAACTTTAATATTTATTTATTAAACCTTAATATTAGATCATGTGAACTTGAAAAGCATTTGAGATAGTTTCTCTGAGATTTTAGAATATTCAATCCTTACAAGTGCTTGACTTTAAATTAATTTTAATAATACTATCTGAAGGTAGAAAATTGTCTCACATTTACAACAGGCATATATAGATATAGACAGACCCAGAGACCTGTCAGCCATGAGAAAAACTCACCAATTTATGAAAGAACATTTGGGTGTAAATTTTGTTTTCGAAGCATTTACAATTTATATCTGTGTCTTTGACAAGTCAAGAATAAGACAAGACCTTCCCTATTTAAAAATAAGGACATCCATTTTTATTACCTAAGAGGATTGGATTGACACCTAAAAGACACCATAGATTGTTGATCCATTTATGTTAATTCTCTTTATGAAAATTTGAGAGAACAATAAAAAATAGAGATGTTTTTTTCTAATTGTACACACAAAAGATTAATTTAGAAGTATTAAAGGAGATTTATCTTGACCGTCTTAGTATTAATAAGAGGCTAAATGTTCTGAGGCACAATTTTCCATGTTAATTTTTAGTTTTTCCTTTGAGATCTATAGAGTCTGAATAAACTTCTTGGGAAAACCAGTCTTTACGTGCAGTGTCTCTAGATGAGCCAAATGTGATGAATATCCACAAACCTTCATGACCTAGGAGAATATTTTTCCTCAGGTAACCCCAAAAAGATTCTTACTCATCCAAGAGTACCCAAGCAAGGGCCAGCAAGAGCTTACCAGACACCATCAGAACCTCAATATTTTCTAAGACATTGGCCCCACTCTGGGTGAATCCATTCCAAGGCACTGTGCCCTTCATAACAAAAACTGAACTGCCCCCAGGGCTCCCACCAGCTTCTCCAAGATTGGTTGCTTAACCGCACTGCATGCCCTGTAGTGCCCATCTCTGCCACTTTGGATTTGGGGATCTGAAACAACTATATTCACCCCACTGACTCTTTGGAAGCAAATGTCCTTTCTCCTTCTGAGCTAAAGAGAGTTCAGTCTCTCATTTAACCAGCAAAGATTTTCTTCAGACTCTCAGTAAGCAATCCAGTTAAAAGCTGAAATTAAAAGCAGCAGTCCTTTTTTTTTCCTTTCCCTGGATTATTTCAACCTTTTCCACCTTGAGGATTTTCTAAGAACAGCTCAAATAATGTCAGGATCATAAAGCAGGTAGGCCCAGGGTTCTGAGCAAATGGTGACCCAAGTTCACCCAATGCAAAGCAGGAGCTGTTGGGGCATAGTGAGCCCTTGCTGTTGGGGCATAGTGAGCCCTTGCTGGTACCTAACACCAGGTCCAGGTCCTCAGGGTGGTCCTATGTGGGCTTTTTTGGAAGTCTGACTGCTATGTCAAGTAAGTGTCAGCATAAGAAATGTCTATACCTGTAGAGAATTTTTATGAGTTTATTTTAGACTAACTGATGACAATTGCCAGGAAGCAAGCTCTCAAATGCTCCAGAAAATGACACTTTCACAGCTTTTTTTTCTTCTTCTATATTTCTTTCTTTGTTTTTTTGGTAGGATGAAGTGGATTTGCTCCCAGTTTGCAGGTCCTCAATGTGGCATTCACTGTAGTTCTCACTGATAATGTTTTAAAACACACTACTTTAAATAAATCATCCTTTGAGCTCTAGTTAGAATAATTAAATGTGACATTACCCAGATAACTCTCAAAGGTTAAAAGGAGTATGATCCTAAGTCCTTAAGGAAGCATCATAAACATGTATGGCAGCCTGGAGTACTACACCAAGCCTTTAGCATGCTTTTTGGTTTTTGAAGTGTACAATTCAGTAGGTTAAATATGATCTCTGAATTGTGCAACCATTACCACAACCAATTTTCAAACACTTTTATCATTTCAGAAAGAAATGATACTTATTAGCAGTCATTCTTATTAGTCTTTTTTATTTTTTGTGACAGAGACGGAGAGAGAGACAGAGAGAAGGACAGATAGAGAAAGACAGACAGGAAGGGAGAGAGATGAGAAGCAACTCCCCCTTGTTAAACCTGCATTCTGTAACATTTTATATGCTTTCTAATAATCATCCCTCTTAAAATCCTTTATATATATATATATTTGTAAACTAAACAAGCAGGGACTAGCTTATTAGGTTTCCAACACTTTTAGCAAGGGTATTTTCATTTGGCTTCTCTCCTTATCCTAAACTAACCATTTCACTATGGTGACAGGAATGAGGGGTAGACACTAGAAAATTTGGAAATGTCTTTTTAATATGTAAAACAACATTTATCGCTACTGTATTGATATGTAAAACATTTATCGCAATTGTGTTACCTTATAAGTTTTAACATGTAGGAATGTTTTTTTTCCTTTTAATAGATCCTATACATGAATGTTGTAAGCTTGTTAATAATTGACTATTGTGTCATGCTCCCCCTCTTTTTCCCCCCAACCTGTATGTGATCAAGTATATATAACTAGCCTCAGAACTATATTCGAGGCTGCACGATTTGGGTTAGCTATACCCCGTGTAAGTCATATGTATCCAGCTTATTAATAAGTCTCTTAAAATTTCTTCTGTATCCTGCCTTGGTGTCTCTATGTAACGTGCGGAATTAAGGTAATATACTTCATAACAGTCCAGACTACCATTTGTAAAGTGGACACCCTGCAAGAATATAAAGGCATGTGAAGTAGCATTAGAGGTCATCTTTTTCATGCAGTCATGTCTGTGGCATACACAGTGTCACCAAACATTCTATGTGTAACCCTGAACTCACAAGCCTCTCTTAGATTAGAATCATGTGACTGTATGGCCATGAACTATGAGGAAAAGTCACATGTGTCATTTCCCAGCATAGGCAGTTGAGATCCAGCGTCCTCAACTCCAATCTATCTGTTTCATGGTGACTTTGGAGATCACATTTTTTGATTGTTCCATTCTAACATGATGGAGGCTTCATCAGCCTCGGTTCCTGGGTAAGTATGGAGTAGTTTCCCCACCAATTACATTACAATTACAACTACAATGATTACAATTACAATTACAATTATGTGAGAGCGGGAAAAAATCTTTATTGTATTAAAGTCACTTTGATAGAATGAATTTGTTACTGTGGCACGGTGAATTCTGACAAATACATATCCAGCAGATTTCTCCTCTCATTTCACTGGCCAAACCTGAGTAATGTGGATGAAAAGGGGGCCACATGTTGAACCTGACAAACTCAGGGGAGACCTGCATGGCGGCCTTGCAAACTGGAAAGGTCTGAAATAGAAATTCCTAACTAAAAGCAGTTAATGGTGGGTAGTTAAGTCCTAGGGAGGTATTTCTCTAACAAAGATCGATGCTTACCTTAATTGAGCCTGTCTGTTGTCTTTTGCATCTATAATAACATACCTGATGACATACTTCTGAAATGTAGGGGTAATCTTTCCCTGCCCCCTCAGGGCAGGCATCCCACCAAAGCAGAAACTAACAGAACTCCCTCATCATTGTTAGTATCATGTGAATTAACTATTAATTTATCGTCTTATTCCTGCCTATTTAAAAGAAGTTTCATTACATACATTTTTACTGTTTCTACAATGCCAGATATTTCCCCAATTTGCTTTCTCCTGCCTCCCTAATCTATCACCAATCAATTTCATGTAACCCTCTTAACATCTTCCCCTTTGATTCTAATGAAGTAAGTGGTAAAACCACCATTTTTTGGAGCACTTTCTCAATCCATTGAGACTTTTCTTCCTGGCAATTGTTGGCAGTTTGACTCCAACTCCTAAAAAATTCTTACAGATTTGGAAGTTTCATACATTCGCAATCATATGGTCAATGTAAGGAGGCTTTCATTGATAGCTGCAAGGAAGACTGGGAAATGGGAAGAAGATTGATAATTTGGTTTAAATGAATCACCCAACCACCTTGGGCTGTTTTACCCCAGAAAATATTGGGGTTTTGTTACAAGAAAGACACTGCACTCTTAGTGTCTGCCAAATCACCGGACACGATTCACACTAAACAAGGAAAAACCTAAAGCCAAAAAGGCAGAGGTGGATACCAGGTATTTTTGTAATTTCATGCCTCAGATTAAGTGTCCAAGAAATGTCTGATGTCAAGTGGCTTTTTCTTCTCAGAGCTGTCAAGATGCCTAGTTAAGTGGTTGTTAAACAACCTCTGCCTCCTGACTCCCACCACCCAAAACGCTGCCCTCGAGGTAGGGAGGGAAGTGATCCCAGCTTTTTCAGTGCCAAAGAGAGGTTATGAGGCTGAACAGATTTGTGTTTGAAAAGTGCTTTGAGGCTCTGTTGTGAAAAGTACCACAGAAGTGCAAATGCCTGCAATTCAAGGCCTGCTGAATGGAACAGGAACTGAATTGCTTTGAACTGGAATTTCAGGGCCTGTGTCTGGGATTCACACAATAGTTTTTGTGAAAGCACTTTCTTCTGTATAGACTGCTATTTGTTCCCTCAGTTTCTTACCCTGAGCTAACCCCCAGTGTTCTCCTCACCTAGCTCCTCTGGTGGAAAAGTTGGCTCTCAGAATTTTATCACTTCTTTCCCTGACCTTTTCTAGTATTCACTCCTCCCCCTAATCAGTCCTCCCATCATCAGGCCCTTCCTGTTGGGAGAAATTGAACCCCTATCTGCTAGACCCAGGAGTAGGCCCCATGGTGGGGTGGGGTTCTGAGGATAATGCTCTGACTCACCTCAACAAGTTCCTGGGAGGGCTGTTAAAAATGCATATTCCCAGCCCCAGTCCAGAGCCACTGATGTGGGATCTTTGAGGATGAGTTCCAGAGATCTGCATTTTTCTAAGCATGTGAATGATTGCCAGAGAGAAAGCTCAATAAAGATTCCTCAGATGATGAAGGAATTGGGAAATAGTCATACTGCCAGGTCCTAAGTTGTCTGCTAAGTGTCATCCCTATGAGTTCTTATCTTATCTTCCCCAAACCCTAGGAGGTAGCTATAATTCTCAGCACTCCTCCATTTTCCAGATGAGGAATCTTGGACAAGGAATTCAGCTAGGATTGGGACCAAGTTCTCTGCTAGCATCCTCGTATGATTGAGCTGTCTGTTTCTTCTCCCTGAGGGTTAACATTTTATAAAGGATTTTAGGGCAAGAACCCAGTAGAATGGATCTCCAGGGATGACATTTCTGGCAGCAAAACTGGTGGGAAGCTATTACCCAATGCCATAGTGTTAGGAAGAGTTAAATCTTTTTGACAATTCAATAGTCCCTTTGGGTTTGCCCAAATGGCACCTGTTGTTGAAGTCAGCAGAGCTTGCAATTTAATTTCATCTGCCTGAAAACAATTCTCTCATTAGGGGGTGAAATGATGATGGGATTCTCCCAGCCATGCAGTTTTGCTTTCTACAGTGGCAATGCATAAGTACAGTCACTGTTTTTTGCAGAGAAGGGGAGAGGAACCCACTCCTCCCACCCCAGGCTGCTGGTAATGAGGAAGCAAGCCAGTGTCTGGGTAAGAAGAGATGGGGGAGGCAACTAGTGGGGGTAAGAAGGGATCAAGCTCCACCCAGGGTTCCTAAGAGATAGCTCTGTCTTTTCCCTCTGTGAGTTGTCACATCCACCTGCAAGCTAATTAATCATTATGTCCAACAGAATTTGAATGCTTCCATTATTTCAAATGACAAGGAAGTGATTTCCCCATCTATTAGAGATGAACTCTCAGCATGGGCATGAGGGACTCTGTCTGCTTTCAACTCTGAACTACTAGGACCCTTTGGTTCTATAGTAAAGTTGATGATGATAGTAACTGGCAATAACAGCAGTGCTAGTAGTTACCATTTGCTTGCTACTACCGTACATGAGGTCGGTGCATTGCACACATATCTTTAATTCTCACAACAGCTCTGTGAGGTAGGAATCTTGTGCCCATTTTACGAAGACTGAGCTAGAAGTAATTATTTAACATCACACGGCTGGTTAAAGGAAAGAGCCAAGACTGGAACCCAAATTTGTTAGACTTCATATATTTACCTTTTCTACTGCCTCCTCATTACCCGTCTATCAACTGTGTGTCCCAATTACTCTCTGGGGATGAGGAGGCTAACCATGGCCACCAAAAACACTGCACATTGCATCCAGAATGCTGAGGGCATTTAGATGTTTCCTTCCCTTCTCCCCAGGGGAATACCTTGGAGAAACTAGTGGGGGGCAAGGAGGATAATGCTGGAGATTTCATTTTCTTTTATGAGTTACTGGTGATTGAGTATACGTGTGTGTTTGCATGTTCTGGCAATACTGGTGTCTAACACGTAACCTGCTTTTAATTAAAGTTAAAGCTTTTGCAGGGAGTTGGGGTTATTGCTGGTGTTTTAGGAGAGCAGGTGTCAAAGTTGAACTCTCTCTGGCATGTGGAAGGTGATTTCAAGTTCTTTGCCTGGGAGATGTATATGCTAATAGGAAAAAAGACTTGCTCTTTCTCTTCAGGCCAAGTTCTGAAAGATTATACTAGCTCTGTGGATTGCCAAAGGAAAATGAAAGAACAGACAGAGGCCTGGGAGCCAGCCTTGGAAGGGAAAGAGAAAAGGAAAAGACAGTGATGTCACCGAGGAAGACTGACAAAGGGAGGACAGTGTCACTCTGACAACAGGGCAGTGTGGTGGTATGAGCAGCTAGTGAATGCCCGTATATTTTATTGAATGAATGAATTGTGGCACTTAATTCAACAGGTCATTAGAGCCTAAAAAATTAAAGCTATGGAAAACTCAGGTAATATATATAACTTCCTTTCTTTAACTTCATCTTGAACAAGAACTTCCTGATGGTATAAGATAAGCCTGTTTTCAGGTCATGTTGTGCAGTGGATATTTGTCATAATCATGGCTGCCTTACATATTTTGGACTCCCATCTTACATTTAGGTGATTTTCACCTTCTAATACTAGAGGCAAGAAAACTTGCATTCCAAGCCATCCTTGAGGCTAGCTAAGGCCAGGCATGTGAACCATGTTCCACCGGGGAAATGGGCCACATAAAGAGGAAGGTCACGTTCAAAATCTGCCTTTTGGGGCTTTCAGGAGTAGTAGCAGCAAAGCTTCTAACAGTGAAGTCCCGGCTCAGCATAACTTATGCTCTGTGTCCAGCGGTCAGTTGTGATGCTGCATCCACAATGCCAATGAGACCAATCTATGAGTGGTCTGGTATTGGCATTTGGATTTTCTTCTTGGCTGCAGAGTTTCTGAGCTTGATTCACTGGTTTGGAGTTTCTGAAAATTCTGTGAGTTTTATGTTAGCTGTAATGATTTTCCTTTTAACTGCAACTAGCTAGAGTTTTGTTTGCAACTGAAAATACTTGGGTGTACATTTCTGTTTTTTATTGTGAATTAATAAATGGCATTCTGGTTTTTTTTATTCTAACCCATTCTGTGACAGAGATAAGATTCAAGTTTCTGAGGCTGTAAGGCAGAGATTGTCAGGCTCTGGGCACTGATAGTGGTAAATTTTTTTCAAGGAAAATGCCATAGGGGACATGTCTTCTTGATCATCTGCCTTTCTCCAGGTAGCACTTTCCTCAGCTGTCTTTTGTACTTATTCTCATTTACAATGTTTTTTAGTTAGGGTTCCCCAGAGAAACATCAATAGGATTTATATACCCATATAAAAAAGATTTATTATAAATGATAGGCTCACATGATTTTGGAAGCTGAGAAGTGACAATCTTCTCTCTGCAAGCTGGAGGAAAACCTGTGGTATAGATCAAGTCCAAACCCAAAGGCCTGAGAACCAAAAAAGCCAACAGTGTAAGTCCTGGTCTGAGTCCAAAGGCTTAAGAACCAGGAGAACCAGTATCTGAGGGCAGAACAGAATGGGTGTCCCACCTCAAGCAGAGAGCAAATTTGTCCTTCCTTTGCCTTTTTGTTCTATTTAGACCCTCAGGACATTGGATGGTGTCACACCTCATTGGTGAGGGTGATATTCATTCAGTCAACTAATTCAACAGTAACCTTTTTACAGACATACCCAGAAATAATGTGTTACCAGCTATCTGGGCATCCCTTAGCTTTGTCAAGTTGACACATAAAATTAACCATGATAGCAAGACCACCAGGCAGTGGTATAGTGGAGAGAGCGTCATCTTGGAATGCAGAGGACCCAGGTTCGAAATCTCAAGGTCACTGGCTTGAGCATGGGATCATAGACATGACCTCATGGTCACTGCATTGAGCCCAAAAATTGCTGGCTTGAAGCGCAAGATTGCTGGCTTGAGCCCAGGGTCACTGAATTGAACAAGGGGTTGCTGGCTCAGCTGGAACTCCTCCCATTCCACCAAGGCATATATCAGAGAACAATCAATGAACAACTAAGATACCACAGTGAAGAATTGATGCTTCTCATCTCTCTTCCTTCCTGTCTGTCTGTTCCTCTCCCTCTCTCTCTCTCTCTCTCTCTCTCTCACTCTCTCTCTCTCTTTCACACACACACGCACACACACTCAAAAGTTAATCATCATATAACCTTGTTATATAATTGTTAGAATTAACAAGTCTATACTATGGTGTTAATCATATTATTCTGTTTTTATCTTGGCTTTTACACTGCTCTGATAGCTTTATCATCCTGTTCAGGAATCCTTGATGACTTCCTTCCATCTGTGAGAAAAATTCCAGACATTGAACTTTGAAATTCAAGCCTTTCCACATTATAGCTCCACTTCCTAGCTGTATTTTCAGTACTCTCTTACCCCTACCAAATTGCAATGTTTGCTTTTCCTTTTGATTTTTTTTTAAACTCTGGCCATTTATTTTGCCATTCTCTCTGCTCACAGGAATCATTCCTGTATCGCTGTCTACCAGCATGTTACCTATTAGTCAGGACTCCATTCGGATTCTATTTTAATGAAAAATTTTCTAAGAACTCCCCGCAGAAATATTGGCTTCACCATCTGAAATCTCCTCTGCTATTGAGAATGTTTATACCATCATGACTTATACAAGAATTAGTTTGTCTATTTAGATATCTTCCTAATTATACTCTGAGCTTCTTGAGTTCACATGCTTTACCATTTGTCTTGTTTTTTTTCTTGTACCAGTGAATATTGAGCCTTTGATATGGTAGATGCCAATAGATTCAATGAATAAATTAATTAGTAGATACACTATCTGTCAAACCAAAAATCAAGATTGGGATGTTTTTGTTGACCATTCACAGTATTATAACTCAATAGCAATGCAATTTATAAACCTAGAGACAGATGCATTTATAGTTTTTGAAGACTATTATGTTCAAGCTACACTTCAATGCAAAATTGTGGGTAAGATAAAAGATTTGTCCTTCCTTTAGCATGTTTGTTTACATGTAGACTCAGGAGTGGGTGAGGGTCCCTTTAGAGGAGATGGAAGAACATGGTCTTAAGATTTCAAAGTCCTGGTTCCTGTAGTGTTGTTTCTGCTGTAACAGAATGACAATAAGTAAGCTTGGGCAAGTAATTTATTTTTTCTGGGCTTTGGTTTCCTCTTCTGAAATTTGGGTCATGATAAATGTTTCTGCCTCATTTGATTGCAGAGAGGCCAAATAAAGTACGAACACCTTGGAAGTAAAGGTGCGAAAGTTGGGTATAGAGGTCAGTGGAATAGAGTGAGAGAAAGAGAGTAATAAGAACGGGTAAGGAAATGTGGTGGGATAGAGAATGGTACAATAGAACCAGAAACTGGCCGGAGGCACTGTACATGGAGGACACAGGGAGTCTTTCTGAAAGTGTGTCTGAGGAGTGTAGCGTGACTGCTGTTTGCTTACCGAGATGACACTTCCACTCTTCTTTACTATTGGACTCCTATATTGTTAGGGGGAACCACCCTGGGAAAAGCACGTGTTTTTTTTCATGTGTTACTTTTCTCTTCAGCCTGGGTCTGGGGCCTAAGAAAGCCCCTGCATATTGTATGTATTCTGCATGCCTTGGACAATCAGTAGTATTGAAGGAGAAATTATAACTTTTTTTCATGAAAAATCACAATTTGGAACAGAGCTTAAATAAATAACATGAGACTGAGGCCTTTTTATGGCTTAGGCATTAGGGTATAGAAAGGTCTATTTTTACCTATAACTCCTAAGAGACCTTCGTTTCCTCTCTCCCTCCCTCCCCCCTCCTTCCTTCCCTCCCTTCCTTCTTTACCTCCGTCTCTCCCTCCCTCCCTCTCCACACCCCCTTCCTCCCTCTCTCCCTACACCTACAGTCACATAGCTGGTGTTGTTAAACAGTGGGGAACAATGCTAGGATTTTTGAGAGAAGATTACAACAAGAATCTGAGTTCATCCAGGAGCTAGGCCAACACAGTTTTACCTACACTTTTACCTTTGCTCATTGCTGTTGCAACCTCCTCTTCTTCTTCATTATGATGATGAATTTTCATCCTGCTGCTTCCCAAATGAGAAAAGATTTTAGAACAGCCAGGTACAGTCTTATCCCTGTGGTCCTGCTTTGTACCAGTCTGACCCAGGAGAGGGTAGAACATTTTCTTCTCATTATCACCTCATCACTCAGTTCTCCTTGTCTGAGTGGGGTCGGTGAGGTGGAGCTCTGAGCCCAGTGCAGGAACCAAAGTGCTAATGAAGAGAGAGTGTTCAAGCATGGATCCTGCCCTCTCGCTCAGGCTCCACTGAAATAACATCATGAGGTCATCATTCTTCTTATTGCTAAGTTTAAGTGAATTTTAATGCTGTCATTTTCTAGTTGTAAGGGGCTTTAGTTCTAAGCAAACTGTCCCACAGAGAGGGAAATTAACAAATATTAGGTTGATGCAGAAGATTCTTATCTCTTTGGAGGGGGAGAAGATAATTTGTGTCAAGAGAAATGTTTTAGAGAACAAGGTGTAGCAATCAATCTGGTATATACTATACACTAAGTTTCTGCTTCACAAACAGAATGGAAGTACCTGCTCTGTGTTAAGCATTGGGCTAGATAGTAAGAACACAAATAAGGCCTGACCTGTGGTGGTGCAGTGGATAAAGGGTCGACCTGGGAACACTGAGGTCGCCAGTTTAAAACCCTGCACTGGTCTGGTCAAGGCACATATGGGAGTTGATGCTTACAGCTCTTCCCCCCTTTCTCTGTCTCTCTCTCTCTCACTCTGTGTCTCCTCTCTAAAATAAATAAAAAAGAATACAAATAAAATATTTCACATTTATTGTTTTCTTTAAGACAGGAACCATGAGTTTAGAGCCTTTGTGGTGCTTTTATACTTTGTTGCCTTAGTGTGGAGAAAAAAGCTGTGTTAGCCTTTCTCGCTTGTTTCCCGGATGCAAGCACTTTGCACAGTTGGTGTGTGAGCACGTGGCAGAAAGCCACATGTGTGTCTCTATGAAGAGCTATGGTGCTTTCTCTTGAAGTTGATTCTCCCAGATCACTCTCACACCACTGTGAGGGGCGGTTTTCCTGATCACTGGCCCACCACTGTGAAAACTGGTTTTCCTTTGTTTATTTCCTCACTGGGATCTCGGAGCCTCCAATAAAAGGGTATGGCCCAAGCCTGGCCTGTGGTGGCGCACTGGATAAAGCGTCGACCTGGGAACACTGAGGTCGCCAGTTCAAAACCCTGCACTGGTCTGGTCAAGGCACATATGGGAGTTGATGCTTCCAGCTCCTCCCCCCTTTCTCTCTCTCTCTCTCTCTCTCTCTCTCTCTCTCTTTCTCTCTCTCTCTCTCTCTCTCTCTGTGTCTCCTCTCTAAAATGAATAAAATAAAAAGTAAAAAAAAAGAAAAAAGGGGTATGGCCCGACACTTTCCGGCTCTGACGTTTTCCCGCTCTGCAGTTCCTCTACTGTTTGCCTAAATTCAACGCAAACCTGCCTGGCCTCCACCACCAGCACTACGCTTAGCTAAACTGGAACTACAGTTCCCAGATTTCCTTCTTGGCATGATTGTGGGGTAAGGTTAACTACATGAGGAATTTGCATGAGATCCTGTAGGCAGAACTGAAGCAGCAGCAGGTGTGCTGTGGAGGGTGAGGCAGGGCTCCAGGTGCTGCTGCACTTCATGCAGGTGGGCACTGACCTGCAGTTTACCTTGCTGGCAGGGGTGGGAGGGCACCTCAGCCTGCAGGTCTTCCAGCACCCACAGAATCTTGTCCTTCAGCCTCCTAAACCAGAAGTAAGTGCATCTTTGTGCGAGGGCACCACGTCTTTGAGGTAGAGGTAGAGGTGATGAAAGACACGTGCAGGTTTAATTTGTCTGGTGAGTTCAGGTTTGTCCTTAGGGGTTCCAACTTTTCCTCTCCCCACTTCATGTCCAGCATTTGTGACTGCAGCTTTGCTGATCTCCAGCAGCTCCAGCCCCACCCTCAGCTATAGATGGAGCCAGCAGCCCTCCACAGGCTTCTTTGCTAGTTTCTTTTCAGTCTCGGTTGGTAACCTCTCTCTCATCTCCCAGTTACCCCTCTTGCAGTGGGTCAGTCAGTCCCTCATTCTGTATCATCCAGGTGACGTTGGTTGTTTCGGCACTGGCAGAGGCTTGAAGCATCTCAAGGAACCAAGTAATGAAGGTTTGAAGGATAGTCAGGAAATTGATATTGGAGGCTAGAGAAAGGGCAGCTCATGGCGGGCAGTGGTGACAAGTTTGGCAACATTGTGAAGTACAGTAATTTGAAAGTAGAAAATGCACCTAGTGAACTGGTAGATTTGGTTAAGGGGATCCTGGACACATATAGAGAGTGCCATCTGGTTTCTTTTAGCAATGTATGCCAAGGTGGAGAGAGAGATGAGCCTTAAAGGGAATTGTTGAGTTTTTCAACAGAATCTTGAAGAAATATAGAGGACTGAAGCAAAAGATGGCAAACAGGCCCCAAAATAAGAAATGGTATAAAGAAAGGAACAAACTAAGGGATGTGAAACACTGTCTTAAAGTAAAATAAAATCAAGCGTATGACCGTAAAGCTTAATATTAAAAATTCAGAAGTACTTAAAGGTATGTTTTTATACCTCAGGTAGCTAATAGAACTTCTAAGCATCTTAATGATGTGCCTCTCAGGTGTACTTGGCTTGACAGCAGAGCTTCTAAGACTTAGAGAGTTTTGTTCCACAGGAGCTTGGCACGTAGTAGAAAAGGGCCTATTACAGAAAGAAATCTGGATGTGGCATTTGCCCAATAGACTGGGATATAATTGGATATCAAGAAACAAACTTTTAAAAGAATCTACTTAAAAAAACAGAGATAATTCAAAATGAAAAGAGGCCTCTGGAACTTTAAACTGGAAGTAGGAAGAAAGTAGGCCAGAAATACAGAGTGTCTGTAAAGTCATGGTGCACTTTTGACCGGTTACAGGAAAGCAACAAAAGACGATAGAAATGTGAAATCTGCACCAAATAAAAGGAAAACTCTCCCCGTTTCATATCTATTCAGTGGAGTTCAATGTGGGCTTCATTTGTTGCCCTACACACATCCAAACAATAGTGAAGTTCTTGCCACAAACGGGTAAGGACGTCTGGTATAACAGAGTGAATAACGTCTGTGATTCTCTGTTTTAAGTGATTAATGTTGTTGGTACGTTCAATGTACACATGTTGTATCACATAACCCCAAAAGTAAAAGTCTAAGGGCGTCAGATCCAGGGATCGTGGTGGCCATGGCTTGACAGAACCCCTGCCTATCCACTGTTTGGGGAGTCCACATTTCGACTGCCATGGCTGTGGGCTGCTCCGCTGTATACACCGTGTTATGTCATCATCTGTGCATGTGCACATGCTGCCACATCATCCTACAGAAACTGGAAGGTTTTCCCTTTTATTTGGTGAAGATTTTACATTTCTATTGTCTTTTGTTGCTTTCCTGTAACCGGTCAAAAGTGCACCATGACTTTACGGACACACTGTAGTCTAAGAAATCTCCTTAATTATAAACTCCAATCATTGCTGGTAGACAAGGAAAGTGACTTAGAGTGTGAAACTGAGAGCCCACAGGGCAGAGCCAAGAGCCACCTGTGGGGCAGCTATGTTAGGCTTGCTTGTGGGCTTACTGGCTGCAAGCACTTTACTTGATTAGAGTGGGAGCACGTGGCAGAGGCATGTGTGCATAGCCTGTATAAGGCTATGGGTGCTTCCCCAGTCTGGCGATTCTTCCAGATCCTCTCCCACCACCGTGAGGTGTAGTTTTCCTTGCTCCCTTGCCCTTAGTGTGAATAGCAGATTTTCCTTTGTTTATTGTCCCTTTCGCTTTTATTTGCTCGTCTATCCTTGCAAGCCTCCCATAAACGGGTGTGGCCTGATGCTTTCTGGCTCTGCAGTTCCTCTACCACCTGCAGAATCATTGCCATTACACCACCTTATCTACCTGCCTCCCTACCTGATGTCTTTTGTCCAGTGTCATGGAGCTTGCTTAGCTCATTTAGGAGAGCCAGGATGTGCCATAGACTTCATACTTTCTAGGATAACCCTTAGAAAATGAAGAGCAGTGGTCAGTGGATAAATACACCAGCTTCTATGATAAGCATCTTCTTCATGGTTTCTCAGAGGTTCCCCAGTGGGAATAAGCCACAGTTGTCAACAGTAATAATGTAGTGTGTTTTCTTATTTTGCGGTCTGTAATGCCATGGCCAAGGCTAAGCAGGTTCACATTTGATTCGGGCAGACGGTAGAGAAACTGCGGAACCAGAAAGCGTTGGGCCATTTCTTTTAATAAAGTCTCACAACAGCGGACAAGCACACAGGCAGGGGAAACTGCCTCTCAGACAAACAGCAAAATGGCTCCTCACAGTGGCGGGCAGGCAATCTGCACATCACAATCCCCCTGAGCGCAAGCACCCATAGCCTTAGATAGGCCATACACACGTGCCTCTGCCATGTGCTCACACAGTAATCAGGCAATGGGCTTGCAGCCAGTAAACCAGCAAGCAAGCCTAACACACACCCCACACTATCTCACATTCATCTTTCTTTTATTAATACTTCCTGGGATCATTCTCCAAATAAACCATTGGCACCTATTCTTGTATCAGGGATTGCTTTTGGAAGAATCCAAATTAGGATCAGGAAGGAATGATTATCCTTGATTGGAAATATCTTAGGTCATGTCTGAGACGGGTTCTTAAGGATTAGAAATGTACCAGGCTAGCAGGATGGGCGGGGTTGATGTTGTGGGAGGAGCAGTAGCATGTGTCAATGCCTGGAGGTGAGAAATAGGGTGCTGAATTTGGGGAACTGTTCGTAGTTTATAATGGCAGCCAGTACAAAGCCTTTGTGTGCAGTGAAAAAATTTTCCTCTCTGGGCATTTTGCCACTTGCTGGACATACACATAGTATATTTGTCTGAATTAGAAAAAGGTGCATAGGGAGAAATGAGCACTCCTTCTCCCAAGAAGATGCAGCCTATCACCGGAGATCAAGGCTTTGCATGGATATTTGGCTGGATCAGCCTCCTCTGGACCTTTGTGCAGCGTGAAGAGGTGAGTCTGGATAGATAGGCAGAACTGTTGTGAGATGGGCATGTAAGTTGTGCTTAAGGGAGGTATCCTGTAGGTAAAGGGCTCTGTTTTAACAATGGGGGACTCATATCGTTAGATTTGTGTTTTAAGAAGATAATTATGTCTGTTGTAGACAGAGGAACTGAGGGTTATGATCACCATTAGAGGGAATTAAAGTAATCAGTGTCTTTGGGGATGGGAAGGAGTGGACATATGTTCTCAAAATGGAGAAGGTAGTGGATAAGCAGTGATGACAGACTGACCAAGGGTGGGGAATTGGGCAAGGGAAATATAGCAAACATTTTGAGCAAATGATGGTTATTCAAAATTCCATGTGGTCCCTACATTCTCCAGCCTCCTTGCAGTTAGGTGGGGGCCTGTGGCTAATTTTGCCACATTGGTTATAATTAGAAAAGATACACCAACCCTCTGCTGATCCATGATGGACATGTAGTGTAAATGAAAAATAAATAAATAAACAAACCTGCAGCATACGTTAGCCTATTCTGAGTCACCAGGAGACCTCAAGCGTGATGCCTAGTATCTGAGACTGGGTGGATGGGTAGGTTACTGAAGTATCTTGGAATGGAGGGGTGCTGTGTTAAGACAAGAGAGATACATTTTCAGGTCACTCTTGGAGAGAATTATGAGTGACATCTGTAGAAATAAAAGCATCAGGGCAGGAGCAACAGGACTTGATCATCTTGCTGAACTCATTGAACATCCACTGAATGCCCTGGCCTGTGCTGGTGCTAGGAGGGAATGTGTGATTCAAGACATATCCTTGACCTCCTGCGAACTCAGTCTGAATAACAAAAAAGAGTCAAGCAAGCAAGGCAAGCCAGTGGCACAAACAGAGAGATGCCAGTGGACCCAGGGAGGAAGACATAATTGGGTAGAACAGGTTTAAAGTTCCTGCAGTTGGAATGAAGAGGAGGGGACCCACTATACCCCAATAGGAAAACCAAGTATAATATACATGTCTCTAAAAGACTCGAGGGAAGTTACAGTTAGATATAAAATAGAGCCTGATGCATCTTTTTCCCAATGAAGAATTGAAATGAAAATGAACCCCATGCCAATGACAGAGAAGAATTTCATGCCCAGACCAGTCATTTTAAATTTCCTTCACCTCATCTGTTCTATATCCCCAAAGATGTCCCCTGCATAGTCATGTGATAACTGTCTCCACAGGCTGGTGATAGAAAGGGATACTAGTGTTGGGACGCTGTATGACTGAGAAAGGAGAATAACTATGTTTTAATGCATCTCTTATTCCTTTTAAAAATTTTTTTTATTGATTTTAATTTATTGTGCTTACATAGATTCAAGTGTCTCACTGAATATATTTCCCTCCCCCCACCCCTGTGTTCCCCTTGATATCCCCTTTGTCCCCTCCCCCCAACACCCTTCCCCCTTTTCTTCAGGATTTGCTGTCCTGCTCTCTATAACGCTGTGTTTTGTATAGTGTGTCCTATATATAATTTCACTAATCTCTTTCCCTTCTCTGATTTATTCCTACTCCCCATCACCGATCCTCATACATGACAAACTATTTCCCTGTCTCTCTCTCTCTCTCACATTCATACCCCACACCCTCCAATTCCCAAGAGGAACACATAATTCTGACCCCAAGCATACAAAGAGTAATGTCTTGAATTCCTAAGATTATGGGTCACTTTATAGGAAAGCATAGAAAGGCAGGTTTTCCCTGTGGAGCATGTTTGCTAATCCAATGTTAGCAGAAAACCTCCAAGGTTAGTAATCTGTGTGCTTATTTTATTCAACGCCTGGATGTCTGGCTGTATCAGTGCTAATATTCCTCAGTTGAGTTGTCTCTGAGCCTCCTCCCTAGTTCTATTAACATCTGAACATCCAGCTCCCCAATGCTATGGAGGCTATTAAATTAGCTTAGACAGCAGGTGGGCACTAAAAATCAGAAAACAACAGCTGATCTAAGTCATGGTGCATTGTGGACTCTTGTGAGGAGGATGCAAAGTATAGACTCTATCATGAGACAGACCATCTCCCCCTCCACAGCCCCAGAAATACAGCTCCAAACAGTCACTTATGAGGGAAGAAAGGGGAGTGCTAGGCTCTCTTAGCAACCCCTTGTAGCATCATCTCTATGTGGAGTCACCTAGCCTCTCAAGGCTGTCTTGGGGAGTGTGTGTGTATGTGTATTGAGGGACTCTATGTGGAGTGATATTGTCCAAAATCAAGGAGCTTCCATGCTAGAAGAATGTAGACAGGACTGAGAGAGGATGGGAAAAAGGAAATAGAGCCATCATTGGTTGTGTGTCCACCTATGTGCCAGGCACTGTGCTTTAGTTGCGATATTTAGAACAATGACTCATTTAGGTTTTCTAACAAGTCTATGGTATAGGCACTATTGTTTACATGCATTTTACAGAGGCGGAGACTGAAACACAGAGAGGAAGCAACACAATGAGCATTTGAACCTTGGCAGTCCCACTTCAGAGCTCGTACTCTTTCTTCACCAGTCTCTTGGAGAGCAGTAAAAATGGAGAGGGGGAAGCATCAAATAGAGAAGGGCCTAGAGTGGGCAACTGCTAACGGGCAGGGATAAATCCTGCCACCATCCCTGGGAAAATACCAAAGCAGGACCTGCAAAGTTCAGTGGAACTAAGCAAAGAGAACTGCTCCCGCCTTTGGGTCTTTGACTCACTGGGGAGCCCGATGTAGATAGGGCTGGCTAGCTCTGCAGAAGTGATTCTGCCCCTAAACTCTCTGCTTGTGGAAGACAGATTCCTTGGATTAGCTGAGTGGAAGAGGAGATAATATTCCCAGAGTTTTCAGAATGGCTGGACTACATAAAATGAACCTGAAACAGCAGCTGCAGCTGCACAGGGCAAAATGGTGGGGCCACAAAGAGCCTGGTCCATTATCATTCTTAAGAAGGTTTTTAAAAATTTCTTTTTATTTATTTATTTTAGAGAGGAGACACAGAGTGAGAGAGAGAAAGTGGGGAGGAGCTAGAAGCATCAACTCCCATATGTGCCTTGACCAGACCAGTGCAGGGTTTTGAACTGGCGACCTCAGTGTTTTCAGGTCGACGCTTTATCCACTATGCCACTACAGGTCAGGCCCATTATCATTCTTGTCATCATTGATACTTTCCTATGGTGTTCAGTTTCTGGTAATAAATACTGAAGTGGTAGTAAAGCTACTATGCATGTGGTACTCTGTTAGATGCTCGGCACTGTTCTAAGTACTTCCTCACACTAATCACTTAGTCCTGACAATAACCCTGTACTTGAGTAATCTCTACTTTCTGGACGAGTCTGTTTTCTTTCTTTCAAGATTCTACTTCAGTTGCTGTTAGAGGAAATAACTCCTTTTGGGCTAAAGGGGCAGCAGATGTTGCCAGTTCGTAGAAGTGGAATGATTAAGCTATACAAACACCACCTTGCAACCTAACTCTGAGAATACAACCTCTACTCTCTGTCCTGATGGAGAATTCACTCATAGAAACCTGAAAGGCTGAATCACCTAACGTCCAACGTGACCTGTGCTCTGGGTGGTACAGAGCTCACCACTACAGGAGAGGAGGGACCAGTGTTGTATTGTGGGGACCCTGCTGCACCAGAGAAGTAAAAAGGAGTGTGTGAAGCAAAGGGTCTCCTTGTGGGGAAAGAAAAGGGGAGCAGTTAACCCACCTGGAGCTTAGGGCAACCTCACTGTAGGTAGAAAGATACCGTTAAGTCAATGTCCATGGAAAAGGCGGGCAGCTAATGTTTATCAAACAGCCCTTCTTTGACAAGAACCATGCACATATTTGCTCACCCAATCTTCTCAATTTTCAACTTCCAAGTGAGGATGATGGTATTTTGTTCTCATCTTCCAAACTAGAGCTCAGAGAGGTTAAGAGACATACCCCAGGATGCCCAGTCAGTTAAGGGCAGAGTGGAGACATGAGGCCAGCTGGGATTTGACCATTAGAGCCCATTGATGACTGACTGCTAAGCCAGTACACCCCAGTGTTTTGTGCAGGTAAATCAGTGCACCATGCTAATCTTTGCAGGAAAACCCGTGTACTCTGCTGCTCTATACCACACACCCCCTGCTCTGTGCAGGTGACCTGAGAGTTACTAGGCTTGGTATTCTAACTGATGGATGAGATTTTACAGCACAGGATATAATAGAGAGAAACAAAATGCTCACTTTGCAAAGTGAACATTTGGGGACAGTTGAAAACATCTTGCAGGGATTTAGTTCAGGATCAAGGGGCCTAGAAGAGTTGCCTCCATGCAGCCTTAAGAATTTGAAATTTTCCTTGGTGGCACTTTAAAGATGCATCTGTCCTGAGAATAGAAGATGTGAGATACCTCAAGCACATTTAGATCAGAATCTAATGGGAAAATTCCTTTTACACTGAAAAGGAAATTATACTCTGGAGATTACGTAATCTCCTTCGCTGAGTCCTTTAAGTAAAAGGAAAATGCGGATTAGGGAAGAAAGGTGGGTACTAAAGGTTGTTGAATTCAGCTGGGCTTCCCCACCCCTAGCCTGTGAGCTGTGTAAAATAGAGACTTCCAGGCTCCATGTTAGACTTAGTCAGATCTGGAGGTGGGCCTGGGCATCTGGGCGATGAGCTCCAATATAATTTGAACTCATTGGAGATTGACATCCATTGCTGAAAGCGTTAAACCACTCTGAAGCCATAATTTCCAAGTAAGTGTAGAGTTCTTTGAAAGCACATCCAGCCCACCACTTGGACGTTTTGCTAAATTGGGTTTTCTTAGTCTGAAGTTCATTACTGGCTTCAAGGGCCCCAAGAATCCAAAAATTTGGGGTAAAACTGTGTGCACGAGTGTTTTTGTGGACAGAGGGTCTTTTTATCCATCAGAGTCACAGAGAGATCCATGTTTATAACAGTTTAAAATCCTCAGCAGCATGTGTTTTGGCAACTGCTCTGTACCCATTTAATATCCTTATAAGAAAAGGAGGCTCATTGATATACAGATACATTTGGGGTTGTCTCTGCACATTTGTGCATGTTTTTGTGTATTGCTGTGTTTGATGAAGTACAAAATATTACTTGGAAAACCTACTCAAAGTGTTTTAATACTTAGCTGAAATTACTTAATAAAAACTTATATGCAGTAAAAAAAAAACAAAAAACCCAAACCATTGGGAAAATGAGCAAAAGACATGAACAGACATTTCACTGAATATAAGCATATGGCAAATAAAAAGATGTTAAAAAAACTATAGAAAAAATTAATACCAAACAGAGCTGGTTCTTTGAAAAGATCAATACATTGACAAACACCTGGCTAGACTCACTAAGGAAAAACAAGAGGGGGCTCATATAAAGAAAATCCAAAATGAAAGAGGAGAACTTACCACAGATATCATAGATATACAAAGGATCATACTAGAATACTATGAAAGGTTATATGCCACCAAATTTTAGAAGAAATGGATAAATTCCTAGAATTATACCGTCTCCTAGACTGAGTCATGAAGAGGTGGAAAACCTAAATAGACCCATAAGAAGGGAGAAAATATAATAGAAACAACTATGAAAACCTCCCCAAGAATAAAAACCCAGAATCACGATGGCTACACTAGTAAATTATACCACACATTCCAAAAAAGGTTTGGTACATATCCTTTTCAAAGTCTTCCATAAGATAAAATAAGAAGCAATACTCCTTGACACATTTTATGAGGTCAACATAACGTTGATATCAAAACCTGGCAAAGACAACTCAAAAAAAGAAAATTACAGGCCAGTATCACTATTGAATACAGATGTAAAATTCCTAAACAAAATACTATCAAATTGAATACAACAACACAGAAAAATAACACATCACAATTAAGGGGTACTCATTCCAGGAGCACAAGAATGGATCCACATATGTAAATCAATCAATGTAATACACATCAACAAAACAAAGAACAAAAATCATATGATCCTATCATCTGATGCAGAAAAGGCATTCAATAAGATACAACATCTCTTTATGTTTAGAAAACTCAATAAAATAGAAATAGAAGGAAAGTACCTCAATATAATAAAGGCCATATATGATAAGCCATTAACTAATATATACTAAATGGTGAAAAAATGAAAGCTTTTCCTCTAAAATTTGAAAGAAGAGAAGATTGCCCACTGTCTCTATGCTTATTCAATGTAGTTCTGAAAGTTTTAGCCAGAGCAATCAGGCAAGAAAAAGAAATAAAAGGCATCCATTGCAGGAAAGGAAAATAAAGGTATCACTTTTCACAGATGAAATGGTCCTATATATAGAAAACACCAAAAGATTCCACTGAAAAACTATAAGAAACAATAAACCAATACACTAAAGTTGCAGGATACAAAATCAATATACAAAAGTCTGTTGCACTTCTTTATGCCAATGATAAAACTTTGGAAAATTAACTCAAAAAAATAACTTACAATTACTTTATAATTCCAAGAAAAAACAATACCTAGGAGTAAACTTTATAAAGGATGTGAAGGACCTATATACCAAAAACTACCAAGCATTATTGAAAGAAATGAAAAAAGACACAATGAAATAAAAAAATATTCCATGTTCATGGATTGAAAGAATTAACATAGTTAAAAGGGCCATATTACCCAAAGCAATATGCAAATTTAATGCAATTCCCATCAAAATCCCAATGTCGTTATTTAAAAGAGATAGAACAAAAAATCACCAGGTTAGTATGGAACCATAAAAAAACCAAATAGCGAAAGCAATCCTGGGGAAAAAGAATGAAGCTTTAGGTATCATACTACCTGACTTCAAATTATATTATAGAGCCACGATAATCAAAACAGCATGATATTGGCAGAAAAACAGACATACAGACCAATGGAACAGAATTGAGAGCCCAGAAATAAAACCACATATATATGGACAAATCATCTTTGACAAAGGAGCCAAAAACACACAATGGAGAAAAGAAAGTCTCTTCAATAAATGGTACTTGGAAAATTAGAAAACCACATGCAAAAGAATAAAATTTGATACAGTTTGTCCCCTGCGCAAAAATTAATTCAAAATCAATGAAAGACTTAAATATAAGACCTGAAACAATAATTTACATAAAAGAAAACATAGGTACTAAACTCATGGACCTTGGCCATAGAGAACAGTTTATGAATTTGACCTGTAAGGCAAGGGGAGTAAAGGCAAAAATAAAGTAATGGGACTATATCGAATTAATAAGCTTCTGCAGAGCAAAAGAAACTGACAACAAAACAAATAGGCAGCCAACTAAATGGGAGATGGTAATTGAAACAACAGTTCCTAGACAGGGTTAATATTCAAAATATGTAAAGAACTCAAAAAACTCAGCAACAAACAAGCAAACATCCAATTTAAAAATGGGGAGAGGCCCTGAACAGATAAATCTCCTAAGAAGATGTACAAATGGCCAACAGATATATGAAAATATGCTCATCTTCACTAGCTGTTCAAGAAATGAAAATCAAAACTACAATGAGATACCACCTCACACCAGTTAGATTGGCTGTTAACAAGACAGGTAATAACAAGTGTTGAAGAGGCTGTGGACAAAAAGGAATCCTCATTCACTGCTGGTGGGAATGCAAACTAGTACAGCCGTTATGGAAGAAAGTATGGTGGCTCCTCAAAAAATAAAGAAGAGAGCTGCTATATGACCCAGCAATCCCTCTATTGGGTATCTATTCTAAAAACTCGAAAACATTGGTATGTAAAGACACATACACCCTCATGTTCATCGCTGCTTTATTCACAGTGGCCAAGACATGGAAACAACCAGTGTCCCTCGATAGAGGACTGGATAAAGGAGATGTGGTATATATATACAATGGAATACTACTCAGCCATAAAAAATGATGACATAGTAACATTTATGACAACATGGATGGACCTTGAGAACATTATACTGAGTGAAATAAGTAAATCATAAAAGCTAATAACTATATGATTTCACATATAGGTGGGATATAAAGCAGACTCATGGACATAAGATAAAAGTGAAGTGGTTATTGGGGGAGGTGTATGTGGGCAAGAGAGTGGGGGAAGGAAGTAAAGACTGACAAGTATATGGTGACAGAAAATTATTTGACTTTGGGTGATGGGTATATAGCATAATCAACGGTTCACATGCTTTAGAAATGTTTACCTGAAATCTATGTACTTTTATTGATGAATGTCATCTGTTAAATTTAATTTTGTAATTAAAATTTAAAAAACAGTTCAAGATCATTATCTATTAAGAAAATGCAAACAAAAACCACAGTGAGGTATTACTACACACCTATCATAATGGCTAAAATTAAAAGTAGTGAGTGTTGAAGAGTCAGAGAAACTGGAATGCTAATATAGGGGGTCTTTGGGTTACGACAGTCTAGACATATGTTTTGAGTTTATGATGCTTACTCGCATAAAAACTTTAGATAATTGAGACATGAGTGTTTGGGCTTATAATGCTAGCATCGTACTTACTAATACATAGGCGAACTAGTTTGGTTGCGCGCAGGGAAAGGATACGCAGTAATGCGGCACATGAGTGAGGGAGTTGGCGTCCGCCAGTATGCTTACCTATGCCATTTCATACTGTTAAATGTGCAGTTGTTTCATTTGTGTTGCTTTGGCAACTTTTTGGCCTCCATTATGGCTCCTAAACTGTGTTAGGATAGGTAAGTGACTTAGGCTAGGGTGTGTTCCGACATACACAAAAATTTGAGTAATGTCACTGTTGTAGGAATGGAATTGTGTCATAACCTGAGGACCCCCTGCACATTGCTGATGGGAGTGTAAAATGGTACAGCCATTCTGGGAAACTCCTTGGCAGTTTTTAATGCAACTAAACATATAACTACTATACAAACTACCATAATGCTCATTCTTGAGCATTTACCCCAGAGAAATAATAAATTTTCCATAAAAATCTATACACAAATGTTAGTGGTAGCTATATTCATAAAAGCCAATAACTAGAAATAATGCAGAAGTCTTCAATAGGTAAATGGTTAAATAAACTGTGGTGCACCCTTATAAGGGATTACTTAACAAGAAAAATGAACTATTTATACATGCACAAACTTGAATAAATCTCCAGGGAATTTTTGTTAAGTGAAAAAGCCAACTTAAATGTTACCTACTGTATGCTTCCATGTACTGTATATAACATTCTTGAGTCCTGGCCAGTTGGCTCAGTGTTAGAGCAACGACCCAGCATGTGGATGTCCTGGGTTTGATTCCTAGTCAGGGCACATAGGAGTAGGGGCTATCTGCTTCTCCACTCCTTCCCCTCCCACTTCTCTCTCTTTTCCTCTGCCACAGCCATGGCTCAAATGGTTCAAGCATCAGCCCTGGGCACTGAGGATGGCTTTCTGGAGCCTCCGCCTCAGGCACTAAAAATAGCTTGGTTGTGAGCACAGCCTCAGGTGGGCAAAGCATTGTCCCCAGATGAGCTTGCCTTGTGGATCCTGATCTGGGCACATGTGGGAGTCTATCCTTCTATCCCCCCTCCTCTCACTTGGAAAAGAAGAAAAAAAAGTTCTTGAAATGACAAACTTATGGAAATGGATATCAGATTAGTGATTGCCAGGGGTTGGGTGGGGTAGGGGTGGGAGACAGGTGAGTGTGGCTATAAAAGGGCACCATGTGTGGTGATGGAAACATTTTCTATCTTCACTGTATAATTTTTAAAGTGAGGGGGAACTGAGTAAAGTGTAGTTAGAGTATTAGTGCATTATATCTTATAACTGCTTATGAATCTATAATTATCTAAAAAAAATTTAAAAAGCATGTCCACCCTAAAAGGATAAAGTTTTACCACTCCTGAGTGTATTCTAAGAATGTGCAGTTCTAAAAGAAAGGTTACATAAATGCATGAGATAGGGGTGGCAATACCAGGACAGTGTGCAGCCAGCCAGGGACTTTTGGGAAGGGCCACTAAGCTTGCCTTAGGTCACAGAACTAGAGAGTAGCATAGTTAGTACTGAAACCAAAGTTTTCTGACTTTAAAATCTATGGTGCCTCTACCTCATTATATGTAGCTCTTTACAAGGGCTTACCTGCAAAGGGGAACTTGCAGGAAGCAAGATAGGAAAGGAAACTAAGGACTTTTTTATTTCTGAGCCTAAGTTTTAAGCTTGTGGTTTGAATGACAGTGGGATTAAAGAAAAGCTGTGTCAGGAAATCTTTCTGAACAGAGTAAAAAGAAATGATTTTTCAGAATCTCTGTGAAGCCAAAAGCACACTGATTCCTTGAGCCTTTATCAGAACCTTCCTTTGGTTTTCCCCAGTGCTGACATCTGTCTGGCACTTGCTTCCATAGCCTAAGGAGAGTGTGTGTGGTTGTGCTGTGAGTTTGCTTTGCTGGCCTGTCCCATTTGTGTTCAGTCAGCTTCCCCTCCTGGGCCAGCCTCTGGGGCCCACACCAGGAGACTGCAGCTGCAGGTGGCTTAGTGCTGCTTATCAGTGTGGGGCCCTTGGGACAGGGGTAGTATCCTTGGAACAGTGCCCTCAAGAGTTCCCCCATCCCACCTTTTCCTTTATTTCAGCAGAAATAGAAGTTGGTAGAATATGAAGAAGACCAAGATGTAACAACACAGCAACTGTACGAAAACATAATGGTAACACAGAGCAATTATACAACAAAAGCATGAGCAAAAGTGATACCTAATAGTAATACTGTTACTGCAACAATGACTGACTCAAGTAGCTGCCACTGAAAATGTCACATATTTACCATTTCATTTATTGAGCATTATCACTAGTCACTGTGCTGAGCATCTTACATGGGTTATATGTGTTCACTGAACAACCCATGAGGTGGGTAGTGTTATTATTTCTACTTTGCATACGAGGAAATAAAGATGCAGAAGTTACTTTCCTAGGTCACACAATATAGGAGGAACCAGATATCAAATTCAGGTAGGACGACTTGAGAGCCTTTCCTTAACCACACTCAGCTACCAACTCAAAACAGTGTTGATGATACCTATGAGCAGAGCATCTCCTCACTGAGTTAGCAAAAGTTTTAACTTTCCCAAGAGTTGCCATGGCAGCTAGATTTCTCAGAATGCTCAATTAGTGTGTTTTGTCTAGTGATCTACTAATTTAAATTTGGAAATACCGAACCTTAGTCACCCTTAGTAACTCATTCAGTGGATTATTGAGGAGCCCTTTAATGAGGCAGGTATTGGAAATTTTTTGAATTGAGCAGCCTTCCGAGATTCAAACAAACGACTTGCATTTTTATATATGTTTGGAGCCATCAGGAAGTCCTAGGAGCCCTAGGCCGTACTCTGAGAAATATTGACACAGGACCATGTCAGGATTGGTGGAAAGATCATTTCCTCAGTGTCCTCTTTGGTGAGATCCCTAGGGACTGGGTAGAAACAACTCTTCAGAAATTTTACTTTTGGCCAAAAGTTCGGGAATTTGCTTAACCTATTAAAAATATGGCAGTGCAATTGTGTTGCAGGTGGTAGTGGTCAGAGGGTCCAGCCAGTCTCCCCAGAAATCACAATTCAGGACTGGGTCTCATAAGATAGTTTGGGTTATGCCCTGTAGCCCAGAAGCCCCTGAGATTAAATGCCTGGGCAAGAAATGGGAACACTGCCTCACCAATAACTTAAATCATATTTTCTCTGATGCCCGGAGAAACCTTCCTGGCATCCAACACTTAAATAGAGATAGTCTCGGGCTCTTGCTAGGAGGGTGTTTCAGTAATTAAAGAAAACAGAAATTTTGTTGAGCCTCAACATTTTTCATTTGGAATTATCTCTTGAAGTCCCTTTATAATAGCTTATTTTAAGTAAAATATTTTATAGCATATTTAATCTAAATTATTTAATTAGATGATGGTTTGCTCAAGTTAGAGATGAAGACGTTTTTTGTGTAACCCTTGAAGAAGATAATTTTGTGCTTTGATACATTGATGGAGAGAACACCAAAATGCAAGCAAGAAAGGCAGGTTGTGCAGACACTGCTAGGGAATGAAGCAAATTCCATATCCCTGCTTTAAGCCCCTCCAGCTTTATGTCATAGGCAAACATCAAACTGGCCTGTTTGCATTTGCCAGTTGTTCTGAGCTAGGCTGTTTATTTACTTCTTGAGCACCTACGCTGTGCTGGACACTTACTAGGAGCTGGGTATGGTAGAACGAAGATAGCAAGTGTCACAATTGTCATGAGCTTACAGTTTTGTGGAGAGATAGTCATCAAATAATCACCAGTGGGTTTTGCTTTTAAACTGGAATGAGTATGAGGAGGCAAAGTAATGTGGTTTCTAGAGAGTATGCGAAGGAGTGTTGGGAGATCATTCCTCCTGGGTCCCTCCCATTTTTGCATGTCTTGTGACAGCTTCTGTTCTGGACTGTCTTCAAGGATATTGTATAGCAGAAGTCTTGGAAGCAGAGGGCAGCATTGTTTCCTGGTCGATGTAATAAGCATGTCTCCCTCTGGGCAAAGACTGGGCAGGTTTCCTAAGATCGGGGTTTCTTCCCTGCAATGCAAACCATCTGCATGCACAGTGTCCCCCCGGGCTTTCTGTGTCTCCCTTGTGGGACTTGCAGCTTGGGGGGCAAGGGGAGCTGATGTAAACACAAAGCTCATGCTGTTTGCTGTGCAGTGAATAATAAAGTCCTTTGTTTTAGAATCACAGATCTTGTGTCTTCTGTGAGCATCCATGAAAGTGTGGCAGGCTAACTTGTTAGCTTGCAAGTAGGGTAAATTTCAAGCTCTTCTACAATCCTTGGCACAAATGGATCGAGAATGAGAGCTCAGTGTCACTCATAGACTTATTGTAAACTCATTGGTATTGAGGTAGAAAGCAAAGATAGGTTACTGGGGAATGATTTCCTTTGGGGGCAGAAAATGAACAGGCTAGAGCCGCCATCCTGACAGCTGCCCCACCTTCACACCCACAGAACTGGAAGTCCAGTGTTTCCTACTGTGGAGTATGGAGAAGGGTAGGGATGGACAAGGTACTGGACTGCGATTTGTTTTTATTAATATTAATCTAGGAGATGGGAAACAGGTCCCATCTTTCCAGACTTCGTCAGGAAGAAATCAAGTCCTTGTGAAACAATGACAGCTATTCCCCAATAACAGATCTCAGGTCTGAGACTGTTCTTTTTTTATTTTTATTTTTTTTAAGTGAGAGGAGGAGAGATAGTGAGACAGACTCCTGCATGCAACTCGACTGAGATCCACCTGGCAACCTCTGTCTGAGGCTGATGTTCAAATCAACTGAGCTAACTTCAGCTCCTGGGACCAATGCTCAGACCACTGATCAATCAAGCCACTGGCTGTGAGGAGACGACAGAGAAAAGGGGGAGAGGGAGGGAATGAGAAGCAGATGGTCGCTTCTCTTGTGTGCCCTGACTGGGAATTATGCTCCTTAATTCTTAACTTGGGGTTTAGTCACCCTCAAACTTCTAGTTTTTGTTTTTTTATAACATGTGAAGCTGTTTGTCTCTTGCCCTTCCTGGAGGCTGGTTGAGACTATGTAATGCCATCCTCTTCCTCATAGCTGTACAAAGTTTAAATTAGTGAGAGGGTGAGGTAAGGGATGGGGGACTGGCTGAGGAAGGTCCCTGGGCTGGGCTTTAATTTTCTTATTTTGACAAGCCTCTGAATGCCTTTTAAGAAATAGTAGTTCCCTGGCTAGTTGGCTCAGTGATAGAGCATCAGCCCAGTGTGTGGAAATCCTGGGTTTGATTCCCAGTCAGGGTACACAGGAGAAGCAACCACCTGCTTCTCCATACCTCCCCTGACCCATCTCTCTCTCTTCCCCTCCCACAGCAATGGCTCAAATGATTCAAGCAAAGTTGACCCTGGGTGCTGAGGTGCCCTGGGTCCTCAGCATCCATCACCTTGGTCTCAGGCACTAAAATAGCTCCGTTGCCGAGCAATGGAGATGTGGCCCATCTGGGCAGAGTATCACCTGGTAGGGACATGCAGGAGTCTGGCTCTGCCTTCCTGCCTCTCACTTAATTAAAAAGAATGAAAGAAAGAAAGAGAGAGTGAGAGAGAGAGAGAGAGAGAAAGAAAGAAAATATAGTAGTTAACGTACTATTTTCCCCCTTAATAACAGGTTCATATAAAAAAACTGTGTTTCAAAAATAAGTCCTTTATTAAGTGAAAGTGAAGAAGCCTGGGGTGGTGATGAATATCCCAAGCCTCTCTTAGCCTCCCTTGATGTGCTCGAGTCTTCAAAATTATGTTTGACTATTGAAGCAAAAATTATAATACTCTCAGGTGTGGTTCTAAATGTATGTAGAGGAAATATTTGAAATTACATCATACAGGGTGGAGGGTAACATCTCTATACTTTATGATGTGGAAATTGGTAAAATATGGACATCAGCAGACTCAGAGAACTGAAGATAGCTAGGCTTTTGCTACCTTGGCATTGCAGTATTCTGTAAATACTTCAAAAATATTTTATGAATAAACCAATGAGGGGAAAAATACAATCTCAAGGTGACTAGCTGAATGAGTTTGTTCTTCCTACCATCAGGACAGCCCTTAAGCAGTTTGGCCCCTGGCAGATATCCCATAGGAACCTCAGAACTTCCCCTCAGGTGGTGGTTAGCAATTGCTAAATTTCTTTTTGCCCTTAAGAAATTACGGTTCTTCCTAGGGAGATTAAAACCCCTAGAAGGGCTAGAATTGGGAGGCAGGTATTAGTTAGGCCCCTTCCAGAGCACCCTACAGTTTAAGAACTTCTCAGAAGCCTCTTTAGAGCACATTTACAGCAATATAAGAAACGTTGACCACCTACCTGTTTGGGTAGATTTTATTCCAAGTCCAATATTATTCTTTTCAGGTCACATTTACACTGATCTTGCCTCTCATATAGTTTTCAGTATTTCAAAGGCCATTCCCTTTTCATACCCTAACTTCTCCTCCACTTCCCCCATCTTCTTCACCTCCTTTCTTCCTCTCTCTCTCTCTCTCCCTTTGTTGCAGTAATATAAGGTTATAGTAATTAAATATATAGAAATATAGAAAAATGTTGAAGATATATAAAAATAATTAAGATATAATATTAAAAGCAATTAAGGAAATTAAATAAAGTTATGCCATCTGGATAGGAATTAATATAGTGGGTACAGATAAGATAGACTCTGCCTTTCCTTCAGGGCCCAGTTAGTGTGTGTTTGAAGTTATATATAGATAAGAAGTGGCTTGATGTCATAACTCTGTAGGTTAACATAGACAAGCTTCCCTAGGAACACCTTAAAAGTGGCTTGATGTTAACATTTTAGTAGATTATCATAAAAAGGGCTCCCTGCGAGGAACTCCCAAAAAGGTGGTTTGAGGTGATAATCCTATAGATTGACACTTGTTAGAAGGCATTGGCCAGAAAAGGTGCTAAAGCTAAGGCCCCCCACCCTGCTGCAGTAGTCGCCCAGACTCTAATGTTGAACATAGGCTGTCTCCACGCCACTCTGACCAAAGACAACCTAGAGGAGCACACCGATGGGGCCCCCTTAAGCTGTACCCAGGCACGCCAAAAGGATTTGTGAGTTATAAACTGCCTGTATGATTCTTGCAACTAACTTGTGTGTCAGTCATGTCTTTCCTCTTGTGGCAGCTGGTCTCGGCACTGATAAGTAGAATCCTCATAGCCGCCTCAAGAGTAGTCTCGAAGAGGTTGCCAGCCCTGCTGATAAGCAGAAGTGTCCCACTGTGTGGGGAAGTCGAATCAGGACACCTGATCAGTGTAGAGCTCAGGCTCTACTGGGAAACCTTTGCTTTCTCCTTTCTTTCCTCCTCCTCCTTTTTTAACATCCACAACTACAGCAGATATATATTTTTTAATTAAGTGAGAGACGAAAGTCAGGGAGGTAAAGACAGACTCCTGCATGTGCCCAGACTAGGATCCACCAGGCAATCCACCTATAGGGTGTAGCTCTGCCCATCTGGGGCCACTGCTCCAACCAAGCTATTTCAGTACCTGAGGTGAGGCCATGGAGCCATCCTCAGCGCCCCATGTCAAATTGCTCAAACCATTTGAGTGGAGTGGAGGAGAGAGAGAGAGAGAGAGAGAGAGAGAGAGAGAGAGAGAAAGGGTGGGGTTAAAGAAGCAGATGATAGCTTCTCCTGTGTGCCCTGCTCAGGAATCAAAACCGGGCTGGGCTGATGCTCTACCACTGAGCCAACTGGCCAGGGCTGCAGCAGATATATATATATATATATATATTTTAAAGAAACAACTTTTAAGGAAAAGGAAACATGGGACCAGGGGAGAAGTATATAATAGAAAATAAATACAAATGTAAATTGTTTGATAATTGTTTTATAATCACAAAAGACAAATACAGAGAATGCCCTGTTCAAAATAACACAATAAAGGTTTGGCAAGGATGAAGAATTTAATGCCTACTATTTGGATTTTAGGCCACAGTCCTTGTTTTTGAATGTGTTCTTGGGTAGGGGGCACCCAGTTTGCTGTTGCTGTGGCTTTTCCCAAGAACAAGTGGAAGGCCTTCAGGGTCCTGTCAACAGGATAGTCAAATGCTCTAGTGATGACTGTTTTTTTGTTTTTTCTTGTAAGAAGACTGCTAAGAATTCTCGTTTTCTGTTCTAAATGGAGAAGGTCTGCCCTGGTTGAGTCACAGAGCTTCATAGACATAACACCTATTCACATTATAAGTTCTTTTTCTCATGGGGTAGAACAGACATTTGATGCATGTTGGGAAATGCCTGGGTGTGGATGTAACATCCCTCTTACCACCAGGAGGGAACTTAGGGCATGGTGGAAAGGAGAGCTAACCTGGAACTGACCTATGGTGTTCTGCAGCTGAAAACTACCTCTAGGACCCTTTAGTCAAGTCCTTCGAATGTAGAAAGATTTTGACAGGGACTGAGTTTGAGTCACTGACAGGGTGTGACACTTTGGGAAAAATCACTTAAATCTTTCTGAGATTCAGTTGCCAAATTTATGAAGTGGCCCCCTCAATAGGAGCAGACTCAATGAGCTGAAATGTGAAATAATAGACATCCAATGGTAGACAGTCCCAAGTTGTTATGGCAATGGTGCCGTCTTCAGGGACTTGGGCTCCCTACCTTTCTGCTCTATTTTATTAGTGTGCAGTTGCCATTTCCAGTGTCATCTCTTGGTCTAAGACAGTTGCTGAAACTCCAGTTCTCCTCTCTGACTTTCAAAAGATTAGGAAAGAGGGCAAGAGCCAAAAGGTTATATCTCACCATGGAGTCATCTCCCTTTAAGCATTTTAGCTTCAAGGCAGGCTGGGAAATGTAGTTCAATCACAGGCTTTCTGTTAGTGAGGAAGGGCAGCATGGTGGGAGGGGATGGACACTGTGTGGACTACCAGCAGTTTCTGCCACAGACAATAGTGTGGCCCAGATGGGTATAGGAAATAGTGGTTAGGGGCCAGTAGGGGAAATGTTGTCCAAGTATTTAAATATTTTTCCTATAGCATTTTTTAAAATTTAATTCTCACAGGTAGTTGACACGAACATATTTTACCCTGAAGGAAGTACTTTTTTAAGGCTCTGCTTGGTCCAGTGTAGGAGATAGGAGGCTTATATGGAAAACAGACAATGCAGCTGGCAGTGGGCACACATGATAAGTTAGTGCTGGGCTGTAGGGAACAGCAAAGGAGCTCTGATCAGTGATTCTCCTCGCTCCTGCTCTTTCCTGAACACAAGGCCACACAAAGTCTTTCACAGTGACAGTTGTTTTAGCAGCCAAGGTTCAGATTGGCTGGCTTCTAGATAATTTCAGAATAGAATGTTATTTATCATTTTTCTTGTCTGGAAGATGCAACTGGGACAGATAGTAACATTCTGGTGGAAAGTTTCAGCTATAAGGACTCAAGAGCTTCTCTACTTCCTTCTCTTTTATCCTTGATGTCCAGTCAATCAATAACATTGGTGACCTCCCACCCCCCGCCAAATATCTTCTGCCTTTATACTTTCCTCTTTAGTCAAATAGCTAATGGGTTTGGATGACTGCCCCCCACCTCCTAACATCCCACTCATATTAACCACCCACCCTCCAGAGCAGATAGCTCTCCATTAGAAATATTTTTTTATTCTGTTCCCCACCTGCTCAAAACCTTTCCACTATTTCCTCTTTTTTTATGATGCTCTCTATTCCTTATTTTGTTTTGTTTTTTTGTGCATGCACATTTACATAGCAGAGAGATAGACAGGAAAGGAGAGAGATGAGAAGCATCAACTCATAGTTGTGGCACCTTACTTGTTCATTGATTGCTTTCTCATATGTGCTTCAATCTGGGGGTTTCTAGCCAAGCCAGTTCCCGTTGCTCAAACCAGTGACCTTGGGCTTCAAGCCAGCAACCTTTGGGCTTAAGCAAGTGACCATGAGGTCATGTCTGTGGTCCCATGCTCAAGCCAGTGATCTGTGCTCAAACTGGTGAGTCCGTGCTCAAGCCAGGGACCTCAAGGTTTTGAACCTGTGTCCTCTGTGTCCCAGGCAGATGCTCTATCCACTGTGCCACTGCCTGGTCAGGCTCTGTTTATTCTTTTTATACAAAATTCCAAAGAAATATAATAATGACCTTTGTTATCTTTCATATGGATTACTTTACATATTTTGCACAACCCTGTCAATATTCTGATGTGGGAGAGTGTTTAAGCGCATGTGTGATCTTGGCAGTTGGTAGGCATGTATTTCTACTCCCATATTATACTCATTCTTTTATTCATTCACTTACCAATTATTCTAACAAGGATTTTCCCCCAGCATTTTTCACTCACCTGGCATTGCAATAGCCCAAGAGCAGAGATCTGGGGCTCTCTGCTCTGCTCATTTTTTAGTTGCTGAATGTGGGAAGTGCAGAGGGGCCCACATGGCCAGGGTGGCTACAGAACATTGAGGGGCTCAAGTTTTGAGTTTTTTACCACCAGTAAATATTGTAATATTTTAAACAACTGGTACTCTAAGCGTTGGAATCAGCTAACTATGAACCTCAAGGATAGTGATTGTATTCCACAGGGCTCTTGTCAGGGCCACCAGTTACTGGTGTGCAAGGTATGCTCTGCTCAGCTCTGCAGTATTTTCTTGGAGCCATTGTAGATATGTGGATATGTTATAATGACAAATTTTGACAGACAGTAGTCTAGTGTCTCAAAAGAAGAATGCCTTTTTCTAATTTGCAATAATTTGCCATTCGGATTAGTGGTGGAGCTGGTTGCTGTGAAGATTTAAATCAGATAACCTATCCTATGTGCTTAGAATAATTCAGGTTTATAGAAAAACCTCAATGTAAATTAGTTATTTTCTGGAAATGAAGCACTATTGCCACACTGACAACATGCAAAGAAGTAGTTATTTATCATGCAGCTTCAAACTTGTACCACATTAAAAATAAATTCTGTCTTTATATTTCCCCCAACATTGAAAAATTTCAAACATTCAGGAAAGTTGAAAGAATGATACATTGAACATCCATGTACCTACAATCTAGATTTTAAAATGAAAATTTTACTGTATTTGCTTTGTCACACATTTATCTACCCATTTATTTATCCCTCCATCAATACACTTTAAAATGCATTTCAAAGTTAAAGGTGTAAGTGTACTTTGTTCTTAAACTTTATGCATATCAATAACTAGAGTTTCAAGTTAAGTGTTTTTTGAGGTAAATTTACATACTGTAAAGTATACAAAATTTGATAAGTTTTGACAAACTTTTGGAGGAGGCCATTGAGAGGACATGACCACAGGTTGACCCACAAGCTGGACCCTGACAATAAGAGACTATTTCCCCCCTCCCCATCCACTCACCATTCTTATAACCAGAGCCATTTTCAAGGACACTTAAGAGTGTAATGTGTTATTAAGACCATCTGGATGTGTTATAGTGACTAAACTCAGTTAAGGCCACTGTATAAACTTTTAAGATTTTGGAGGGTGAGTACAGAGACCAACTGAAGGCAAGCCTTGTAAGTAAATTCCCTTATTAAACCTATCACCTACCAGTCTGAAGTGGTCTGCCTCTTTCTTTGGTTTCTCCTTGCCCTCTATGTCTGTGTGATGGGGGGTGGGGAGGCATTGCAGAGGAGGGCAGCTTGTGAACCAATACAAATAGATAAACCTGTGTAACTCAAACATTACCATTACTCAGAAAATTCCTTCCCAGTCAATGACCGTTGCCATTACCCCCAGAGACAACCACTGTTGTGATTTCATTCTCACTGTTACTGGATTTTGTCTGCTGTAAAATTTCACATAAATGAATTAATACAGTATTTGTTCTTTTGTATAGGATTTCTTTCACTTAACGTACTGTTTTTGAGTCATCCATGTTGAATATATTAGTAGTTCTGTTCATTTTAGATTATGAGTAGTATTACATTGCATGAATATAACAGTTTGCTTAACTCTTCTCTTGTTGATTGATACCTGTTGTACTAGAATGTTTACAGCAGATGAATGTATACTTCTTTTTGTGGACATATTCTTCGTTTTGGGTGCTGAATATATAGGAATAAAATAACTGGGTGATAGAGTAGATGTGTGGTGAGTTTTTTAAACACTATAGTCATTTCCCAAAAGTGTTGTCATACCATTTTGTGCTCCCACCAACATATGTGTTTACAGGGGCTCTGCATCCTTGCTACCTTTTGGTGTTATCAGTCTGTTTTGGTTTAGCTATTCTATGGCGTGAACTGGAATTGTGGTTTTAATTACATGTCTCTAATGACTAAGCACATTTTCATGTGTTATTCATATAGCTTTTGGTCATTCATATAGCTTTTGAGAAATATCTGTTTAAATTCTTTACCCATTTAAGGAAAATTTATTTTGAACTAATTTTAGACTTATAGAAAAGTTGCAAAAATAGTAGAGTTTCTCTACATGCCTCGTCTAGCTTTTCTAAAGTGAATATCACATATAACTATAGTACTATTATCAAAATCAGGAAATGAACATTGGCACGAATCTGTTAACTAAACTCTAGACTTTAAACAGATATATCAATTTTCCTAGTAATGTTCTTTTTCAGTTTTGGGATTCTGTATAGGATCCTGCATTGCATTTAATTTTTATTTCTTATGTCCCTCTCCTACTTTTAAAATAAGTTGGGTTGTCTTTTTATTATTAAGTTCCAGGCATATTTTACATATTCTGGATCCATGTCTTTTGTTAGGCATGTGCTTTGAAATTACTTTTCCAGTCTGTGGTCTGCCTATCCATTTTCTTAATGTTAAGTTTTATGAGCAGATATTTTTAATTTTGATGACATATAATTTGTCAGTTTTTTCTTTTATGGTTACTTCTTTCTGTTTCTATTTAAAATATTGTAGCCCTGGCCGGTTGGCTCAGCGGTAGAGTGTCGGCCTAGCCTGGTGTGTGGAAGTCCCGGGTTTGATTCCTGGCCAGGGCATACAGGAGAGGCACCCATCTGCTTCTCTACCCTTCCCCCTCTCCTTCCTCTCTATCTCTCTCTTTCCCTCCCTCAGCCAAGGCTCCATGGGAGCAAAGTTGGCCCTGGGACTTAGGATGGCTCTATGGCCTCCACCTCAGGTGCTAGAATGGCTCCAGACACAGAGGAGCAATGCCCCAGATGGGCAGAGCATCGCCCCCTGGTGGGCATGCCAGGTGGATCCCCATTGGGTGCATGGGGGAGTCTGTCTGCAGACCCACCGCTTCTCATTTCGGACAAAAAACAAAGAAACAAAAATTTTAATCTATCCACACTTATGAAGAAATTTTCCTGTTTTTTTAGAAAATTTATAGTTTTAGATTCTATTTTTAGATTTATAATTCATTTCAGAATAATTTTATGGATGATGTAGAGTTAATGTTGAGACTAATGTTATTTTTTTCCCTGTATAGATTCCCAATTGTTCTAGGACTATTTGTAAAAAATGTTCTTTTCCCATTGATTATTTTGATTCTTCGGTCGAAATGGAATGATTTCATAAGTGCCTATCATTGATCTATTTTTTTGCCTGTATGCCAGGACTACAAAGTCTTGATTACTGTAGCTTTAGACTAAATCTTGAAGTTGGTTAGTGTGAATCCTTTAAAAATTGTTCCTCCTTTTCAAGATTACCTTAGCTATTTTATGTTCTTTACATTTCCACATAAATTTTAGAATCAGCTTGTTAATTTCTACAAAAAAGGCTATAGCACTTTTGTGATAATTTGGGAAGAAATGGTGTCATTAAAATACACTCTTTCAATTCATGAACATAATATATGTTTCTAAATGTTTCAAAACATTATTTCTACATACTTAGAAAATTATTAGTCTACCTCCTTTTTTTTAGCAATGTTTTGTAGTTTCTATGTCTTATCCAGCTTTTGATACATCTATTTGTAAGTATTTTGTGTCTTTTGAAGATTGTAAATAGGAATTTAAGGCATTTATTTTCCAATTTGGGGTTACTAATATATAAAGATAGACTTGGTTTTTGTATGTTGACCTTGCAAAATTATTTTAGTAGTTCTAATAGCTTATTTGCAGATTTCTTAGAATTTTCCAAGTAAATGTCATTTGTGATAGTAATGCATCATGATCACTTGGAGACAGTTTTACTTTATGCCTTTCTGATCTTTATGCCTTTCCATTTTCTTGCCTTATGTACTATTGATAGCCAGGACCTTCAATATAATACTAAAGTGAAGTAATAAAAATACCTTTTCTCAATCATATGGGGGAAGTGTTCAATATATTTTCATTGAGTATGATGATAATGCTGGTTTTATTCTTAGATGTCCTTTATCAGATTGAGGTTGCTCCCTTCTATTCCTAATAAGCTGAGAAATTCTAGCATAATAGACATTGAATTTTGTCAAATACTTTTTTTTGTGACTATTTAAATGATCAAAAATATTTTTTTCTTTCTTGATCTGTTAATATGATGAATTACATTGATTTTTCATTGTTAGACCACACTTACATATCTAGTACAAACTCCAAGTGATCATGATGCATTACTATTTTTATATATTACTATTTGATTTGCTAATATTTCATTGAGGATTTAAAAATTATTTTTAAATTACAGTTTACATTCAATATTATTCTGTATTACTATCAAATGTAAAGCAAAGCCGTTAGAAAATCATGTAATTTATTTTTTTGGTAATTTTCTTGTCAAGCTTTATATCAAGCTTCATATGTATGCCTCATAAAATAAGTTAGAAAGAAAACTCTGAAAGAGTTCATGTTAACCTTCATATTAGTTCTTCTATGAATCTTTGATAGAGTTCACCGATAAAATTATGTAGGCCTAGAGATTTCTTTGTGGGAAAGTTTTTGATAATAGATATAATTTCTTTACTAGATAGATACAGGGCTATTTATGTTTAATGTTTCACTTTGCATCATTTGCTAAGCTATATTTTTTGAGGAATTAGTACTTCCATGTGAGTTATAAAAAATTTCTTTGAAGTGTTTTTGTAATATTTTCTTTTTGTCCTTTTAATGTCTGTGGGATTAGTAATTATATCCTTTCCCCCACCTTTTTTTTTTGATATTGTTAATTTGTGTTCTTTCTCATTTTTCTTAATTGGTCAAGTTAGGGTGTTATCAATTTTGTTATTATTTTCCAAATAATCAGGTTTTGGCTCAATATTTCAGTTTCTTTTAATTTACTTTCACACTTTATTACTTTTTTTCTTTTACTTACTTTTGGTGTTTTCAACCTCTGATGGTGGAACAGAGCTCATTGATTTTTGTGAGATTGCATTTTCCAAAGATGGTCATAAAAATACCTTTTTAGAACTTTATCACACCCTACTGAGAGTGAAGTCATTTTTACCTCCCCTTGAATTTTGGGAGCTTCTGATTGACTTGTAACTCATACAATACAGTAGAAGAGATGCTGTGTTACTTGCAAGGTAGGTTATGAAAAAGCTATGAAGCTTCTGCCTTGTTTGCTATAAGTTTTACACGTAGAACCCATGTCTTCATGTAAAATGTCCTAGCACCCTGACGGCTCAATGCTTTGAGAGAGCCAAGCTATAGGTAGAGGTCGTGTATAGGTGTTTGAACAGTCCTAGCTTTCAAGTCCTCCCAGCTTAGGAGCCAGACAAATGAGTGCACAAATAATTAAGATGATTCTAGAGCCAGCCATCAAGTCCTCCCCAGCCTTCTGGTTTTTCCACTTGATGACTGTGCACTTTCTAGATCAGGGGTTGGGAACCATTTTGGCTGAGAGAGCCATGAACACTACATATTTTAAAATGTAATTCTGTGAGAGCCATACAATATGTTTAACACTAAATACAAGTAAATGTGTGCATTTTATGTAAGACCAACACTTTTAAACTAAAATAAGTCTCTGAATTCTTTTTAATAATGTTGTTATGCAGTTGCTAACCGATGATGAATAAAGTACTTCTTACCATTAATGCGACTTCTGGTGCCGCATGGTTTTGCTGATGCCTTTGTAGTCTGATACTTGGTGAGGTTAAGCTTCATGCAGGCTTTGAGACTTCCATCTGTTAAAGGCAATCGTAGGTTGGTCTTAACATTTTTTAGATGTGAGAAAGACTGCTCACATGCATACGTAGAGCCAAACATTGTCAGTACAGCAATACTCACATGGTACAGTGTATGGTATGTGACAGAAAGCGCATTCCAAGTTTTGACAATCAGCTGGTCTGCGAGTTGAAGTTTTTTCATTTGTCCCCACTTGTGTTAGCTTGCCAACTATGCTTGCTGTCGTGCAAGTCTTTTTAAATCTTCATTCAGTGACTTGAACTTATTCACCCACATGTCTGAGGCCTTCAGGTCAGCAGCTTGTAGCTCAAAATCTCTGACAGAGACACTGGGAATGTCACTCAAGTTGGCGCGATCCACTGCACACTCGTGTGGATGGGTGATGAACTTAAAAAGACAAGTGCACTCACAAAATTCTCCAAAGTGCACTATGAATGACTGCAGGAGATTAGATGTGAAGCCCACTAGCTTTTGGAGATCAAGATGTTGAGCAGGGTCACTTGCTGTGCATGCATCTTTAAACTCTACCAGTTTTTCAAAGTGTAGTAAATGACCTGTTTCAGTGTTGATGATGAAGAGTTCCAACTTGTTTTCAAATGCAAACACTGCTTGTTGAAGGGATAAGACTGTATTTTTAATGCCTTGCATTTTCACATTGAGCTTGTTCAGATGTTCAGTCATGTCCATGAGATAGTAGAACTTCAGGAGCCACTCAGTGTTAGCTAACTCAGGATGCTCGATGTTTTTCATTTCAAGAAAAGTCCAGATTTTGCTCAGACAAGCCTCAAAACGGCTGAAACCTTCCCTCTTGACAACCAATGCACATTGCTGTGCAGAAGCAGACCAGAATAATTATTCCCAACTTCATCCAGCAGTGTTTTAAACTGGCAATCATTTAAAGCTCAGGCAACAATAAAGTTGACTACCCAAAATGACCAGCAACATCACCTCACCAAGCTGCTCGCCACACATCTGAGGACAAAGCACCTCCTGATGTAGGATGCAGTGAAAACTTAGGATGGGTCTCTTTTCATGTTCACAAAGAAACACTGCAAATCCTGTTTTTCCCCACCATGCACAGAGCACCATCAATATAAACTGAAATAAGTTTATCTATCGGTAGATTATTTTCTTTAGCGAACTCGGTGAAAGACTTGAATAAATCCTCCCCTCTTATTGTGTCTTTCCTAGGCAAAATAGCAAGAATTTCCTCACATAGTGTGTCACTGACAGCATACCTTGCAATCATGCTGAACTGGAATAAATGGCTTACATCTGTTGACTCATCCAAAGCAAGAGAAAAGAATGGTGCTGCATTTATGTCCTTCACTTGTGTTGCCCCAATTTGATTTGCCATCATGATGGTATGATTATGAACAATTTTTGCCGACACAGGCATGTCTTTTATTCATTTTATTATCTTGTCTTTATCCAAAAAGTTGTCAAAAAGATCATTGGCAACATCAAGCATGAATGTTTTGGCATACTCCCCATCTGTGAATGGCTTTCCTTTTCTCACAATTGCTAAAGCACCAGCAAAGCTAGCCAAATTTCAGTCACCTTGTTGGGTCCAAACACAGAGTTGCTGCTGACTAGCTTGCACTCTGCACAGTAGCTCTTGATATGCTTTCTTCCTGCTGGCCACTCTGCACAGTAAGTAGCTCTTGACATGCTTTCTTCCTGCTGTGTCCTGCTGGATATTTCAATGCAAATGTATTATGGCATGTGTCGAAGTGCCGCTTTATATTTGACTGTTTCATTGATGCAATTTTATCCTTGCATATTAGACATACGGCAGAACCTGCTCTCCACAAAGGTGAATTCCTCTGTCCATTCCTGCTGAAAAGTACGATACTCTTCATCTTTTTTTTCTTTTAGCCATCTTCTTTGTCAAAAGGGTTTCTGCAATTAACTAGCTGACTACTTGATTAAAAGGAGGGAAGTTTACTTCCTGACCTCACAATGACCCATGTACGTTACGCATTATCCTATAAAAATTTGGTGTTGGCCCGGAGGACGGTTGTGATTGGCTCCAGCCACCTGCAACCGTGAACATGAGTGGTAGGAAATGAATGGAATGTAATACATGAGAATGTTTTATATTTTTAATGTTATTATTTTTATTAAAAATTTGTCTGCAAGCCAGATGCAGCCATCAAAAGCCACATTTGGCTTGCAAGTCATAGGTTCCTGACCCCTGTTCTAGATGTTGTAGTAGCTGAAGATTAAGCATCCTAAGTGTTACTTACTGAGGTCTCCCTACCAGCAAAAGAATGTATGAAAAAAAAACTCACCTGGGGCCAGCCCATTCTTTCAGTGTCAATGCTCTTCTCATTTCTGCCTGCTTCTATGGACTTTTGTGCTTTGTGGTGGGTTGATCTCTGCCATTCATTACCAGAAGTGGACATTTAGCATCTATCTTTTGAATCCATGAAATTGCATCATCTTTTCTGTTAACAGAGTTTATCTGTTCAATGCAAATATTTAGTATTTGTCCAAAATTTAGTAAACTTACTTAGAAATAAATTTAAAAATTTTGCTTGACCAGGCAGTGGTGCAGTGGATAGATTGGGAGACTGGGATGCAGAGGACCCAGGTTTGAAACTCTGCGGTCCCCTGCTTGAGCTTGAACTCATCCGGCTTGAGTATGGGTTCACCAGCTTGAGTGTGGGGTCGCTGGCTTGAATATGGGATCATAAACATGACCCCATTGAGCCCAGCAGTTGCTAGTTTGAAGCCCAAAGTCACTGGCTTGAGCCCAAGGTCACTGGCTTGAGCAAGAGGTCACTCACTCTGCTGCAACCCCCTCCCCATCAAGGCACATATGAGAAGGCAATCAATGAACAACTAAGATGCTGCAATGAAGAATTGATGCTTCTCATCTCTCTTTCTTCCTGTCTGTCCCTCTCTCTGAATCTTTCTCTGTCCCTGTTAAAAAAAAAATAGAATAGAAATATTTAACATTTTTCACATATTACAGATCTTCCTTTTGGACAGTTCCCAGTCCCTCTAAGTATGGTCTCTGTCAGCTCCCATAGAGTAGCCTGAGGAGAACATGAACTCAATGTCAGTTGCTCTAACTCTTGAGTTCACATTGGGGGTCCACCTGTCCTCTCCTGGATAATTGTCCTTAGAAACATAAGCATACCCTGGCCAGATAGTTCGGTTGGTTAAAGCACCATCCCAAAGTGCAGAAGTTGCTGGTGTGATCCCTAGTCAGAACACATATAGAAACAGATTGATTTTTCTGTCTCTCTCTCCTTTTCTCTCTAAAAGCAATAAAATAAACATTAAAAAAAGAAGAAGAAAGAAATATGAGTAGAGTTATTTTGCTCCCTGAGTAGATTTTTCAGAGAGTATTTACAGCCCAACAGGACTAACAAACAAGGAAGAAACAGAAAAGTAAAGACCTTTTCAAGGGAAAGGCTATTCTCTAGTGAGAGATCCTGAGAGCAGCAGGCTGGCAGTGCTTGGGGCTATCATAGGGGGCTGCACTGCTGGCTACAGTGGCTTCTACACGATGAGAGCACTAACGTCTGCTTTTCTGTCCCCTCCTGGATGCACTGAGCTTGTTTCCTCAGTGCTAAATGCCATTTGCTTTTCTGCAATGTCTTGTTTTTGCTTGAATTAGTTTGGCTGGAGTAGAACATGTGTCCACTACTCTGGGAAGGGGGGCGGGCAGAGATGGCTTTGTGGGAAATGAAAGTTGAGGCCTCAAAATTCAGTTGAAGGCCTGTAAAGCCAGTAGCCACGGCCACCATCACAGCTGCCTGGCCCATGCAGGTTCGCATTGAATTTGAACAGATGGTATTGAAACTACGGAGCCAAGAACTGGTGGGCCATCATCTTTAATCCTAGCTTGCACCCGGCGGGCAAGTAAAAACACACACTGGGCTACAAAACCCATTCATTCAGTGCTCATAAAGCTACTGACTTACCCGAGTTTCCTAGCATCAAAGGCTTCTAGCTCACCAGTCTTATTCACCTCTGTTCCTCATTTACTTCTCTCTTGCACAAACTCTGCTCTAACTGGCTTCTTCCTCAGCACTCCACCATCTTGGCTGCTGCTTCTCTCCTCCACGTGGCCTTAATCTGCTCTACTCCCTGCTCTCTGCCCTCCTTCTAGAATGCAATAACTCTTCTCTTTAAAACCTTTTGGTGCAAAAACCCTCCCCCAACACATATTAACATAATCACACCCATTACCAAGCAGGAAGGGCAACTAATATCACCTGGGCAACAGGTTTCCACGTGGGCAGTGCCATCTTTAACAAAGTGATCGTAATATATTTTATCTGCCCAACAAGCCCAATTGTTAGATTTCATTAAAACTGCAATTCTTTTGAGAACATGAAAAAGGGATAATGGCTTAAAAGACCGAGCAGTGAGTGTTGAATCATGCACAACTGCAAATGGACCCAAGATAAAAGTGGAGAAGTCATAATGATGCGGAGAGAGGACCAAAGTTTTGGATTAAAGTCACACCTATTTCACTGTGGAGGTTTTTCACCAAGAATTTGAGAAATGATCTTCACATAGGGAGGTCTGCAGTGTTAAGTGTGGGTATGCATGTGTGTTTAGGTGGAGGAGTAAGTGTGAAAGATGTGTGATAAGAAAGAACAGGCTAAGTATAAAGACTGGGAATAAAATGAGGAGTCTTCCCATTCTTTTTCTTTTCAGTCTCTACACTCCCCTGACCTCTTTCTTTTTTAAAGTGAAAGCACAGATCTAACTTACAGTATATTGCATATAACCAAGTTTTAGATTCAAGTATTTTCATCACTTTCTATCTGCGTGACCTGAATTTTCTAATCTGAATAATGGGAAAAATGATAAGCAAAACTGGAGGATTGTTATGATAATTGATTGAGAAAAACTATCCAAAAGCACCTGGTATAGTTCTTGGCAACAGCAGCTGCTAAAGCTGGCTTAGTTTACACCCCTGTCACCCCTATCTTCTTCTCACCAGGCCTATTTCTTTATCTGCATAATTCAAATATTAATTGGGTGTTGTAAAGCCAGTGGTAAGGACCACCATCACGGCCGCCTGGCCCATGCAGGTTCACATTAGATTCGGATAGTCAGTAATGAAACAACGGAGCCAAGAACTGGTGAGCCATCAGCTTTAATTCTAGCTTGCACCTTGCGGGCAAGCAAAAACACACACTGGGCTCCAAAACCCACTCATTCAGTGCTCACAAAGCTACTGACTTATCCGAGTTTCCTAGAATCAAAGGTTTCTAGCTCACCAGACTTATTCACCTCTGTTCCCCATCTCCTCCAGCGCAAACTCTGCACAAACTGGCTTCTCCCTCAGCACTCTGCCATCTTGGCTGCTTGTCCTGGCCTCCACGTGGCCTTAATCTGCTCTCCTCTTTAATACCTCAGGAACCAAGAGCGAGCAAGCTCCCGGCCTGCCCCACTTTATACTGTAGAAATCCAAACCCTTAATCCAGTCTACAAACAAGAAAGTCTCTGAAACAAAGTCACTCATCTGAGGCACAATGGGATTCCTCAGGAGAGTGCACCACCCTACATCATCCAATCAGTCAAGGGTGTGGGGAAAAGCTTACTCTTAAAACTAAGCTTTAGGCTATAACGACCAGCCTGCTTACATTACAGCCTTTCCCTGACACCCATCCCAAGCATAAGGGCAAATAATATCACCTGGGTGATGGGCTTCCATGTGGGCAGCACCATCTTTAACAAAGTGAGCATATTATATTTTATCTGCCCAACAGGTGTGTTTTCACAATTCTAACTTTGTGTTGCACAGAATTACAAATACATATAATCCTCGATATGGAAGGGATCATAGAGTTTAAGGGACTTGCCCAACATGTTTCAACTTGTTCGGTTGACAGGTATTTATTTAACACTTTCTATGTGCTAGTCACTATGGGATACAGCAGTGAATAATATCAACTCAGTTCTTGCCGTTTGTGGAACTTAAAACTTGGTAGGGAAAAGAGGCTTTCTTTAAGCAAAATATTATACAGGTAACTAATCAATTGGAACTGTGTAAAGTGGAAAGAAAAAGTGAAGAGCTGTGTGAATATAGTAGCGTACCTGATGGAGACAGGAGCACCAGGGGTGTGGCCCTGACATGTGGCTTTCAGTTGAGACCTGTGCAAGGTAAATACACAGAAGTGATTGAGGGCTAAAAGCTAACATTTTAAAGAAGTCACAATCAAGGAGTCACACCTGTAGATTAATGAAATGCCAAACAATGAATCCAGGTGTTCTTGAAATGCTTTTCTAGTTGGGAACTGGCTGGAGTGGAATATTAACAGCAAATTTTATAGGTTTTTATTTTGCTTAAAAATGTGTACTTAACCTGGAGATGTTTTCATTGTACATATGTACCCTGATTTATTGGTGTTACCCCATTAAAATTAATAATAAAAAATAAAAAATAAAAAATTAACACTAAAAAAAATGTGTACTTAACCTGCTTTTGAGAACAGTTTGTAAGAATGGTATTTTTTTATTTTTATCAGAAAGAGATTTTTAAAAATTAAATTTATTAGGGTAACATTGATTAATAAAATTATATAGGTTTCAAGTGTACAATTGTATAGTACGTCATCTGTATATTGTGTGTTCCCCATCCAAAGCCAAGTCTCTGTCACCATTTATCTTCTCTTTATCCTCTTTCACCTTCCCTACCCCCTTTCCCTCTGGAAATTATACTGTTGTCTGTGTCTATGAATTTTTCTTTGTGCTTAATGCCTTCACTTTTTTTTTTACCCTGCCCACCAACCTTCCTCCCCTCTAACAGCTCTCAGTCTGTTTTCTATATCTGTGAGTATCTTTCTATTTTTTTTAGTTTATTTTGTTCATTAGGTTCAGATAGTCTATTCAATAGATGGTTTTGGGGAAATTGAACATATATGTGCCAAAAAAAAAATTAATTTAAAGTACCTTCTTATACCAGACACAAGAATAAACTCAAAATGGATTAAAGACTTCGAAAATTCTAAAGGGAAACATAGGCAGTAAGATCTTGGACATTCTTTGTAGCATTATATTTTCTGATATATTTCCTTGGGCAAGGGAAACAAAAGAAAAATTAAACAAATGGGGTTACAGCAAACTAAAAACGTTTTGCACAGCAAAGGAAACCATCAACCAAATATAAAGACAAGCCAACTGAATGTGAGAACATAGTCACCAGTGATACATCTGATAAGGGGTTAATATCCAAAATTTACAAAGAACTTATACAACTCGACAACAAAAGACAATCCAATTAAAAAATGTGCAGAGGACCTGAATTGGCTTGTCTTCAAAGAATGGTTCTTTTGAATCTTTCTACCCAGTTCACTGTTAACTGTGTGGAGTTCCTCACAGAAACTTGTAAATAAGCAATGCTAGGATTAAATTGTCTCCCAGCTCTTTTAAGCAAATATCCTGCAAGAGAAATTGTATTATCTAACTTTTTTCAGCTTCAAGAAAGAATTTAAATGGGATCCCTGTGTGTTTCTCTCATTTCAAATCCTCTAGAGCATATAAACATTATCATGAAACTGGTCAAGGATGAAATTTAAATAAATAGTGATTGGAAAGGATGACAGTAAGAGTTTCTAACTCACAAAAACAGACAAATTAGTTTAATTAACTGAAAAATTTGGAGGACAAAGATATAAGGAGAATTACTCATGTTGATGTGTAATGCATACTCAATATTTTTGTAAACAAACCTATTAGGGCAGTGGTCGGCAAACTCATTAGTCAACAGAGCCAAACATCAACAGTACAACGATTGAAATTTCTTTTGAGAGCCAAATTTTTTAAACTTAAACTATGTAGGTAGGTACATTCCTTATCGAGGTAGTGCCCGCATGTGATGTTTTGTGGAAGAGCCACACTCAAGGGGCCAAAGAGCCGCATGTGGCTCGCAAGCTGCAGTTTGCCAACCACAGTATTAGGGGAAAAGAATGCCACCGATTTAATTATCCCTCAAAAATGAAACACCAAAACCCAATTTGGAGCTAAGAACATGTTTTTCTATTTGTAAGTTACTCTTCCTTTTTAAGGCAGTGTAGATGACAGCCGTCCTCTCACCAAAACAGTTTTCCTCTATTGTGCCATAACACTTCCAGTCTGATTGTGGTCCAGCTCTCCTGTGTATTTGTGTGGGAATCATGGTGACTCTTCACATGGTTGAACCACTGTCTAAATAGAGAAAATAGAGGCTGCCTTTATGATACAAGCAACTTTTTTTCCCCTGTTGATTGGGGTAGGGGGGGAAGAACTTTGAATAGATAGCAGACCATATCATGGAGTGGTACAAAGCCATTACCTTGGCCCAGTAGTTAGCAAGAGATGCCTTTAAAACAAGATGAACAGCTAAATTATACTATTCCTGCAACCCCAACATAAAGCCACATATATACTTATAGACATAGTAAAATAAAGATATTGACATAGTAAAATAAAGATCAGTGTTCTTTAAATCTGAAGAACTAGGAAACCATTCTACCAAGGCCATGGTACATGTAGTTTGTCTGTTTCTGCGTGGGACATCTATTGATTTTGTATGTTATGGAATTCTATATTTGTTTGAGAACTCCTCTTTCCTCTTCCTTCCTTCTTCATCTCCTGTCCCTACCTCCTCCTTTTTGTTCTTCCTGTACCACCCACTTAATATTCCTTGTGAATCAGTCAATCATGACAAGTGGAGCTGTCAATCTTGATACAGTGTACTTTGGCTATGGTTTGAAACTCAACTCCAGGCCAATCATAATTCCCTATTTTTCTGTTTATAGTAATTGGTCCATAGTTAGGTCTATAAGCCAAGCAGGGCCCATCAGAATTCTTTCCTGGGAGCAGTATATAAACATTGGGAGAGGATATATCTTTCTACTGAAGAATATTAACTGGGAAGAAGTAAATCGAGGTCAGCAGCTACCATCTTTTTTGTAATCTGGAGAGACACTAAACTGAGAATAGTGATATGCTTGAACTTCTCATTTCAGTTCCTAAGTCTCTTGTTCTTATAGCCCTGCCTCCCTCACCTCATTCCTTCATTCTTTTTCTCCTTCCTTCCTTTCATTTATTTATTTAACAATTATTATTGAGAATATATGATGTTTCAGACACTTTGCTAAGTGTGGGGGAAATTCTGGTAAACAAGATCCTTCTTCTCTTTTCTTTTTTGGTGAACAGTCCTTCTTCTCTTGATCTTTACATTCTAGGGAGAGGAAACAGACAACAGATTAGTAAGCAAATAAATAATAGCAGTAACTTAAAAGTGTGATAAGGGCTATAAAGGAAATAAAATAGGAGGTGATTGAGCTAGAAGAATGCCTGACTAAAGGCAAAAAAGATAACTTATTTCACTGGAGTGTTCAAGGAAAATGGCACCATGGAGTTGAAGCTTGAGCTGACGCCCAAAGTACAAGAACTGACCATTTGGAGATTGGGAGATCAAAAAGTCCAAAAGAGAAAACAGCCAGAACAAAACCTCTGAGGAGGAAAAGATTAGGGTACATATTCAAAGAAAACATAAGTGAAGAAAAAAGGAAAGTATGCAGGAAAAGGTGGAGGAAAATGAGGTTGAAGACTACATAAGGCTCACAGTCTTTGGCTGGGAGATGAGATTTTATTCTAGGAGCTGAGAAAAGATTTTGGAAAATTTTTAAATTTGAATTTAAAAATGAGTGATTTTGTTACTATACAGAGAATAATAATAGGGAAGAAAAAGTAAAACCCAAAAAAGCCAGTTCAGTGTTTTTCTCTTGTATTAGTTAACATGATTATAATTCTAGCAAAGCTAATAAGAATGATTATATTATTAATATACACACAGTTTTAGAATAATTCTCTAGTCTCACAAATATTATTCAGGATACAGGCTCTTTCTGTCTTTTAGCAAGTTGTGCTCAGCATGATAACTAGGTTTTAGGGCTCTACTCTCTTATTTACTACATGACTGTCCCAGTTCTGGGCATCTTATGTAGATACACAATGTTAGATGATGAAGAAACTGTCCTCTAGTGATCCTTTTATCATTATCAGTAAAACCCTTTCTAAAGTTCCTTTTGAGCCCACAGACCAGGATTGGGTCGTTTGTCAAAGGGGAGTAAAATAGAATTACAATGGTTTTATGAAATACATTGTGGCTCAGTCCTTTCCATGAGTACATGGAGGGTGAGCATTTGAACAAAATCAGAATTTGCCAACAAGGAAGGCAACTAAGTATCTGCCATGATTGATTTGATTCCTCTGAATAATTCAGATAACTTTTTAAAAAACTTTAAAACCCATCCCCCTACCTACCTTCGATCTGTGTGCATGTTAAACTCTGTTTTTTTTTTTTTCGTTTTTTTTTTAAAACATTTTAATTGATTTTAGAGAGAGAGAGAGGGAGCGGAGAGAGAGAGAGAAGCATTCATTTGTTGTTCCACTTAGTTGTACATTCATTGGTCACTTCCCATATGTGCCCTGACTGGGGATCGAGCCCACATGTTAGTTTCAGGACGATGCTCTAACATATTGAGCTAACTGGTCAGGGCATTAAACTGTTTTTGATAGGAGAGACTTTGTGTGCAATAATGCCAATCTAAATATCTTCCTCACAGTTTGGGTTGAACTTTCAAAACCGTTATAGGAACTATAATTCATAGTGGGTCTTCCTGAATTTGCTTTTTAACATTCTTCTTGACCAGTGAGCTCTCTTTTGTTGTTTTTGGGCCTAATGAGGCCAAAGATGGTGACACTGTTACTGTTTGTGGGTTGGTCCTTTTGAGATCAATTCAATCATCACTTTCCTGGTTCATTCCCTCATCCCCTTTGTCATTTTCATCTTGCTTATCAATGTGCCCATCTTCATTTTTATATGTTGGTGACCTGATAGTTTCTCTTCTCATGAAACCAGATGGCATTATTTTCTTCTGATTGTACTTGCTCTGGGTTACTTTGGTTAAAGTTCAGGTCCAGCAACTTCATTATGAAGCACTCTGCTTCTGTTGTCTTCATTGCTGCTACCGACCCTCCTCCACCACAGTGTTCATCCTCTGCTTAGCTGGAAGAAGGTTATTTCTCAGGGAGCCCCCAGAGAATAATTCTGGATTTCTTTCCGAAGTCAGATTGCTACTGCTATTCTGTGGGGGGTAGCTTATCGTCCTCATAACAGAGTCAATATAGTAATTTCTAACTGCAGTTACTCTGAGTTTGATTTTTGTCACTTGTTATCAATGTTCCTGACTGAATATACTTGCTGTGGATAGATTGCATTCCCGATGGGAAGAGGAAGATAAGTATAGATAAGTAAGGCTTAAAAAGGAAGACTGTCTTGTCCTATTTAATCAGCTGAATCAGCGACAGTGCTGGCTGAATTTTCTTGGCTGTCAGTTTAGTGATCTCCCTTGAAGCGTGTGAAATCTCTTTCCCTATCCAGCCTCACTCATTATTTAAAATAACTTAAGTCAGTGTTACCAAGTTCTCCCAAGAGAAGCAGGAAATGGCAAAGTCCATTCTTGTACATGGCTCCTGCAACTCTAGTGGCACGCTTTATTGAGTCTCCAACAAGAAGTGCCTTTTAACTGGACACTGGGTCTCACTTTATGTACAAATAAGGTAAATAGCTACCCAAAGAGAGAGAGACAAATAACAATTGCAAGACCCTCTGGCTTTCCATCTCTTCATAAGAAGCAGAAGTTACACCATCTCTAATAAAGGAACTAAAATCCAACCAACATCTGGGTGAAGAGAGAAAGAATGCACATAGCGGCTCATTGTCATTTAAACTTGAATATGTTTGTCACATAAACTGATGAACTGGCTCACTCACAGTGGTAAGGAAATGGACTTAGTGCATTTTGATCACACTGATGACTGAATGAAGTATAGTCCAGGGTAAAATCACAGACTTTTAGGGCTGAAGGAACTGTTAAACTTGTTTTATTTTCTGCCAAGATTATGTAATCTAGGAATGCTTAATTTGAAATCTAGATTTTAGAGAGTTTACAAACCTACTAAGATAACATGCACTTTCTGGGTAAATTTTGGTAAAGCAGGTTAAAGGATTTTGTTAGATTTTCAGAATGAATCTGTAACTAAACAGAGTTACAGTCATTGAGGTCCAACCTCACTCCTCCCATGTTGAATTCTTATAGCATCCCTCTCTCTTTGCCCCTCTATTCCCTCCCCTTTCCCTTTTGAAAAACAGTCAGTTTAGTGCCAGTTTCTGAAATCGGAGTAAGCAGACCCCTGAAGTGTGTGAAGGGGGATGGTAGGCTCTAGGATAAACATGGACCATCTTCCCATAGTGAAACTTTCATTAGAAGATTTAGACAAAAATTATTTTAATATTTAAGGAAAAACCTTGTACAAGATAATAGAGCAAGCATGTAAACTTCACATGAATTTGTAAGCTAAAACATGAGGCCTACACTTAGGAGATCCTTTGAGTTCTGCCTGTTCATCATTATGCATGGGTTCACTCTTCCTAAGAGTATAAAGGATATACTTTGGTAGAAAAGTTGCAGGGGCTGGCATATCAAACTCTGGCATAGAAGAATCTAGGTTCTAAACTTACTTCCACCTCTGTGTCCTTGGCAAAATAGTTCTAGCTTCTGGAAGTCATTCTTTCCTTAGCTATAGAATAAGGATACTAAAACCCCTCACACGTTGTTGTGGGTTTCAAGGAAATGAGGACTGAGGGGGTATGTGGCACACAGAAGGCCTGTTCCAATCGGCACTTTTTCCTCTTCTTTCATAATGAACTGAAATTTGCCTCCAGGAAACTCTCTCACTGGTCTTGGTTCTTCTGTGTTCTGGGGCCTGGAGAGGAGGTATACCCAGCCTTTCCAATCCTCCAGGACAATTCTTCAGTCACATTAAATATATAATATATATATGGTAAATATGCACAACATAAATTTACTTTCTAACCATTTTAAAGCATACAAATCAGTGGCAATTAATGCCTTCACAGTGATGCTCAACTGTCACCTCTGTCTAGTCCAGTGGTTCTTAACCTGGGTTCTATTGAACCCTAGGGGTTTGATGAGTCGGTCTCAGGGGTTCAGAGAAGCCTCTGCCGTGGAGGCCAGAATAAAGTAATACCGTAATTTGTTGTGAGTTCATGCACTTTGTTGGTTTTGTTCTTTGAGCAAGGTGATGTTCATGAACGGCTCATTTTGTGCACCAGTAAAAAAACATATACCTATGTCTTGAATTAGGAAAAATAAATCATATTTTATTTATCACTAAAGAAGGGTTCAGTGAATGTGCATATGAAACTGGTGGGTTTGGTACCTCAAAAAAGGTTAAGAACCACTGGTCTAGTCCCACAACTTTTCATTACCACACACAGACACTCTGTACCAATTAAGCAGTCACTCCTCATTCTCCCTCTCCCCCAAGGCCCTGGCAACCAGTAACCTGCACTAGACCAAACGGACTTGCCTGCTGTGGAGATCTCATATGAATGGGATCACACAATCAGTGGCCTTTTGTGTCTGACTTCTGCTTTCCTGGAAGCTCAGAGCACTGAAGGGACCAAGGAGAGCTCAGGGGAGAGGGCAGGAGGTGCACGTAGGGATTGAGAGGGGCAAAAGGAAACATTTTTGCCTCCCTCAGTAGCTCCAGACCCCACTCTTATGTCTGGCAGTCAAAATCTATCCATGTCGCTGTGGGCCACAGAGCCTGGCACGACATCTGTGCCAGTCTTCTGAACGATGAGTGTGAGGCCAGCGGCACTGCCAGCGCCAAGGTCAGCTTGGGCAGCAGGTGCTTGGGAAGCAATCTTTCAAGCTGGCCGAGTCCAGCTGGATGCCATGTGCTGTTTATCCCTGTATGGCACAATGGAGCTTCATTATAGGAACCGCGCTTCGTCAGGCATTCACGGGAAAGGCAAACCAGACTGGCCTTGCTGTGGCCTTTGGAAAGGCACAAAGGCCACTCATGTGTGCAGCCAACGTGCTGCATGGGCAATTAAATCACTCCGAAGGAAAATCTTGTTTGAGCACTAAAGGTCATGGCTATGATTTGTCTGTGATTCTTTGTCAATACGTTTTTCTAACCAACTATCACACAAAGGGTTCATTATATGGGCTTCAGTGCAGCCTGCATGCCCAGGGCTGGGACAGGAAAAATCTGTGGGCAGGTCCTGTTAAACGCACCATTTAACACCACATCACTGCTCTCCATCCTTAACTGCCTTTGTTTATTCAAGTCCTAATTCATGTGGGGGAGGGGATTAGTATAACTAGAAGTTTAGGGTCTCATAAAAGGCTTTAACTAGTTTCACAAAGATATTCTCAGATGGCTGCACAGTAAACATTGTAAAGGCCTAGAGCTGGGTGAGAAGTTTGGAGAATAAAGTTCTGAATTGTGTTTGTGTTTTGCTTACAAGATTCTAGGTTGGTTACAGTAAATCACTGGGTTAACACAGATATTTCTGCTTTCCCCTGGGCCCTTTCCTGTCCTTTCTCACATATAGGACCCAAACAAAGCCTTGCTTCAGACTCTGGTGTAAGGCTTGAGAGTTGTGGGCATTTCACAGGCTCTTCTAGGTCCTGGTGCTGGATAGCAACTCAAGCAATTGGATCTGTCTGTGGGACCAGGAATGCCTGAATCTCACAGCCTTGAATGAGGTCACCCAACTCCACAGAAAAAGGGGAGTCCTAGTGGCTCAAAGAGCAGCCCATGTGGACAAGCATCTTTCTCTATGGCAACTCCAGCTCATCCCCACCTTCTCCATGAAGCCCTAACTAACTTTGAAGCTTAATTTTTCTCCCAAAGAAAGTAAGACCAGGGCATGTATGGCAGCACCTTGACAGCCTCAGAGACTTAGGCCCTTTGAGCTTTCTACCCTTCCATTCCTTAGCATGTGCTTCCTGTTTGAGCTGGAGCTCTGATTGTGGTGTTTAATGCAGAAAAATAAAAATATGTACTTTTCATTTCTGTCTTCCATGACAGAAGCCTAGAGGCAGGTCGGCCAATTTGGCAATTCCTTTATGCCACCAGGGACCAGGATCTTTCTAGATCAGGAGTTGTGAACCTTTTTGGCTGAGAGAGAGCCATGAACACCACATATTTTAAAATGTAATTCCATGAGAGCCATACAACATGTTTAACACTAAATACAAGTAAATGTGTGCATTTTATGTAAGACCAACACTTTTAAAGTAAAATGAGTCTGTAAATTCTTTTTAATAACATTGTTATGCTGTTGCTAACCAATGATGAATAAAGTACTTCTTACCATTAATGCGACTTCTGGTGCTGCATGGTTTTGCTGATGGCTTTGTCGTCTGGTTGATACATGGTGAGGTTAAGCTTCATGCAGGCATTGAGACTTCCATCCGTTAAACGTGATCCATTCGTTAAACGTGATTATAGGTTGGTCTTAACATTCTTTAGATGTGAGAAAGACTGCTCACATGCATACGTAGGGCCAAACATTGTCAGTATAGCAATACTCACACACTGCAGTGTGTGGTATGTGACGGGAAGCGTGTTCCAAGTTTGACAATCAGCTGGTCTGTGGGTTGAAGTTTTTTCATTTCTCCCCACTTGTGTTTGCTTGCCAACTATGCTCTCTGTTGTGCAAGTCTTTTTAAATCTTCATTCAGTGACTTGAACTTATTCACCCACATATCTGAGGCCTTCAGGTCAGCAGCTTGTAGCTCAAAATCTCTGACGGAGACACCGGGGATATCACTCAAGTTGGCGCTGTCCACTGCACACTCGTGTAGATGGGTGATGAACTTAAAAAGACAAGTGCACTCACAAAATTCTCCAAAGCATGCTTTGAATGACTGCAGGAGATTAGATGTGAAGCCCACTGGCTTCTGGAGATCAAGATGTTGAGCAGGGTCACTTGCTGGGCATGCATCTTTAAAGTGTAGTAAACGACCTGTTTCAATGTCAGTGATGAAGAGTTCCAGCTTGTTTTCAAATGCAAACACTGCTTGTTGAAGGGATAAGACTGTATTTTTAATGCCTCGCATTTTCACATTGAGCTGGTTCAGATGTTCAGTCATGTCCATTAGATAGTAGAACTTCAGGAGCCACTCAGTGTTAGCTAACTCAGGATGCTTGACGTTTTTCATTTCAAGAAAAGTCCAGATTTTGCTCAGACAAGCTGTGAAACGGCTGAGCACCTTCGCTCTTGACAACCAATGCACAGTGCTGTGCAGAAGCAGACCAGGATAATTATTCCCAACTTCATCCAGCAGTGTTTTAAACTGGCAATCATTTAAAGCTTGGGCAACAATAAAGTTGACCACCCAAATGACCAGCGACATCACCTCACCAAGCTGCTCACCACACATCTGAGGACAAAGTGCCTCCTGATGTAGGATGCAGTGAAAACTTAGGATGAGTTTCTTTTCATGTTCACAAAGAAGTGCTACGAATCCTTGTTTTTCCCTACCATGCATGGAGCACCATCAGTACACACCAATATAAGTTTATCCATCGGTAGATTATTTTCTTTAGCAAATTCGATGAAAGACTTGAATAAATACTCCCCTCTTGTCACTTTCATAGGCAAAACAGCAAGACTTTCCTCAGGTAGTGTGTCATGATGGTACAGTCGTGAACAGTTCTTGCTGACAGAGGCATGTCTTTTATTTGTTTGATTTTCTTGTCTTTATCCAAAAAGTCGTCAAAAAGTTCATTGGCAACATCAGGCATCCTCCCCATCTGTGAATGGCTTTCCATTTCTCACAATTGCTAAAGCACCAGCAAAGCTAGCCAAATTCCAGTCACCTTGTTGGGTCCAAACACAGAGTTGCTGCTGACTAGCTTGCACTCTGCACAGTAGCTCTTAACATGCTTTCTTCCTGCTGTCCCCTGCTGGATATTTCAATGCAAATGTAGCATGGCGTGTGTTAAAGTGCCGTTTTATATTTGACTGTTTCATTGATGCAATTTTATCATTGCATATTAGACACACTGCAGAACCTGCTCTCTCCACAAAGATGAATTCCTCTGTCCATTTCTGCTGAAAAGTACGATACTCCTCATCTTTTTTCTTTTAGCCATCTTCTTTGTCAAAAAGATTTCTGCAATTAGTTAGCTGACTACTTGATTAAAAGGAAGGAAGTTTACTTCCTGACCTTACAACAACCATGTACGTTACTTATTATCCAATAAAAATTTGGTGGTGTCCCGGAGGACAGCTGTGATTGGCTCCAGCCACCTGCAACCATGAACATGAGTGGTAGGAAATGAATGGATTGTAATACATGAGAATGTTTTATATTTTTAATATTATTATTCTTTTATTAAAGATTTGTCTGCGAGCCAGATGCAGCCATCAAAAGAGCCACATCTGGCTTCTGAGCCATTGGTTCCCGACCCCTGTTCTAGATGATCACTTTGCTGTTTTGGGGGTGGAGCTCTCATTCCCATGGTTTAAGATGTCCCACCCATCAGGATCTGCATTCACGGCAAGTGGAGAACTGAGTTGGAGGCCAAGGAGATGAGGGTGAGAGCCAGTAGTTGAGATTAAGTTCAGATGAAGTGGTAATTTTATGTATTTTTTTTCCAAAATTCATGTAGAAAAATGAGCCCATGGTTTAGAGCTGGGATGCTAGGTTCACATCTTGTTGGGTGATGAATGTGACCTTTGGCCTCAATTTCCTCATTTGCCCAATGAAGGGGCTAGATGTTCTAGAAACCAGGCTTTGAGGCTGGGCTCCCTTGGCTCAAGAATGTGAAGGGCTTCTGGATGCATTCAAACGGGCTTACTAGCAGAGTAAGGGTCCACTGAGAGAATGAATCCAGAAGGAAAATGCTGGATAGAATGCAGGAATTGGAGCAGAAAAACTGAGAGCCAGAAAGACAAGACAAATAGCATATGGGGCTAGAGCTAGTGGGATGCAGAGGAAATGGGAGAATTAAGTTTGAAACTGAGGTAGCCAGAAATCAAAGTACCCAGGAGTAAAATGAGCTGTGTAAGAACTAACTCAATGCAGGTGACCCATCTGCCCAACATCCCTCGGATGTCTGAGCTTTCTGGGTTTGGAAGAAGTCTCTGAAAGTGCTAGAACCTTACAGAATAGGGATACATGGGGCTAAGGTCTCTCATGGCCCTAAAACTGCTGTGATTCCAAATTGAATGAAGTGGTGATAAAAATTCTGAGAAAACATGGGCTACCCTTTCTGTCCTTTCTGATCTTGGGTTGGGTCACAGGCTTCATTTACTTTGGAACAGGACTGAGCAATACTAGCTTTAGGGTATTCAAACAAACAAACAAACAAACAAGCAAATTCTCTTTCAGGCAGAGGTAAATATGTTAGTTCAAACCAAAATACAGTGGAGACTTCCTGAGAGTAAGCATGCTCTCATCTGTTGTCCAAGATGATGGGCTTTGTGTAATGTGTTTTTTTCTCTTTCTTTCTGGTTTTGGAGAAAGGAAAGATTGTCAAGGCATAAACAAAGGCAAAGAAACATTAAGGAAAAAAATTTAGTATTAGATTTTAAAATTTGTGCAGGTAAATATTCTTTGGTGGGAGAGACACATAATTTTTTAAATACTTCCTGGGGATACCAAGAATTTTTCAGGTGCTCTCAAGTAAGCAAGCAGAGTCAGGTGCATACTTCCAAATAATTTCTTCAGCTGTTTATAGGATAGGTGAGTGGTCAGCAAACTCATTAGTCAACAGAGCCAAATATCAACAGTAGAACGATTGAAATTTCTTTAGAGAGCCAAATTTTTTAAACTTAAACTATATAGGTAGGTACATTTCCTATCGAGGTAGTGCCTGCCTGTGGTATTTTGTGGAAGAGCCACACTCAAGGGGCCAAAGAGCCACATGTGGCTCACGAGCTGCAGTTTGCCAACCGCTAGGGTTTCAAAATTGCAGAAGTCACTGTGCTTTTTACCCAAATTCTCAATAACTACTTTGCATGTAATATTCACTGGCTCTTTATACTCTTGTGTTTTATTTGATTGATGGCATGTGCAACAGAGAGATTGGAGCAGGAGGATAAAACCGAGGGCTGTATTTTCTGCAAGGAATGAGCCCCAGCCTCTAGGGCATTTATCTCATTCTGGGGGAAGATGGGAAGAGAGGCTTCTGAAGGGACTAGTGTCAGTGCACCCTGCTGAGCTGACTGAGGTCAGCTGGGCTGGAGGGAATTTTCTGGTATGATGAGAAAAACTGAGGGTAGTGTTGTGTTTCAGACAAAATAAAAAGACCTTTTAATTTGCTTCTCTCTTGTATTTTTGACTCTATCAAAAAATAGAATCAGGACGTGCTTTGGCAGTTAGCCATTTCTGTATTTCAAGGTAGACTCACATAATTATTAGAATTTATTTATAAGAGATAGAGTCCCATTTTTTTATGATGTTAGGAAAAACAACCTTATTGACAAGATAAATAGCAAGTGAGTCACAACCCTGAAAAATAATATTTTGAAGGTTTGCAATAATATCTTGAAGGTTAAATCATGAAACGTTCATAACTGAAGATATATTATTTGACCTAAATTATAGCTTAAATTATGTAGGGAAGAAATAAAAGATTTCCCCTCATCAGCAAAGCTTAAAAAATAGTTTGAGAAAAACATAGCTATTTATAGTTTTGGCAACATTTTCTTTAATGGAGAAAAGCCAGAGATTAGGTCAAGGACTATCTTTCATGGCACATTTTCAGGTATTACAGTGTACATTGGTTATTGTCTTTAAGGTTACAAGGAAGATAAACAAATAAAGGAATGAATCAAAGGTGGTCTCTGTTTTTGGGAAGACAAGATATATACAGAAAACAGAACACATGGCTGCCTAAAATAGTGCTGAGTGAGAAGAAGCCTTGGTTCTATTCAGTTTCACCATCTGCCTGATAACCCAGAAACAGAAACTTGGGGTCATCTTTAACTCCCCCTTTCCTTTGTCCCCTTACATGTGTGCCCAGCGCTTGATTGTGTTCATGCTGATTCCTCCCTGAGGTATTCCTTCTGCTCCATCCTTCTCATCTTTCAAGAGCAACATCAAATTCCTCTTACCTGGAGACTTCCGTGCTCTCCTCTGTACATAGTAACTTCTGAGACCTAAACCTACTTGCAGAGTTCCAGTGCTCTAGGGTGGACCACATGGAGACTGTCTTGTCTTGTGCTAGAGAAAGTGAGAAGCCAGAAAGATTTTCTGTTTCCCTTATAAGATCCAGGACTAAACTGACTCAACTGACCCTGCACCTTAGGCATATTCAGGCCAATTGTTCATACCTTCATACCTCACCTGCTTGGTAGTTAAGAACAAGAAGTGGTGGTTGTGTGTCTCTTTGGAAGAACTGTGGGCTTCTGGGTCATGACAAGAGGAGGCAGGAGGGGTGTGTGTGTTGGGGGGCATCAGTGAGTTATGGAGACAGGCAGACATAGGCTGAGATGGACTCTCTCTTGGGAAGGAACAGGCCCAACCCATCCAAACTGTCTCACTTCTCCAGCTTTATGGCAGCAACAAAAGTAGCAGCATTATGTAGGATTTGGTTCTATCAACTGCTGTGTTTTTCATTCAGTTAATTCCGGAGACCCTTGGTTCTTTCCCATTCAGTCAGTGGCTGACCTTGCTTTAGTCAGATGAGAACCTCAGAGAACAAAGAAGTAGTACTCAGCTTTTTAAAACTCAGGACAGAAATTAGAGTCCTGAGAGGCAGAGTTGGGAAAAAGCTTTAGATTTTGGGTGCACCAGAAACCAGTGGTGGCAGAGATGAGACAGCTTCCTCTTTTGTCTGATCAGAGAGAGGCTACTGGGTGCAGAGCTGTAGGGAGCTGGCTATTGTGTTCTGATAGTGACAGAAGCCCCGTACTTCAGTGGTGGTCCTAGGACAGAGTGACTTGTGTCTTGCTTCTCAGGTGAAGCCCAGGGAGGTGGTAAGCTTCTCAGTTCTCTTGCACCATCCTGGTCATATATTGTGTGTCTCAGCAAAGAGGACCAGAGGTAGAGAGCCCCACTGACTTTCCCATAGCCCCAGGGGAGCATCAAAGAGCATCCACAAGGCTTCCTCCCATCCTCACCACGCAACCTTAGAGAACACCTCTTAAATATCAGAGAGGACTTGGGGTCAGAGGAGGACTGGAGAAATCTCTGGACAAAGCTGGAGAAATACAATCTTGGTTGACCTGAGCTTACCTTGTCTAAGATGAAACTTCTATTACCAGGAGGAAGAGGGGTTTGAGATAGAAATAAAAAAAAATACAGAGAGGGGCATTTATTTGCTTATCTCACCTTTTGGCCTTAAAAATTCATATCTGCTATACAAACTATGGTAAGAAATACTATATCCTTGAGTGTTGTGAGTGTCTCTTGATTTATTGGCACAGTAAAGAGCTCCACCTAATTAGTACAACTACTAATAAAATGCCTGAAACCTGACCAGCTATTAGTTCTATTTGGAGGTGAGCTGCACTGGGGTTGGGGTGGGGAAAGAAACTTGAGGCTCCACTAGGGGCCACCAGACACCACAAAGCTGCAGCAGAGGCCACTGTCCTATTCAACATTATCCACCTCTGTAGAGTTCCTACAGGAACACTTAGAAGAAGTAAGTACCATACTGAGTCCCAGCCTAAACATGCACTCTATTCTGTATTTGCAGTGAAATTTCTGATGTGGGATTAGGAGGTTATTTGCTTTTATAGAGTTTTGATGAAAGATTCTCCTTGAAAGGAGGGAATGTTTTATTGCTGAGAACTGTTTTTATAAATGGTTCTTTTCTTACAGAGAATCTGATAACTTAAAAATCACTTGGCACAGTCTCTGGTTTCCACAGAGATATAAGAGATGGCTGAGCTCTTGGTAGGAACTTGGAGGCACTGCCTTTTTTATGGACTTCTGATTGATTGTACTGCACTCTTTTCAGTTGCCGTGAGATGTTCCCAGATTAGGGGACAGCTAGGAAGATGCTTTACCTTTGCCCATTCCTGGGACACTGTAAGCACTTTAAAAGCTATTTCTTCAGCATTTGGGAATCTAATAAGTTGGATATCTCAATTTTGCTTTTTAGATATGGTCTCTGAGTCTTAGGTGTTAGATACAATAAAAGTGATGAGCATCTTGGAAATGCTCCCCAGTCCTGCTATAGTGAGCTGTCAGCCTCCTTTCTGTGACAGACCCAGGCTGGCCATCCTCCTCATTAGTCATTTAATCTTAAAGCCAGATTAAAACCCTTAGATCCCCCTAGAGTTCTAACTACTTAACATGGTATCCAAGGGTCTTCTTGGCCTAACTTCTACCTTCATGTCTGCTCTTACCTCACACCCCTTTGTGTGTGGCCTGATACTCTAGCTACAGAAACAGGCTTGTAGTTCATTGTACATACCATCTCTGTGCCTATATTCATGCTGGTACCCAGTATATCTTTTCCCGTTGTCCATCTGGTTAATACCCATTTGTATTTCAACACTTCACTCCTCCCTGGGTCTTTTCTTGAACATCCAAGAAATCCCAACTCTCTATCCCTCATGCCTCTTCTGTACCTCTTTAGCCCTTTATAGGAGCGATTTAATCACATGGTTGTCACCCCTTCTAGATTGTGAGGGTATTGAAGGCAAAAACAATGTCCTAGCTAACCCTGTGTTCTAATGCCTGGTGTCTTAGGAAATGTTTACTGAGTAAATGAAATCTGCTTTGATTTCTTGCAAAAATCTTGTGTATGGCTAGTTTAACAATGGTGCCAGGAAGCTCTTTGTCAGTGAGCTGGATGTGGATGTGTTGAGGAGAAATATTCTTGGTCAGGATTAGGAGGACCATAGTGCTTTTCAACCCTAACTTCAAAGGGACCACTGAATCACTAAAGTATTTCATACAGCAAAGAATTCACCAACTAGCCTGACCAGTCGGTGGCGCAGTGGATAGAGCGTGGGACTGGGTCGAAGAGGATCCAGATTCAAAACCCTGAGGTTGCTGGCTTGAGCGCAGGCTCATTGGCTTGAGTGCAGGCTCATCGTCTTGAGCATGGGGTCGCTGACTTGAGTGTAGGATCATAGACATGACCCCATGGTCACTGGTTTGAAGCCTAAGGTTGCTGGCTTGAACCCAAGGTTGCTGGCTTGATCCCAAGGGGTCACTGGCTTAGCTGGAGCCCCCAGTCAAGGCACATAAAAGAAAGCAATCAATGAACAACTAAGGAGCTGCAAGGAAGAATTGATGCTACTCATCTCTGTTCCTGTCTGTCTATTTCTATCTGTTCCTCTCTCTGTCTTTCTGTCTCTGTCACACACACACACACACACACACACACACACACACACACACACACACACAAGAATTCACCAACCAAAAAACTGGATAAAGATCTTTATTGCAACTCATCACGTATAGACTCTTTTAAGAGAGTTTGTTTCCATTAGGGATTCAGCCAATCATGACCACATACTCATCTGAAAGGCTTCAAAGTGGTTCTTGAAATAAACTCCTGGGAAGCCTGACTTGAAGGACAGGTTCCAAGGAAATTGTGACATAGAAGAAATTTGTCTTTACGCAGCAATTTACCCTCTTCTCTGGTTCTCCCTCTGACCACTCATATTGTAAGACTGTAACTAAAAGGTGGAAGTGCCCCTTTCACATCCCTTTAAAGATTACCAACTTTAGTTAATAATGAATACCTCTTATTTATTTATTTTTAATTCAGTGAGAGGAGGAGAGGCAGAGAGACAGACTCCCAAAGGCACCCTGATGGGGATCCACTCAGTAAGCCCACTAGGGGGTAAGGTTCTGCCCATCTGGGATATTGCTCTGTTGCCTAGCAACCAAGCTCTTCTTAGCACCTGAGGCAGAGACCATAGAGCCATCCTTAGCACTCAGAGCCAACTTGTTCCAACTGAACCATGGCTTTAGGAGGTAAAGAGAGAGAGAGAGATACAGAGAGAAGAAAGAGAGAGAAGTGAGAGGGGGAGGGGTGGAGAAGCAGATGGGTGCTTTTAGTGTGTGCCTACCTGGAACCTTCAACATGCTTGGCTGATGCTCTACCACTGAGCCAACTAGCCAGGGTGAACACCTTTTATTAATATGCCTCTCAGTGCATTATAATCTTATGTTTGTGTGATTATAGTCCCTGTGAGATCTTGCACTTCTGAAGGTCAGGAGAGTGAAACCCTATTTATCTTTCTTTCTTAGTCTCTATAGTGCTACAATAGTCAGCACTTGAGAAATGTTAGTTGAGGCTGACCAGTTGGCTAAAGGGAGAATGTCAGCCGGGCATGTGGAAGTCCTGGGTTCGATTCCCAGTCAGGGCACACAAGAGAAACACCCATCTGCTTCTCCACCTTTCCCCCTCTCCTTCCTCTCTATTTCTCTCTTCCCCCCCCCCCCTCAGACACTACTCCATTGGAGCAAAGTTGGTCCGGGCACTGAGGACAGTTCCTTTGCACTAGAATGGCACTGACCGCAGTGGAGCAGTGCCCAAGATGGGCAGAGCATCGCCCTCTGGTGGGTTTGCTGGATGGTTCCCAGTTGGGCACATGCAGGAATCTGTCTGACTGCCTCAGCACTTCTAACTTTGGAAAAATACAAAAAAATAACAACAACAACAAAACACAAACAAAAAAAGAAGTGTTAGTTGAAATAATGCATAAATAAAAAGTATACAGATTTCCTACTAAGTTTCTGGCATTTTCTTTAACAGAGGAACATACGTTTTCCTGGCAACAAATATGCTCCTATAATGTTTAGGCTCAATACTGTAGAAGCACAGAAAAATTATTGCACATCTTAAGATTGACCTGATTCAGTAGAGGAACTGGAAGAATTTATACTCTTCATTGCAGCATACTTTATAGTTTAAAATCTCCAGTCACCACCTTTTCTCTTATTGACCTTTCTAATGATGACCTTGGGAAATGAGGGTTACTCTTAACATTTTACCAGTGAGAAAACTGGTATTCAGAGAGTTTAGTGACACCTCAGAAGCTGCACAGCTCACAGTTTTCTGAGTCAGAGCTGGAACTTCAGTCTTCTGAAGATAACTCAGTGTTCTTTTCATTATAGTATACACAGTCTTACCAGCTCAGTCACCTCTGGACCTTGTGACGTCTCTGATGGTAATGTGACACCAATTTTGAATGCAAACTTAATTGAAATGTTTTAAAACATGAGACCAGTGTTAGTATTTTCCATCAGTCTAAGAATTAGGCAGTAAATCATTGAAAAATATATGCCTATATTTTTTTATGTTATGTTAATAGCACACATATTGCAAAACAGAATAACTAAAATACTCTTATCTCTGTGCTGGTACAGTGTGTGTAAAATATGCTATATACTCTAAACTTTTCACTTAAATCCAACATAGAGCAGTGGCAAAATTCAGTAAATAAAGATATCTTCATTTGTTCAGACTCTCCAATTTGTGTTTTGCTATATCTATAGTGATAGGCAAATATGAAACTTTGTCATATCTATGTAGTTTTTAACAATGAAATGCTTGGGAAAAGAGTAAACCAAATGAATGTTGCACAGTAAATTTGAAAATTTGACTTTTTATAACCTTAGGCATTGTCAGATTCTCTAGAATGCCTCTAAATCCTCCTGCTTTATGGTTTTCATATATCTGAAAAGATAAGTACTGTATGTAAAATTGGATATTTTCCAAGCAATGTGTCTTTCATTTGTAGTTCCTGAAGAGCTCAGCTATATGCAGTAATGTATTTATGTTTTAGAATGCTGACTATGGAATAAAGTATTACACTTAAGTACACAATACTTCTACCAACATTCCGTAAAATGTTTGGATAAATGTGGTTATGACTTTTATATAATTTATTATGTTTTGTCAAATCATCCCAATAACTCCCACTTTGTATTTTAGAAATTTGAAAACATATCTTATTTCTACCAAGAGAATGTGGATTTCTTGAGGGCAACATCTGTAACGCATAGGCTTGTGTTTAGTTACTGGTAGCAGGAAACTTCACTAAGGGGCTAAAATAAAGAGGGAGCTGAAATAATTCAAAATAAATCTTGAATTATTTCCTAGAACCAGAAGTCCAGAGGCAGCTGCTTGGGGCTGGTGGTGTAATGATATCAAGGCAAATTTTATTGTAATTCTCTTGCTCTTTTCCTCACACTTGTTGCCTCATGGTTACAAGAGGGCTGCTAATTCTCCAATCATCAAGTCAACAGTAAGGGCAGGAGAGAAGAGGAAGAGCAACACAGCTACTTCTATTTCTTTTGATTCTCAAAGTACCTACTTTAGACTTTCAATTTACTGTCTCCTTGGCCAGAGCCATGACTTGGCCACTCTCAGTTTTCAACAAAGCCTGGTAAAATGGGTATTTAGCTTTTCTAAATTTCATGGTAGAAGCTGGAAGGTGGTAGGAGTGGCCATTGGGTCAGCCAGCCTGCACCTGCAGTGTTTGCTACAGAGTCCTTTTTCATTTTTCTGGATCTCCTGCAGTCCTAATACAGTGCCTTAAAGAGCATAGTTATTTTCAAATGGATGAAACCCCTTCAGTATAATCCGATTTAGAAATTATTATAGTGGTCTTGTTGCTGTAGGTTTTTAAAGAAAAGGAGCTAATGTGAGTACCTGTGATGTGCAAGTAGGCATGCCACATACTTTAAATCAGTTAATCCTCAGAATAATCTCCATTTTACAGATGGGAAAATTGGAGCTCATGTGGATTAAGGAGTTTAAGGTTGTAGCTAATGAGATGAAAAGACTGTTTTGAAACACACAGCTGTCTGATGCCAAAACCCATACTGTTTTCACTCCACCTGACTATTGAGTAATTTAAATCACTTTGATATGCAGATCATTCTAGAAGACTGGCATGTTCTTGATATTTCTTATAATTATGAAGTGGAAGATCTGACTCAGTATTTTCAATGACCTCTGAGATAACTTTTTTTATATCATTAGATAGAGGTTCTAATATAAATTATAATTGCTTTTGAAAAAGCAGAGGTTAAGTGGAGATGCCTGGGGTGGAATGCATGCCATCCTCTGGGACATCCAGGGTTAGAGACAGCATTGCACCTTGGATTTGACTTTCTTTGTTCAGGAAAGAGTCGTTTGCATGGAGCTTCTTGAGCTATGCAAGCTGATGGTGAATAAAAGCTCCCAAGATGGGCATCAGGACCTTTTGTGCCTTCATTAGCACTGTCAGGTATGCAGAGCTGGTTTATTGGGGAGCATTTATATGGCTCTAGAACCTTTGGAGCAGCAGGGTGCCACAATCTCAACTCCTGTTTCCTGAGAATGGCACCTATTGGTTGGTCCATTGGCAGAAACATCAGGGATCAAGAACAACCCCTCTGAGAGTCACCTCGGCAGTGAGTAGTGCCTGTATAGCATGTGGCAGATTCAGGAGGCCTCCAGTAGGGTCCTAATCTGGGGAATAGGAGTGAATAAATGAGTATAGAAGAAGAACACTAATACTAGGCATGGCATCACCATAGTATGCAAAGCACTGATTGGACCAGAAGGACTGGTCCTGCTCTGTGACTTCCTATGGTTGTGGGAGGCAACAGCAGAAGTGGACTGATCAAGATTTCCAGTTATCTGCTTGCCTGGAGCTTGGTCAATACAATTCCCCTGTGGACTGAACGAGCCCAGGGATCTTAGGGTGGGCCTTTATAATCCAAGAGGAGATCCTCCAGTTTGCAGCTCCAAAGGGCTAATATAGGGTCTGAATTCATGCCCAGGAGAAGAGAACAACTGTATTTTGTAGTGAGTACACAGGTTATGCCATAAAGGTCAGTGATATAACGATACAACTAAACTGAGGCTCTGCTGAAGAATTGACATATATCTACACCTTCACGTTGAGAGAACTAAAGGCACAGCTAGAGGATATGGTATTAAATTATTGAGTCTAGAATGATTAGGCACAGAAGAATGTTAAAGAAGACATCTCTTTAATATGAAGTGATTCCTATTGAAAATTGACAAGACAGAAATATGAAGGTTATAGAACAATCTGGGGGTCATGTCATATGTGTATCCACACAAAGAGAAATGAAAGTGACCAAATTAATGGAAAACAGGGCTGGGAGAGCTGAGAACAGAGATTAATGGGGCCATCTATACAATTTATTTGTTTTTGAATAGGTATGCTCACATGTTGAAAATTCAAAAGGTTTGAAATCCTGTAATAAAAATGTCTCTATTCCTGTCCTCATCTAATCAGTTCCCTGCCTTCAAGGCAACCTAAATTATGGGCCCTTTACTTCTTTTTTTTTTTTTTTTTTTTTTTTTTTGTGTGTGTGTGTGTGTGTGTGTGTGTGTGTGTGTGTGTGTGTGACAGAGACAGAGAGGGACAGACAGACAGGAAGGGAGAGAGATGAGAAGCTTCAATTTTTGGCTGCGGCTCCTTAGTCTTCTTAGTTGTTCATTGATGGCTTTCTCATATGTGCCTTGACTGGGGGGCTACTGCAGACTGAGTGACCCCTTGGGCTCAAGCTGGTGAGCCTTGCTCAAACCACATGAGTGTGCGCTCAAGCTAGTGACCTTGGGATTTTGAACCTGGGTCCTCCGCAGCCCCATCTGAGGCTCTATCCACTGTGCCACTGCCTGGTCAGGCCCTTTACATACTTCTGGAGAGATATTTTATGCGTACATAAGTATGTGTCTACACCTTTTACACAACTGGTATTTCAGTGTATATACCCTTTGGCATCTTAAAAAAAAAAACTTGGTGATATGACTTGGAAATCATTTCATGTTAGTATAGAGAGAACTTTGCCATTTGTTTTACTTTTTTAATAGCTGCCTGTGTACCATTGCTGTAGATATACTATATTTAACCAGTCTTCTCTTTATGGACGTTGGTTGTTTCCAGTGTTTTGCTATGGCAATGTGTTGCAATGATTAATATTGTCTGTACATCATGTGTGTGTGTGTGTTTGAGTGCACACATGCCAAAGAGAGAAAGAATCAGTTTCATGCTGGAACAAATTCCTAGTCAACCATGAATTCTAGTATGTGGAAACTTATTTACAGTGATCCTAATGGTTGGCATTCCACAGCTGCTTAACAGACCAAGGGGCTCCAGCTCGGGTTATGAGGTTCAATTGAACCTAACAAGCTCTGCTGTGATGGGTAATGAGAAGTTCTGGAGAACCATATATGTTTCTCATCTTGCCTTTATGGGACTTCCTAATTTTCCCTCACAGTTTTGGGGATGATGACATTATATTTAGACATCAGCCTAAGGAGGCACCTCTAGATCCTCTAAGATTGGTGCCTTTCACTCTCCCATGGTCTCTTCAGGTAAAGAAGATGATTGATTTTAAATGTTCCTACTGAAGGCACCCCCTTCACCCATTGTGAGGAAGTGTAGCTAGAAGCAAAGTTGAGATTTTGGTGACAAGGTTGGTGGGGCTGGCAAAGCCGATAATCACACCAGTGAGGAGCTAAAATTGAGATCCTTTATGGTGGGTACACTTGTAGATATTCTAGAGTTGGCTGTAATTGAATTTTTATTGTTCAGTCGAAATGCAATACATCCACTGGCCTTCTACATTTTTAATTGAGGAGACATATTTAAAGTTTTAAATTACTAGATTCATTTTGCTTTAATTGGCCACTATATAAAACCGACAGAGTCCATCTATAATAGCACCTAATAGTTCTGCACCATAAATCAAAGTGTGTTTCTCCATTTTATTTCCTACCTCTGCTATTAACTTGTCACTACTAACCTGCTTTTATTCTTTCACATGGTGTGTGATGAATTAAACTAGTTAGCTGGCCAGATTGATTATATAGGGTACATTAACACTTAGTGTTTTTGAAAGAGCACTATGCAAAACAAAAGCTATTTCTTACTGAAGAAAATTAAGCCTGCTGCTTGCTGCATTTTGGATTTCGTGGTTCTCTTGCTCTGTGAGTGAGCAGATAATAGCCATGTAATCATTTCAGTGCAGGCACATTTAATTAGTTTCTTTCTTAAGAGGCTTCTATTACTGCATAATGGCCAGTTCTCTGACCAGCCCATACCTCTACATCAGGCTTTCCTTTTTCCTGTCCTGGTGCCTATTTTTGGAGGTTGATTGAGAAACTTTTGAAGTGAACTAACTCCATAGGGTCTTTGTTCTTAAGAAATGGGCTTTTGAGTTTCCAAGCAGGCAGCTAAAGAGGTTTTCTCCATTTTTTGCTATTTAGAGGCACGATAGAATCAGCCAGGTGCCACTCAGACACCCTGACTCCTGTATGTTGGGTCTGAGGCCTGGCTTGTCTTTGCCTCACCAAGTGAGACAGGTGGCCCCTAGCTGGCCCCCAGTTGATCCCTTGTGTTGCTCAGGACTCAGGCTAGTGTACACGTGATGTTGTTGATGGCTTGCTCTTGGTAAGTTCAAATTTGTAATCATCACAGAAATGCCATATACATTTTCTCAGCTCTTCCCAGAAGAGGACAGAGAATTTCCTTCTCTGATATTTGGTTCCCTGTGGTATGGTCACTGCTCCTGAGAAAGTCTAACACCTTTGATCACCTTGACCCACATCTTAGGTAATGTTTGGTGTCCAGGCTCAGGGCTCTGCATTTTCTGGTTTCCTCACTTTCATGTCTATTCTTAACTCCTTGGGCAGCTGTTGAAGCTTGCTGGCTCCAGAGGGTCTAGGAAGAGCTGGGGAGGAGCTGAGGGGAAGGCTTCTCTGTTTCCTCTTTGCCGCTGTAGCACTGGGAAGCCCCATGCTGTCACTGCCATGCTGATTTCCTCACTGGTCATGCAGGGTGGAGATCAACTGTATGAGCACTGATCTCCGGCATGCTCTCTTTGAGGCTGGCCTAGTCCCCACTGGCCCTCAGGGTGGGGGGCATGGACAGTGGGCTGTGAGACCCCAGGCTTTTCCTCCTGGCTTGCACCTATGGGTAGTGGCTGGCTTGTGTCTCTCTCTACTTCCCCATGGGATGAGAATATAGAACCTGGCCTACACTGCTGCTCAGCCATCACCCCACATTACTGCTACATCTCATAATGCTAGTAAAGGTAAGAGCAATCACTAATGATGTCGTTTCTGGAAATCAAAATAGGACCCCTTGTCAGGATTTTTAAAACACCAGCTTCCCCAGTCCTCCATCCCTAACATCATTCATCACCTCCCTGAGAGGTGAAATGATAGGCTCTCATATTATTGATCTATTGTATGTGGGTGCTTGACACACAGTTGATGGTCTGTCATCTTAGCATTAAAAGCCTGCCTTTATTAGTCATTGTATCCCAGGTCCTGTTTTAGGTTATACTTCTCAGTTGGTCCTTACTATAACCTTGTATTGTAGAGGCTCTTCTCTGCCCTGTGGTAGCATGTTCACACACTCTTTTCATATTAAAGATGTCTGATAAAATAGCAACAGAAGCAGTAGCAGCTGCTATGAACAGTTGTGGCGTACTTAGAATGTATTAGGCAGTGTTCAAAGTCCTTTGCATATATTAGTTTATTTCATCACAAAAGCCCTATGAGCTGCGAGGTATGTATTATTTATCTCATTTTACAGATCAGTAAAACAAGGTACAAAAAGATGGAATAATTTTCTTACCTTTACCTGCTGATAAAGCTTTCTGTCAATGCTGCAAGATAGGTATCTTTATTCCCATTTTAAGTGTTAATAGTAATAAAAAAAATCAATGATATTTTTAGTACTGGCTGAATTCAAGCAGATTGAACTAAGAGGATGGTAGAAGTAGTGTTTCTCTTTCAGAGACAGAATTACTCTTTTGTTTAAAAAAATGCCTGAGTGAGCCTATTTGTTATTAAAAAAACAAGGTATCTGAACATCCCTGAAATTGAAAATGTTTAAACAATGATGAAATCACTGCTTTATATAGTGAAATAACAGAAAGTTTGGAGTTGTTTTATGGCACCTTAAGATGGTAAAAGAACCCAAAATAGAAGAAGGTAGGAACTGTACGAGAGAGAGACAGAGAGAAAGGCTCAGTAACATGGTGGGAGGTGAAGATTCTGGAAGGAGTGCAGTCAATGACAATTTCCCTGTGGAGGGGACCACTCGTAAATTTCTTGGATCAGGGATGGCTGACATTCAATGTGAAGTTTTTCATTTATGCATTGTAACTGCTCTTTGCTAAGCCCAAATCTTCTATAAAAGTTTGCTACTCACACAACATAGTGCTACTGCTTTGGAACAGTAAAGGAAGAGGACATGGACTAGGTGTCTAGGGAGTGACCATTAGTAAAAGGACTGAAATACTTGGACCAGAGTTGGGAGTGAGTTGAAGTCAGGTAGCAGCAGAGAAACAAACTGAAGACAGATTCACCAGGAAGTGGGTGGACAGCCCCTCCCACCAAATTCCCTTCCCCAAATGTACTCAAGGAAGGTGGACTATATAAGGGCAAAGGCGGAGGAGGGAAGAATTGGTGACCTGTACAATAATCAATTATTTTCTAAATTGGAAGATGTATACCCTTTAGAGACTTACCCTCAAGTAACAGAAAGCATCATCTTAAACAGAACTAAACAGCAAAGGAATTTATTATCTCACACATCAGGGGTACCAGAGGTGGGGTGACTTCCGGGGTCAATTCATTCATTAGCTCAATCATGACATCAAGGATGTAATTCCTTTTGCTTTCCTCTGCTATCTTATTTTCAGGGTTGGGGTCATCCCTAGCATGGTAGCAAGATAGCTACAGAAGCTATCCACATAGCCTCAAAATCTGGATTTCTAGGAAATTGAGTTCTGCTGATCAAAACCTCTTTTAATGTCAGACCTACCCACCTGTCATCACCAAATGGCTGCCAACTGGTATCTGATGTCTCCTCTTTGTAGGACTTCTTTGTTTCTTTGTTAGGAGAAATGTGACGTGGGGAGAGGTAACAACATAGCCTTTTCTAGAAAAAAACAAACCATAAACTCCCAGTTTGTGAAGAAATGATGAATTCTATGTTTTGAAGAATAAATATATAAGGTGAGTTCAGAACATCTTGTCATATCAGAGAGCAAGGAAACCATCAAAGACTTAGCTATTATGTTAAAAAGATTTAGAAGCCAGCTTGAAGGACTCTCATTGGCCAAAGATGAAACAATTTGCGAACCAAAAAGAATAACTACAAATATATTCAAATACATAAGATAAATATGCATGGTTTATAATAGTACAGAATAAATGGTAACCTTTGCAGGATGCTATGAAAATAATACTTTATTCTGAAAATAGGCTAATAAGAGCAAAGAGCCCAATCTTTAACTTGTTTTTCCCATATGACCTGTACCTCAGAGCAACAAAATATTTGATGAGAGAAAGTTTTGCTTTAGAGAAAAATTACAGTTAATGAATGAAGAATGATAGATTTAAAATATCAACACTTCAGTCCTTAATGAGATAATTGATCTAAGCAATTAACATCAATGCCTGCTAAGCCCAGAATTTGGAAAGCTGATAGGGAACATTATAATGGATGAATTAGGCTGGCAATGCCTGAACTCATTGATCAGTATTAACGTCAGGCTTTATGTACCTCCTGGTGGGACGCGACAGGGCGTACACAGCACCGCCTACGAAGTCTTCTGACTAAAAACCTGAATCTAAATATAATTACACCTTCCAGCTTACAGGAAATATTGGGGTATAGGAACAAAATATATAAACTTTTTTGGGTTCAAATTTAAACAATCCAACTACTAAAAAATCTGACACAATGGGAGAAATTTGAACACTGAATATCTGATAATATCAAGGAACTGTTAACTTTTCAAATGTGATAATGGTATTATGGTTATTTTTTTAAAACCTTATTTTTTATAGATACATAATGAAATATATAATACATTTGAGTTAATATAAAGTCTGGGAACTGTATGATTCCATACTTAGGTGGGACACAAAATTGAAACTCATGGACATAAATAGGAGTGCAGTGGTTACCAGGGGGAGCGGAAGTAGGGAGAGGGAGGGGAATGGGGAAGGGACATAAAGAGGGACAAATATAAAGTGAGGGAGGATGGTGGGTATACAACATAATTGACTGTCCAAGTGATGTGGAGATATTTGCTCTAAATCTATGTACTCTAGTTGACCAAGGTCACCCTGTTAAATTTAATTATCTGAAAAAAAAAAAAGTCCGGGATTTGTTTCAAAATAATCCAGTGTATGTATGGGGGAAGTAAGTGGGGGTATAGACTGACAAACTTGGCCATATTATTAATAATTATTGACTCTGGTTAATAGGTATATGATGTTTACTCTAGGATTCTATTGGCATCTGTGTGACCTTTTCCATAATAAAAGAAAAGAAAAGAATCAGTTATGGTTAAGTACCTTTGAATCATTGTAACTCTTGTTTCAGCTACTTTGGCTGTAGGCAGGGAACTTCATACAAAGGCCTCTGGCAATGACAAATGATGGCTGTGGAGAGGCTCTCTCAGGAGTGAGGATTGCATTCTAGGACCTTTTAAAATATACCAAACCACTGTTTTTGAGGTCTTAGCCACATGGGTGTATTGACCTTACTTTTCTTGTTCTCCACTTCCTCTCCTCTCACTTCTACTATATTCTGGACTAGTGATAGGATTCAGTGGAACAAACTGAGTAAGATAAACCAAGGAGAATTTGTTCTTAGAATTGTGGTATTGGCTCTTAATTGGCATACCTCTCGTTGCTTACACTGTGTGACTCTAGGATATTACCACGGACCACAAGTGAAAAAGCCATCCTCTTCTACTAGTGGCTAGGACTTGACTTCACTTCTCCACCACCAAACAGAAAATCTTGGATCCTGTTAAAAGGTAAAAGCCATAAAAAATGGCTGACTCTGTAAACAATTAGTTTTTAAGTTAAGGTTCCAATAGAAAAACTCATTCTCAGAGGGTTCTGCTACTTCATCAACTCTAATAAAAATGTTAAATAAGAAATGGGATAGTTTTAATTGTAAAATATTCTCCAACTCTTTTTATACTTTTGGTTTATGATGTGTTTTGTGAATCTAAGATGATATCTGATTTAATATAGAATTATGTAATTGATTTTAATTTGTATATAATAATTTGTCATAATATTTTAAGAAGAATGCTATGATTTTTAGGGGCTCTGCTACTGATCAAGTTTGAGAATAGTACTCTGAGGTATGATTATTTAAATTTTAGTGTAAGTGAAGGATCTAGGGGTGAGCTTGATGGGATGCAGAATAGCTTCATTCTGGATAAGAACCGAGAATAGAAAACCCCAGCCCAACCTTTGGCTGGTTTAAGAATGTGTTTCCTTGACAGCACTATTTAAATAACATGACTTAAATGAAGATTAAACTCTTAGGAACCTCTCCCAAACTGGAGAGATGATATTTAAGTGCAAATCTAAATTTCAAGTTTCCTGGGCATTCGTGACTAGACCTGTCAGTCATAGACTGTGAGATTTCTTTCTTTCTTTAAAGGATACATAAAGTTAGTTGTAATGACACAAAAATGGAAATTAATAAAAGATTTTTCTTTTATTTCTTCTCATCTATATTTAAGTAGTTCAAGATCTCAGTCAAGGGATGGAGACAATTGTTGGCAAGAAAGGAAGCTTTCAGACTGGGGTTGGACCTTAAATAAGTCTGAGCAGAAAGGAACACGTTTAATATAAGTCACATTTTTAATCTGGTAATTTTCAAGAAAGGGTAGGAAGCATTCAGGTCATCAGCTAATTTATCCTTATTGTCTCAGACCTCTCTCTAAGCCCAAGGTGGCTAGATGTTGCTGAGGGACTATACATTAAAGAGTAACTAGAACAGTGGTTCTTAACCTGGGTTCTATCGAACCCTAGGGGTTCGATGAGTCGGTCTCAGGGGTTCGGAGAAGCCTCTGCCGCGGAGGCCAGAATAAAGTAATACCGTAATTTGTTGTGAGTTCAAGCACTTTGTTGGTTTTTTTCTTTGAACAAGGTGATGTTCATGCATGGCTCATTTTGTGCATCAGTAAAAAAACATATACCTATGTCTTGAATTTGGAAAAAAAATAATATTTTATTTATCACTAAAGAAGGGTTCGGTGAATGTGCATATAAAACTGGTGGGTTCAGTACCTCAAAAAAGGTTAAGAACCACTGAACTAGAACCCTGAAGGCTGTGATTCTTAATAGTATTTGGTGTCTGTTGATGGTCTATAATTACTCTCTATAAATAGAATTTATCTTTTATTGCTGTAAGGATAAAAACAAGTGTCAAAAATACTTTAAAGTTGTGTGATTCATCCCATTCTAATTGGATCTAATCTTTGTATTATTATTTCTCTCTCTCTCAAGTCAGTTTTCTTGCTGTCTCACTTCTCTTATAATGCACACCATAGCTGTGTTGTTCTTCAGCCACATGTGCTATTGAGCACTTGGCATCTACTCACTTGGCATGTCCAAGTTCAGATATATGTGTAAAGTAAATGCCAAATTTGGAAGTGTATGCATGGAGAAAAGAATATAAAATATCTCAGTAGTTTTTTAAAATGTTGATTACATGTAACAATAAAAATATTTTGGATATATTGAGTTAAATAAAACATTAAAATTCATTTTATCTGTTTTTTTAAAAACTTTTTATATGGGGGGATAAATGATGATAGATGGAGACTTGACTTGGGGTAGTGAACATATAATACAGTGTACAGTTGATATGTTGTAGAATGGGGCACCTATATAATTTTGTTAACCAGTGTCACCACAATAAATTCAGTGAAAAGGAGAGTAAAAAATAACATTTTTATATGACCATTAGAACACTTAAAATTACTATGTGGCTCAATTTATATTTTTATTAGATAGTGTTGTGCTAGGAAATACTCATGACAGGTCTTATTTGTGGTATCTTGGAATCAGGGATGGGAGATCCAAAGCTGGAGTCCTGGGTTTGAATTCTGGTTCTCCACTTCATGCACATGTGGTCTTAGACAAGTTCTATTCCACCCTAAGCCCCAGTGTCCCAGTCTGTGAAATGGAGGGAGTTAAGAGTTGCTCCTGCATTGGGTGATTATGAGATTTCCCAAGACATTAGTTGTTTCAAAGCAAGTTATGAATATTTTCTTACCTTCTGCTTCTGCTTCATTGTGCTACCCCAGAGCTAACCCCTCTATTGCCTAGCTTCAGAGACTATTGAAAGGAGGTATAGACCCCTGACTCCCCAATTCCCTAATTTCTGCAGCTGAGGCTTTCTTTCCCATCATTTCTTCATTCATACTGCATTCAGCTTCACATCTGTATGCCCTTTGAGTATTTGAAGGTGGGGAT